>JAUIMM010000060.1:8005000-9205000 GCA_031769625.1 Taudactylus pleione | reverse complement strand
GGTTATTAATACTGTAGGAACAAAAAAGGCCCATTTTATGTGATTTTAGCATTTTTTTTTTAAGAAAAAATCCAGATCCAAAACCAAAACACAAAAACAAAACAAGGTGGTGAGGTTTTGGCAAAACCAATCCAGATCTCAAACCAGGGGAGATCCAGATCCAAAACCAAAATCAAAACACAGGGATCGGTGAACATCTCTAATTTGAACACACCTTAATTTATTTGAATATACTACACTATGGGGCTGATTGAGAGAAAAACGAACATACATTTTTATACAGCTGCAGAAGATGCACCATCGATCAGACATCAGCAACACCATCAGACATTAGAGAAACCCTATGGTTGCTCAGAATGTCCAAAGGTACATGGCCACCAGTGCCAGAGGATCTGCCAGTTTAAACGCAGTCCCTGACACCAGCACGACTCTGACATCCACCGCCAGTAGCCACTTCCCAGGAACATGCTTCCAAAATTACCTGGATCTCTGCACAATTCTGATATGCATCCCACAGCGGTAACCATCAGAACGCATGCATCTTGGATACATGTGCAGGTTCAAAACATTGGCCCTTGTGTCCTACTGTATGTCTTTATTCCATCCACCTCTGGATCAGGCCACATGTTTTGGTGAGGGGGCACCAAATGCACTTCTGTCTTTGTCATTTAACATAAACAACTACATATATAGCTATTTACAAGAAAGTGTCCTCTTACTCCCATTGACTGAATTACTTGAACACATTTTAACATGCAGTGTAACCTGAATCTAAACATTGGACCTGTCTATGAGGGATTACCGCAGACCTTACCACTTTGTCACGGTGATTGAGCAATCACAAAATGTTACAATTTGCTTTGCATTTTCACACGGAGTATATAATATGGGCGTCCAGCAACAAAACTGTAACTCTTGGAGACCCCAACTGGTTAAAACTGATAATACAAGTTCTTGGGATAAATCTGACACAATGCGGCATGTGAGATAGTGTATATTATTATTAATAGTTGTAGTAGAATTAGCATTATTAGCCTTATTTATATGGTGCCACGAAGGTTCAGCAGAGCCTTACAATGTGCATAAACAAATTTACACACAAGAAAACAGTTATTAACAGTTGTAAATAATACAGAAGAAGTACATGGTTTATAAACATTACTGCATAACACTGTAATAAGCAGCAGGGCATCAGCAACCAAGTGGTAGGTGCTGTTTGGGGAGTTAGGAGTAAATTATAGTCCAAGTGGATGAAGGAGAAGCATGTGAGGGAAGAGGGCCCTGCTCATGAGAGCTTACATTCTAATGGAGATGGGCAAACAGACAGGGGCGACGCAGATGGAGTAGATAGTGAGGAAGGAGCATGGAGCAGTGGGTTAGGATACATATATATATATGCTGCAGAATGTGTGTGTTTTAAAATAACCTGATGTTATGTCAAAATTAAGTTCTCCGTTCATTTACCTCTATGACCAAAATTTTATTTATGATATATGAGAAATGTATAACATAAAGTTGTTGCACTTTAATTTTGTCTGGTTCATTATAACATCTAAATACATAAAGCTAAAAATGCAGCTTTTATAGGATTGTCCCGCCATCCCAATAGTCAATACTTTTGTGCCAGCTGCTGGGAGCTATGCCATGCTCCTCTGAGTGGGTGCTTCCGACATGCTAGGCACACCAACAAAGAGGTGCAGCCATGCCCAACATGCTATGGCCACACTCCCTCCATGGTGGGCCCTCAGGAAGTTGCTGTACTGGGGCCAAGGATTTCTTCTGGTAGCCCTGGAGGTGACAGGCAGAGACAGGAGGGAGTGGGGATTAGTGGTGGGGTAGCATGGCCATGAAGGGAGGGAGGTGGTTGTGAATGGAGAAACAGGAACGGTGGAGGAGAGTAACAGAGGGTTGGAAGGGAGACAGAAGAGGGAAGAAAGAGGGAACAGCAAGTGGAGGAGACTAGCGAGGGAGGATAGGGGTGAAAAAAGTAGGCAAAGTAAAGGATTTTATATATGTTGACGTAAAGGTGTTCATGGTGTGAATGAGGGAACAAGAGGTATGAAAACTGGAGTGGAGGCTGTGTGATATAGAGACAGTGTAGTTAAATGTTCAAAAACACAGGTAAAAGAACAGTGCTGCTAAATGTACTCTATGAGCACAGCTACAAAAGTGAAATATAAAGAGAAGTGTGTGAGAAGTAGTGGGTGCAGGGTTACTTACTAAAATAAAGAATGTTAAAGATAAAGATGTGATGCAATTGAGAAAGGCAATACAAAAAGGATTTTCAGTATTATGAAGGCAAAATTACATTGTACAGAACTGATTTCAGTAGAGCACACAGGGGGGTTTCTAAGTACCCAGAAACCCCCCTGACAGACTGGAGTGCAGGGACCATGTTCTTAAGCCCCGCCCCCTCATGGCAAATTGGTGCGATTTGCGGGTCAATATGGAGGAGGCAGAGCCAATATGACACAATTTAATTAGAACCAAGTCATTTCCGATTCACCCGTGTGCCGTGAGGGGTGGGGCCAGGGCCGGTTCTAGACATTGTGGAGCTCAGGGCGAAAGTTCCCAGTTGTGCTCTCACTCCCCCCACCACCACCAAAAAGAAAAAAAATTACTTTTTAAATGGCGTTCCTCTGCGCGTGCTGAAAGCGCGAGCACTTCCGGAATTCATCACACTGTGGGGCGTGCCCAGCACTTACAAAGGTACTGGGCTTCCCCCAAGCTCTCCGCTCATGTCAAATAATTGCCATATGCAGTAATGCACCTTACACAGTATGACTTACACAGTAATGCCCTTTATAACACATTACGCCATGCGCAGTAATGCCCTTTATAACACATTATGCCACACGCAGTAATTCCCTTTATAGCACATTATGCCACACAGTAATGGCCTTTATAACACATTATGCCACACACAGTAATGACCTTTATAACACATTATGCCACATGCAGTAAAGGCCTATATAACACATTATGCCACACGCAATATTGCCCTATATAACACATTATGCCACACGCAGCAATGCCCTTTATAACACATTATGCCATGCGCAGTAATGCCCTTTATAACACATTATGCCACACGCAGTAATTCCCTTTATAACACATTATGCCACACACAGTAATGGCCTTTATAGCACATTATGCCACACAGTAATGGCCTTTATAACACATTATGCCATACGCAGTCATTCCCTTTATAGCACATTATGCCACACAGTTATGGCCTTTATAACACATTATGCCACACACAGTAATGGCCTTTATAACACATTATGCCACATGCAGTAATGGCCTATATAACACATTATGCCACACGCAGTAATGCCCTGTATAACACATTATGCCACAAGCAGTAATGCCCATTATAACACATTATGTCACATGCAGTAATGCCCTGTATAACACATTATGCCACACACAGTAATGGCCTTTATAACACATTATGCCACATGCAGTAATGCCCTGTATAACACATTATGCCACACACAGTAATAGCCTTTATAACACATTATGCCACATGCAGTAATGCCCTGTATAACACATTATGCCATATGCAGTGATAACCTGTATAACACATTATGCCACATGCAGTAATGCCCTGTATAATACTTTATGCCACACGCAGTAATGCCCTGTATAATACATTGTGCCACACACAGTAATTCCCTTTATAATACATTATCCCCAATTCAAATTATGCCACACAGTAGTCCCTTATTCATGTTATGACACACAGTGGTGCCCCTTTTACACAATGCCCAAATTAGTGCCCCTTATACAATGCCCACAGTAGTAGTGCCCCTTAACAATGACCCTGGTAGTAGTGCCCCCCATGCAGTGCCCTCATTAGTAGTGCCCACACTGGTAATACCCCCACTGGTAATGCCCACAGTGTTAATGCCCCCATTGGTAATGTCCCCTATAGTAGTGTCCCCATTGGTAATGCCCCCAATAGTAGTGCCCACAGTAGTAATGTGCCCTATAGTAGTGCCCACAGTTGTAGTGCCCACATTAGTAGTACCCCAGTAGTAATGTCCCCTATACTAGTGCACACAGTAGGAATGCCCCCTATAGTAGTGCCCAAAGTAGTAATTTCCCCTACAGTTGTGTCCACAGTTGTAATGCCCCATTAGTAGTATCTCCAGTAGTAATGCCCACTATAGTAATGCCCCCAATAGTAGTGCCCCAGTAGTAGTGCCCCCCAATAGAAGTGCCTCCAGTAGTAATGCCCCCTGTTGTAATGCCCCCCTATAGCCATGCCCCCAGTAGTAATGCCCCCATAGCCATGCTGCCAGTAGTAATGCCCCCCTATAGCCATGCCCCCAGTAGTAATGCCCCCTATAGCCATGCCCCCTATAGTAATCCCCCCTATAGCCATGCCCCCAGTGCTGGTGCTTCTGAAAAAAAATACAATTAAAATACAAACACAATACTTACCTTAAGCTCCACTCCTGTGTCCACTGTCGTCCGGTCCGACCACGGCTCCACTACGGATCTATGGGAGAGACATCATGATGTCCCTCCCATAGTGCACTCTGTGGGAGCCATAGCTAAGGAGTGAGCTCCAGCTCCTCGGATCTATGAAGGAGATGTCATGACATCATGACGTCCCTCCCATAGTTCTCTCTGCCGGAAGCCGGAGCTCAGGAGTGAGCTCTTGCTTTCTGCTGCCGCTTCAGGGAGGGAGCCGGGTGCCTGCTGATAACAAATATCTGCAGGTGCCCGGCAAATGGAGCTCCCTGCAGTGGCTAGCAGGTGGGGGCCAGCGCTGGGTTTTTTTTTATTTCTGGGATTTTTTTTTCTTCGCTCCCAGGGACTCAGTGGCACCCTCTAGGGGCTGGCGCTCTGGGCAACAGCCCTGTTAGCCAGCCCCTAGAACTGCCACTGGGCGGGGATTAAGAACATGGTGCCCCTACCAGCCTGCTAGATCCTGTCCCTATCACATCTGCTGCAAGGTAAGTTTTTTGTAATGTACTTTATATCTGACATATGTGTGTGTGTGTAAGGTATGTGTGACATATGTATATGTATATATGTGTGTGTATGTATGTGTGTATGTATATATTTGTATATCTATATGCGTGTGGATGTATAAATGTATGTATGTGTGCACACACATATACATATTTATAAAGATGGATAGATAGATAAATAGATAGATAGATAGATAGATAGATAGATACAGTCAGGTGCATAAATATTGGGACATTGACATAATTTTCATATTTTGGCATCTATTCACCACCACAATGGCTTTGAAATGAAACAAACAAGATGTGCTTTAATGACAGACTTTCAGATTTAATTTGAGGGTAATTACATACAAATCAGGTGAACGGTGTAGGAATTACAACAGTTTCTATATGTGCCTCCCACTTTTTAAGGGAGAGAGAGAGATAAAGTAGTGGGATGAGAGGGGAGTAGGAGGGAGAATATCCCAATCTGTCCTTGGGGACTCCTATTAGCAATTGGGTAGCATAGTGTCAAAAATTTAGGATTGTACTCAGGTAACAGAATGGAAGGAATTTAAGATTGAACATGTTACTCAAGTAGCAGAGTGCAAGAAGCACATGTACAGTAGAGTAACAAAGTCAGGGATTGCACTTGGGTAGCAGAGTATCATGGAATTTTGGATTGCACTCAAACAATGCAGGAACCTAAGAGTTCACTCAAGAAGCAGAGTGCCAGAAACTGAGGTTTGCACTTTGGTAGAAGAGGACATAGACAGTACAGAAATCAGACATGAACTGTACAATATCTTGTATTTTATTTGTTTTCTGTATTTCAAATGTAAAATGGACATAAAAAATTAGAATACAAGTTGATCCAACATGGAAAAGTACAATTTGCAAAAGTATGTAAAATTATTTTAATATATAAATCTCAGAACTCTGTAAGCATATAGTAACCAAATGAAAAAGTTTACTTTTAAAATGCAGGTGAGTGAATAAATATCCCAGAGCAGTTTGCTGCAACAATATAATTACATAACATTTATTTTCCCCTGGAGGTCTTTCATCAACCTACTGTATAAATAGAATATAAAATCTTATATATAAAAACTGTGTCTAACATGAAACAAGGGCTGGGACAAGACATGTTCTATGGTATGTAATCTATTACACAGTGATTTACACAACAGAAGTTTTAAATATTTATTTCACAGATAGACTTGAAGACATGAGGAATATTACTTAGGGCATTTGTAGCTGACAGTATCAGCACAGTGCTGTGTACTATGTACAGTGGGTAGAAAATTAGTTGACACCAAAATGTCTTTATATAGTTTGTATAGAACAATTTTAATATTGTGTATGTACTTTATGTCAGCAAAGTGTCACTTACACTGTCTGATTATAAGTAAAATTGTATTTATTTATTTTTGGGGTAGTTCAGAATTTGGATTTTTAAAGTGTATATCTTTGAATTAATAGGTCAAAATATTATGGCTATAAAACAAATATGGTAAAGCTTCTTATGCAGTAAGGGTTATTTTAAAACTGCAATATATGTAGATATGCATCACATTCCAATATGTGCAACCAAGTCCTATTACCCCATCTCACCATGCTTCCCTTTCTAGTATATAATCCAGCATTCTCCCAGCACATGTTATTCCTTCTCTGTGTCATCTAACATCAACTGATACAATGGTGGTGATTCAGCAGCAGCTGCCTCTCAGGTTCAGGAAAGGTGAAGGTCACCAGCAATGCTAAACTTGGGGATATGTTTATTTGTGAGTGGTATTTTCAAAAAGTGGATACATAATTACTTTAATCATTTACTTGTTTGTTTTATTGTTTTCTTGCATTTTTGTTTTATTGTCATCACATCATGTTTTTATGCTATACATAGATGCCTCCGAAATGTTTGACTAATTGAGCGGGGACAGAAGAATAAGGAACAAATTCTCTAATCCTTACGAATTGTAGAGTCAGTAACACAGACTACATTTACTGCTGGTCTATATGATCACCATTTTTGATTTCCAGCCTGTGAATTTAATTGCATCCTCGTTGTTTTATCAGTTTTTAAACACAACTACCTTACTCACGTAGTAGGTGAACCAAATATAAGGTGAGAGCACTGGTGGGCTTGTCATTATGTAATAGAACATATACCTTATAAGACATACAGGAAGGTATTAAATAATATTTGTCATAAAATTTAAACAACTGATGTGTTTTAGCAAGGATTTGTAGGGAAACATTTTGTAAGTAAACTAAAAAGACTCACTTTTTTGTTAGAAATATGAATGTTGGATAGTACTATAATATGATTATAATGAGAGCATACTTTTGAAAGCTACTGTGTAGTCTATCCATGATTTATTCCTGGTCAATGTAACTGTGTACAAATGAGTCTGAAATCATCTATAGCTAAATTACACCAGCACTGTAACATTAGTATTTGTAAGAGAAGAAAAAGCAAATTTTCTAGCAAGGGTTACATTTACTTCATTTAATATCAAATTCAACAATGTCTGCAGTGTTAATGCTCAGTTAAAGACAATGTAGTCCTATAGGAAAGCTCATGAAGAATATAGTACACTGTGCTGAGGGGTAGACTTGTGACACATTATACTTCACAGACTCCCTTAAAAGTACGGACAAACTACTGTACAAGGATTTATTACCTGTTTTTACCAGTGTTGTTTTTCAACATCCGTGTGTACAAGCGCTGATATTAAGTATGTGTATTCTCCTGTGTTCCAGCATATTTTCAGTCCAATATGTTTGAACATAGTCAGGATTTAATTTACATATTAATAGCACTGATCAATATATTCATTTAAATATATACATTTTGCAGATTTAATATTTACAAAATAAATTAGAAATGACAACTTTTTAAAGTTAGCACAGAAATATATCTCATTGTTGATATAATTCATATTTCTGCCCTAAAGTAGTAATAAAAAAAAAATGGTAAGCCAATTGTAATAACAACCTGTAATACAGCACATCTGTTTGGGTCAATTAAAAAAAGACATAAAAGTATTAAAAGGCTGCAGAGTTTTAATTGTTTAACTCAAGTAGTAGAGTGTCATGGAACTCAAGATTGCAATCGAGTAGAAGCAGGAGCTTAGAATTGTATTCATGTAGCAGAGTGAAAAGAGATGAGGATTGCACTTGGGTAGCAGAGTGTCAGGATGTCATGTTTGCACCCAGGATACAGAATGGCAAATTTCAGTAATGTATCATTGATATCAAACTGTATCTGGTCTTTCCTCTACCCCCTGATACATGTGTATTATAGAATATGCTCTTATTGCTTCAATTACATTACTTAAATGTGGATATTTACCTAGCAGACAAAAAAATATGAACCTTTTTGAAAAGAAATTCAGTTTGAAAGACATATTTTACATTCTATAAGATGTCCCTAATTTGTCTAATTCATTCATTATGAGTCAGCAAGGAACATTACAATGTGAAATGTCAGGTTTATCTAGTTTTATACAGCTATGTAGCAAATTAAAATAATGCATGTGACAGGAATATATGTAAAAACTAGAGATGTGCAGCTTAGTTTTCTTGATAAAAGAACACAACTGAACTGAGGGGATCCAAGTCAAACCGAGTCTCAGCTTGGATCACTTTTGGGGTTTCAAGTAGAACTGAGACCCAGCTTAGGTCTGCTGTAAGTTCAGAACTCGGATGTAAAAAACAAATCTTGGTTCTGGATTTCATGTAAGCTGGTACAAATTTTTAGCTGTTTTTATTGATTTTTATACATTTTAAATAAATCCAAAAAACAAAATTGAATCTGACCCAAAACACTTTAGGGTGGTTTTACCTAAAACCAAAACATGGGGGGTCTGAAAACATCCTGTAAATATATACCATGTCTTTACAATTGGTGAGTGGATATTACTGTAAGTTATAACTAATTATATATGTATATATTATAATTATTGTCTTGCAGACTGGTGACAATTTCATGGAGAACCACACTTCTGTTATAAAATTCCATATTTTGCCATTTTTTTTAATGAAAGCCGGTGATGAACCCCTCATTTTCAGTGTTTTTATCCTGATATATCTGTGTGGAGTTCTGGTGAATACAGCTATAATTACAGTTATATGTTTGGTTTCACATTTACACACCCCCATGTATCTGTTTCTATGTAACTTGTCCCTTGTAGATATGTGTTATACAACAGTAACTGTCCCCAAACTTCTGGACATCTTGCTATCTCGGAATAACACAGTATCTTTCACACAATGTTTAACTCAGATGAATTTTTTTGTTATAGCTGCCACAACAGAGGTTACTCTTTTATTTGTGATGGGGTATGACCGATACATTGCCATTTGTCAGCCTTTACACTACCACCAGATACTGAGCAAGAAGATCTGTATCCTGCTTGTGACAATGATCTGGCTATGTGCATGTTTAAATTCAATGTTGTGGGTAGTTTTAGTTCTTAAAATGTCCTTCTGTCATTCTGTCACCATTCATCAGTTCTTTTGTGATACTAAAGCTCTGATTAATATCTCCTGTTCTGGCACAAACATGATTTATATTGTCATGTATGTTAACATAGTGTTATTTGGCCTATGTCCATTCCTCGTTAATGTGATGTCATACAAAAAAATTGTCACTGTTATATTGAATATAAAATCAAGGGATGGAAGAAGAAAAGCCTTCTCCACCTGCTCATCCCATCTCACTGTCATGATTATCTACTATGCTAACTGCATGTCTGTATACCTGATGCCACCATTAGAACAATACAATAATCTAGAGCAGATCATGAGTGTGCTGTATACAACAGTGATCCCCATGATAAATCCTTTTGTATATAGTGTACGCAATAATGAAATCAGGAGAGCTATTCATAGATTAGTGGCATAGCTGGTAACTCCTCATTGGTTTATACTTAGCCTGTATCAATGTGCATAGATCCAAAAATGTCCTGGTTGATGGGTGGTTCATACAAATAAGAAGTTGCCATTAAGCAGGAAAGAATGCTATCTGAGCTGTAGCCATAATACAGTCCCATATGGTGCTATTGTGGTCTTGCATGGTCATATGCCTGATTCTGGAGGATCACAGGCATTTGTAAATACACAAAGTGTGTTACTGTAATGTAGGCATTGATCTCCTGAAGAAACCCCTTCGCACTGATCTTCATTGATGGAGAATATTATGTACCAGCTGAACATATCATTTCAATCAAGTTGAGGAAGACATCACCCACTTGCCCAGTTCCCCACCGCTTGTTACAAATATTCCCACCCTGTTATATTCTATTATCTGCATATACCTACAGTAAAATGCTTCTGATCATTGTTACCTCCACAATAAATATTGTGTAGTGCATGCCTTTCAATAAAGAAGGTCAGTAACAAATATATTGCCCTGGGTAGTCTCTTATTATGCATGCTGGTGATACATATATATACATCCACCCCAATCACTTTGATATTGGTGGCCTTAACTACTCACACAGATTGGTACAGTACCTAGGAGGTCAGAATCAGAACTAATGAAAGGCGTACAGACCACCATAGATACTGTAGCATTATATATGGATCTATCACAGCTACACAAGTAATAAGGGAATTATTGTACTATGTGTGGATTACAACACTGTAACACAAAAAGTCACTTCATAAAATTGCCTATTATTGTTTTTGATCTCCCCCACAATTATTTAAAATGATGCTTTTAATACTCATTTGACCCTAATTGAAGAATCCTTCAAGATTCTTTTTTTCAAATACTGTTTTATGTAAAGAAAAGCTGTAGAGTCGTATTAGTTAATATAAAAAAATGAAAGTATTCCCACCTTGGATGTTTAATTTGCAGGATCCACCCACAGGTCTGCTGGTTGTTATAACCCCTCACACCAATGATGTCTACTTTTACAGCTCAGCTTGTTTTTTATTAGAGTAATGGAAAAAATAACCAATTCGCTCATTTCTTGTTCAGGGCAGAGATAAGTGGAACTATTATAGCTAGGTGGATCTGGTATCAAAATACAATTTAATATTTATTACTTTAAATAATATATTATCTTTGGGTGGAGTTGCCCTTTCAATTCCACATTTTAAATATGTTTATATGCACAATACTAGTAAATGGAACCAGCATCTGATGAGTCACCTCAGCCACCCTCACTCTGCCTAATCCCATCCCCTCTCACCCCATCCCATTCACATGGCTTTCTGGAGTGCAAACTCTACAGTGTTGTAGACAGTCATAAACAGCCACTTCACTGCTCAGGGGCCCAAAGGAGAAGAGGAGATCTATGTTGCACATGTGCAGAATGGATGTCCTCTAAAAATGCCAGGGGAAGGAGCAGCAGACAACATGAGATGCAACCATACTTGACTACTGTACTGGGAATCGCAGGAGCCCCCAATTTTTTGTTTTGGGTAACCATCTGCACCCCCAGAATAGTAGGCAGATCTCCCGCATCCCGCCCACTTCCTAGTGAAGTGGACAGGATGGGGAGATTTTCCGTGAAATTTGCTGGTCTGTAGGGAGGGGATGGTGCTAAATTACGTGAATCGCATAATTTAGCCCCACCCCCTCCATGCGGACCCGCAAATCGCAGGGGGTTCCTGTAAAGGGGTGTGTCTAATGCCAGCTATAGTCTTGCCCACTCCCTAAAACAGAGAGAAGATGGTCCTCTCCGGCTGCTCCCGGAAAGGAGTGGATGAAAGTCAATAAGTATGGATGCAACGACACCAGTGAAAGCCCAGCTGATTGAGGTCGCACCTCATGTGGCTGTGGCAGGTAAGGGACTTTAAAATATCCATAATAAACCACTTCATGAAAGGAGAACTGCTCTGTTGACTAAGATTAAGTCATTTGTGAATTTACTGAGTATCAGTGATAGAGTGGGAGGGTATAAAGTGGGTCAGATGTTTCAAGACAAGTCTATCAAGAATAGTGGAAGCAAAGCAGAGCAAAAAAATGGGGCCATAGTTAGAGAGAGAGGAAGGGTCAAGACAAGGACTCTTGAAATGGAGGAGGTAAGTGCATGTTAGCACCTGGAAATTAAGACAGCATTAGAATGGTTAAATGTGATCAAGGTGCAGGAAAACATTGATGGTTAGAAAGCAGAGGAGCTTGGAGAGAGCAGGGTCAAGGGGCAGGCTGGTAGCAATCCTACCACTTAATAACCCTGTGAACCACATAAACTACAATACACTGGTTAGTAATATGGGTGGTCCTCTGCTTTTGCATGGACGTATTTCTGCATCCAATATTTCAAGGTAAACATCCAATCCAGATCAATATGCAAAACCCCATTCCTAGCCTAGAGCAAGTCATTGATGTCCTTTATTGATCACTTCAGGAGTGGTCAATAAAGAGAGATCCCCATCCAATGGAAGTCAATGCATTAAGGATCATATTTAGCACAGCCCATTGTGTTCCATAGACGTCTATATCCAGTCTGATTTGCACTAGATCCAGTATTCTTTATCTTTCCATCTTCATATCCCATGCTAAATAATTACATAAACAGCTACAAATAGCCTACAAATATAGGCACATAGTGCTTAGTGCAGATAACATGATAAACAAATTCATAGTAAAGATGTGCAGGTCCGGTTCTTAGAAAACCAACAGCAACCAAATTTACACGTTCCAAGTCAAAACGAATCCAAATTCAGAATCACTTTGGGGTTCTGAGTCAAACCGAGTCCCGGGTTTGATTCTGCAGTCAGTTCATAACTCTGATTTAAAATCTGAACGTGGGTTTTTGGTTGCATGTAAACTCGTCCAAACATGTCTACATTATATGATTTTAGCTGTTTTTATTCTATTTATTTTTAAAAAAATACAGATCCAAAACCAAAACATGAAGATGAATCTGGACCCAAAACCAAAATCAAAACCAAAGCATGGGGTCGGCCTCCTATGGAAATAAACCTGTAGATTGCACACATTTCTGAGAAAGTACTTGGGGTAGATGTACTGTATCTGTGTATAAATCTTTTAGAGAGTTAAAGTGGAGAAGTGGAACAAAGCAATCAATCAGCTAATTGACATTTATCTAGCACAGTCTATGAAAAGACAGTTAGAAGCTTATTGGTTGCTATGGGCAACTTCACTTTTTCTCTCTTGAATACTTGATACATCTCCCCCAATGAGAAACGATAAAAACAAACATAGTGTATTAAACATTATAAAACACCAAGATCATACCTATGTGTGATAGGGATAAATACTGTAAGGTGCTCATATAAATCAATGTTTTGGATTTCACTAATGGAGGAGACGTTTCAAACTTTAGAGAGAGATAAAAGCAGAGAACTTGCCTCTAGCAGCCAATCAGCTTTCAGCTATCATTTATCTGCATGAGTAGCACCTTCAGGGAATGAGAAGTATATAGTGTAGCATGTTCAAACAAATACATTTAAATATGTTATTACCTTCTAGATATAGTTTTCTATCTAGAGAGTAAGGGGTAAATTTACTAAGATTCGTGTTAGGTCCCGATTTGTCCCGTATTTCATTTTGGATAGGATTGATCAAAAACTGCCGTTTTTTTTTTTCACTTTAAAAATCAGGAATATACCATGCTTCCGGTTTTGACAGGTTTTGTTTGATGGTGTATTTAATCGATCCTGTCTGTGTTGAAGCCCCGAGTTCTCTGCCCGACTTTCTCTCCCGAACAAGCAGCCTGCACATATCAGTACAATATGTGCTGGCTGCTTGTTTTTTTAAAATATTTTATGGGTTAATTTATTTGAAATAATTGATGTGGGGTACCCCCCAAAAGCCTAACCAGCCCCGGACTGGTCAACCAGTCCTGGTTCCAAAAATTACGGGGAACAAAATGAGTAGGGTCCCACCATAATTTAGCCCGCACCTGGCTGTAGGGTCAGTGCTAGTTTTAAATATAGGGGAGGAAAATGCATAGGGTTCCCCCTATATTTAAAACCAGCACTGGACCCAAAGCAACCAGGGTGTAATGCCACAGAGAGGAGACTATATTACAGGGTCTCCATGCCTCTTGTGTGTCATCTTTATTATTGATTATAAATTAGTGTATGCTTAAGTTAATTTTTACAATATTGTCTTTTTATTTAATTCTTAGGTCCATAAACTTATTATTTTAGTTGTTCTCCCAATAATATTTGTACTGGCTTGATAAGTGTATAATTACATTTTTAGGATATTTATTATTATAAAAAGATCTATTATTTGAATAGCTTTATTAGTGCAAGGAAATATATGAGAGTATCACGTTGCAAAATAATCTCTTGCCTTTTGATTATCCTGCAGGTGGGTAATTTTCTTAAGTAAAGTGTCCAAATATTTTAGGTAGTTATCACTGCAAATTTGGATGTAGGCAAATTAAATATATTATTTAATTCCACTTATAAGGTTTACATATACATATGGTGATAATGTGGTACTATTGTGATAGCAAGCTCAGATATACAGACTCTCTTAGCTTATTAGGAAAGCAACACATATGAGAGTATCAGGGGGATAATATCCTCATTACTGTATATCAAGTTATATGTTTATTTTATTCAATTTCACTTTTCTGCACATATTTTTATTACTTTATTTTAACCAATATTTCACTGCTACTTGTCCAGATAGGATTCATTTTAAGAACTATTATTTAAAGTAAAATTTTAATACAAGTGCACATGATACAGATCTCTTTTCCTTGTTTTGGTTTTGAAACGAGTATCTCATTATCTGTGGTATCACCCCAAGCCATAAAAAGAATACAATAAAGTTATCAGACAGGGATGTAATTTATATCCCGGCTGTCGGGATGCCGGTGCTCAGAATGCCGGTGCCGGAATCCCAACATCATTCAGAATCTCAGCACCAGCATCCCGATGGCTGGCAAGTAAAGGGGTTAGGTTTAGGCACTAGGGGAAGGAATAGGGTTAGGCTGCAGGGGAGAGGGTTAGGTTTAGGCTATGGGGGGAAGGTTTTGGTTTAGGAGTAGGGGTAAGGTTAGGATACTTACCGACAGGTGTCGGTATCCTAACCCTGTTGGGATGCTGGTGTTGGGATTCTGCTCCCTGGAATCGTGAGTGAAACAATCCCATACCCTACTAGGGGCAACTTACCAAACTATTTACTGAATGAAATTTCCCAGTGTAATAGATATCCCCCAACACTTGCTAATTTGTTTCATTAATTCATTATGTATTAGCTAGGCACATTATAATCAATGTCAAGTTTATCCAGTTTTATACAGCTTTGTGGAAAATTAAAATAAAGCATGTGACATGAATATATGTGAAATATCCTATAAATATATACTGTTATATGTATACATTTGGTGAGTGGTCAATCCTGCCAATTATAACTTATTTTATATGTATGTATGTATTATAATTATTGTTTTGCAGACTGGTGACAGAATCTCATGGAGAATCACACTTCTGTTATAGAATTCCATATTTTGCCATTTTCCATGAAAGCCGGTGATGAACTCCTCATTTTCTATGTTTTTTTCTTATTATTCCTACTTGGAGTCCTTGTGAATTTAGCTATAATTACAGTAATTTGTTTGGATTCACGTTTACACACCCCCATGTACCTGTTTCTCTGTAACTTGTCCTTTGTAGACATGTGTTATACAACAGTAACTGTTTCTAAACTCTTGGACATGTTGTGATCTGGGCATAACACAGTGACTTTCACACAATGTTTAACTCAGATATACTTTTTCTTTATAGCTGCTAGCTTCGAGGATATACTTTTATTTGTGATGGGGTATGACCGATACATTGCGATCTGTCATCCTTTACACTACCACCAGATACTGAGCAGGAAGATCTGTATCCTGCTTGTGATGATTATCTGGCTATGCGCATGTTTAAACTCAATGTCATGTGTAGTTTCAGTTCTTAAAATGTCCTTCTGCAATTCTGTCACCATTCATCAGTTCTTCTGTGATCTTAAAGCTCTGAGTGACATCTCCTGTTCTGGCTCAAACATGTTTTATATCATCATGTATGTTGACATAGTATTACTTGGCTTTTGTCCTTTCCTCATCAATGTGATGTCATACAGAAAAATTATCACTGTTATATTGCATATTAAATCAAGGGATGGAAGAAGAAAAGCCTTCTCCACCTGCTCATCCCACCTCACCATCATGACCATCTACTATGTTAATGGTATTTCCATCTATATGATACCACCATCAAACCAAAACAATTTCTTATAGCAGATCATGAGTGTGCTGTATATAACAGTTATCCCCATGGTAAACCCTCTTGTACATAGTCTACACAATCATTAAATCAGGAGAGCTCTTCAGAGATAAGAGGCATAAGAGATATGAGATAAGGTAATTCCTCTTTGGATCATACTTAGTCTCTTTCCTGTATCCATGTGCATAGATCAAACCAGGTTCCTGTAAATGTCCTGGTTGATGGCTGATTCATACAGAAAAGAAGTGGCCATTGGGCAGGACAGAATGCTATCTGATCTGCAGAAATAATACTGTCCCTTATTGTCCTATCATGATTTTGCATGGTCATATGCTTGGTTTTAGAGGCTCACAGGTACTTAAAATCTACAAAAGTGTATTACTGTATATTTTTTCTATGACTTGTGTGTATGGATTTCAACACTATAAAACAAAAAGTCACTTCATAACGCTGCCTAATATTGTTTTCTATCTCCACTACAACCATATATATTGACCCTAATTAAACTACTATAAAACAAAAGCAAGTGGATCTGAAGTACCCGGCAAGGTTCTTTGGCCCTCATTCAGAGCCGTACTCTCTGGGCAGAATAATTATGGAGCATCCTCCTGGACGCTCGTATAGCTGTGGGTCACCACCCACAGCCTATACGAGCATGCAGTTTGATGGCCGCGATGGTCTTGACCATCGCGACCATCGAAACTGCGAGCCGGAGCCTGTGGTTGAGGTTTTCAACCGCAAGGCCCAGAGTGATTTTGGCTCTATCAGAGCCAAAATCACTCCCACTGACATCACTAGTGATGTCAGTGGGCCGGCTTCTGACGGTAGGCGTTCCTTTGGGAACACCCCTGTCAGGGAGGCACGCCCCCAGCACGCCCACCAAAGGGGGCGTGCTGTCAATCAACATCGACAGCATGCCCCCTTTGATCAGACACAACGAGCGAAGGAAAGTCCTTCGCTCGTCGCGTCTGGCGCATGCGCACGACGGAGCTTCCTCCGTCATGCGCATGCTCAGTGCAGACCATCGACCCACTTGCGAGCGGACAGCCGCTCGCGAGTGGGTCTGAATCAGGGCCTTTGTTTCAAGAACTGTTTTATGTAAAGAAGAACTGTAGAATCGAATTAGTTAATATCAAAAAACTAAATGATTTCTAACCTGGATGTTCTATTTGAAGAATTTACAAGTGGTTCTGCTGGTTGTAATGGTCCTTTCTGTTGTTGTAATGGTCCTTTCTGTTGTTGTAATGGTCCTTTACTCCAATGGTGTTTCTTTTTACAGCTTAGCTTTTTTAATGTGAGAGTATCCAAATAGAATTTAATATATAATACTATGTCAGAGAACAAAAAACATAATAACCCTCTCATGATTCCAATTGTTCTTTATAGAAATTACTTCAAATTACTAATACCCATAACTAAATCTGGGTTATCTATGTATATATAGATAGATAGATAGATATAGATAGATAAATTCCTTCTTAATATACATACATTCAAATATTGTGCAAATTATAAATGCAGGAATAAAGCAGGAGGATAATAGGAGATCACCACAATGTTGGTGCGAGAATTGGAAGTTGGGGATGGTGGAAGGTGATGTGTGAAAGGAGAATTGACGTAACTGGTTATGCAGGATATGCAGCGGTGTGTTGGGTGGGTGACTAAGGATATGTGCTGTCTCGATATGTGTGGTGGAAATGATAGGCAAACACCATTAATTGCAGGTCCAATCCTTTTATTGAGGAGATACAATGCTTCTCTCGGACGGTGGAGATGGTATAGGGATCTGTCTTATAACAGTCTTATCCAGTGCAGTAAAGGTTACTGACCCATGTCGGCAAAAATATTATGGTGTTGGCTTGGTGGGGAGGTGGGTAGACCTTTTCAAGGGGCTCCTTGCCATGCAGTTCTATTCCTGCATGATACCCCTGCTGGACCTATTGTCTGCACAGGGCCGGCTCTTGGGGTGTTCGACCAGTGCGGTCAAACAGAGATGCCACCCCACCCCAGCATCTCGATTTCACCGGGACAGCACTGTCCCGCTGTTCCACCCATGGGCTGAAGAGGCCCGCGGGTGGTATGTTTGGGAGGTTGGGTACCCTCACCGCCGCAGCAGTGTGGTGGTGTCAGACCCTGGAGGCTGAATGGATGCTGCGTGCATGCGCGCGGCATCCATTTAGTGCCAGGAAAGGGCTGGGGTAAGCCAAGCCAGTGACAAGTGTTGGGCTCCCCCCAGCCTGATGTAACATGGGAGGCATGTCATGTGGGCACGCCCCCAAATAACATCAGTTAAAGGGGCATGTCTTATGATAATTAGATCATGCACCCATTTTTTGGTCATGATAAGGAGTGCGGTACACCTGGTCGGCACAGGGCATGACTAACCCTGGAGTCGGCCCTGGCTTGGCAAACTTGGGGACCAAGTGTAAGTTAACTGTTGTATTTGCTGGGGCACCCACAGTAAGTGGCATTGTGCACTGGTAAAGTTAGTGTGAGCTTACCTACCGGTAGGAGCGCTGGTGTCCTCCCATGCCCTCATTTCCCTTTGTGGTCCGCTGTATTTTCTTATGCTTGCAGCTTCCAGGTGATGGTGGTATTGTTAGAGCTCGTGTGCCTGAGGCACTAGTAAAAGCAGTGCCTGAAACATGTAGGAGCACAGTCCATTGTATCGATGTCCATGTCCAGTCTTATTTGTAGAAGTCCACCATATCCAGTATTCTCTACCCTCCATCTTCATAATCCATGCTAAATGAATACATACACAGCAGCAAATAGCCTACTAGTCTTATAGTGTGGATAACACGATAAACAAATGAAATGAATAGTAATAGTAATATTATCAATTACCGGCTGTAATCACACAAAGTGTCAGCCTCCTATAAAAATACACCTGTACATTGCACGCATTTCTGAGAAATTGCTTGGGGGGAGATGTATCAAACCATGGAGAGAGATACAGTGAAGAAGTTGATCAAATCAACCAATCACCTTCTAACTGACTAGCACAGTCTATGAAATGACAGCTACAAGCTGATTGGTTGCTATGGGCAACTTCTCTGCTTTATCTCTCTCCCCCAAAGAGAGAAGAGGGATACAAACATAGTGCTTTAAACATTATAAAACACCAAGTTTCATAATACACATGTTTCAGTCCTTAGAGAGAGATAAAAGTGGAAAACTTGCCCATAGCAACCAATCAGCTTTGCACAATTGCAGTCTATAAAATGGCAATTTGATTGAATGGTTGTTATAGGCAACACCCAGGGCCGTTGTAAAGGTTTTTTGGAACCCTAGGCATAGTTTCAACCTAGCGCCCCCCCTTCCCTTGGATAGCTACACTTATACAGTGCCCCAAGTAGTGGTCCCCCTATGCAGTGCCCCTTATATAGTGCCCTCAGTATTGATCCCCTGTATGGAGTGCTTCCAGTAGTAGTCCCCCTATGCAGTGCCCCTTATACAATGCCTCCTCTAGTGCCTCTTATACAGTTCACCCAGTAGTTGGCCCCCCTATGCAATGCCCCTTATACAGTGCCCCCAGTAGTTGCCCCCCTATGCAGTGCCCCTTATACAGTGCCCCCAGTAGTTGGCCCACCTATGAAGTGTCCCTTATGCAGTGCCCCCAGTAGTGGTCCCCCTTATGCAGTGCCCTGTAAACATAAAACAGACACAGAGACACACATTAAACATTATACTTACCTGAATCCTCACTCCTGCGCCTGCCACCCTCCGCTCCTCCGTCCTCCTGCTCTGCACTATGAGAGAGACATCATGATGTCTCTCCCTTTACCCAATGTGGGAGCCGGAAGGCAGAGATCATGATTGAGCTCCAGCCCAACTCCGGCAATGGGTGCAGCAGCCATTGAGAGTCTTTCTGACTCTCATCAGCTGCTAAAACAAACACATAGCTGCTGGCACTGACGGCGGCGTGTTTGTTATTGTGTAGTGTGGACCAACCCACCAGCGGTGCCCTCCAGTGGCCAGCATTCTAGGCAGCTGCCTAAAGCTACCTAATGTTAGCGCCAGCCCTGGCAACACCTCCACTTCCATCTCTCTGAGGTTTGATACATTTCCCCCATGGTCTTACCTGGATGAGATGCACCCCCAGAGAATGAGAAGTATATAGTGCAGTTTGTTCAAACAAATATACAAATATATTTAAAGATGTTATTACCTTCTAGATATAGTTTTACATCTAAAAGGTAAGAATATTATTGTAGTATATTGTATCTATTTATTATTTATTTTTACCTCCTAGATTTATAGCTGTTTTGAATATGAAAGCTAGATTTACACAGATGTTAGCAAGATATATATGTTCTTAGATATAATCCACTTTTGTAAATATCATTTTAAGTCAAACTGGATAATTATCTGGTTCTGTCTCTTATATAAGAATTATTATGACTTTTATATATGTTTTAATGGGGGGCTTTGGTCCCTAATGTCTGCTTTTCTTATGTTTTTTCACAGTATTAAATACTTTATACTGTATGTGCTTTTTGTCTGTTGAAGCCATATTGACCTTAGCAAAGACGCCCTGTTGTTAATAACTGTGGAACTACTTGGAATAATCTGTTTCTAAGGTCAGTCAGAACACTCTGTGTAGGATAAGAGTTGGGTGAAAATGACGCCCAATAATTCCAAACTATCTGACAGAAAGAAGTCACTGGCATTTGTTGTCAAAAGGTGGAAATGGTTGTGTTCAACCAGACACTTGTTTTAGCCCTCTCCAATAAATAAGGAATCTGATTGGTTACTATGGGCAACATCTCCACTTCTATAAATACAAACTGTTGTATTCATGTCTTGACTACAAATATCCCCCTTTGATGTAACCTAAGGATCTCAGATAAGCTCTATATGTTTAGCTTAATGTATGGGGGATTTTATTACCTTGCTGTTAAAAGTAAAATACATGTATTACAGTATTATACAGTGGTGATTATCTTACATGAAGGTACAGAGTTTACCATGGAAGATATGATAAAACTGTCACTTGCGATACTGATGGTTGCAATGCATTTGGAGCTGTATACAGATTCTTTAAATTGATTTTAAAGGATGCAGTTCTAATGATTTGAACTAGAGATGAGCGGGTTCGGATCTCAGAGATTCGAACCCACCCGAATTTTGAGATCCAGGGCACGAACCGAACGTGCGTTCGGTTCCACCACCGGCCTCAGATCTCAAACTGAGGCAAAACCATAGAGACAAAATCTCACAGCTCACGAGCTTTCGTCTCTATGATCTATGTAGTATATAAGGAACTATGCGGCGGACGCCATTTCACTCCGGCTGTGGAGACTGAACAGGAATGGTGGGTAGTATAGGGCTGGGAGAGGTGCTGGTGCTGATCCATCTGGGCTGGTGCTGTGCTGTCTGCTGCATCCATCTCTGTCAATTTATTTCATGTGTGTGTATGCATGTTAGACTTAGCCACACAAGATACAGCAAGTTGCAACCTAGTGCTGCCCGACTCCACTCATCATCAATCAGTGCTCCAGGCCCAAGTTCTGGACCCGAAAACCCCCCCCCCAAAAATAGTGTATTTTGTCAATTTATTTTCTGTGTGTGTGCGTGTTAGGCTTAGCCACACAAGATACAGTAAGTTGCAACCTAGTGCTGCCCAACTCCAGTCGTCATCAATCGGTGCTCTGGGCCTAAGTTCTGGACCCGAAAAAATAACAAGAAAAAATAGTGTCTTTTGTCAATTTATTTCATGTGTGTGTGCATGTTAGGCTTAGCCGCACAAGATACAGCAAGCTGCAACCTAGTGCTGCACGACTCCAGTCGTTAATTATTCAGCCCGGGGCTGCACCAATGAATTGTTTTTAAAATAATTTATTATCAATTTTACACCAACTATCAACTTTCAATTCTTCAATCCTCAAGGGCATCCCAAACATCATCTTTGCCCAGTCCTCAACTCTATTAATAATTATATCAATCAGCTTTGAGCCAGCAAGCTGGATGCAACCTTTTGACCCTTTAACAAGATAAAAAAAATCAATTTTGTGAGCTGGGAAGTGGTCAAAATTGACTGGAAACGAGTGGAAATAAATGTTCTTGAGGTTATTAATACTGTAGGAACAAAAAAGGCCCATTTATGTGATTTTAGCATTTTTTTTTTAAGAAAAAATCCAGATCCAAAACCAAAACACAAAAACAAAACACGGTGGTGAGGTTTTGGCAAAACCAATCCAGATCCCAATCCAGGGGAGATCCAGATCCAAAACCAAAATCAAAACACGGGATCGGTGCACATCTCTAATTTGAACACACCTTAATTTATTTGAATATACTACACTATGGGGCTGATTGAGAGAAAAACGAACATACATTACTATACAGTTGCAGAAGCCGCACCATCGATCAGACATCAGCAACACCATCAGACATTGGAGAAAGCCTATGGTTGCTCAGAATATCCAAAGGTACATGACCACCAGTGGCAGAGGATCTGCCAGTTTCAACGCAGTCCCTGACACCAGCACGACTCCGACATCTACCGCCAATAGCCACTTCTCAGGAACACACTTCCAAAATTGCCTGGATCTCTGCACAATTCTGATATGCATCCCACAGCGGTAACCATCAGAATGCATGCATCTCGGATACATGTGCAGGTTCAAAACATTGGCCCTTGTGTCCTATGTCTTTATTCCATCCACCTCTGGATCAGGCCACATGTTTGGTGAGGGGGCACCAAACGCACTTCTGTCTTTGTCATTTAACATAAACAACTACATATATAGCTATTTACAAGAAAGTGTCCTCTTACTCCCATTGACTGAATTACTTGAACACATTTTAACATGCAGTGTAACCTGAATCTAAACATTGGACCTGTCTATGAGGGATTACCGCAGACCTTACCACTTTGTCACAGTGATTGAGCAATCACAAAATGTTACAATTTGCTTTGCATTTTCACACAGAGTATATAATACGGGTGTCCAGCAACAAAACTGTAACTCTTGGAGACCCCAACTGGTTAAATCTGATAATACAAGTTCTTGGGATAAATCTGGCACAATGTGGCATGTGAGATAGTATATATTATTTTTATTAGTAGTAGTAGTATTAGCATTATTAGCCTTATTTATATGGTGCCACAAAGGTTCAGCAGAGCCTTACAATGTGCATAAACAAATTTGCACACAAGAAAACAGTTAATAACAGTTGTAAACAATACAGAACAAGTACATGGTTTATAAACATTACTGCATAACACTGTAATAAGCAGCAGGGCATCAGAAACCAAGTGGTAGGTGCTGTTTGGGGAGTTAGGAGTAAATTATAGTCCGTGAATGAAGGAGAAGCATGTGAGGGAAGAGGGCCCTGCTCGTGAGAGCTTACATTCTAATGGGAATGGGCAGACAGACAGGGGCGATGCAGATGGAGTAGATAGTGAGGAAGGAGCATGGAGCAGTGGGTTAGGATACATATATATATATGCTGCAGAATGTGTGTGTTTTAAAATAACCTGATGTTATGTCAAAATTAAGTTCTCCATTCATTTACCTCTATGACAAAAATTGTATTTTATTTATGCGATATGAGAAATGTATAACATAAAGTTGTTGCACTTTAATTTTGTCTGGTTCATTATAACATCTAAATACATACAGCTAAAACTGCAGTTTTTATAGGATTGTCCCACCATCCCAATAGTCAATACTTTTGTCCCAGCTGCTGGGAGTTATGCCATGCTCCTCTGAGTGGGTGCTTCCAACATGCTAGGCACACCAATAAAGAGGTGCAGCCATGCCCAACATGCTTAGGCCACACTCCCTCCATGGTGGGCCCTCAGGAAGTTGCTGTGCTGGGGCCAAGGATTTCTCCTGGTAGCCCTGGAGGTGACAGGCAGAGACAGGAGGGAGTGGGGCTTAGTGGTGGGGTAACACGGCCATGAAGGGAGGGAGGTGGTTGTCCCCTCATGGCAAATTGGTGCGATTCGCGGGTCAATATAGAGGAGGCAGAGCCAATATGACGCAATTTAATTAGAACCAAGTCATTTCTGATTCATCGCGTGCCATGATGGGGCAGGGCCAGGGCTGGTTCTAGACATTGTGGAGCTCAGGGCAAAAGTTCCCAGTTGCACCCCCACTGCCCCCACCACCACAAAAAGAAAAAAAAATACTTTTTTAGATAGCGTTCCTCTGCGCGTGCTGAAAGCGCGAGCACTTCCGGAATTCATCATACTGTGGGGCGTGCCGGCACTTACAAAGGTACATTGGGCTTCCCCCAAGCTCTCCCCTCATGGCAAATAATTGCCATGTGCAGTAATGCACCTTACACAGTATGTCTTACACAGTAATGCCCTTTATAACACATTATGCCACATGCAGTAATGCCCTGTATAACTCATTATGCCACATACAGTAATGCCCTTTATAACACATTATGCCACATGCAGTAATGCCCTGTATAACACATTATGCCACATGTAGTAATGCCCTTTATAACACCTTATGCCACACACAGTAATGGCCTTTATAACACATTATGCCACATGCAGTAATGCCCTGTATAACACATTATGCCATATGCAGTGATGCCCTGTATAACACATTATGCCACATGCAGTAATGCCCTATATAATACATTATGCCACACGCAGTAATGCCCTGTATAATACATTGTGCCACACACAGTAATTCCCTTTATAATACATTATCCCCAATTCAAATTATGCCACACAGTAGTCCCTTATTAATGTTATGACACACAGTGGTGCCCCCTTTGCACAATGGCCAAATTAGTGCCCCTTATACAATGCACACAGTAGTAGTGCCCCTTACACAATGGCCCTGGTAGTAGTGCCCCCATGCAGTGCCTCAGTAGTGCCCACAGTGGTAATACCCCCATTGGTAATGCCCACAGTGCTAATGCCCCCATTGGTAATGCCCCCAATAGTAGTGTCCCCATTGGTAACGCACCCAATAGTAGTGCCCACAGTAGTAATGTGCCCTAGAGTAGTGCCCACAGTTGTAGTACCCACATTAGTAGTACCCCAGTAGTAATGTCCCCTATAGTAGTGCACACAGTAGGAATGCCCCCTATAGTAGTGCCCACAAAAGTAATTCCCCTTATAGTCGTGCCCACAGTATTAATTCCCCCATTAGTAGTGCCTCCTATAGTAGTGCATCCAGTAGTAGTGCCCCCAGTAGTAATGCCTTCATTAGTAGTATCTCCAGTAGTAATGCCCACTATAGTAATGCCCCCATTAGTAGTGCCCCAGTAGTAATGCCCCCCTATAGAAGTGCCTCCAGTAGTAATGCACCCATTAGTAATGCCCCCTGTTGTAATGCCCCCCTATAGCCATGCCCCCAGTAGTAATGCCCTCTCTAGCCATGCTGCCAGTAGTTATGCCCCCCTATAGCCATGCCCCCAGTATTAATGCCCCCCTATAGCCATGCCCCCAGTAGTAATGCCCCCTATAGCCTATGGCCATGCCCCCTATAGTAATCCCCCCTATAGCCATGCCTACAGTGCTGGTGCTTCTGAAAAAAAATACAATTAAAATACAAACACAATACTTACCTTAAACCCCACTCCTGCATCCGCTGTTGTCTGGTCCGACAATGGCTCCACTACGGATCTATGGGAGAGACATCATGACATCATGATGTCCCTCCCATAGTGCTCTCTGTGGGAGACATAGCTCTGGAGTGAGCTCCAGCTCCTCGGATCTATGAAAGAGATGTCATGACATCATGACGTCCCTCCCATAGTGCTCTCTGTCGGAAGCCGGAGCTCAGGAGTGGCTTTCTGCTGCCACTGAAGGGAGGGAGCCGGGTGCCCGCTGATAACAAATAACAGCAGGTGCCCGGCAAAGGGAGCTCCCTGCAGCGGCTAGCAGGAGGGGGCCAGCACTGGGGTTTTTTATTTCTGGGATTTTTTTTTCTTCACTCCTGGGGACTCAGTGGCACCCTCTAGGGGCCGGTGCTCCAGGTGACAGTATAAGTAAAGAAGGACAGAGAAGAAAATGTCATATGTGGTGCACAATAAATTAAAACTTAACTTAATCTACAGTCGCACTAGAATTATTGTTTCTCAATCAAGGAGAACGTTATAACCCTCATATCATATATATTGGAAAAATGTATATTCTACAACAGATCTATTTTAGAGGGGTGCTACCACTGACATCAATATCACATGTATAAGAAAAGAAGGACAGAGAAGAAAATGTCATATGTGGTGCACAATAAATTAAAACTTAACTTTTATTCATATTAACAATAAATATCCAATCAAAGAAAAAGCAGCGAAAATAATTTAAAATAATAGAGTGTATCACAAAGAAAGAAAATGTGATTAAAATAAAGGCGGCGTATGTATCCCGGCCTATTATGTCATAAAAAAGACTGACTGATATTGAGTTTTGATTATATGTCTGATTAATTTATCAAAAAGTATTACAATACCTAATTGAATCTATGAAAGGTGACACAAATCTAGTAGAGTTCAGTCACTAACTGACAGTATGTGTGTTAAGGCTGCTTACAGGGGGTATTACCACATCATATGGTCATATGTCCCTAAATACAGAATCCTTATATGGGCTCTCAATTTTATTGTCTGTCCACCAAATCATGTGGCATATTGCATTTTTACACCTTGAAATATATATCTCTTTATTCAAATAATTCTGTTAATTCACAGTTATATTGAAATTCACAGTAGGAAGTAACTCTCCTTGTATGTCATTAAGTTCAAGGTGTGAAAAAAATTTTTTTGTCAAAAATATATCCGCAAGAACAAAGAATGTTAAATTATTCACATTATCCAAAGGGACTCCCCTTTAAAGTACTGGTTCTTTTTCCTAAATAATTGTTTAAACAGGAGATTTCTCCAACTGTTGTCAGAACTTCTGGGGAATATGAAAATATAGCACCATCAGCGTAGAAATTAATACCATCCCTCTTTAGGCATATCACATTAGATGCAGCTCTTATCTTACATAGCGCTCAATGCACATTATGACACACTACTGTCAGTATATTCATATAGTAAAAGACATTGGAATGGGTAGCACACGCCACTGCCAATGCAGCGTTTTGCTATCTAGCTTTATCAAGGCTAGCCGATTCTAACATCAGGGTATCCTTTTGTACCCGGACGAGTCGTTGTACACCAATCACAGGTTATCCCAGTCGAAAGCATCCAATTGCGTCTAGCCACGTCCCGGCAAGATCCGCCCATCCATCGATGATTGACTGTCAGGAATTCCCTGAGAGTGCAGTGACGTCAGGTCAAATCATGTACTCAGTATCACTGGTTAGGCCTAACTAGAGGATTGCTGATCCGTGTCACAAATAACCACCTCAAATAGGCATTAATATGAACAGATAATCGCTGCATCCCTCTCTCTATAGTGCACAATTGAAGAAAATCTAACTTATATCTATGGATGGCTGGTTGTTCTGGATAAAATATAATTAATCATGTAACAAACTTGGTCACATGACCACCTCGTAATGTTGAATATAAGAACTAATATAGACCAAATCAATGGATGTCTCATTCAATCAATGTTCACAATCATTATAAATGGATCCTTCTAAAATTCTATATATAATCTATCCCAAAGTAAACCCCAGGTATGAAGAATGGTGCTACTAATATAAATAAATTAATCAACTAATATATACTATATAATAAATATCATATTATTAACCCCAAATCATCTACATAATAAATAAAAAATATTAAAAATAGGTGACCATTATATAAAGGATAATGAAAGAAAAATATGTAATGTGTAACATATAGTGATAAGATGAGTGTGTATCAATATAAATATATTCATATATGTAAAATAAACAATATATTAAAATTAAAAATAATCCATAAATGAAGTAAAATAAAAAATAATAATAAAAGACAAACTAATAAAACAAAAAAGTGCAATAGTGAAAAAAGAGAATAAACTTCAAAATAATGATAGTAATAAAATATAAATGAAAGTGTAAGAGAGGCCGTAAGGGTCTCATATTAATATTGTGTACAAAATTTTTTAATATGTCATGATAACGTATGTAATAAAATGTGATATTGAATATATCATACATTATATATAAAAATTAATAAATGTATGTGTCATAGTGAGACATGTACAACATTTAATTGAAATATAGACGATGGACTATATGTGCAATACAAAAAACATATTCGTAAAAAATATATATAATAAAATGATGTAATGTGATAGATAATATATGTATTGATATTGGTTCTTATGATATAACCCAAGTTATATGTTTCCCTTAGATCCCTTGTTCAGGGTAGATAATCATAAAATCCCTAGCAATTTTTATATCCATAATATAAAGATTCATAAACCAGGGAAAGTTCATTAAATAAGATCATCCTTATCCACTAAAAGATAAACAAAAGAAAGAGGAAGAAGAGGAAGAGGAAAGATGAAGAGTAACAAATGATAAATTAAATTAATAATTCATCTCAGAAAGGCCACGTAATTATTCTCTTCATTTAAACCTTTGGGTGTTTGGGTGTCCATGAGGAAAGTCTGGTCATCTGTTTTTGGAGTCCACAATCTGTGTCTCCCCGTCTGATATTAGTTTTAACTTTCCTCATTCCAGAAGCTCTTAACCCTACCGAGTTACCTCCATGGTATTTCAAAAATGTCTTGCTACTGATGTCAGAGGTTTAAAGAGTAATTGATCACGTTTGGCATTTCTTATGTCTCCCAGATGCTCCAAAATTCTTTTTTTGAGAGGTCTAGTTGTTTTACCAATGTATTCCTTATTGCAAGGACATTTTAAATTATATACCACAGCTGTGGTGTTACAGTCAATGTAATCTTGTATCTTCCAGATTTTGTTAAATCTGTCTTTATAACTTTCTGTTGGTATCATCGTCCAACAAGCTTTGCAAGTTCCACATCTCCTGGATCCCTTCTTGAAATATAATGGCTTTTTAGGTTCCTCAAAATGTCTTCGTACCAAAATGTCCCTCAAATTTTTAGATTCTCTCCAACTTATTTGGATTTTGTCACCAAGTATTTCTGTGAGATCCTGGTCAGTTTTTAATATATTTAGATGTTTCTGTAGGATTCCTTGTATCTGTCTCCATTCATGACAGAATGTTCCCACAAATCTTACACCCTCTTCTTCCTTCTTTTTAGTTTTGGATGTTAATAATTGATCCCTAGTATATTTCACAGTTTCCTCACGAGCTTTCTTTATTGTCCTGTTACTATATCTACGAGATTGTAATCTACCACTCAATTGTTCTGATCTTTTAAGAAACGTATTTTCTTCTGAACAATTATGCTTCATGCGAAGAAATTCGCCCTTAGGTAGTCCTTTCAAGACTGGAGGAAAATGAGAGCTCTTATTATGTAATATACTATTAGTTGATGTTTTTTTGAGGTACAGGTCTGATGATATATGTCCATCATTTTCAATAGTGAGGGAGATATCCAAAAAATTGATACTCTCTTTACTTGCTTCGTGTGTCAATTTTAAATTGAATCCATTGATGTTCAGTTTAATCAGGAATTCTTCAAAATATTTGATTTCACCCTCCCAAATTATCAGGAGGTCATCAATATATGTAAGCCAAAGGATAATGTGTTTCGTGTAGATGTCATTTTCTTCATTAAATACGTATTCCCTCTCCCACCACCCCAGGCAGAGGTTAGCATACATGGGGGCACAGGTGGTCCCCATCGCAGTGCCCTGTACCTGGAGGTAGAAGTTCTTATCACACACAAAAAAAAAAATTCTGAGTACAAAACATAATAAAGAAATGAGAAAATGATTGAAATCTGTGTTCTGATCCATATTTAAAAAGTACTCCACTGCCTTGATTCCATATTCATGGCTAATACTCGTGTAGAGACTCTCTACATCGTAAGTTATTAGCCAGGTATCCTCATTAAGGATCACATCCTGGATTTTATTCAATATGTCAATTGTGTCTCTGGTAAAGGATGGTAATGTCAGAACATAATCTCTTAAATAAAAATCCAAAAATTTGCTGGCATTCTCGGTGAGACTACCCATACCTGAAACAATTGGTCTTCTGGGTGGGTTAGTCTCACTCTTATGGATCTTTGGTAGTAGGTACAGAGTGGGTATCCTTGGATGTTCCGTTTTCAGAAAATCATAATCCCTCTTTGTTATGACACCCTCATTTTTGGCCTTTGAAATGATCTTATTATACAGTTCCATGTAATCATGGATAGGATTAAAGATCAAACGTTTATAACATGAACCATCATCCAATTGTCGATTTAATTCCCTCACATATTTATCTTTAGACCATAGAACCACATTGCCACCTTTATCAGATGGTTTGATTATAGTATCTTTCCATGTCTGTATTTCTTTTAATGCTTCTCTCTCTCTTCTTCCCAAGTTATATTCATTATCCATGATCCTCTTATTGCTTTCTAAAAGATCTAATTCCTTACTCACAAGGTCAAAAAAGATCTTAACCTGAGGACAGATCGATGAGTCAGGACAAAAAGTGGATTTTCTTTTTAATGGGGTGACTCTGGTCCCCAGGGATCCAGATGGAGTTTGTGTTTCAGTTTGTTCACATGGCATTTGTGTCCCTCCTAGTTCTTCTAAAATTGAGACGGCCGATAACTCTTCCTCCGAATGAGTCATGGGGGTCGACATTAATTCATCATGATCTTTAATGTTTCTAAAGAATTTTTTTAGGAGAAGCTTTCTAGCAAAGAGGTTTATATCTTTTTCATATTCAAACCTATCAAATGTTTTTGTGGGTGAGAAGGATAGTCTTTTATTGAGGACCTCTATCTGGGACACTATAAGTACTCTATCTGTTAGGTTAATAACCCTCAGGGAGTCAGATTCTTCTATTTCTTGTATCGTCTGTAATCCCTGGGTTCTTCCGTCCAGTCCCTGAAATTTTGTTTTCCTCTTCTCTCCCCTTCTGATCCTCTTAAAGACTGTATGGTATTGTCTCTGATCTCTCTGGGAGTCACCCCTAAAAAATTATTTTGCTGTTTACGAAGTGGTGTTCTTTCAAACACAAGTTCGCTATCGGATGAATCAATATCAGAGGTAGTGTAATTCAAATGACTATTTGAAATGCCTTTAATCGCATGATTCCATCTGTAAATCTTATTAGAGGCAAAATCATTTTTATCACTTTGTAGTTTGCTTCTCTTTCGACTGATGACCTCATTCTCAATTTCATCCACTTCACGTTTAAATTTATCATATGTTTTCTGGAATTTTTCAATACCTTCAAACTTCTTAAGTCTATTCCCCAAAACTGAGATCTCCTGTGAGTATCCATTTAGTAATATTTCATCATGTTTAATTAACACAGAAATCAAGTTTAATGAACATGTGGTAAGTATCTTTTCCCTTTCCACTTTAAGACTATCGTTAGCCAATTCAAAAGATGGGAAAACTCATGGTCTTAAGCCCCTTGGTGTTATAGACTGCTTAACATAATTTTCAAAGGTTATCTTGTTCCAGACCATCTTAGTCTGTTTAATCAGTAATTGTTTCAACTGATACAAATCATTCATCCAATCTCCATTTGGGGTATCTGAGTTAGTTGTTTCACTATCAAATATTGTATCCATGCAGTTCTTAAGTCTCATTTGTCTGTCATTAAGTTCCTGACTTATGCTAAAGTTGGATGTAACCATTTCAGATGTACCGGGATTCGAGATCTCAAATATCTATCTGGGACCAGATGTATATTAGATAATCCGGCTATTACTTTATTTAAAATAACTTATTGTAATATCTGATACAGACACTAATTGTGTTAATTTTCTGTGCCCACTGAAAAGAAAAAGAGGTGAGTAACCTCACCAAAATTGGAACAAAAGAGAAATCTACAGTCGCACTAGAATTATTGTTTCTCAATCAAGGAGAACGTTATAACCCTCATATCATATATATTGGAAAAATGTATATTCTACAACAGATCTATTTTAGAGGGGTGCTACCACTGACATCAATATCACATGTATAAGAAAAGAAGGACAGAGAAGAAAATGTCATATGTGGTGCACAATAAATTAAAACTTAACTTTTATTCATATCAACAATAAATACCCAATCAAAGAAAAAGCAGCGAAAATAATTTAAAATAATAGAGTGTATCACAAAGAAAGAAAATGTGATTAAAATAAATGCGTCATATGTATCCCGGCCTATTATGTCATAATAAAGACTGACTGATATTGAGTTTTGATTATATGTCTGATTAATTTATCAAAAAGTATTACAATACCTAATTGAATCTATGAAAGGTGACATAAATAAGTCACAGATAATCTTATCAATAATAATCTAGTAGAGTTCAGTCACTAAATGACAATGTGTGTGTTAAGGCTGCTTACAGGGTGTATTACCACATCATATGGTCATATGTCCGTAAATACAGAATCCTTATATGGGCTCTCAATTTTATTATCTGTCCAACAAATCATGTGGCATATTGCATTTTTACCTTGAAATATATATCTCTTTATTCAAATAATTCTGTTATTCACAGTTATATTGAAATTTACAGTAGGAAGTAACTCTCCTTGTATGTCATTAAGTTCAAGGTGTGAAAAAAAAATTTTTTGTCAAAAAAATATCTGCCAGAACAAAGAATGTTAAATTATTCACATTATCCAAAGGGACTCCCCTTTAAAGTACTGGTTCTTTTTCCTAAATAATTGTTTAAACAGGAGATTTCTCCTACTGTTGTCAGAGCTTCTGGGGAATATGCAAATATAGCACCATCACCGTGGACATTCATACCATCCCTCTTTAGGCATATCACATTAGACGCAGCTCTTATCTTACATAGCGCTCAATGCACGTTATGACACACTACTGTCAGTATATTCATATAGTAAAAGACATTGGAACGGGTAGCACACGCAGCAGCCAACGCAGCGTTTTGCTATCTAGCTTTATCAAGGCAAGCCGATTCTAACATCAGGGTATCCTTTTGTACCCGGACGAGTTGTCCTACACCAATCATAGGTTATCCCAGTCAAAAGCATCCAATTGCGTCTAGCCACGTCCCGGCAAGATCCACCCATCCATCGATGATTGACTGTCAGGAATTCCCTGAGAGAGCAGTGACGTCAGGTCAAATCATGTACTCAGTATCACTGGTAAGGCCTAACTTGAGGATTGCTGATCCGTGTCACAAATATCCACCTCAAATAGGCATTAATATGAACAGATAATCGCTGCATCCCTCTCTCTATAGTGCACAATTGAAGAAAATCTAACTTATATCTATGGATGGCTGGTTGTTCTGGATAAAATATAATTAATCATGTAACAAACTTGGTCACATGACCACCTCGTAATGTTGAATATAAGAACTAATATAGACCAAATCAATGGTTGTCTAATTCAATCAATGTTCACAATCATTACAAATGGATCCTTCTAAAATTTTATATATAATCTATCCCAAAGTAAACCCCAGGTATGAAGAATGGTGCTACTAATATAAATAAATTAATCAACTAATATATACTATATAATAAATATAGTATAATTAACCCCAAATCATCTACATAATAAATAAAAAATATAAAAAATAGGTGACCATTATATAAAGGATAATGAAAGAAAAATATGTAATGTTAACATATAGTGATAAGATGAGTGTGTATCAATATATATATATATTCATATATGTAAAATAAACAATATATTAAAATTAAAAATAATCCATAAATGAAGTAAAATAGAAAATTATAATAAAAGACTCAAACTAATAAAACAAAAAAGTGCAATAGTGAAAAAAGAGAATAAACTTCAAAATAATCATAGTAATAAAATATAAATGAAAGTGTAAGAGAGGCCGTAAGGGTCTCATATTAATATTGTGTACAAACATTTTTTTATATGTCATGATAACGTATGTAATAAAATGTGATATTGAATATATCATACATTATATATAAAAATTAATAAATGTACGTGTCATAGTGAGACATGTACAACATTTAATTGAAATATAGACGATGGACTATATGTGCAATACAAAAAACATATTCGTAAAAAATATATATAATAAACTGATGTAATGTGATAGATAATATATGTATTGATATTGGTTCTTATGATATAACCCAAGTTATATGTTTCCCTTAGATCCCTTGTTCTGGGTAGATAATCATAAAATCCCTAGCAATTTTTATATCCATAATATAAAGATCCATAAACCAGGGAAAGTTCATTAAATAAGATCATCCTTATCCACTAAAAGATAAACAAAAGAAAGAGGAAGAAGAGGAAGAGGAAAGATGAAGAGTAACAAATGATAAATTAAATTAATAATTCATCTCAGAAAGGCCACGTAATTATTCTCTTCATTTAAACCTTTGGGTGTTTGGGTGTCCATGAGGAAAGTCTGGTCATCTGTTTTAGGAGTCCACAATCTGTGTCTCCCCGTCTGATATTAGTTTTAACTTTCCTCATTCCATAAGCTCAGTTACCTCCATGGTATTTCAAAAAATGTCTTGCTACTGATGTCAGAGGTTTAAAGAGTAATTGATCATGTTTGGCATTTCTTATGTCTCCCAGATGCTCCAAAATTCTTTTTTTGAGAGGTCTAGTTGTTTTACCAATGTATTCCTTATTCCAAGGACATTTTAAATTATATACCACAGCTGTGGTGTTACAGTCAATGTAATCTTGTATCTTCCAGATTTTGTTAAATCTGTCTTTATAACTTTCTGTTGGTATCATCGTCCAACAAGCTTTGCAAGTTCCACATCTCCTGGATCCCTTCTTGAAATATAATGGCTTTTTAGGTTCCTCAAAATGACTTTGTACCAAAATGTCCCTCAAATTTTTAGATTGTCTCCAACTTATTTGGATTTTGTCACCAAGGATTTCTGTGAGATCCTGGTCAGTTTTTAATATATTTAGATGTTTCTGTAGGATTCCTTGTATCTTTCTCCATTCATGACAGAATGTTCCCACAAATCTTACACCCTCTTCTTCCTTCTTTTTAGTTTTGGATGTTAATAATTGATCCCTAGTATATTTCACAGTTTCCTCACGAGCTTTCTTTATTGTCCTGTTACTATATCCATGAGATTGTAATCTACCACTCAATTGTTCTGATCTTTTAAGAAACGTATTTTCTTCTGAATAATTACGCTTCATGCGAAGAAATTCGCCCTTAGGTAGTCCTTTCAAGACTGGAGGAAAATGAGAGCTCTTATTATGTAATATACTATTAGTTGATGTTTTTTTGCGGTTCAGGTCTGATGATATATGTCCATCATTTTCAATAGTGAGGGAGATATCCAAAAAATTGATACTCTCTTTCCTTGCTTCGTGTGTCAATTTTAAATTGAATCCATTGGTGTTCAGTTTCATCAGGAATTCTTCAAAATATTTGATTTCACCCTCCCAAATTATCAGGAGGTCATCAATATATGTAAGCCAAAGGATAATGTGTTTCGTGTAGATGTCATTTTCTTCATTAAATATGTATTCCCTCTCCCACCACCCCAGGTAGAGGTTAGTGTACATGGGGGCCCAGGTGGTCCCCATCGCAGTGCCCTGTACCTGGAGGTAGAAATTCTTATCACACACAAAAAAAAAATTTGTGAGTACAAAACCTAATAAAGAAATGAGAAAATGATAGAAATCTGTGTTCTGATCCATATTTAAAAAGTACTCCACTGCCTTGATTCCATATTCATGGCTAATACTCATGTAGAGACTCTCTACATCGTAAGTTATTAGCCAAGTATCCTCATTAAGGATCACATCCTGGATTTTATTCAATACATCAGATGTGTCTCTGGTAAAGGATGGTAATGTCAGAACATAATCTCTTAAATAAAAATCCAAAAATTTGCTGGCATTCTCGGTGAGACTACCCATACCTGAAACAATTGGTCTTCCGGGTGGGTTAGTCTCACTCTTATGGATCTTTGGTAGTAGGTACAGAGTGGGTATCCTTGGATGTTTCATTTTCTAAAAATCATAATCCCTCTTTGTTATGACACCCTCATTTTTGGCCTTTGAAATGATCTTATTATAAAGTTCCATGTAATCATGGATAGGATTAAAGATCAAACGTTTGTAACATGAAACATCATCCAATTGTCGATTTAATTCCCTCACATATTTATCTTTAGACCATAGAACCACATTGCCACCTTTATCATACGGTTTGATTATAGTATCTTTCCATGTCTGTATTTCTTTTAATGCTTCTCTCTCTCTTCTTCCCAAGTTATATTCATTATCCATGATCCTCTTATTGCTTTCTAAAAGATCTAACTCCTTACTCACAAGGTCAATAAAGATCTTAACCTGAGGACAGATCAATGAGTCAGGACAAAAAGTGGATTTTCTTTTTAATGGGGTGACTCTGGTCCCCAGTGATCCAGATGGAGTTTGTGTTTCAGTTTGTTCACATGGCATTTGTGTCCCTCCTAGTTCTTCTAAAATTGAGATGGCCGATAACTCTTCCTCCGAAAGAGTCATGGGGGTCGACATTAATTCATCATGATCTTTAGTGTTTCTAAAGAATTTTTTTAGGAGAAGCTTTCTAGCAAAGAGGTTTATATCTTTTTCATATTCAAACCTATCAAATGTTTTTGTGGGTGAGAAGGATAGTCCTTTATTGAGGACCTCTATCTGGGACACTGTAAGTACTCTATCTGTTAGGTTAATAACCCTCAGGGAGTCAGATTCTTCTATTTCTTGTATCATCGGTAATCCCTGGGTTCTTCCCTCCAGTCCCTGAAATTTCGTTTTCCTCTTCTCTCCCCTTCTGATCCTCTTAAAGACTGTATAGTATTGTCTCTGATCTCTCTGGGAGTCACCCCTAAAAAATTATTTTGCTGTTTACGAAGTGGTGTTCTTTCAAACACAAGTTTGTTATCAGATGAATCAATATCAGAGGTAGTGTAATTCAAATGACTATTTCAAATGCCTTTACTCGCATGATTCCATCTGTAAATCTTAATAGAGGCAAAATCATTTTTATCACTTTGTAGTTTGCTTCTCTTTCGACTGATGACCTCTTTCTCAATTTCATCCACTTCACGTTTAAATTTATCATATGTTTTCTGGAATTTTTCAATACCTTCAAACTTCTTAAGTCTATTCCCCAAAACTGTGATCTCCTGTGAGAATCTATTTAGTAATATTTCATCATGTTTAATTAACACAGAAATCAAGTTTAATGAACATGTGGTAAGTATCTTTTCCATTTCCACTTTAAGACTATCATTAGCCAATTCAAAAGATGGGAAAACTCGTGGTCTTAAGCCCTTGGTGCTATAGACTGCTTAACATAATTTTCAAAGGTTATCTTGTTCCAGACCGTCTTAGTCTGTTTAATCAGTAATTGTTTCAACTGATACAAATCATTCATCCAATCTCCATTTGGGGTATCTGAGTTAGTTGTTTCACTATCAAATATTGTATCCATGCAGTTCTTAAGTCTCATTTGTCTGTCATTAAGTTCCTGACTTATGCTAAATTTGGATGTAACCGTTTCAGATGTACCGGGATTCGACATCTCAAATATCTATATGGGACCAGATGTATATTACATAATCCAGCTATTACTTTATTTAAAATAACTTATTGTAATATCTGATACAGACACTAATTGTGTTAATTTTCTGTGCCCACTGAAAAGAAAAAGAGGTGAGTAACCTCACCAAAATTGGAACAAAAGAGAAATCTACAGTCGCACTATAAATATTGTTTCTCAATCAAGGAGAACGTTATAACCCTCATATCATCTATATTGGAAAAATGTATATTCTACAACAGTTGTATTTTAGAGGGGTGCTACCACTGACATCAATATCACATGTATAAGAAAAGAAGGACAGAGAAGAAAATGTCATATGTGGTGCACAATAAATTAAAACTTAACTTTTATTCATATTAACAATAAATTTCAAATCAAAGAAAAAGCAGCGAAAATAATTTAAAATAATAGAGTGTATCACAAAGAAAGAAAATGTGATTAAAATAAAGGCGGCATATGTATCCCAGCCTATTATGTCATAATAAAGACTGACATATTGAGTTTTGATTATATGTCTGATTAATTTATCAAAAAGTATTACAATACCTAATTGAATCTATGAAAGGTGACATAAATAAGTCACAGATAATCTTATCAATAATAATCTAGTAGAGTTCAGTTACTAAATGACAATGTGTGTGTTAAGGCTGCTTACAGGGGGTATTACCACATCATATGGTCATATGTCCCTAAATACAGAATCCTTATATGGGCTCTCAATTTTTATGTCTGTCCAACAAATCATGTGGCATATTGCATTTAAACTCCTTGAAATATATATCTCTTTATTCAAATAATTCTGTTATTCACAGTTATATTGAAATTCACAGTAGAAAGTAACTCTCCTTGTATGTCATTAAGTTCAAGGTGTGAAAAAAAAATTTTTTGTTAAAAAAATATCCGCCAGAACAAAGAATGTTAAATTATTCACATTATCCAAAGGGACTCCCCTTTAAAGTACTGGTTCTTTTTCCTAAATAATTGTTTAAACAGGAGATTTCTCCTACTGTTGTCAGAGCTTCTGGGGAATATGCAAATATAGCACCATCACCGTGGACATTCATACCATCCCTCTTTAGGCATATCACATTAGACACAGCTCTTATCTTACATAGCGCTCAATGCACGTTATGACACACTACTGTCAGTATATTCATATAGTAAAAGACATTGGAATGGGTAGCACACGCAGCAGCCAACGCAGCCTTTCGCTATCTAGCTTTATCAAGGCAAGCCGATTCTAACATCAGGGTATCCTTTTGTACCCGGACGAGTCATCCTACACCAATCATAGGTTAGCCCAGTCGAAAGCATCCAATTGCATCTAGCCACGTCACGGCAAGATCCACCCATCCATCGATGATTGACTGTCAGGAATTCCCTGAGAGAGCAGTGACGTCAGGTCAAATCATGTACTCAGTATCACTGGTAAGGCCTAACTTATATCTATGGATGGCTGGTTGTTCTGGATAAAATTACTTTTTAAATATGGATCAGAACACAGATTTCAATCATTTTCTCATTTCTTTATTACGTTTTTTACTCACAACATTTTTTTTTGTGTGTGATAGGAACTTCTACCTCCAGGTATGGGGCACTGCGATGGGGACCACGTGTGCCCCCATGTATGCTAACCTCTGCCTGGGGTGGTGGGAGAGTGAATATGTATTTAATGAAGAAAATGACATATACACGAAACACATTATCCTTTGGCTTAGATATATTGATGACCTCCTGATAATTTGGGAGGGTGAAATCAAATATTTTGAAGAATTCCTGATGAAACTAAACACCAATGGATTCAATTTAAAATTGACACACGAAGCAAGTAAAGAGAGTATCAATTTTTTGGATATCTCCCTCACTATTGAAAAGGATGGACATATATCATCAGACCTGTACCGCAAAAAAAATCAATTAATAGTATATTACTTAATAAGAGCTCTCATTTTCCTCCAGTCTTGAAAGGACTACCTAAGGGCGAATTTCTTCACATGAAGCGTAATTGTTCAGAAGAAAATACGTTTCTTAAAAGATCAGAACAATTGAGTGGTAGATTACAATCTCGTGGATATAGTAACAGGACAATAAAGAAACCTCGTGAGGAAACTGTGAAATATACTAGGGATCAATTATTAACATCCAAAACTAAAAAGAAAGAAGAAGAGGGTGTAAGATTTGTGGGAACATTCTGTCATGAATGGAGACAGATACAAGGAATCCTACAGAAACATCTAAATATATTAAAAACTGACCAGGATCTCACAGAAATACTTGGTGACAAAATCCAAATAAATTGGAGATGATCTAAAAATTTGAGGGACATTTTGATACGAAGTCATTTTGAGGAACCTAAAAAGCCATTATATTTCAAGAATGGTTCCAGGAGAGGTGGAACTTGCAAAGCTTGTTGGATGATGATACCAACAGAAAGTTATAAAGACAGATTTAACAAAATCTGGAAGATACAAGATTACATTGACTGTAACACCACAGCTGTGGTATATAATTTAAAATGTCCTTGCAATAAGGAATACATTGGTAAAACAACTAGACCTCTCAAAACAAGAATTTTGGAGCATCTGGGAGACATAAGAAATGCCAAACGTGATCAATTACTCTTTAAACCTCTGACGTCGGTAGCAAGACATTTTTTGAAATACCATGGAGGTAACTCGGTAGGGTTAAGAGCTTATGGAATGAGGAAAGTTAAAACTAATATCAGAGGGGGAGACACAGATTGTGAACTCCTAAAACAGGAGACCAGACTGATTTTCCTCATGGACACCCAAACACCCAATGGTTTAAATGAAGAGAATTATTACTTGGCCTTTCTGAGATTAATTATTAATTTAATTTATCATTTGTTACTCTTCATCTTTCGTCTTCCTCTTTCTTTTGTTTATCTTTTAGTGGATAAGGATGATCTTATTTAATGAACTTTCCCTGGTTTATGGATCTTTATATTATGGATATAAAAATTGTTAGGGATTTTATGATTATCTACCCTGAACAAGGGATCTAAGGGAAACATATAACTTGGGTTATATCATAAGAACCAATATCAATACATATATTATCTATCACATTACATCATTTTATTATATATATTTTTAACGAATATGTTTTTTGTATTCCACATATAGTCCATCGTCTATATTTCAATTAAATGTTGTACATGTCTCACTATGACACATACATTTATTAATTTTTATATATAATGTATGAAATATTCAATATCACATTTTATTACATACGTTATTATGACATATAAAAAAAATTTGTGCACAATATTAATATGAGACCCTTACAGCTTCTCTTATACTTTCATTTATATTTTATTACTATCATTATTTTGAAGTTTATTCTCTTTTTTCACTGTTGCACTTTTTTGTTTTATTAGTTTGAGTCTTTTATTATTATTTTTTATTTTACTTCATTTATGGATTATTTTTAATTTTAATATATTTTTTATTTTACATATATGAATATATATATTGATACACACTCATCTTATCACTATATGTTACACATTACATATTTTTCTTTCATTATCCTTTATAAAATGGTCACCTATTTTTAATATTTTTATTTATTATGTAGATGATTTGGGGTTAATTATACTATATTTATTATATAGTATATATTAGTTGATTAATTTATTTATATTAGCACCATTCTTCATACCTGGGGTTTACTTTGGGATAGATTATATATAACATTTTAGAAGGATCCATTTATAATGATTGTGAACATTGATTGACTGAGACATCCATTGATTTGGTCTATATTAGTTCTTATATTCAACATTACGAGGTGGTCATGTGACCAAGTTTGTTACATGATTAATTATATTTTATCCAGAACAACCAGCCGTCCATAGATATAAGTTAGATTTTCTTCAATTGTGCACTATAGAGAGAGGGATGCAGCAATTATCTGTTCATATTCATGCTTATTTGAGGTGGTTATTTGTGACATGGTTCAGCAATCCTCTAGTTAGGCCTAACCAGTGATACTGAGTACATGATTTGACCTGACGTCACTGCTCTCTCAGGGAATTCCTGACAGTCAATCATCGATGGATGGGCGGATCTTGCTGGGACATGGCTAGATGCGATTGGATGCTATTGACTGGGATAACCTGTGATTGGTGTAGGACGTCTCGTCCGGGTACAAAAGGATACCCTGATGTTAGAATCGGCTTGCCTTGATAAAGCTAGATAGCGAAATGCTGCGTTGGCAGCGGCGTGTGCTACCCATTCCAATGTCTTTTACTATATGAATATACTGACAGTAGTGTGTCATAACGTGCATTGAGCGCTATGTAAGATAAGAGCTGTGTCTAATGTGATATGCCTAAAGAGGGAAGGTATGAATGTCCACGCTGATGGTGCTATATTTGCATATTCCCCAGAAGCTCTGACAACAGTAGGAGAAATCTCCTGTTTAAACAATTATTTAGGAAAAAGAACCAGTACTTTAAAGGGGAGTCCCTTTGGATAATGTGAATAATTTAACATTCTTTGTTCTGGCGGATATTTTTTTGACAAAATTTTTTTTTTTCACACCTTGAACTTAATGACATACAAGGAGAGTTACTTCCTACTGTGAATTTCAATATAACTGTGAATAACAGAATTATTTGAATAAAGTGATATATATTTCAAGGTGTATAAATGCAATATGCCACATGATTTGGTGGACAGACAATAAAATTGAGAGCCCATATAAGGATTCTGTATTTAGGGACATATGACCATATGATGTGGTAATACCCCCTGTTAGCAGCCTTAACGCACACACTGTCAGTTATTGACTGAACTCTACTAGATTATTATTGATTAGATTATCTGCGACTTAGTAATGTCACCTTTCATAGAATCAATTAGCTATTGTAATACTTTTTGATAAATTAATCAGACATGTAATCAAAACTCAATATCAGTCAGTCTTTATTATGACATAATAGGCCAGGATACATACGCCGCATTTATTTTAATCACATTTTCTTTCTTTGTGATACACTCTATTATTTAAATTATTTTCTTTGATTGGATATTTATTGTTAATATGAATAAAAGTTAAGTTTTAATCTATTGTGCACCACATATGACATTTTCTTCTCTGTCCTTCTTTTCTTATACATGTGATATTGATGTCAGTGGTAGCACCCCTCAAATATAGAACTGTTGAAGGAAATACATTTTTCCAATATATATGATATGAGGGTTATAACGTTCTCCTTGATTGAGAAACAATAATTCTAGTGCGACTGTAGATTTCTCTTTTGCTCCGGGCGACAGCCCAGTTAGCCTGCCCCTAGAACTGCCACTGGGCGTGGATTAAGAACATGGTGCCACTGCCAGCCTGCTAGATCCTGTCCCTATCACATCTGCTGCAAGGTAAGTTTTTTGTAATGTACTTTATATGTGACATATGTGTGTGTGTGTAAGGTATGTGTGACATATGTATATGTGTGTGTATGTATATATGTGTATATCTATATGCGTGTGTATATATAAATGTATGTATGTGTGCACACACATATACATATTTATAAAGATAGATAGATAGATAGATAGAAACCCCCATAAAAATCCTGCATTTGCCCCTGGATTTAGTCAGAGGTGTGTTGAATAACAAAAGCAATCAATAAGAGCAGCAAGCAGATTGTGAAGTACTTGCAATGTCCAAGCAGGGAGTGCAGTAAGGAGTTTCCTGGCTATGCAAACAGCAGGTGTTAGTGATGGAGAATCAGCTAACTCACAGAATGTTGTATACGGGTCTCATTCAGACCCGCTCACGAGCGCTGTACGCTCGCAAGAGGGTCGATGGTGCCCAAGTGCACATGCGCACGACGGAGGGAGCTGCTTCGTGCGCATGCGCGACACCCGGCAAGCGACGGGGGAGCCGTTGCTCCAGGTCTCGCACCAAAGGGGGCGTGCTGTTGATGGTGAGTGACAGCACGCCCCCTTAGGTGGGCGTGCCAGGGCGTGGTTGCCCAGATGGAGGCATTCCCATGGGAACGCCTACCATCTGGGTCCAGCCCCACTGACATCACTAGTGCAAGGGTCTCATCGCAAACCCTATTGTCGCAAGCCCGATGGTCGTGATGGTCTTGACCATCGCGACCATCATCGTGGATGCTCGCATAAGCTGTGGGTGGTAACCCACAGCTATGCGAGTGTCCAAAATGCCGCTCCAAATTTAACTAGGACGGCCCTGATTCAGAGCGAGCGCTCTGGTCAGAGCGCCCGGCTCTGAATCAGGCCCATTGTCCTTTGGAAGGAGGTCAGGCTTTTTCGATGTACTTCTTCAGTTTTCCTCCAGCTTAACTCCGACATAACTCCATCATAGTTATCACATTCTAATATCACCAATAATCTAAGAAAATTAAATATAACACATATATTTATTGAGGAAAATTATCCAAATACACATATCTGTGAGTGGCAAAAGTATGTGAACCTTTAGGCTTAGCAGATATTTTGAAGGTGAAATTAGTTTTAGGCCAAATTTCAGCAGAAATATAGAAAACTCTGAAGGGTTCACAAACTTTTCAAGTACCACTGTAAACTATTTTTTATAGCACTTTGATTTGCATAAGGAGAAAGAAAATCACACTGCACATGTGCTAACATTAGCTTATCTGATTACTTTATGAATTAATAATTCTCAAACATAATATATCAAAAGCACATTAACACCAGAGGGCAGTATTGCATGAGGTAAAATAACTAGGATTTTCTAAAATAAATCCTACAAATGGTTATTGTCCATTGTCTAAACAGATTATGTATTAAATCTTGAAAACAAGATATACTGCATATAGAGATGCCTGCAGATATAAATAGTCCTAATTTTTCCTATTTCTTATGTAGTATGAACATATATCTTGTAGTTTTAATCATGCTATATGAACACATTCCTAAATGAAAGCTGAGGCCCTCTTGCAAAGAAAAAATTATCATATACTCTTGCTTTTCTCCTAGCATTTGAACAGCAAAATGGAGTCATGCTTCCACATGGTTCTCTTTTTTTTATCAGCTGAGCTTATGTCAAGTGTGAAATTATCTCATTACATTTTTTTAAATGCATTGGTATATGTTTGCATAATTTTGTTTAAATTAAATCAGAAGACACAGCAGTTTCTTTAGACAACAGGAAAAACAGTATTTTTTAGCAAATAATCATGAAGTCACTGTCTCTAACTATGGGCCTAATTCAGACCCGCTCGCGAGCGCTGAGCATTCGCAAGCGGGTCGATGTTGGCCAAGTGTGCATCCGCACGATGGAGGCGGCTCCGTCGTGCACATGTGCGAGACCCGAATAACAACTGCCAAGCTGTCGTTATGGGTCTCGCACCAAAGGGGGCATGCTGTCGATGGTGAGTGACAGCATGCACCCTTTGGTTGACAAGCCGTGGGCATGGCTGCCCAGATGGAGGCGTTCCCATGGGAACACCTACTGTCTGGGGCCGGCCCCACTGACATCACTAGTGATGTCAGTGGGAGTGCTTTTGGCTATGATAGAGCCAAAATCACTCCAGGGCTTGCGGCCACGAGACCCTACTTCAAGGGTCTTGTCACAAGCCCAATGGTCGCGATGGTCTTGACCATCATGACCATCTTTTTGGCCACTCGCTATAGCTGTGGGTGGTCACCCACAGCTATGCGAGCGGCCAGGTGGCCGCTCTTAATTTCAGAGAGACGGCCCTGACTCAGAGCGAGCGCTCTGTCACAGCGTCCGGCTCTGAATCAGGGCCTATAGTGATAAAAAAATATATATATTGCAGTGTAGATAGATATCCTTAAGGAAAAAAGTGCAAGTTCACTTTTTTTACAGTCATACTCAAGAGCCTGTTTTCAACACCACACAGTAGCCTGTTTGTACTTTGCAGAGAACTGGATTGCAGTTGCTAGCTAATGTGTCTGACAAGCACACATATAGTACAAAGATTCCTGCAGTCACCCTTCCTACTCACTAGAGAAATCTAATGACATCTTATTGGCAGTTTACTATGAGCACCTACAGCCCACATCCTCCCTCTACTCTCTGCTGTGTGAAATGCTGCCCGATCACAAGGGGGGACTCTTATATGCAATTCAATACACATGAGATCCATCATCAATCATCATCAACATGCAACATATTTGATTTAATATGTGATCCCTTAATAATAAAAAATCATCACACACAGGGATGATTTTGTTCCCGTGAATTATTAGGATTATTGGGGATTACATATCGATGGTGTTCTTAATGCATGTTTATTTATGACACTCTTCTATTCCGAGAATAAGGTATGCATATGCATTACTTTATTCAACATATGTATGTACTACTAATTGGACTCTCCATTGAGTGATAGTCCTACATTTTTCATATCAAACTGTGGAAACCATGTGTAAGAGGACCCTTACCCTTACCGAATGATATATACCTACAGCCATACTTATCTGAATCTGCCCAATCTCGTCTGATCTTGGAAGCGATACAGTAATAGGCCTGGCCAGTACTTGGATGGGAGACCTCCTAGGAATACCAGGTGCCATAGGTTAATTCCCATTCGGAAGAATAGGACAAACACTTGGCACAGATATTGTATGAACTTTCTGTACCAAATTCATGGATTGAAGAAGAGATTATATGCATCTCATTGTGTGGAATGCAGATTGGATTTATTCCATTATTTTCGCCTATCAACTTGGATGATAGCTGCTATATCCGAGTTTTTTGTTTCATGTATATGTGTATTTATATTTATGTTAGTGTACCTCTCTTGTTTTATGCAAGCACAATAAAAGTTAATTTTTATGTGGAATTTGAAATATGTTATTTCATAAGAGTGCCCCAACAAAGAGTCTTTCTTTTCTGTCTTTGTGTCTATATATGTATATACTAGGCTTTGGGAGCACCACCAATAATGCAAATTAAAGAGAATACTTCAGAATATGCATTACGATTGGTTTACTTATCAATTCATAATTAATAATTATCATTTGTGCTTCGGGTCACAGTTTCTTGTTCTGTGCGGAATCTCTTTCTCTTTGTCTGTATCTGAAACTATATCAGAACAAAATATGTAGCAAGTGCACAAAGTCCATTTTAGGATTCGTTATTATTTTTTTATTTGTTAGTTATTACAAATAGAACTTTCTACATCAATATTAGTTATTCCTAATTTCTTTTATTTATTTATTTATTTATTAACAGTTTCTTATATAGAACAGCATATTCCATTGTGCTTTACAATTTGAAACAATAGAACTTTCTGCATCACTATTCTGAATTTAATTTATAAAATTTTTTTCATTTCTTTAGTTTTTTCTTTATCTTCAATCCAAGGTTAGTGAAAGTTTCCAAAAATAATAAATATATATATCATGTTTCTTGTTGAAAGGAAAAGTGCTGTATTCTTATTTCTCATTATTTTGCTGTCACATTCTAAATCATAAAACATACTTATGTGCTATTAGTTTAATATTTGTAATTTATTCTTGTATGTTTAATACAAATTAGCTTCAGATGCATCTTCAAAATGTCTGTAGCAGCCATTTTAAATCTCTTTCTAAAAACTCTTGATTTCTTTATTTCTATATTTTTCCAATACCTACTTTTTTATTAACACATTCTTCGCAATAATTACTTTACTGTTAATCATAAGTAATATCATTATTCACATAAAACATCTCAAACTAAAACAGATTTCATCATCAATCTTTTAAAGCACATTATTTTAACACTTTATTAAGTATTAATTAAACTAATAAAACTAATAGAAAGATATTTTTATCTTGCACTAACATTTTTATTAGAAAAGAAATGCTACTGGTACTTTTTATATATATATATATATATATATATATATATATATATATGTATATAAGGTCAATTCATCCTTAAAGTTAATTTAATATTATTTTCACTAGCATAACTAAGCAAGGTATATTTCTGCTTTATCAGAATGTTAAAAGGCAGTACTCAGCAAAAATTTAGTCTAAATTTGATAATGACTTGGACTCTAGGAGCATGTGGAAGGGAATCCATAGTTTTAGCAGATTATAAAGCTACTGTAAAATCCCTTGCTCTGGACATATACTGTAGATGTTAAATTAGTTCAAGAGCTAAGCAATTTTTATGCCCATTTTGACAGGGAGAATAGCTACACTGTTGTTAAATTGCCTCACTCAGACAATGATCGTGCATTGGTACTATCAGTATGCAAGGTTAGGAATAGCCTACTTGATTTTAGTACTGGAAAATCGCCTCGTCCTGACGGTAATCCAGGGAAGGTGTTAAAAGTTTGTGCTAGTGAAATTTCACAGATCTTTGATTTCATTTTAATCTTTGGGATATTGCATTGTTCCTGATTGTTTTAAGAATACATTGGTGATTCTGGTCCATAAGAACTCTAAGGTTATGGGTCTAAATGATTTTAGACCAATTGAGTTGATCCTGCTGATTATGAAATATTTTGAGAAATTGGTTTGACTCATATGAAATATCAATTTCCTGCTGGCTTTGATAATCATCAATTTGCCTATATAAATCAACACAGGATGCTCTGATTTCTGTGGTACATTCTTCCCTCAGTAATTTGGAGAAGCCAAATATGTATTTTAGAGTTCTATTCGTTGATTTTAGCTCAGTGTTTCATACCATCCTCTCAACTGCATTAATAAGTAAACTATTGAACCAGGGATTTTCAGTATCCTTATGTAATTGGATTTTAGATTTTTTAATAAATAGACCACAACAGGTTAAATTGGGTAACATGAGGTCATCTGTCATTCTGAACAGCAGAATACCGACAGCCAGGATTTTTTACCCAACCCCAATAATTGATGTAAATAAACTATTCCTATACCACAAAGTTCTAGATTTGATACACCGGACGCACCTTTTTGATGGTAAAATGTCATCCCGACAGACTGAATCCCAACACCCATAGGAATGCATGGTAAGTATGTTCCCTACCCCTACCCTCACCCCTACTCTAACCCTGGTGCCTAAACCTAACCACCCCTCCCTAGTGCCTAAACCTTACCTACCCCTCCCTGCACCTTAAACCTAACACCCCCTCCCCATTGCCTAACCCCCTAATTCTTAACCCTAACCCCGATACTTAACTTCGTGATGTCAACGGTCGGGATACTGGTGCCAGGACCCCGACCTGTCAGGATTTTGGGCCAGTATTTAGACTGTCGGCATGCCGCACGCCAGGATGCTGACTTCATCCCCAAAATTTTTTAGATTGAACCTGACTGGCGACTTTAACTAATGAGAATTGCTCCATGCTATGATGCATATGTGGTTACCTGGTTTGTGTAATTTCATTGTTTTTTTACAATGTCAAAAAAAATGTATCTTATTATATTATTATTACATTTATATTACCATATACACTGCCAAAAGAAGTGAAACCTCATATCCCTTGGTACAAAATTTAAATTTTTGTTTTATTAATGCTTGTGCCCCTAAACACTGTAAGGCATCTTGTCACATGGAAGCAGTGACAAATGGATGTGGGTACAAGGAAATGCTGTTTTCTTTATTCTTTACTGGCTAGAGGGAAAGTGTGTGCACGTTGAGGGAACCCCTTCAAAATATAACTATGGGCCTCACAAAGGTACTTACTACCAGGGGCAGTTTAAGAGAGTAGGAGGCCATGTGCTGCCACTGTGTTGGCCCCCTCCTCCTTAACAACACAGTAGCCCCTGCGTTGAGCCAGAGTCTACTGCTCCCACGCAGGTCTCCGGGAACATGGTGCTCCCAGAGACTTCTCTATTGTTCATGCACATATCTCAGTGGGATTTCTGTCTTCAGCACTGGCTGATGCAGGACTCTAGAGAGGTAAGTAAAATATTATATGGGTGCAGGGTATGCGGTGTGGACTCACACACACAGTGGAACAGCAAGGGAGCGGTGCTGACAAGAGGGGTTTGGTCCCTCTGTCTTTATAGTCACAGGCCCCCCGAAAGCTTAGTCCAGCCCTGGCCAAGACCCACATTCAAGTGAAAAAGTTGCTATACTGCTCAGTGCATCTCACTCACTCTATGCATGGCGCACCGCATGGCATATTGAGGCTATTGCGGACAAACCTGTAGAGGGCAAATTAGGGACAGCCCCTTAAATAAGGAAACAAAAATACATTAGTATATACTAAAAAAAGTGTGTGTGAATGGATAGCACTGGTAATAAGTAAATAACATAATAATCCGAGTGGTCACCTGCACAAATGGTGTGTATAGATGTATGGCACTCTGATGCAGCCCAATAAGTTTCAATAAAGTCTCCCTTCTTTACACATATTAAATCAGATATAAGAAGCTAAGCTAAAAAATGTGTGGATCACAATATGGAATGCACACAAATTAATTAATTAAAAAAAACCCATTTATTTATGGCAATCATATATACACATTACATTCAGGTGACACATTATTGTTTTCATATTTTGTTATATATTTTTGTCATATTTCGCCATATGCCCCCTCGCATTCCCTTACATTACCTACACCTTTAACCCTTCCTATATAATTCTTTAGTGTTTGTTTTGTTTTGTGAGTCGATTTTATTACATTTTGAAGCAATAAAAGTTATATTTTATGTAGATACCTGATATTGTTTGGCTATAAGAGTGCTCCACATAATGGATCTCATTCAGAGTCGGTCGTTGTGGCCGCACGGTCGTATGCCACCGATGTTCGCTAAACTGCGCATGCGTAAAGTTCACAATGCGCGTGCGCAAACTAGCTCTTACGATCAGAAATGTCTCTCTCCTTGAACACAGCCAGGTCGTTAGTTTGAGTGACAGAATGAACCATTTGTGGGTGGTAACAGGGGAAGGTGCTTGAAAACGGGGGAGTGGAGATCCGATCGCAGGCGTTCCTAATTATGCGAACGGCGTTTAATGGGAGTGCATAATTAACAGAGTAGTGTCATGGCACATGTGACATGGGAGGTTTGAACACTGACTTGATTGTAGTGTTTAAGAGAGGGTATGGTCAACCTTAAGTTCTACGACCAGCTCCGATGGTTCCCGATGCTCACGATTGATCCTTATATCCCAGGAGATGACGTGTGTTGTGATCAAGAAGGGGGCGTTATTTAGTCTTATGGCTGCTTCTTATCCTCGGTCGTTCAGCTAACGATCTCATCTTAGGACTGCAACTTGTGATCGCTTAATTTGCATATCCGGCCACTTTCCCCTACGACCGTGCAGCCGCAATGACTGACTCTGAATGAGGTCCAAAGTCTTTGTTTGGTCTTTTTGACCTTTCTCGCATTTTTGCAACTATTGTCATTTACTCTGAGCAGCACAACCACAATTCCGTCATACATTTACTATTTTGTTATTAACAGGAGATATGTGGTGATAGCATATTCTGCTAGGTTTGTTTCTTTTGATTGACATGGTGGCATCTATACCTGTGCAGTGAATTCTCTCCCCCCCTCTCTTTTTCTTCTCTCTCCCAAACGTATATTGTTTTTTGGTAGCACAGTTGCAAGAACCTAGAATTGCACCTGTATTGCCAAATTTAAGAACTCCAGATAGTAAACAAGAAGCACAGTTTCAGGAGAATATGGATACAACAGTGTTATGATTGCACTTGGGTAGCAAAGGGTCATGGAATACAGAAATGCACTTGGGGTAGCAGAATGGGAGGAACTGAGTTTTTGTACTTGTCTAGTGAAGTTTTAGGAACTCAAGATTGCAGATGGTTAATAACATTTCTGGTATTCAAGATATAGTAGCACAATAGTAGCAGAATATCATGCAATTCAGGATTGCAATGAAATTGTTGCTAGAACTCAGAATTGCATTTGGGTAGTAGAGGGGCAGGAACTCCAAGGGGAGGGATTGGGCCATTGGGACAGTGGGAAAGTTCATGCTGGGCCAATAAAATGCAGCCTGATGCCTGGCCAGATTACACTGCCTGCCAAGCCAGCTGACACTGGCTACCGGCACAGGCTAATTTCTTTGTATGCCAGTGCTGGCTGTTGTACTTCCTGGATTTGCACTCCACTGTGGAACACAAACAGGAAGCTTTCATCTGCTCTTGCTAGTGGGCATTTCAGGGTGCTGTTAGACAGGAAAAGTGGTGGCTGGGTCAGTGTATTTAGTTTGTGCTCCAGCCAGAGAACCAACTGCTAGCAGGGCCTGGAGAAACCAAGGGGTGGTCAGTTTGTGCACAAGGCCACCCTTTAATAGTGCAGGCAATGGCGATGCTGGTAAGGACTCAGGAGTGGGTAACTCACAGTGATCACAGTCACGATGGCAGATTTTGCCAGGAGCAGGGGGCCTCCTTAAACCCCTCAGCTCTACTTCAAAGTAGGGGTGAGCGGGTTCGGTTTTACTCGGTTTTACTCAGTTCTTATCGCCACTTTACCGCAAATTCGGCTCGATTTTATTCGCTATCCAAAACACGTGTTCGGCGATAGCCAATAAAAAGATCCGAGTAAAACCGAGTAAAACTGAACCCGCTCACCCCTACTTCAAAGTGGTCCAGCACTGTCTGCATACTGCCACCACAGTAAACATGCAGTGATCCTGGACCCTGTGCTGGCTGCACTATAACAGCATGACTTGGAGCTCTACATGGAAAAGTAAGAAGTCCAGTGGTCATTAGTGCAACTAAATCACTGACTGCCTGTCCAGCTGAGATGAAACTACAAGTCCCAGCATGCTTTACCAACTGGATGTGCTGGGACTTCTAGTGCCATTACAGCTAACAGCTAGAAAGGCCCTGAAAAGATATATATATATATATATATATATATATATTTATATATAGTGTTCCTACTCTCAGCCTCCTTGTATGTCTCCCTCATTGTCCCTGCCCTCACTCCCTGTAACTCCCCATCAGTGACCCAGTCTTCACCCTTCCTTCAACTCCCCCTCTGTGTCCCTGCCTTCATGGTTGAGCCTGGATCCCCTTCAGCTAATGGACCCAGATGTGATATCGAGTGAGGGCAGAAGTGAGGTTTCATGCCCTGAAAGCACTGTTATTTTGTCTCAAATGTAATATCTGGCCACCAACAGTAGAAACTTGTACCCTCGCAGGCTTGCTTCACTCACCAGGCTTTTGGCATTGTGACTTGCTTCGCTCACCACATGTTACTATTCCCAATAGATGTACATGTGGATAGCAAATGATGATGTTAGGGTCCTTTAGATGAAGGGGATCTAGCTGCAACCCTGCCTTTACCACCCTGTGACTCACATTGTGTGTCCTTACCATGCCTGTAACTCATTCTCAATATTGATGCCACTAGTACTGCCTGTCACTTACTGTACTCTGACCATCATAGTCTTGGCCCTCAGTCACATTCACCTTTATATCACTCACTCTGACCCTCAATGTCCCTACACTCATCAACTATAGTATTCCTGCTAGTCAAACTATCACTCAAGCTATGTACCACAGAATTACCCACAATGTTATCATCACACACACACTGGCACTCACAAAAAATAGCATACAATCACTTCAATGTTCTCCATCACAAAACATTAGCAGGAAAAAATTTCAAAATGGAAACAGACACAGACATAGAGGGGCAGGAGAGCAAGAGGGGGAAAAGTGGAAGACAGAAAGGAACAGAAAGACACAGTAGTGGGATGAGAGGGGAGTAGGAGGGAGAATATCCCAATCTGTCCCTGGGGACTCCTATTTGCAATTGGGTAGCAGAGTGTCAAAAATTTAGGATTGTACTCAGGTACAGTAGCACAACGGAAGGAATTTAAGATTGAACATGTTACTCAAGTAGCAGAGTGCAAGAAGCACATGTACAGTAGAGTAAAGAAGTCAGGGATTGCACTTGGGTAGCATAGTATCATGGAATTTTGGATTGCACTCAAATAATGCAGGAACTCAGGAGTTCACTCAAGTGGCAGAGTGCCAGAAACTGAGGTTTGCACTTGGATAGCAGAGGACATAGACAGTAAAGAAATCAGACATGAACTGTACAATATTTTGTATTTTATTTGTTTTTTGTATTTCAAATGTAAAATGGACAGTAAAATTAGAATACAAGTTGATCCAACATGGAAAAGTACAATTTATGAAAATATGTAAAATTATTTTAATATATAAATCTCAGAACTCTGTAAGCATATAGTAACCAAATGAAAACGTTTACTTTTAAATTGCAGGTGAGTGAATAAATATCCCAGAGCAGTTTGCTGCAACAATATAATTACATAACATTTTATTTTCCCCTGGAGGTCTTTCATCAACATACTGTATAAATAGAATATAAAATCTTATATATAAAAACTGTGTCTAACATGAAACAAGGGCTGGGACAAGACATGTTCTATGGTATGTAATCTATTACACAGTGATTTACACAACAGAACTTTTATATATTTATTTCACAGATAGACTTGAAGACATGAGGAATATTACTTAAGGCGTTTGTAGCTGACAGTATCAGCAGAGCACCATGTACTATGTACAGTGGGTAGAAAATTAGTTGACACCAAAATGTCTTTATATACTTTATATAGAACAATTTTAAGAAAGTGTATGTTCTTTATGTAAGCAAAGTGTGACTTACACTGTCTGATTATAAGTAAAAATGTATTTATTTATTTTTGGGATAATTCGGAATTTGGATTTTTAAAGTGTATATCTTTGAATTAATAGGTCAAAATATTATGGCTATAAAACTAATATGGTAAAGTTTATTATGCAGTAAGGGTTATTTTAAAACTGCAATATATGTAGATATGCATCACATTCCAATATGTGCACCCAAGTCCTATTACCCCATCTCACCATGCTTCCTTTTCTAGTGTATTAGCTAGTGTCCTCTTAGACAAATGACTTCCTTCTCTGTGTCATCTAACATCAACTGATACTGCGGGGGTGATTCAGCATCAGCTATCTCTCACCTTCAGGAAAGGCAAAGGTCCCCAGCAATGCTAAACTTGGGGAACATGTTTATTTGTGAATGGTATTTTCAAAAAGTGGATAAATATTTACTTTAATCATTTCATTGTTTGTTTTGTTGTTTTCTTGCATTTTTGTTTTATTGTCATCACATCCTGTTTTTATACTATACATAGATGCCTCCAAGATGTTTGACTAAATGAGAGGGGAGAGAAGAATAATGAACAAATTATCGAATCCTTATGAATTGTAGAGTCAGTAACATAGACTACATTTACTGCTGGTCTATATGATCACTATATTTATCTTCCATTCTGTGAATTTATTGCATCCTCAAGTTTTTATCAGTTTTAAAACACAACTACCTGACTCAGGTAGTGGATGAACCAAATATAATGAGAGAGCACTATTGGGCTTGTCATTATGTAATAGAACACACACTGTACCTTATCAGACATACAGGAAGGTATTAGATAATATTTGTCATAAAATTGAAGCATCTGATGTGTTTTAGCAAGGATTTGTAGGGAAACATTTTGTAAGGAAACTAAAAAGACTTTCACTTTTATGTTAGAAATATGTATAATGAATAGTACTGTAATATGATTATAGTGCAAGCATACTTTTGAATGCTAATTTGTAGTCTATCCATGATTTATTCCTCGTCAATGTAACTGTGTACCAATGAGTCTGAAATCATCTATAGCTAAATTACACCAGCACTGTTACATTAGTCTTTGTAAGAGAAGAAAAAGCAAAGATGGAATTTTACACTCTCACCTGTTTTTTAAGTCTCTAATGTGCATTCTGAAGCCTAATAAATGTACTTTGATGCTGAAATTCAAATAAGTAATCCAAGCAAATAGTCCTGCAGACACACACACACATTTTCTAGCAAGGGTTACATTTACTTAATTTAATATCAAATTCAACAATGTCTGCAGTGTTAATGCTCAGTTAAAGACAATGGAGTCCTACAGGAAAGCTCATGAAGAATATAGGACACTGTGCTGAGGGGTAGACTTGTGACACATTATACTTCACAGACTCCCTTAAAAGTATGGACAAACTACTGTACAAGGATTTATTCCCTGTTTTTACCAGTGTTGTTTTTCAACATCCGTGTGTACAAGCGCTGATATTAAGTATGTGTTTCTCCTATGTCCCACCACATTTTCAGTCCAATATGTTTGAACATAGTCAGAATTTAATTTACATATTAATAGCACTGATCAATATATACAATTTCCAGATTGTGCCCTGAAGTAGTGATAAAAAAAAAAAAAAATGTTCAGCCAATTGCAATAACAATCTGAAATACAGCACATCTGTTTGGGTTAATAAATAAAAAGACATAAAAGTATTAAAAGGCTGCAGAGTTTTAATATTTTAACTCAAATAGTAGAGTGTCATGGAACTCAGGATTGCATTCGAATAGTAGCAGGAGCTAAGAATTGTATTCATGTAGCAGAGTGAAAACAAATGAGGATTGCACTTGGGTAGCACAGTGTCAGGATTTCATGTTTGCACCCAGGTACCAGAGCGGAAACATTTCAATAATGTATCATAGATATCAAACTCAGGTCTTTCCTCTACCCCCTGATACATGTATATTATAGAATATGCTCTCATTAAGTCAATGTATTTACTTATATGCATAATTTACCTTGCAGACCAAAAAATATGCACCTTTTCTAAAAGAAATTCAGTTTGAAAGACATTTTGCATTCTATAAGATTTCCCTAATTTGTCTAATTCATTCATTATGAGTCATCTAGGCACATTACAATGATAAATGTCAAGGTTATCGAGTTTTATTCAGCTCTGTGGAAAATTAAAATAATGCATGTGACATGAATATTTGTAAAATTTAGAGATGTGCAGTATAGTTTTCCTGATAAATGAACACAACATATCTGAGGGGATTCAAGCCGATCTGAGTCTCGGCTCGGATCACTTTTGGGGTTCCAAGTAGAACAGAGTCCCAGCTTAGGTCTGCTGTAGGTTCAGAACTCGGATGTAAAAAACAAATCTTGGTTCTGGTTTGCATGTAAACTGGTACAAATTACATGGTTTTATTGATTTTTATCAATAATAAATAAATCAAAAAAACAAATTTGAATCTTAACCAAAACACTTAAGGGTGGTTTAACAAAACCAAAACATGGGGGGGGTCTGAAAACATCCTGCAAATATATACCGTATCTTTACATTTGGTGAGTGAGTACTACTGTCAGTTATAACTTATTATATATGTATATATTATAATTATTGTCTTGCAGATTGGTGACAGAATCTCATGGAGAACCACACTTCTGATATAAAATTCCAGATTTTGCCATTTTTTTTAATGAAAGCCGGTGATGAACTCCTCATTTTCAGTGTTTTTTTCCTGATATATCTGTGTGGACTCCTGGTGAATACAGCTATAATTACAGTTATATGTTTGGTCTCATGTTTACACACCCCCATGTATCTGTTTCTTTGTAACTTGTCCCTTGTAGATATGTGTTACACAACAGTTACTGTCCCAAAACTGCTGGACATGTTGCGATCTCAGAATAACATAGTATCTTTCACACAATGTTTAATTCAGATGAACTTTTTTGTTATAGCCGGCACCACAGAGGTTACTCTTTTATTTGTGATGGGGTATGACCGATACATTGCCATCTGTCTCCCTTTACACTACCACCAGATACTGAGCAAGAAGATCTGTATTCTGCTTGTGACAATGATCTGGCTATGTGCATGTTTAAACTCAATGTTGTGGGTAGTTTTAGTTCTTAAAATGTCCTTCTGTCATTCTGTTACCATTCATCAGTTCTTTTGTGATATTAAAGCTCTGATTAATATCTCCTGTTCTGGTTCAAAAATGATTTATATTGTCATGTATGTTAGCATAGTGTTATTTGGCCTTTGCCCATTCCTCATCAATGTGATGTCATACAAAAGAATTTTCACTGTTATACTGAATATAAAATCAAGGGATGGAAGAAGAAAAGCCTTCTCCACCTGCTCATCCCACCTCACTGTCATGATTATCTACTATGTTAACTGCATGTTTGTATACCTGATGCCACCATCAGAAAAATACAATAATCTAGAGCAGATCATGAGTGTGCTGTATACAACAGTGATCCCCATGGTAAATCCTTTTGTATATAGTCTACGCAATAATGAAATCAGGAGAGCTCTTCATAGATTAGTGGCATAGCTGGTATCTCCTCATTGGTTCATACTTAGCCCATTTCCTGTATCCATGTGCATAGATCAAAAAATGTTCTGGTAAATGTCCTGGTTGATGGCTGGTTCATACGAATAAGAAGTGTCCATTAGGCAGGAAAGAATGCCATCTGAGCTGTAGCCATAATACAGTCCCATATGGTGCTATTGTGGTCTTGCATGGTCATATGTCTGATTTTGGAGGATCACAGGTATTTGTAAATATACAAAGTGTGTTACTGTAATGTAGGCATTTATCTCCTGAAGAAACACCTTCGTACTGATATTCATTTATGGAGAATATTATGTACCAGCTGAACATATCATTTCAATCAAGTTGAGGAAGACATCACCCACCTGCCCAGTTCCCCAACGCTTGTTACAAACATTCCCACCCATTTATATACTATTATCTGCATATACCTACAGTAAAATGTTTCTGATTAATGTTACCTCCACAATTAATATTGTTCACTGTAAGCCTTTCAATAAAGAAGTTCAGTAACAAATATATTGCCCTGGGTAGTCTCTTGTTATGCATGCTGGTGATACATATATATATACATCCACCCCAATCACTTTGATGTTGATGGTCTTAAAGACTCACACAGATTGGTACAGTACCTAGTAGGTCAGAATCAGAACTAATGAAAGGTGTACAGACCATCATAGATACTGTAGTATTATATATGGATCTATCACAGCTACACAAGTAATAAGGGAATTATTTTACTATGACGTGCGTATGGAATACAACACTGTAACACAAAAAGTAACTTCATAATACTGCCTATTATTGTTTTGATCTCCCCCACAATAATTTAAAATGATGCTTTTTAATACTCATTTGAACCTAATTGAAGAATCCTTCAAGATTATTTTTTCAAATACTGTTTTATGTAAAGAAGAGCTGTAGAGTCGTATAAGTTAATATAAAAAAATGAAAGTATTCCCACCTTGGATGTTGTATTTGCAGGATCCACCCATAGGTCTGCTGTTTGTAATAACCCCTCATATCCATGATGTCTACTTTTACAGCTCAGCTTGTTTTTTGTTAGAGTAACAGAAAAAATAACCAATTCGCTTGTTTCTAATACAGGGCAGAGATAAGTGGAACTATTATAGCTAGGTGGATCTGGTATCAAAATACAATTTAATATTTATTACTTTAAATAATTTATTATCTTTGGGTGGAGTTGCCCTTTCAATTCCACATTTAAATACGTTTATATGCACAATACTAGTAAATGGAACCAGCATCTGATGAGTCACCTCAGCCACCCTCACTCTGCCTAATCCCATCCCCTCTCACCCCATCCCATTCACATGGCTTTCTGGAGTGCAAACTCTACAGTGTTGTAGACAGTCATAAACAGCTACTTCACTGTTCAGGGGCCCAAAGGAGAAGAGGAGATCTATTTTACACATGTGCAGAACGGATGTCCTCTAAAAATGCCAGGGGAAGGAGCAGCAGACAACATGGGATGCAACCATACTTGACTACTCTCCTGGGCATCGCAGGAGGCCCCCGATTTTTTGGGTAACCATCCATACCCCCAGAATAGTAGGCAGATCTCCCGCATCCTGCCCACTTCCTAGTGAAGTGGGTAGGATGGGGAGATTTTCCGTGAAATTTGCTGGTCTGTAGGGAGGGGACGGTGCTAAATTACGTGAATCGCATAATTTAGCCCCACCCCCTCCATGCGGACCCGCAAATCGCGGGGGGTTCCTGTAAAGGGGTGGGCCTAATGCCAGCTATAGTTTTGCCCACCCCCTAAAACAGAGAGAAGATGGTCCTCTCCAGCTGCTCCCAGAAAGGAGTGGAAGAAAGTCAATAAGTATGGATGCAACCACACCAGTGAAAGCCCAGCTGATTGTGGTTGCACCTCATGTGGCTGTAGCAGGTAAGGGACTTTAAAATATCCATAATAAACCACTTCATGCAAGGACTATGAGAAGGGAGAAGTGCTCTGTTGACTAAGATTAAGTCATTTGTGAATTTACTGAGGATCAATGATAGAGTGGGAGGGTATAAAGTGGGTCAGATGTTTCAAGACAAGTCTATCAAGAATAGTGGAAGCTAAGCAGAGCAAAAAAATGGGGCCATAATTAGAGAGAGAGGAAGGGTCAAGACAAGGACTCTTGAAATGAAGGCGGTAAGTGCATGTTAGCACCTGGAAATGAAGTCAGCATTAGAATGGTTAAATGTGATCAAGGTGCAGGAAAACATTGACGGTTAAAAAGCAGAGGAGCTTGGAGAGAGCAGGGTCAAGGGGCAGGCTGGTAGCAAACCTACCACTTAATAACCCTGTGAACCACATAAACTACAATACACTGGTTAGTAATATGGGTGGTCCTCTGCTTTTGCATGGATGTATTTCTGCATCCAATATTTCAAGGTAAACATCCAATCCAGATCAATATGCAAAACTCCATTCCTAGCCTAGAGCAAGTCATTGATGTCCTTTATTGATCACTTCCAGAGTGGTCAATAAAGAGAGATCCCCATTCAGTGGAAGTCAATGCATTAAGGTTCATATTTAGCACAGCCCACTGTGTTCCATAGACGTCTATAGCCAGTCTGATTTGCACTAGATCCAGTATTCTTTATCTTTCCATCTTCATATCCCATGCTAAATAATTACATAAACAGCTACAAGTAACCTACAAATATAGGCTCATACTGCTTAGTGCAGATAACATGATAACCAAATTAACAGTAAAGATGTGCAGGTCCGGTTCTTAGAGAACCAACAACAACCAAATTTAGGGGTTCCGAGTCAAAACGAGTCCAAATTCAGAATCACTTTTGGGTTCTGAGTCAAACCGAGTCCCGGGTTCGGTTCTGCAGTCAGTTCATAACTCTGATTTAAAAGCTGAACGTGGGTTTTGGGTTGCATGTAAACTTGTCCAAACATGTCTACATTATATGATTTTAGCTGTTTTTATTCTAGTTATTTAAAAAAAATACAGATCCAAAACCAAAACACGAAGATGAATCTGGACCCAAAACCAAAATCAAAACCAAAGCACGGGGGTCGGCCTCCTATGGAAATAAACCTGTAGATTGCACACATTTCTGAGAAAGTACTTGGGGTAGATGTACTGTATCTGTGTAGAAATCTTTTAGAGAGTTAAAGTGGAGAAGTGGAACAAAGCAACCAATCAGCTAATTGACATTTATCTAGCACAGTCTATGAAAAGACAGTTAGAAGCTTATTGGTTGCTATGGGCAACTTCACTTTTTCTCTCTTGAATACTTGATACATCTCCCCCAATGAGAAACGATAAAAACAAACATAGTGTATTAAACATTATAAAACACCAAGATCATACCTATGTGTGATAGGGATAAATACTGTAAGGTGCTCATATAAATCAATGTATTGGATTTCTCTAATGGAGGAGACGTTTCAAACCTTAGAGAGAGATAAAAGCAGAGAACTTGCCTCTAGCAGCCAATCCGCTTTCAGCTATATTTTATCTAACACAGTCTATAAAATGGCAATTAGAAGCTGATTGGCTGCTATGGGCAACACCTCCAGTTCATATCTCTCTAAGGTTTGATACATCTCCCCCATGGTCTTATCTGGATGAGTAGCACCTCCAGGGAATGAGAAGTATATAGTGTAGCATGTTCAAACAAATACATTTAAATATGTTATTACCTTCTAGATATAGTTTTCTATCTAGAGAGTAAGGGGTAAATTTCTTAAGATTCATGTTGGGTCCCGATTTGTCCCGTATTTAATTTTGGATAGGATTGATCAAAAACTGCCGTTTTTTTTTTTCACTTTAAAAATCAGGAATATACCATGCTTCCGGTTTTGACAGGTTTTGTTTGATGGTGTATTTAATCGATCCTGTTTGTGTTGAAGCCCCGAGTTCTCTGCCCGACTTTCTCTCCCGAACAAGCAGCCTGCACATATCAGTAAAATATGTGCTGGCTGCTTGTTTTTTTTTAAATATTTTATGGGTTAATTTATTTGAAATAATTGATGTGGGGTCCCACCCCAAAAGCCTAACCAGCCCCAGACTGGTCAACCAGTCCTGGTTCCAAAAATTATGGGGAACAAAATGAGAAGAGGGTCACACCATAATTTAGCCAGCACCTGGCTGTAGGGTCAGTGCTAGTTTTAAATATAGGGGGGAAAAATGCATAGGGTTCCCCCTATATTTAAAACCAGCACTGGACCCAAATCAACCAGGGTGTAATGCCACAGAGAGGAGACTATATTACAGGGTCTCCATGGCCAAAGCATTCTTACCCCAAGCTGGTCAGGCCAAGCCGGGGATCTCATGGGAGGTGGGGATCCCCAAAAAAAGGGGTCCCTCTTCTGCTGAAACTCCAGGCTTGGTCTGAAGCCCGGGGCTCTTCCCCCCACCCCTGGAGTGGTGGGTATGGGGGTAATAAAGTGTGAAATAGTATTAAACTATTGTATTTTACAGTGGAACTATAGGTGCCAGCATGCCTACCCTTTGGCACTTGTGGAACTACAAGTGCTAGCAGGTGGCCACATCCATACCCCCACTGTAAAATAAATAGTTAAAAAAAGACACAACACACACACCATAGATAGTATAAATGTATTACACACCTACCTCACTCATACATTCTTATCTGTTGCCAGGTGTTCACGTCCTCTTGTCCCATGTAGAATCCATTTGGATGTACCTGTGATGTAACCTAAGGAACTCAGAAAAGCTGTATATGTTTTAGCTTTATGTATGGGGCAAATTATTACCTTTCTGTTGATAGTAAAATACATTTTCACAGTATTATACTGTGGTGATCATCTTACATTAGGGTATACAATTTACCATGAAAAATTCGATACCACTGTCACTTGTGATACTAATGGTTGGAATGTTTTGGAGCTGCATACAGATTATTTTATGATCCTTTTTTTGAAATGTTTATAAAGTGCACAGTTCTAATACTCAGATCAACAACCTTTACTATTTTAATATACTATAATCAATATTTCTCTTTCTCTGGAGGTACAGTACATATTACCTAGATGAGTGAGTTCGGAGAAGTCCAAATCATTGATTTTAGATGAGTACCTGATTTATATCTTTCTGGTACACACAAATATATTTGCCTTAAGAAAATTATGTTTTTTATACCCTTTAATGCACTATGCTTGGTGTCCCCTGTCTGTCTTTGTCATTTTATATAAACAACTTCATGTATAACTTTTAAGACATGCCCACTTACTTCCATTGCCTGAGTAACACATTTGAGCATGCAGAGTAACCTGAATGTAAATATCTAATTTCTCTATGAAGGATTACTGTAGACCTTACCACTTTGCAATAGTGATTGTACACTTACAGTATTTCACAACGCACCATGCATTTTCACGCCTAGCATGTATTACAGGCATCCTGCAAAAAAAATAGCTTTAACTGGAAAAACTGGCACAATGCGGCATGTGAGAAAGTATATGAACCATATAAACTTAGGGTCTTGCTGACTTTAGCACTTTGTCTAAAAAATATTTGTCTTACTGTAAGTAATTACTAACTATAGGGGGACTTCAAGGCTGAGTCTATGTCAAGTGTGAAATAGTTTAAATCCCTTTTTTAAATACATTGGTTTATGTTTGCATAATTATATATATATTATACCTTATTGTGGGCTATTTACACCTACCTAGAGCAAGAAACTAAATGCAAATTGCTTAATAAATCCTTCCTACCTATATATCTGTCTGTTATTACCCAGTTTTGTTCTATTAATGTTTACAATTGTAAAGCGCAACGGAATATGCTGCGCTATATAAGAAACTGTTGATAAATAAATACATAAATAAAATAATAAATACCAAACCTTGCCAACAGAATCGTAATTCACAGTTGGATGAAATGTCAATATTTATACGGTATGCAGCGGGGAATCCGATGGTCGAAATGCTGACCATTGGCATCTCGACTGTCTAATCCTGGCAGGTGTCTAATGACAAAGGTCGACATTCCCAATGCGTGTCATTTTACCTCTGCCAGGAGCCAGACACCTGGCATACCAATCGAAGGTAAGCCGGGCACGGACAGCTGTGGAGGGTGAGGGTTAGGTTAGGGGCTCACGGGGGGGACTTAGGGCTAGGCACCCACCATGGAGGGTTAGGCTTAGGCTAGAGAAAGGGGGGGTTAGGGTTAGGCTCCCCCGGGGGGGGAGATTAGGGATAGGCACCCCCCGGGAGACTTAGGTTAAGGCAGCAGGGAAGGGGGGGTTAGGTTTAGGCACTTACAGGGGGGGTTAGCCACAGGGGGGGTTAGGATAGTAAATACTTACCTTTAGCTGTGGGGATCTTCAATGGTGCCAGTCTTCTGGCGTTGGTATTAAAACCACCGGATGCATCTGATCCCATTTATACAGTTGAGTGATTATTGGTAATATACACCTGTGCATGCATCAAGTACCATTACCAACAGTGGTCGCAGCCAGGATTTATTTGCAAGTACTGTAATTGACAGGCAGAGGCCATTTGTGGGCGGCAATGGGTGTCAAAGAAAATACAGGCATTGTGCAAACATGTTCGGGGAGTTGCAGCTTGTGTTTGCGATCCCATATGCAATAAATATAACTCTGGCATCTCAGCCAATCTGAATCAGGCCCTAAATTTCAAGTCCACTCATGGCTGTGATTCCTCCCAATGTCAAGAATGCATTAAAATATATTACAACTACATTGATCCCTGCTCATTTATATATTTTGCCCCACAAAAACAAATATAATTATGTATTATATTGCCTCTCTCAGTAAGATGTGAAACATCTCCATCTGGGCAGTGCAATTGCAAGGTGGTTAGCACTGCTGCCTCAAATAGTTGGGGTCATGAGTTTGATACCCAACCAGGTCCCTATCTGTGTGAGGTTGGAATATTGTTCCTGTCATTGCATTGGATCTCCTGCAGTTACTCTGGTTTCCCCCCACACTTCAAAAACATACTAGTAGGTTACAGTAATTGGCTGTTAATTAAAATGTTCCTTAATTTGTTTGTGCTTTAGTGTTAGTGAATTTAGGGCCTAGTTCAGCAGCGAATGCAGGTTCCCGATGTTCGGGAATCTGCGCAGGCACCAGACCCATTCTGCACATGTGCAGAACAGGTCTGCGAGCCCGCATGTAAACTGGCCATAGACTGTCAGTGATTGACAGTCTGCTGCCATTTATGGGTGGGGAGGGGGCTGTGATGGCCTCAGTTTCCTGAAATGGAGGCGTGTCGCCGCCATTGGAAGGAGGGAAGAGGCCAGGATTTCCATCGGCTGAGAGAGATTTCCTGGCCTGTTCCTTGCAGCTGCAACATTCAGCCTTGTGAACCCATCGGTGACCTTAGCCAGCCAATAGTCCGCAGAGTATTCAATGTTGCGTTGGACAGTGCAGCTCAAATACGTAATGTAGCAGGGGCATGATGCCTCCTGCTACATTACCATATCAGCACAGACGGAATAGGTAAGCTGCTTGCTAGTCTGTCTAAAGCTGTATTAGGCCCTTAGACTGTAAGCTAGAATGGGGCAGTACCAAATGTAAATGACATACAGTATGTTCTCTTTACAGTGCTGCATAATTGATGGCTCTAAAGAAACACAGTACAAATCTGTATAAAACCTGCCAACATCCTATGCAAAAATGTCATCACTTTTCATTTTGCAAAGTCCAAAGCTCTATTAGATTTCTTTGTGTTTGATACTTTTCATTTTATTTTTTTTATGACTCTCAAAAAACATGTAATTGTGACCTCAGTCATCTATGAAAACTTTGCCAATATCTCATTATATATTTTAGGGGCCAGATAGAGGTTGTTCAAGAGACAGAGGGGGGGGGGCAATTGTGCAGTCTCCCTGTGGTCTACCACATTCTCATTGGCACAGGTCCCCAGTGGACTCTAGGAAAATGGCACCCGCACCAAATGTTCAATGATATCTGAGGTCCCAGTGGAGAAGTTAGTATTGTGATTGGGTGCAGGGTGTGTGATGAGGGGCCTATACACCCATTATAGATATGGCCATGGGTCCAGGCAAGAAAGGTCATAGTAGAGGAATGGGATAGTTGCATAGGAGTTTTCAAGGTACACAATATGGTCAAAAGTATAGTCAAAGTTCAGCAAAATCAATTGAATGGATCTTACTGAAGAACTCAGTGACTTTCAACACGGTAATGAATATCCTTTAACATGACCACTTCCACCACATAAAAAATGATCTGCACTTGTACTGGATGTACATTTGGGGCATGCATATGGAGAAGGGATGCCTTTTACAGATTAATCTAGATTACCCAACATGGGGTGGGTGTAAGTGCCTATACTAATTATGATGGTTATAGCACAAATATAATCCTTTGACAGTGCCATCATAGCAACCTACTGCAGAATCAAATAGAAGCCAGATCTCAGTCAGGTTCGAGTTTTCCCGTCTGACTCGGATCTGAAATTGAGGCAAAACATCATCATCCCGCTGTCAGATCTCGCAGGTTTTGGATCCTATAAAAGGTCCCCGCGTCGGCGCCATTTTTCACTCCGGCTGTGGACAGTGAAGTGGAAGGATGGTAGTTGTGCTGCTGTTGTCGTCCATACGGGCTGTGTCCACTCCAAAGTCCATAGGAGCTGGCTGGGCTGTGTTGTGCAGTCTGTTGTCCATAGGGGCTGTGTCCACTCCAAAGTCCATAGAGGCTGGCTGGGCTGTGTTGTGCAGTGTCCCATAAAGGCTGTAGTCCTAAAATGGTGCTGTAGTATTGTCCAGGGGGTGCTCTGTCCATCAGGGTTGCTCCCCCATAGTGCAAAAAATATATTTTTTTCTGTTTGTGTGTGACACGTGCATCAACAAAGTAGCACCAAGCATGCACCGGTGTCATTAGTAAAGGGCCGGCTGGCTCATCTGTTGACGGGTGGTGTAACCCCCAAAATGCGCTCTAAAAAAATTAAAAATATATTTTTCTGTGTTTGTGACTTGTGTATGCTGTAGCAACATGAGCATCAACAAAGTAGCGCCAAGCGTGCGCCTGTGTCATAAGTAAAGTTCCAGCTGGCTCGACTGTTGAAGGGTGGTGTAACCCCCAAAGTGCGCTCCAAAAAAAAAATATATATATTTTTCTGTGTTTGTGACTTGTGTGTGCTGTAGCCACATGAGCATCAACAAAGTAGTGCCAAGCGTGCGCCTGTGTCATAAGTAAAAGGCCAGCTGGCTCATCTGTTGAAGGGTGGTGTAACCCCCAAGGTGCGCTCCAAAAAATATATATATATATTTTTCTGTGTTTGTGACTTGTGTGAGCTGTAGCCGCACATGCATCAAAAAGTAGCGCCAAGCATGCACCTGTGTCATAAGTAAAGGGCCGGCTGGCTCGTCTGTTGAAGGGTGGTGTAACCCCCAAAGTGCCGGAAAAAAAAAACCTTTTTCTGTGTTTGTGTGCACCTTAGCCGCACGTATATCAATATCACAAAAATGGAGGACAAAAATTTGTTCGATAAAAATAAAATAGGCAAAAGGTCAAGAAACACTTCCTCCTAGTGCTGAAGCTGCTGCCATTAGTCATGACATAGCCGTTGAAATGCCATCAACGTTGTTTGCCAAGGCCGAAACCCAATGTCATAGTAGAGGGCATATAAAATCCCAAATGGCAAAGTTCAGGAAAATGACCTAAAAAAATAAATTTAAATCGTCTCAGGAGAAATGTAAACTTGCCAATATGCCATTTACGACACGGAGTGGCAAGGAACGGCTAAGGTCCTCCCCTATGTTCATGACTAGTGGTTCAGCTTCACATGACAATGGAAGCCCTCCTCCCACTACAAAAATTAAGTGAGTTAACCTGGCAAAAGCACAGCAAAGAACTGTGCTTTCTAATTCTAAGAAGATATCACAAATCCCCATGGACAGTCCAAGTATGGCAACTAGGGCCATAGCTAGGGTAGTGCAGCCGGTGCCATCACACAGGACATCACAGGGCAGGGGGCGCTGTTTGGGCCTGTAAAATTCCTGTTTATTATCATTCTCATTCTCAATTCTCAATAGGGATGAAATAAGCTTCCTCTTATTTCATCGCTAGCATCTCCTGGCCTTTCCAATCTCTTCCCTGACCCTTTCCCATGAAGCCATGGCCCTTTTTTGGATGCATTATGTCCCTTTGAAAAATGAGGGGGGCGTCAATGCTCTTTCTGGCACAGGGCACCAAAAAGTCTAGTTACGGCTCTGATGGCGACGGTTGAGATGCCTGACCTTCCCAACACTTCCACCATTTGCACACCCCCTGCAAGTGCTGGAAGGAGAACCCACAGTCCACTTGCTGATATTCAAATTGAAGATGTCACTGTTGAAGTACAACAGGATGAGGATACTGGTGTAGCTGGCTCTGAGGAGGAAGTTGACGAGGAGGATTCTGATGGTGAGGTGGTTTGTTTAAATCAAGCTCCGGGGGAGACAGTTGTTGTCTGTGGGATGAAAAAGCCCATCACGGTCATGCCTTTGCAGAAGACCAAGCATTTCACCTCTTTGGTCTGGAAATATTTCTATCCAAATCCAGACAACAACTTTCTTGCCATATGTACCATATGTTAAGGTGGAATAAGTAGGTGTAGGGACGTTAACCACCTAGGAACATCCTCCCTTATACATCACCTGCAGCGCGTTCATAAAAAGTTACTGTCAAGTTCAGAAACTGTGGCTAAGACCGTAAGCAGTCCAGGGTCACCTAAATCCCTTTGTCCTGTTGTATCCAAGCACTTGCAAACCACACCGTCAACTCCCTCCTCGTCAACTTCCTCCTCAGTCAGGATCGGAAATAGTCCTGCAGGCCATGTCACTGGCATGACTGACTCTCCTATCCTGGATTTCTCGGGAGGATCCTGCATTGCTATGCCTACTGCTGCCACTGCTGCTGTTGCTGCTGGGAGTTGTTCATCATCCCAGAAAGGAAGTAGGAACACCACTACTTCTTTTACTAAGCAATTGACCCTCCAACAGTCCTTAGCGAGGAGGATGAAGTACGACAGCAGTCATCCTGAAGCAAAGCGGATAACTGAGGCCTTGACAGCTATGTTGGTGTTAGACTTGCATCCGGTATCCACCATTAGTGCAGTGGGATTTAGATAATTGATGGAGGTAGTGTGTCCCTGGTACCAAATACCATCTACATTCCACTCCACTAGGCAGGCGATACCGAGAATGTACAGTGAAGTCAGAAAAAGTGTCCTCAGTGTCCTAAAAATGCAGGTGTACCCAATATCAACTTAACCATGGACATGTGGACAAGTGGAACAGGGCAGACTAAGGACTATATGACTGTAACAGCCCACTGGGTAGATGTATCGCCTTATGCAGCAACAACAGCAGCATCACCAGTAGGAGCATCTCAGAAACACCAGCTTGTTCCAAGGCAGGCTACACTGTGTATCACCGGTTTCAGTAAGAGGCACACCGCCGACAACCTCTTAAAGAAACTGAGGGAAATCAAGGCCCAGTGGCTTACCCCACTCAGACTCTCCTGGGAATTTGTGATATCTGACAATGCCACAAATATTGTGTGGGCATTACATCTGGGCAAATTCCAGCACGTCCCATGTTTTGCTCACACAATAAATTTGGTGGTGCAGAATTTTGACAGGGGTGTGCAGGAGATGCTTTCTGTGGCCCAAAAAATTTCTGTCCACTTTCGCCATTCAGCGACTGCATGCCAAAGACTGGAGCATCACCTGAAGCAAGAGGTTGTGACGTAGTGGAACTCAACCCACTATATGCTTTAGAGGATGGAGGAGCAGCAAAAGGCCATTCAAGCCTATACATCCACCTATGACATAGGCAAAGGAGGGGGTATGCACCTGACTCAAGCACAGTGGAGAAAGATTTCTGTGTTGTGCAAGGTCCTCCAGCCCCTTGAACACGTGAAGTCAGTTCAGACACTGCCAGTTTGAGTCAGGTCATTCCTCTCATCAGGCTTTTGCAGAAGCAGCTGGAGACAGTGAAGGAGTAGCTAAGATGGAGCGATTCTGCTTGGTATGTGGGACTTGTGGATGAAGCCCTTCATTCACTTTGCCAGGATTTGAGGGTGGTCAATCTGTTGAAATCAGACCACTACATTTTGGCCACCGTGCTCAATCCTAGGTTTAAAGCCTATGTGGTGTCTCTATTTCTGGTGGACACAAGCCTGCAGAGGTGCAAAGACCTGCTGGTGAAAACACTGTCAACTGAAGCAGAACGTGACACGTCAACAGCTCCTTCTTCATTCTCTCCCGCAACTGGGGCTGCCAGGAAACAACTTAGGTAACCTAAGCTACCTGCTGGTGGTGATGTAGGGCAGACAGGACCAAGTTTGGACATCTGGTCTGGATTGAAGGACCTGGCAACAATTTCTGACATGTCTACTGTCACTGCATATCATACTGTCACCATTGACAGAATGGTGGAGGATTACATCAGTGACAGCATCCAAGTAGGTATGTCAGACAGTCTGTACCTGTACTGGCAGGAAAAAGAGGCAGTTTGGAGGCCCCTGTACAAACTGGTTCTGTTTTACCTAAGTTGCCCCCCCCCCTCCAGTGTGTACTCTGAAAGAGTGTTTAGTGCAGTCGGGAACCTTGTCAGCGAAAGGTGTAGGAGGTTGCTTCCACAAAATGTGGTCTAGATTATGTTCATCAAAATGAATTATCTATTCTTCCAGGGAGACCAGCCTCCAGAAAGCACAGAGGGACCTGTGGTGGTGGATTCCAGCGGGGACTAATTAATACTCTGTGAGGATGAGGATGTACACAACACTGAAGAGGGTGAGGAATCGGTGGATGAGGAGGATGAGGATGACATCTTGCTTCCGTATTGCCAGTTTGTGCAGGGACAAATTAATTGCCAGTTTGTTTTGTGGGGACCCAAACGAACCAATCATTTCAGCCACAGTCATGTGGCAGACCCTGGCACTGAAATGATTGGTTTGTTAAAGTGTGCATGTCCTGTTTATACAACATAAGGGAGGGTGGGAGGACCCAAGGACAATTCCATCCTGCACCTCTCTTTTTTCTTTGCATTATGTACTGTTTGGGGACTAGTTTTTCAAACTGCCATCCTGTCTGCCACTGCAGTGTCACTACTAGATGGGCCACGTGTGTGTGTCGCCTACTTGTGTCGCTTATCATAGTCATCCAGCTACCTCGGTGCAACCTTTTGGCCTAAAAACAATATTGTGAAGTGTGAGGTGTTTGGAATAGACTGAAAATGAGTGGAAGTTAATGTTATTGAGGTTAATAATAGCATAGGAGCAGAAAAAAACACAAATTCTGTGATTTTAGCTGTTTTTATGCTTTTTTCCAAAAAAATACAGATCCAAAATACAAAACCCAGAACCCAAAACACGGAAGGGTGGTTTTGGCAAAACCAATCCAGATCCAAAACACAAAGAAAGATCCAGATCCAAAACCAAAACACAAAATACGAAAAGTGGCCGATGCACACCCCTATTTTGAAGCATTATCAACCATACTTCCACGCAGATAGCAGGAGATGAACACAACATAATTACCCTCCATGGGCAATTACAGGGTTTAACTGGGTCTGTATTGCTGCCATCTCGCAGTTACACAATGATTTGTTGGCACATCTACCTCTTGTGTATCCTTCAACTGAGAGTAGTGCTGGCAGCTCACCATCCACATATGTGTCATCTACTCTTCCAAATAAAGTGTCTGCACCAGGGATGGCCAAGGTAGAGTGAAAACTAGGAACATCCCCTTAAATAAGGAAAGAAAAATAGTTTAGTATATGATAAATAAATATGTTTGTGTGTATTTCTTTAAAGTTCTTGAACTAAGTAAATAACATTTTGACGACAACTTACATGTGAAGTAATCTTGAATGGTATCATGCATTTCCTGCACTTTGGTGGCTGAGTATCATGGAATTCAGGAATGCACTTGAATAGGGGCTCAGCTCTATCAGACAATAAGTGGTCCCACCATAAATTTCTATGGAAGATACCATGACTATCTTCATTCGGAAAGTACTGTACTATTGTCCATGGGCACGGCTAAATAATTTTTTTATTTTGCCAAGACCAAGAATGCCTAAATGGAGAAGAGGACAACCTGTGCCAAGGAGTAGGTGAGTATGTACTGTGAATGTGAGTGCTAGTGAATGTGTAATAAACTAATACCACATTCGAGGTTTGTGTTAGGTCATTTGTTAAATATTTCCTTTACACTGGAACTAGAGGTGCTAGCAGGTCCTCAGTTGTGGATCTCTAACTGCAAACATGCCGGGACCAGCTTGCTGGGAACAGTAGTCCCACTGTAATAAGACAATATTTAATCTATTTCTAAACAATAAACCCCACACCCAAAGGCACCAGGGGTGCAGGGAATATCCCTGAGCTTTTAGCCTAGGCCTGGGGTACACTTGGGAGGGGGAACCCCTTTTATGGTGGGGGTCTGAACTTCCCGAGGAACCCCCAGCCTGGGCTGACTAGAGTGGGGTTGAGAATGTTTTTGCTGAGGGACACCATCAACTGTGTCCCCCTACTGTGGCATTACTCCCCCACTAGTTAGAGCATGGTGCTGGTTGTGGATAATATGGGAGACCCTTACTCATTTTGCCTCTTGTATTTCCACAACCAGGATCAACTCACAGTGCCTGGTGCTGGTTGATGAAAATATGAAAGACCCATAGGCAAATGCAGGGGGGTTTCTGGTGGCCTCCCCAGCCCACACCATGACCACAATTACAGTGTAGAATTATTTTTTTCTAGAGCTGCATGTTTTAAAGATCTCAGTATCACAAATTAATTAATTACATCTGTGCACAAACTAGGAGATCTGGAAATTATGCACTAGGAGTGCACTACTATTGACCATTTATAGAGATAATTATTAATACTGCATAACATACACTATCCAGTGCACAAGGAAACCAATCTGCCCCTCCCCCAAATGCCTGGACTTGCTCCAATGCTCTGGAATGGTGTCCACATTTGAAATAAAACCGTTCAGGCAGGATGGCCCTACTGCTGCATCTAATGGGTTAACTATGTTTGCTTGTTCAGTATATGTCGGAATTTTGACATACAGTGCACTTTGTATGACACATTATAGCTGTTGAAGTGCTAATTATGTTCTCTTCATGGTCTGGCCACACTCACTCTAAAATCAGGCATTTGGAAACCACCATCTAGAAATCTTACGTTTGCCCCTGGGACCAATTCACTTTATTTTCCCTGTATTTTCTTAACCGGGATGGGTTTACCCAGCCTGGTGCCTGTTATGCTTTTGGGGGGGGGGCAACATAATTTTTTTCTTTTTTAACACTTTCATTACCTTTTAGCACACAGAAGCCTACATGGATCTCATTGATATGTGTAGGCTTCTGCTAAACACGTTGTTGCCAATAGTCACATTGGCTAACTCTCTCCTTGTAATGAAACTCGCATTACAATTTGCTAATTTTTTTTCAGTAACAATAGCCTAAAACTCACATGAACTCACATTTCAGATCAACTCACACCTTCCAACTTGCAGGTTATTACATACTGAATATTTCAGTACAAACTTGAAACATACTCGCAGCAAGACGATACAACTCCATACTTGCATAAAAAAATCAGACCCTATTACATTTCACCCATAGTCCTAGATGGACTTGTGTTATAGGCATATGCATTCTTATAGTGGTAATAGGCTATTCTGCATTTTTATTACTGTTTTTATTTACATGGTATTTGTGATTTTATGTCTCACCGGCTGTGTGATAATTATGATATGTTAATGTACCATATTTGGGTTTTTTATTTATTTTCTGTGTATTAAATGTAAAAGGAACAGTAAAATTACAAAACAAGTTGATCCAACATGGAAAACTACAAATTTGTGAAAGGATTTTAAATATTTTAATTATTATATATATAAATCTCTGAAAGTATATAATTAAATAGATGAAAAAATAAACTTTTTATAGGCAGATGATGAAATAAATATCCCAGAGCAGTTTGCGTGGGCAATGTAATGACATAAAATTATATTTTCCCCCTGAGGTCTTTCATTATCATACTGTACTGCATAAATAGAGACTAAAATCTTATAGAAATATAGTATGTTTCTAACATGAAACAAGGGCTAAGACATGACATGTTCTATGTATGTCATCTATTACAAAGTGATTTTACAAGACAACCAGTGGTCTCCAGGACTGCTAAACTTGGGGAACATGTTTATTTGAGGATGGGATTTACAAAAGTGGATATTTAACTAATTAATCATTTACTTGTATGTTTTGTTGTTTTCTAACCTTTTTGTTTTGCTCTAAAAGCAAAATTTTAATTTATTAATATCACATCCTGTTTTTATGCTATCCATAGATGCCTCTGGTATTCTGTGAATATTACATACATTTCCCAGATGTTTGACTAAATAGAAGAGGATAGAAGAATAATTAACAAATTCTCTAACCCTTAAGAATAGTACAGTCAATAGAATCTATTACATTTACTGATGGTCTCTGTGATCACCAATTTTACCTTCCATTCTGCACATTTAGTTGCATCTTCGTGTTTTTACCAGTCTTAAAAAATAACTATCTTACTCACGTGGTAGGTGAAAAAACTAGAAGGGTTGAGCACTATTGGCTGGTCATTATTTAATAGAACAAGTACAATATCAAACATACAGGAAGTTATATAGGTAATAATCGCTATAAAATGGATATATCTGACCTTTGTTTTAACAAGGTTTTGTAGGAAAAAATTTTGTAAGGGAAAAAAATAAACTTTAAATGTTAGAAATATGAATGATGAATAGTACTATAATGTGAGAACAGTGCTAGCATAATTTTAAATGCTACTGTATAGTCTATTCATGATTTATTCCTTGTCAATGTAACCCTATACCAATCAGAGAGATATAATATACTGTAAAGCTAAATAACAGTATACCAGAATTGTAACAAAAGTTCTGTAGGAGAGCTCAATAAGAACATAGTACACTGTGCTTGTGACACGTAAGTCTTCGCTGACTCATTTAAAAGTGAGGACAACCTACAAGGATTTATCCATGCTTTAACAAGTGTTGTTTTTCAACGGCTGTGTGTACTTTACAAGCGCTTGAATGATAAATGCACATTAACAGGACCAATCAATATATTTATTCCAATATATACATTTTCCAGATTTAACATTTACTGATTAAATTAATAATGATTACATTTCAAAGTTGGTTTAGAAATATATCTCAATTGTAGCTCTTATTTTGTTAATATAATTTATGTTTGTGCCCTAAAGTTATGAAAAAAAAAAAAAAAAAAGTTAAGCTATTGGTTCCCAAACTGTGTGCTGCGGCACCCTGGGGTACCTCGAGACACTTGCAGGGGTGCCTCAGGTTGGTGGTCCAGCACCAAATCAAATTATTTATGGTCAATCTAATGTAAATATGTGGACAAACAGAAGCACAGACCTGTCCACCACCACATAACAGAGCCTAAGGATGACAGTTGAGCACAATTTACTTCACTTTACTACTTTATTAATTTTTTTCGGAATTTTTCAATGTCAAACTTTTGGCTTAGGGGTGCCATGGAAACAATGCTGATACTCTAGGGCGCCGTGATTCAAAAAAGTTTGGGATCTTCTGAGTTAAGACATTAATGAATCATGGGTATTAACCTGTTTCAGTTATTTCCTCCTGATACATGTGTACAGGTATTATGCCCTCATTGCTTTGATGTATATAATTGTACTGTATGTCAGTATTTTACCAACAGACCAAAAACATGCACAGTTTTGTTAGAAATTTAGTTTGAAATATGTATTGTGCATTCTATAAGATTTCCCTCATTTGTTTGAAAACAAAAAAAGAGAAAAGGGGATGTATCAGGTGCACTTTAATTTAACTTTTAATAGTAGTCTTTAAAATTAGCCCAATCTGGACAAGTAGCAGCAAAATATTGGAGAAAATAAAGTAATAAAGATATGTGCAGAAAAGTGAAATTGTGTAAATAAATAAATAAACTCATTACAGCCAAATGCCTCTTGTGTGTCATCTTTATTATTGATTATAAATTAGTGTATGTTTAAGTTAATTTTTACAATATTGTCTTTTTATTTAATTCTTAGGTCCGTAAGCTTATTATTTTAGTTGTTCTCTCAATAATATTTGTACTGGCTTGATAAGTGTATAATTAAATTTTAAGAATATTTAGTATTATAAAAAGATCTATTATTTGAATAGCTTTATTAGTGCAAGCAAATATATGAGAGTATCACGTTGCAAAATAATCTCTTGCCTTTTGATTATCCTGCAGGTGGGTAATTTTCTTAAGTAAAGTGTCCAAATATTTTAGGTAGTTATCACTGCAAATTTGGATGTAGGCAAATAAAATATATTATTTCATTCCACTTATAAGGTTTACATATACATATGGTGATAATGTGGTACTATTGTGATAGCAAGCTCAGATATACAGACTCTCTTAGCTTATTATGAAAGCAACACATATGAGAGTATCAGGGGGATAATATCCTCATTACTGTATATCAAGTTATATGTTTATTTTATTCAATTTCACTTTTCTGCACATATTTTTATTACTTTATTTTAACCAATATTTCACTGCTACTTGTCCAGAAGGGATTCATTTTAAGAACTATTATTTAAAGTAAAATTTTAATATAAGTGCACATGATACAGATCTCTTTTCCTTGTTTTGGTTTTGAAACTAGTATCTCATTATCTGTGGTATCCCCCCATGCCATAAAAAGAATACAATAAAATTATCAGACAGGGATCTAGTTTATATCCCGGCTGTCGGGATGCCGGTGCTCAGAATGCCGGTGCCAGAATCCCAACATCATTCAGAATCTCAGCACCAGCATCCCAATGGCTGGTAAGTAATGGGGTTAGGTTTAGGCACTAGGGGAAGGAATAGGGTTAAGCTGTGGGGGAGAGGGTTAGGTTTAGGCTATTGGGAGGAAGGTTTTGGTTTAGGGGTAGGGGTAAGGTTAGGATACTTACCGACAGGTGTCGGCATCCTAACCATGTCAGGATGCTGGTGTTGGGATTCTGCTCACTTTAATCGTGAGTGAAACCATCCCATACCCTACTAGGGGCATCTTACCAAACTATTTACTGAATGAAATTTCCAAGTGTAAAAGATATCCCCCAACACTTGCTAATTTGTTTAATTAATTCATTATGTATTAGCTAAGCACATTATAATCAATGTCAAGTTCATCCAGTTTTATACAGCTCTGTGGAAAATGAAAATAAAGCATGTGACATGAATATATGTGAAATATCCTATAAATATATACTGTTATATGTATACATTTGGTGAGTGGTCATTCTTGCAAATTATAACTTATTTTATATGTATGTATTATAATTATTGTTTTGCAGACTGGTGACAGAATCTCATGGAGAATCACACTTCTGTTATAGAATTCCATATTTTGCCATTTTCCATGAAAGCCGGTGATGAACTCCTCATTTTCTATGTTTTTTTCTTATTATTCCTACTTGGAGTCCTGGTGAATACAGCTATAATTACAGTGATTTGTTTGGATTCACGTTTACACACCCCCATGTACCTGTTTCTCTGTAACTTGTCCTTTGTAGATATGTGTTACACAACAGTAACTGTTCCTAAACTCTTGGACATGTTGCAATCTAGGAATAACACAGTGACTTTCACACAATGTTTAACTCAGATATACTTTTTCTTTATAGCTGCTAGCTCTGAGGATATACTTTTATTTGTGATGGGGTATGACCGATACATTGCGATCTGTCATCCTTTACACTACCACCAGATACTGAGCAAGAAGATCTGTATCCTGATTGTGATGATGATCTGGCTATGTGCATGTTTAAACTCAATGGCATGTGTAGCTTCAGTTCTTAAAATGTCCTTCTGCAATTCTGTCACCATTCATCAGTTCTTCTGTGATCTTAAAGCTCTGAGTGACATCTCCTGTTCTGGCTCAAACATGTTTTATATCATCATGTACGTTGACATAGTATTACTTGGCTTTTGTCCTTTCCTCATCAATGTGATGTCATACAAAAAAAATATCACTGTAATATTGCATATTAAATCAAGGGATGGAAGAAGAAAAGCCTTCTCCACCTGCTCATCCCACCTCACCATCATGACCATCTACTATGTTAATGGTATTTCCGTCTATATGATACCACCATCAAACCAAAACAATTTCTTAGAGCAGATCATGAGTGTGCTGTATATAACAGTGATCCCCATGGTAAACCCTCTTGTATATAGTCTACGCAATCATAAAATCAGGAGAGCTCTTCAGAGATAAGAGGCATAAGAGATAAGAGATAAGGTAACTCCTCTTTGGATCATACTTAGTCTCTTTCCTGTATCCATGTGCATAGATCAAACCAGGTTCCTGTAAATGTCCTGGTTGATGGCTGATTCATACAGAAAAGAAGTGGCCATTGGGCAGGACAGAATGCTATCTGAGATGCAGAAATAATACTGTCCCTTATTGTCCTATCATGATTTTGCATGGTCATATGACTGGTTTTAGAGGCTCACAGGTACTTAAAATCTACAAAAGTGTATTACTGTATATTTTTTTATGACTTGTGTGTATGGATTTCAACACTATAAAACAAAAAGTCACTTCATACCGCTGCCTAATATTGTTTTCTATCTCCAATACAACCATATATATTGACCCTAATTGAACTACTATAAAACAAAAGCAAGTGGATCTGAAGTACCCGGCAAGGTTCTTTGTTTCAAGAAATGTTTTATGTAAAGAAGAACTGTAGAATCGAATTAGTTAATATCAAAAAACTAAATGATTTCTAACCTGGATGTTCTATTTGAAGAATTTACAAGTGGTTCTGCTGGTTGTAATGGTCCTTTCTGTTGTTGTAATGGTCCTTTCTGTTGTTGTAATGGTCCTTTACTCCAATGGTGTTTCTTTTTACAGCTCAGCTTTTTTACTGTCAGAGTATCAAAATAGAATTTAATATATAATACTATGTCAGAGAACAAAAAACATAATAACCCTCTCATGATTCCAATTGTTCTTTACAGAAATTACTTCAAATTACTAATACCCATAACTAAATCTGGGTTATCTATGTATATATATATATATATATATATATATATAGATAGATATAAATAGATAAATTCCTTCTTAATATACATACATTCAAATTTTGTGCAAATTATAAATGCAGGAATAAAGCAGGAGGATAATAGGAGATCACCACAATGTTGGTGCGAGAATTGGAAGTTGGGGATGGTGGAAGGTGATGTGTGAAAGGAGAAATGACGTAACTGGTTATGCAGGATATGCAGCGGTGTGTTGGGTGGGTGACTAAGGAAATGCGCTGTCTCGATATGTGTGATGGAAATGATAGGCAAACACCATTAATTGCAGGTCCAATCCTTTTATTGAGGAGATACAATGCTTCTCTCGGACGGTGGAGATGGTATAGGGATCTGTCTTATAACAGTCTTATCCAGTGCAGTAAAGGTTACTGACCCATGTCGGCAAAAATATTACGGTGTTGGCTTGGCGGGGAGGTGGGTAGACCTTTTCAAAGGGCTCCTTGCCATGCAGTTCTAGACCTGCATGTTACCCCTGCTGGACCTATTGTCTGCACAGGGCCGGCTCTTGGGGTGTTCAACCAGTGCGGTCAAACAGAGATGCCACCCCACGCCAACATCCCAATTTCACCAGCTCCGGCAGTGGGTGCAGCAGCCAATGAGAGTCTTTCTGACTCTCATCAGCTGCTAAAACAAACACATAGCTGCTGGCACTGACGACGGTGTGTCTGTTACTGTGTAGTGCGGACCAACCAACCAGCGGTGCCCTCCAGGGGCCAGCATTCTAGGCAGCTGCCTAAAGCTACCTAATGTTAGCGCCGGCCCTGGCAACACCTCCACTTCCATCTCTCTGAGGTTTGATACATTTCCCCCATGGTCTTACCTGAATGAGATGCACCCCCAGAGAACGAGAAGTATATAGTGCAGTTTGTTCAAACAAATATTTTTAAAGATGTTATTACCTTCTAGATATAGTTTTACATCTAAAAGGTAAGAATATTATTGTAGTATATTGTATCTATTTATTATTTATTTTGGCCTCCTAAATATAAAGCTGTTTTGAATTTGAATGCTAGATTTACACTGATGTTAGCAAGATATATATGTTCTTAGATATAATCCACTTTTGTAAATATCATTTTAAGTCAAACTGGATAATTATCTGGTTCTGTCTCTTATATAAGAATTATTATGACTTTTATATATGTTTTAATGGGGGGCTTTGGTCCCTAATGTCTGCTTTTCTTATGTTTTTTCACAGTATTAAATATTTTATACTGTATGTGCTTTTTGTCTGTTGAAGCCATATTGACCTTAGCCAAGATGCCCTGTTGTTAATAACTGTGGAACTACTTGAAAAAATATGTTTCTAAGGTCAGTCAGAACACTCTGTGTAGGATAATAGTTGGGTGAAAATGATGCCCAATAATTCCAAACTATCTGACAGAAAGAAGTCACTGGCACTTGTTGTCAAAAGGTGGAAATGGATGTTTTCAACCAGACACTTGTTTTAGCACTCTCCAATAAATAAGGAATCCCACACCATATTATACTACACCCTGGAGAAAGTCTGGACGTACAGAACACAAAACACATTGGGTCTCCCCTTGGGACGCTTAGGGGTATATTTATTAAAGTGCAAGTTTATAGAAGTGGTGGTGTTGCCCATAGCAACCAATCAGATTCTACTTTTCATTTATCTAGCTAATAATAGCTAGAATCTGATTGGTTACTATGGGCAACATCTCCACTTCTATAAACACAAACTGTTGTATTCATGTCTTGGCTACAAATATTCCCCTTTGATGTAACCTAAGGATCTCAGATAAGCTCTATATGTTTAGCTTAATGTATGGGGGATTTTAATACCTTGCTGTTAAAAGTAAAATACGTGTATTACAGTATTATACAGTGGTGATTATCTTACACGAAGGTACAGAGTTTACCATGGAAGATATGATAAAACTGTCACTTGCGGTACTGATGGTTGCTATGCATTTGGAGCTGCATACAGATTAATTAAATTGATTTTAAAGGATGCAGTTCTAATGATTTGAACTAGAGATGAGCGGGTTCGGATCTCAGAGATTTGAACCCAACGGAATTTTGAGATCCAGGGCAAGAACCGAACGTGCGTTCGGTTCCCCCGCCGGCCTCAGATCTCAAACCGAGGCAAAACCATAGAGACAAAATCTCACAGCTCGTGAGCTTTCGTCTCTATGATCTATGTAGTATAAAAGGAACTACGCTGCGGACGCTATTTCACTCTGGCTGTGGAGACTGAACAGGGATGGTGGGTAGTGTAGGGCTGGGAGAGGTGCTGGTGCTGATCCATTCTGGGTTGGTGCTGTGCTGTCTGCTGTGTCCATCTGGGCTGTTGCTGATCCATCTGGGCTGGTGCTGTGCTGTCTGCTGCATCCATCTATGTCAATTTATTTCATGTGTGTGTGTGTGCATGTTAGACTTAGCCACACAAGATACAGCAAGTTGCAACCTAGTGCTGCCCGACTCCAGTCATCATCAATCAGTGCTCCAGTCCCAAGTTCTGGACCTGAAAAAAACCCTCAAAAAATAGTGTCTTTTGTCAATTTATTTTCCGTGTGTGTGTGCGTGTTAGGCTTAGCTGCACAAGATACATCAAGTTGCAACCTAGTGCTGCCCGACTCCAGTCGTCATCAATCGGTGCTCTGGGCCCAAGTTCTGGACCCGAAAAAATAATAACAACAAAATAGTGTCTTTTGTCAATTTATTTCATGTGTGTGTGCATGTTAGGCTTAGCCGCACAAGATACAGCAAGTTGCAACCTAGTGCTGCACGACTCCAGTCGTTAATTATTCAGCCCGGGGCTGCACCAATGAATTGTTTTTTAATTAATTTATTATCAATTTTACACCAACTTTCAACTTTCAACTCTTCAATCCTCAAGGGTATCCCAAACATCATCTGTGCCCAGTCCTCAACTCTATTAATAATTATATCAATCAGTTTTGAGCCAGCAAGCTGGATGCAACCTTTTGGCCCTTTAACTAAATGAAAAAAATCAATTTTGTGAGCTGTTAGGTGGTCAAAATTGACTGGAAACGAGTGGAAATAAATGTTATTGAGGTTATTAATACTGTAGGAACAAAAAAGGCCCATATTATGTGATTTTAGCATTTTTTTTATATTTTTTAAGAAAAAATCCAGATCCAAAACCAAAACACAAAAACAAAACACGGTGGTGAGGTTTTGGCAAAACCAATCCAGATCCCAACCAGGGGAGATCCAGATCCAAAACCAAAATCAAAACACGGGAGGTCGGTGCACATCTCTAATTTGAACACACCTTAATTTATTTGAATATACTACACTATAGGGCTGATTGAGAGAAAAACGAACATACATTATTATACAGCTGCAGAAGATGCACCATCGATCAGACATCAGCAACACCATCAGACATTAGAGAAACCCTATGGTTGCTCAGAATGTCCAAAAGGTACATGGCCACCAGTGCCAGAGGATCTGCCAGTTTCAACGGAGTCCCTGACACCAGCACGACTCCGACATCTACCGCCAATAGCCACTTCCTAGGAACACGCTTCCAAAATTGCCTGGATCTCTGCACAATTCTGATATGCATCCCACAGCGGTAACCATCAGAACGCATGCATCTCGGATACATGTGCAGGTTCAAAACATTGGCCCTTGTGTCCTACTGTATGTCTTTATTCCATCCACCTCTGGATCAGGCCACATGTTTGGTGAGGGGGCACCAAATGCACTTCTGTCTTTGTCATTTAACATAAACAACTACATATATAGCTATTTACAAGAAAGTGTCCTCTTACTCCCATTGACTGAATTACTTGAACACATTTTAACATGCAGTTTAACCTGAATCTAAACATTGGACCTGACTATGAGGGATTACCGCAAACCTTACCACTTTGTCACGGTGATTGAGCAATCACAAAATGTTACAATTTGCTTTGCATTTTCACACCGAGTAAATAATACGGGCATCCAGCAACAAAACTGCAACTCTTGGAGACCCCAACTGGTTAAAACTGATAATACAAGTTCTTGGGATAAATCTGGCACAATGTGGCATGTGAGATAGTATAAAATATTATTAATAGTTGTAGTAGTATTAGCATTATTAGCCTTATTTATATGGTGCCACAAAGGTTCAGCAGAGCCTTACAATGTACATAAACAAGTTAGCACATAAGAAAACAGTTATTAACAGTACAAAACAATACAGAACAAGTACATGGTTTATAAACATCACTGCATAACACTGTAATAAGCAGCAGGGCATCAGCAACCAAGTGGTAGGTGCTGTTTGGGGAGTTAGGAGTAAATTATAGTCCAAGTGGATGAAGGAGAAGCATGTGAGGGAAGAGGGCCCTGCTCGTGAGAGCTTACATTCTAATTGGGATGGGCAGACAGACAGGGGCGATGCAGATGGAGTAGATAGTGAGGAAGGAGCATTGAGCAGTGGGTTAGGATACATATATATATGCTGCAGAATGTGTGTGTTTTAAAATAACCTGATGTTATGTCAAAATTAAGTTCTCCGTTCATTTACCTCTGTGACAAAAAATTTATTTTATTTATGCGATATGAGAAATGTATAACATAAAGTTGTTGCACTTTAATTTTGTCTGGTTCATTATAACATCTAAATACATAAAGCTAAAAATGCAGCTTTTATAGGATTGTCCCGCCATCCCAATAGTCAATACTTTTGTCCCAGCTGCTGGGAGCTATGCCATGCTCCTCTGAGTGGGTGCTTCCGACATGCTAGGCACACCAACAAAGAGGTGCAGCCATGCCCAACATGCTATGGTCACACTCCCTCCATGGTGGGCCCTCAGGAAGTTGCTGTACTGGGGCCAAGGATTTCTCCTGGTAGCCCTGGAGGTGACGGCAGAGACAGGAGGGAGTGGGGCTTAGTGGTGGGGTAGTACGGCCATGAAGGGAGGGAGGTGGTTGTGAATTGAGAAACAGGAAAGGTGGAGGAGAGTAACAGAGGGTTGGAAGGGAGACAGAAGAGGGAAGAAAGAGGGAACAGCAAGTGGAGGAGACTAGAGAGGGAGGATAGGGGTGAAAAAAGTAGGCAAAGTAAAGGATTTTATATAAGTTGACGTAAAGGTGTTCATGGTGTGAATGAGGGAACAAGAGGGATGAAAACTGGAGAGGAGGCTATGTGATATAGAGACAGTGTAGTTAAATGTTCAAAAACACAGGTAAAAGAACAGGGCTGCTAAATGTACTCTATGAGCACAGCTACAAAAGTGAAATATAAAGAGAAGTGTGTGAGAAGTAGTGGGTGCAGGGTTACTTACTAAAATAAAGAATGTTTAAAGTGGATAGATGTGATGCAATTGAAAAAGGCAATACAAAAAGAATTTTCAGTATTATGAAGGCAAAATTACATTGTACAGAACTGATTTCAGTAGCACACACATGGGGGGTTTCTAAGTACCCACAAACCCCCCTGACAGACAGGAGTGCAGGGACCATGTTCTTAAGCCCTGCCCCCTCATGGCAAATTGGTGCAATTTGCGGGTCAACATGGAGGAGGCAGAGCCAATATGACGCAATTTAATTAGAACCAAGTCATTTCCGATTCACCCGTGTGCCGTGAGGGGCGGGGCCAGGGCCAGTTCTAGACATTGTGGAGCTCAGGGCGAAAGTTCCCAGTTGTGCTCCCACTCCCCCCACCACCACCAAAAAGAAAAAAAATTACTTTTTTAGATGGCGTTCCTCTGCACGTGCTGAAAGCGCGAGCACTTCCGGAATTCATCACACTGTGGGGCGTGCCTAGCACTTACAAAGGTACTGGGCTTCCCCCAAGCTCTCCGCTCGTGGCAAATAATTGCCATGTGCAGTAATGCACCTTACACAGTATGCCTTACACAATAATGCCCTTTATAACACATTATACCATGCGCAGTAATGCCCTTTATAACACATTATGCCACACGCAGTAATTCCCTTTATAACACATTATGCCACACACAGTAATGGCCTTTATAGCACATTATGCCACACAGTAATGATCTTTATAACACATTATGCCACACACAGTAATGGCCTTTATAACACATTATGCCACATGCAGTAATGGCCTATATAACACATTATGGCACACGCAGTATTGCCCTGTATAACACATTATGCCACACGCAGCAATGCCCTTTATAACACATTATGCCATGCGCAGTAATGCCCTATATAACACATTATGCCACACGCAGTAATTCCCTTTATAACACATTATGCCACACACAGTAATGGCCTTTATAGCACATTATGCCACACAGTAATGGCCTTTAAAACACATTATGCCATAGGCAGTAATTCCCTTTATAGCACATTATGCCACACAGTTATGGCCTTTATAACACATTATGCCACACACAGTAATGGCCTTTATAACACATTATGCCACATGTAGTAATGGCCTATATAACACATTATGCCACATGCAGTATTGCCCTGTATAACACATTATGCCACACGCAGTAATGCCCATTATAACACATTATGTCACATGCAGTAATACCGTTTATAACACATTATGCCACACACAGTACTGGCCTTTATAACACATTATGCCACATGCAGTAATGCCCTGTATAACACATTATGCCACACACAGTAATAGCCTTTATAACACATTATGCCACATGCAGTAATGCCCTGTATAACACATTATGCCATATGCAGTGATAACTTGTATAACACATTATGCCACATGCAGTAATGCCCTGTATAATACCTTATGCCACACGCAGTAATGCCCTGTATAATACATTGTGCCACACATAGTAATTCCCTTTATAATACATTATCCCCAATTCAAATGATGCCACACAGTAGTCCCTTATTCATGTTATGACACACAGTGGTGCCCCTTTTACACAATTCCCAAATTAGTGCCCCTTATACAATGCCCACAGTAGTAGTGCCCCTTACACAATGTCCCTGGTAGTAGTGCCCCCCATGCAGTGCCCTCATTAGTAGTGCCCACAGTGGTAATACCCCCACTGGTAATACCCACAATGTTAATGCCCCCATTGGTAATGTCCACTATAGTAGTGTCCCCATTGGTAATGCCCCCAATAGTAGTGCCCACAGTAGTAATGTGCCCTATAGTTGTGCCCACAGTTGTAGTGCCCACATTAGTAGTACCCCAGTAGTAATGTCCCCTATAGTAGTGCACACAGTAGGAATGCCCCCTATAGTAGTGCCCAAAGTAGTAATTTCCCCTATAGTTGTGTCCACAGTTGTAATGCCCCCATTAGTAGTATCTCCAGTAGTAATGCCCACTATAGTAATGCCCCCAATGGTAGTGCCACAGTAGTAGTGCCCCCCAATAGAAGTGCATCCAGTAGTAATGCCCCCATTAGTAATGCCCCCTGATGTAATGCCCCCCTATAGCCATGCCCCCAGTAGTAATGCCCCTATAGCCATGCCGCCAATAGTAATGCCCCCCTATAGCCATGCCCCCAGTAGTAATGCCCCCTATAGCCATGCCCCCAGTGCTGGTGCTTCTGAAAAAAAAATACAATTAAAATACAAACACAATACTTTCCTTAAGCCCCACTCCTGTGTCCGCTGTCATCCGGTCCAACCACGGCTCCACTACAGATCTATGGGAGAGACGTCATGACGTCCCTCCTATAGTGCTCTCTGTGGGAGCCACAGCTCAGGAGTGAGCTCTGGCTCCTCGGATCTATGAAGGAGATGTCATGACATCATGACGTCCCTCCCATAGTTCTCTCTGCCGGAAGCCGGAGCTCAGGAGTGGACTCAGTGGCACCCTCTAGGGGCCGGCACTCTGGGGCGACAGCCCTGTTAGCAAGCCCCTAGAACTGCCACTGGGTGGGGATTAAGAACATGGTGCCCCTGCCAGCCTGCTAGATCCTGTCCCTATCACATCTGCTGCAAGGTAAGTTTTTTGTAATGTACTTTATATCTGTCATATGTGTGTATGTGTAAGGTATGTGTGACATATGTATATGTATATATGTGTGTATGTATATGTGTGTATGTATATATGTGTATATCTATATGCGTGTGTATGTATAAATGTATGTATGTGTGCACACACATATACATATTTATGAAGATGGATAGATAGATAGATAGATAGATAGATAGATAGATAGATAGATACAGTCAGGTGCATACATATTGAGACATTGACAGAATTTTCATATTTTGGCCTCTATTCACCACCACAATGGCTTTGAAATGAAACAAACAAGATGTGCTTTAACGACAGACTTTCAGATTTAATTTGAGGGTAATTACATCCAAATCAAGTGAACGGTGAAGGAATTACAACAGTTTCTATATGTGCCTCCAACTTTTTAAGGGGCCAAAAGTAATGGGACTATCAACTCAAAAGCTATTTCATGGACAGGTGTGGGCTATTCCCTCGTTATTTCATTATAAATTAAGTAGGTAAATGGTCTGGAGTTGATTCTAGGTGTGACATTTGCATTTGGAATCAGTTGCTGTCGACTCTCAATATGAGATCCAAAGAGCTGTCACTATTAGTGAAGCAAGCCATCATTAGGCTGAAAAATCAAAACAAACCCATCAGAGAGATAGCAAAAACATTAGGTGTGGCGAAATCAACTGTTTGGAACATTCTTAAAAAGAAAGAACACACCAGAGAGAGCTCAGCAACACCAAAAGACCCGGAAGACCACGGAAAACAACTGTGGTAGATGACAGAAGAATTATTTCCCTGGTGAAGAAAAACCCCTTCACAACAGTTGGCCAAATCAAGAACACTCTCCAGGAGGTAGGTGTATATGTGTCAAAGTCAACAATCAAGAGAAGACTTCACAAGAGTGAATATAGAGGGTTCACCACAAGATGTAAACCATTGGTGAGCCTCAAAAACAGGAAGACCAGATTAGAGTTTGCCAAACAACATCTAAAAAAGCCATTACAGATCTGGAACTACATCCTATGGACAGATGAGACAAAGATCAACTTGTACCAGAGTGATGGGAAGAGAAGATTATGGAGAAGGAAAGGAACTGCTCATGATCCAAAACAAAACACCTCATCAGTGAAGCATGGTGGTGGTAGTGTCATGGTGTGGGCATGTATGGCTGCCAATGGAACTGGTTCCCTTGTATTTATTGATGATGTGACTGCTGACAAAAGCAGCAGAATGAATTCTGAAGTGTTTTGGGCAATATTATATGCTCATATTCAGTCAAATGCTTCAGAACTCATTGGACGGCGCTTCACAGTGCAGATGGACAATGACCCGAAGCATACTGCAAAAGCAACCAAAGAGTTTTTTAAGGCTAAAAAGTGGAATGTTATGCAGTGGCTAAGTCAATCCCCTGACCTGAATCCGATTGAGCATGCATTTCACTTGATGAAGACAAAACTGAAGGGAAAGTGCTCCAAAAACAAGCAGGAACTGAAGACATTTGCAGTAGAGGCCTGGCAGAGCATCACCAGGGATGAAACCCAGCGTCTGGTGATGTCTATGCATTCCAGACTTCAGGATGTAATTGCCTGCAAAGGATTTGCAACTAAGTATTAAAAAGTGAAAGTTAGATTTAGGATTGTTTAGTTTGTCCCATTACTTTTGGCCACTTAAAAAGTGGGAGGCACATATAGAAACCGTTGTAATTCCTACACTGTTCACCTGATTTGGATGTAATTACCCTCAAATTAAATCTGAAAGTCTGCAGTTAAAGCACATCTTGTTTGTTTCATTTCAAAGCCATTGTGGTGGTGAATAGATGCCAAAATATGAAAATTCTGTCAATGTCCCAATATTTATGCACCTGACTGTAGATAGATAGATAGATAGATAGATAGATAGATACATAGAAACCCCCTAAAAAAATCCTGCATTTGCCCCTGGATTTAGTCAGAGGTGTGTTGAATAACAAAAGCAATCAATAAGAGCAGCAAGCAGAGTGTGAAGTACTTGCAATGTCCAAGCAGGGAGTGCAGTAAGGAGTTTCCTGGCTATGCAAACAGCAGGTGTTAGTGATGGAGAATCAGCTATCTCACAGAATGTTGTACGCTGTCCTTTAGAAGGAGGTCAGGCTTTTTGGATGTACTTCTTCAGTTTTCCTCCAGCTTAACTCCGACATAACTCCATCATAGTTATCACATTCTAATATCACCAATAATCTAAGAACATTAAATATAACACATATATTTATTGAGGAAAATGATCCAAATACGCATATCTGTGAGTGGCAAAAGTATGTGAACCTTTAGGCTTAGCAGATATTTTGAAGGTGAAATTAGTTTTAGGCCAAATTTCAGCAGAAATATAGAAAACTCTGAAGGGTTCACAAACTTTTCAAGTGCCACTGTAAACTATTTTTTTTAGCACTTTGATTTGCATAAGGACAAAGAAAATCACACTGCACATGTGCTAACATTAGCTTATCTGATTACTTTTGCATATGAATTAATAATTCTCAAACATAATATATCAAAAGCACATTAACACCAGAGGGCAGTATTGCATGAGGTAAAATAACTAGGATTTTCTAAAATAAATCCTACAAATGGTTATTGTCCATTGTCTAAATAGATTATGTATTAAACCTTGAAAACAAGATATACTGCATATAGAGATGCCTGCAGATATAATTAGTCCTAATTTTTCCTATTTCTTATGTAGTATGAACATATATCTTGTAGTTTTAATCATGCTATATGAACACATTCCTAAATGAAAGATGAGGCCCTCTTGCAGAGAAAACTTATCATATACTCTGGCTTTTCTCCTAGCATTTGAACAGCAAAATGGAGTCATGCTTCAACATGGTTCTCTTTTTTTATCAGCTGAGCTTATGTCAAGTGTGAAATTATCTCATTACATTTTTTTAAATGCATTACTATATGTTTGCATAATTTTGTTTAATTTAAATCAGAAGACACAGCAGTTTCTTTAGACAACAGGAAAAAAAGTTGTTTTTTTTAAAAAACAGTATTTTTTAGCAAATAATCATGAAGTCACTGTCTCTAACTATGGGCCTAATTCAGACCCTCTTGCGAGTGCTGAGCGCTCGCAAGCGGGTTGATGTTGGCCAAGAGCACATGCACACGACGGAGGCGGCTCCGTCGTGCACATGCGCGAGATCCGAATAACGACGGCCAAGCCGTCATTATGGATCTTGCACCAAAGGGGGCGTGCTGTCGATGGTGAGTGATAGCACGCCCCCTTTGGTGGGCGTGCCGGGGGCATGGTTGCCCAGATGGAGGCGTTCCCATGGGAATGCCTATCGTCTGGGGCCGGCCCCACTGACATCACTAGTGATGTCACTTGGAGCACTCCAGGGCTTGCTGCCATGAGACCCTACCACAAGGGTCTCATCGCAAGCCTGATGGTCCCTTTTTTGCAACTATTGTCAATTACTCTGAGCAGCACAACCACAATTACATCATACATTTACTATTTTGTTATTAACAGGAGATATGTGGAGATAGCATATTTTGCTAAGTTTGTTTCTTTAGATTGACATGGTGGCATCTTTACCTCTGCGGTGAATTCTCCCCCCCCCCCTCTCTTTTTCTTCTCTCTCCCAAACGTATATTGTTTTCTGGTAGCAAGTTGCAAGAAACTAGAATTGCACCTCTATTGCCAAATATAAGTACTCCAGATAGTAAACAAGAAGCACAGTTTCAGGAGAATATGGATACTTCAGTGTTATGATTGCACTTGGGTAGCAAAGGGTCATGTAATACAGAAATTCACTTGGGGTAGCAGAATGGGAGGAACTGAGTTTTTGAACTTGTGTAGTGAAGTTTAAGGAACTCAAGATTGCAGATGGTTAATAAAATTTCTGATATTCAAGATACAGTAGCACAATAGTATCAGAATAGCATAGCAAGGGGATGGATTGGGCCATTGGGACAGTGGGAAAGATCATGCTGAGCCAATACAATGCAGCCTGATGCCTGGCCAGATGACACTGTCTGCCAAGCCAGCTGACACTGGCTACCAGCACAGGCTAATTTCTATGTATGCCAGTGCCGGCTGTTGTGCTTCCTGGATTTGCGCTCCTCTGTGGAATGCAAACAGGAAGCTTTCATCTGCTCTTGCTAGTGGGCATTTCAGGGCGGCTGTTAGACAGGAAAAGTGGTGGCTGAGTCAGTGTATGTAGCTTGTGCTCCAGCCAGAGAACCAACTGCTAGCAGGGCCTGGAGAAACCAAGGGGTGGTCTGTTTGTGCACAAGGCCACCCTTTAATAGTGCAGGCAATGGCGATGCTGGTCAGGACTCAGGAGTGGGTCACTCACAGTGACCACAGTCACGATGGCAGATTTTGCCAGGGGCAGGGTGCAACTAAATCACTGACTGCCTGTCCAGCTATGATGAAACTACAAGTCCCAGCATGCTTTATCAACTGGGTGTGCTGGGACTTCTAGTGCCATTACAGCTAGAATGGCCCTCAAATGACAAATACATATATATATATAGATAGTGTTCCTACTCTCAGCCTCCTTGTAAGTCTCCCTCATTGTCCCTGCCCTTACTCCCTGTAACTCCCCCTTAGTGACCCAGTCTTCACCCTTCCTTCAACTCCTCCTCTGTGTCCCTGCCTTCACCCTCCCTCTAACTCCCACTCAGTGTGCCTGCCCTCACCCTCCCTGTAACTACTACTCACTGTCCCTTGCCTCACTCTCCCTGCAACTCCCCCTCACTGTTCCTACCATCACGGTTGTGCCAGGATCCCTTTGAGCTAATGGACCCAGACGTGATATCAAGTGAGGGCACAAGTGAGGTTCCATGCCCTGAAAGCATTGTTATTTTGTCTCAAATGTAATATCTGGCCACCAACAGTAGAATCTTGTAACCTCGCAGGCTTGCTTCACTTGCCAGGCTTTGGGCATGGTGGCCATTATAGTCTTGTCACTCAGTCTTTTGTATCACTCACACTGACCCTTAATGTCCCTACACTCATCAACTATAGTATTCCTGCTAGTCAAACTATCACTCAAGCTATGTACCACAGAAACATCCACAATGTTACCATAACACACACACACTGGCACTCACAATAAATAACATACAATCACTTCCATGTTCTCCATCACAAAACATTAGCAGGAAAAAATTTCAAAATGGAAACAGACACAGACATAGAGGGGCAAGAGAGCAAGAGGGGGAAAAGTTGAAGACAGGAGGGAAGAGAGAGACACAGTAGTGGAATGAGAGGGGAGTAGGAGGGAGAATATCCCAATCTGTCCCTGGGGACTCCTATTTGCAATTGGGTAGCAGAGTGTCAAAAATGTATTATTGTACTCAGGTAACAGAATGGAAGGAATTTAAGATTGAACATGTTACTCAAGTAGCAGAGTGCATGAAGCACATGTACAGTAGAGTAACGAAGTCAGGGATTGCACTTGGGTAGCAGAGTATCATGGAATTTTGGATTGCACTCAAATAATGCAGGAACTCAGGAGTTCACTCAAGTAGCAGAGTGCCAGAAACTGAGGTTTGCACTTGGGTAGTAGAGGACATAGACAGTAAAGAAATCAGACATGAACTGTACAATATCTTGTATTTTATTTGTTTTCTGTATTGCAAATGTAAAATGGACATTAAAATTAGAATACAAGTTGATCCAACATGGAAAAGTACAATTTGTGAAAGTATGTAAAATTATTTTAATATATAAACTCTGTAAGCATTTAGTAACCAAATGAAAAAGTTTATGCAGGTGAGTGAATAAATATCCCAGAGCAGTTTGCTGCAACAATATAATTACATAACATTTATTTTCCCCTGGAGGTCTTTCATCAACATACTATATAAATAGAATATAAAATCTTATATATAAAAACTGTGTCTAACATGAAACAAGCGCTGGGACATGACATGTTCTATGGTATGTAATCTATTACACAGTGATTTTACACAACAGAAGTTTTAAATATTTATTTCACAGATAGACTTTGTAGCTGACTGTCCGTACAGTGGGTAGAAAATTAGTTGACACCAAAATGTCTTTATATAGTTTGTATAGAACAATTTTAACATTGTGTATGTACTTTATGTCAGCAAAGTGTCACTTACACTGTCTGATTATAAGTAAAATTGTATTTATTTATTTTTGGGGTAGTTCAGAATTTGGATTTTTAAAGTGTATATCTTTGAATTAATAGGTCAAAATATTATGGCTATAAAACAAATATGGTAAAGTTTCTTATGCAGTAAGGGTTATTTTAAAACTGCAATATATGTAGATATGCATCACATTCCAATATGTGCAACCAAGTCCTATTACCCCATCTCACCATGCTTCATTCTCTAGTATATAATCCAGCATTCTCCCAGCACATGTTATTCCTTCTCTGTGTCATCTAACATCAACTGATACAATGGGGGTGATTCAGCAGCAGCTGTCTCTCAGGTTCAGGAAAGGTGAAGGTCACCAGCAATGCTAAACTTTGGGATATGTTTATTTGTGAGTGGTATTTTCAAAAAGTGGATACATAATTACTTTAATCATTTACTTGTTTGTTTTATTGTTTTCTTGCATTTTTGTTTTATTGTCATCACATCCTGTTTTTATGCTATACATAGATGCCTCCGAAATGTTTGACTAATTGAGCGGGGACAGAAGAATAAGGAACAAATTCTCTAATCCTTACGAATTGTAGAGTCAGTAACACAGACTACATTTACTGCTGGTCTATATGATCACCATTTTTGATTTCCAGCCTGTGAATTTAATTGCATCCTCATTGTTTTATCAGTTTTTAAACACAACTACCTAACTCACGTAGTAGGTGAACCAAATATAAGGTGAGAGCACTAGTGGGCTTGTCATTATGTAATAGAACATATACCTTATAAGACATACAGGAAGGTATTAAATAATATTTGTCATAAAATTTAAACATCTGATGTGTTTTAGCAAGGATTTGTAGGGAAACATTTTGTAAGTAAACTAAAAAGACTCACTTTTTTGTTAGAAATATGAATGTTGGATAGTACTATAATATGATTATAATGAGAGCATACTTTTGAAAGCTACTGTGTAGTCTATCCATGATTTATTCCTGGTCAATGTAACTGTGTACAAATGAGTCTGAAATCATCTATAGCTAAATTACACCAGCACTGTAACATTAGTCTTTGTAAGAGAAGAAAAAGCACATTTTCTAGCAAGGGTTACATTTACTTCATTTAATATCAAATTCAACAATGTCTGCAGTGTTAATGCTCAGTTAAAGACAATGTAGTCCTATAGGAAAGCTCATGAAGAATATAGTACACTGTGCTGAGGGTTAGACTTGTGACACATTATACTTCACAGACTCCCTTAAAAGTACGGACAAACTACTGTACAAGGATTTATTCCCTGTTTTTACCAGTGTTGTTTTTCAACATCCGTGTGTACAAGCGCTGATATTAAGTATGTGTATTCTCCTGTGTTCCAGCATATTTTCAGTCCAATCCCATTCTGCTACCCCAAGTGCATTTCTGTATTACATGACCCTTTGCTACCCAAGTGCAATCATAACACTGTAGTATCCATATTCTCCTGAAACTGTGCTTCTTGTTTACTATCTGGAGTACTTAAATTTAGCAATACAGGTGCAATTCTAGGTTCTTGCAACTGTGCTACCAGAAAATAATATAGATTTTTATGAGAGGGAAGAAAAAGAGAGGGGGAGAGAATTCACCGCACAGGTAAAGATGCCACCATGTCAATCGGAAGAAACAAACCTAGCAGAATATGCTGTCTCCACATATCTCCTGTTAATAACAAAATAGTAAATGTAAGACGGAATTGTGGTTGTGCTGCCCAGAGTAAATGACAATAGTTGCAAAAAAGGGAGAAAGGTAAAAAAGACACTTATAGTCAAACAATATCACATATCTATATAAAATATAACATTTATTGTTTCAAAATTTAATAAAATCGACTCATAAAACAAAATAAACACTAAAGAATTATATAGGAAGGGTTAAAGGTGTATGTAATGTAAGGGAATACGAGGGGGCATCGCTCTGGGGGTGGTGAAATATGACAAATATATACAAATATAAAACAATAATGTGTCACATGATTGTAATGTGTATATATGATTGCCATAAATAAATGTTTTTTTTTAAATTAATTAAATTGCATGCATTCCATATTGTGATCCACACATATTTTAGCTTAGCATGCTAGTTTGCGCCAAGATTCTAGGGGGACTATTTACTAAGCAGTGTTAGTAGACAGAGTGGAAAGTGATAAGGTACCAGCCAATCAGCTCCCAACTGTCATTTTTCAAACACAGCCTGTGACATGGCAGTTGGGAGCTGATTTGCTGTCACCTTATCACTTTTCAAGACCCCTAGTTCTTATATCAGATTTAATATGTGTAAGTAAGGGAAACTTTATTGAAACTTATTGGGTTGCATCAGAGTGCCATACATCTACCCACCATTTGTGCAGGTGACCCCTCGGATTATTATGTTACTTATTACCAGTGCTATCCATTCACACATACTTTTTTATTATATACTAATGTATTTTTCTTTCCTTATTTAAGGGGATGTCCCTAATTTGCCCTCTACAGGTTTGTCCTCAAAGACCTAGCCTCAATACGCCATGCGGTGCGCGATGAATAGAGTGAGTTAGGTGTACTGAGCAGTATAGCAACTTTTTCACTTGAATGTGGGTCTTAGTCACAATCGGATACAACACATTTGCTTCATGAGACCTCACTGATTATCTTGATATGCAACACTTGTATAAATTGTGTGCGACTGAGCCTGAATCTGAAAATGCAGCACATGAAAGAAAGACGTTGCCAGGGCTGGATTAAGCTTTCGGGGGGGCCTGTGGCAAAAAAGACAGAGAGACCGACCCCTCTTGTCAGCACCGCTCCCTTGCTGTTCCACTGTGTGTGTGAGTCCACACCGCACACCCTGCACCAATATAATATTATACTTACCTCTCTAGAGTCCTGCGTCAGCTGGTGCTGAAGACAGAGATTACACTGAGATATGTGCATGAACAATAGAGAAGTCTCTGGCACAAAGCAGGGGCTACTTTGTTGTCAGAGAGGAGGGGGCCAACACAGAGGCTGCACATGGCCTCTTACTCTCTAAAACTGCCCCTGGTAGTAAGTACCTTTGTGGGGCCCATAGTTATATTTTGAAGGGGTTCCCTTCAACGTGCACACACTTTCCTACTAGCCAGTAAAGAATAAAGAAAACTTAATTTCCTTGTACCCACATCCATTTGTCACTGCTTTCATGTGACAAGATGCCTTACAGTGTTTAGGACCGGCTTGCCGACTTTCTGGTTGCCCCTACCAGGATGGAACAGCCAGATTGGCATTACGGGGGGCGTGGCCATCACGAGGAGGCAGGGCCGTCCAGGTGATGTGTGTTTGTGGGCGGAGCCGTGGGCAGGGCCACGTGATTGCGTCATTTTGGCCCCACCCCCACTGCACAATGCCGATATTACAGGCATTGTGAAGCAGGGGGCGGAGCCAAAATGATGTGATTTGGCGTGAATCGATTTTTGGGAGGCTCCCGACCAAATTGGGAGGGTAGGCAAGTATAGTTTAGAGGCACAAGCATTAGTAAAAAAAAAATTACATTTTGTACGAAGGGATATGAGGTTTCACTTCTTTTGGCAGTGTATATGGTATTATAAGTCTAATAATAATATAATAAGATAAATACTTTTTTTGTCATTGTAAAAAAACAACAAAATAAAAAAAAAACAGGTAACCACCTACACATCATAGCATGGAGCAATTCTCATTAATTAAAATCGGCATTCAGGTTTAATCCAACAATAATTGTGGATGTAGTTGGCATCCAGGCGTGCTGGATGCCGACTGGTTTAAATATTTCTGCCGAAATCGAGACAGTTCTGGATCCGGGCACCAGTATCCCGACCGTTGAAAACACGAAGGTAAGTGTTAAGGGGAGGATAGTGTTAGATAACTGGGTTAGGCATTAGGGGGTTAGGCAATGGGGAAGGAGTGTTAGGATTATGGTGCGGGGAGATTAGATTTAGGCATTAGGGGGAGGGTTAGGTTTAGGCACCAGGGAGGGAGTGTTAGGTTTAGGGTGCAGGGAGGGGGAGGTAAGGTTTAGGCACTAGGGAGGGGGGGTTAGGTTTAGGCATCAATTACATAAGGTAACTGAAAATCCCAGGTTTAGTAGTTTACTTACTAATGCAGTTGAGAGGATGGCATTAAACACTGAGCTAAAATCAATGAATAGAACTCTAACATACATATTTGGCTTCTCCAAATTACTGAGGGAAGAGTGTACCACAGAAATCATAGCATCCTCGGTTGATTTATATAGGCAAATTGATGATTATCAAAGCCAGCAGGCACTTGATATTTCATATGAGCAAACCAAGGTTCTCAAAATATTTCATAATCAGCAGGGTCAACTCAATTGGTCTAAAATCATTTAGACCCATAACCTTAGAGTTCTTAGGGACCAGAATCACCAATGTATTCTTAAAACAATCAGGAACAATGCAATATCCTAAAGATTAAAATAAAAGCAAAGATCTGTGAAATTTCACTAGTACAAACTTTTAACACCTTCCCTGGATTACCGTCAGGACCAGGTGATTTTCCAGTACTAACACCAAGTAGGCTATTCCTAACCTCGCACACCGATAGTACCAATGCACGATCATCATCTGGCAATTTAACAATAGTGTAGCTATTATCCCTGTCAAAATGGGTATAAAATTGCTTAGCTCTTCAACTAAGTTAACATATATATGTCAAGAGGAAGGGAATTTAGCTTCATAATTGGACAAAAACTAAGGGCCTGATTCAGACCTGTTCGCAAGTGGGTCGATGCCTGGGCAGTCGAGTGCGCACTGCGCGTGCGTGAGCGAGAATTTAACTTGCTCGGGGCTTGCAGCAAAATGGGGCGGCTGTTGATGTTGATCGACAGCTCGCCCTGTTTTGTAGGCGAGGAGGGGGGGTGGCTGGCCAAATGGAGGTGTTCCTGAAGGAACGCCTGCCGTTTGAGGGCGGCCCTACTGACATCATTCATGATGTCAGCAGTGAGCTTTCTGCTCTAATAGAGCAGGAAGCTCACTGGGGCTTGCGACGGACGAGACCCTACCACAAGGGTCTTGTTGCAAGCCTGATGGTCACGATAATCGCGACCATCACCTGGCCCTATAAATTTACCAGTAGCATTTCTTTTCTAATAAAAATGTTAGTGCAAGATAATAGTATCTTTCAAATCATTTTATTAGTTTAATTAATACTTAACAAAGTATTAAAATACTGTGCTAACAAAAGATTGATGATGAAATATGTTATAATAAGAGATGTTTTATGTGAATTACTGTATGATATTACTTATGATTAACAGTAAAGTAATTATGGTGAAGAATGTGTTAATAAAAAAGTAGGTATTGGAAAAATATAGAAATTAAGGAATCAAGAGTTTTTAGAAAGAAATTTAAAATGGCTGCTACAGACATTTTAAAGATGCACCTAAAGCTAATTTTTATTAAACATACAAGAATAAATGACAAATATTAAACTAATAGCACGTAATTATGTTTTATGATTTAGAATGTGACAGCAAAATAATGAGAAATAAGAATACAGCACAAACAAGAAACATGTTATATAAAATAAATGTATTCTTTTTGGAAACTTTCACTAACCTTGGATTACAGTAAATATTATGATGAAGATAAGTCTGTTCTAAAGAAATTACAAAATGTTTATAAATAAATTCAATTCAGAATAGTGATGGAGAAAGTTCTATTGTTTCAAATTGTGAAGCGCAATGGAATATGCTGTTATATATAAGAAACTGTTAATAAATAAATAAAATTAAATATGAATAACTAATATCAATGTAGAAAAGTTCTATTTGTAATAACTAACAAATAAAAATATAATAGCGAATCCTAAAATGGACTTTGTGCACTTGCTACGTATTTTGTTCTGATATAGTTTCAGATAAGAAATACACATGCGGGGATGACATTGACTTATGGATAGCATCCAAATATTCAGTAGCATTGCATGTAATTACTGACCAATGATGATCACTAGGTGAAGCAAAAGCACCAAGATGGAGAATGCATCCAATCAAGTTCTGGATATTCCACTCTAATGATTAATACTTAAAAGTAACGTCATGTTTATGTAAATTAATAGAGTTAGAGAAAAGTATAAATAGTTTAACTAAAGGCTGTTATGGAGGACTGAGGATCAAAGCTCTAGGATGACATGTTGTTGCACGTACTTATAAATGTTTTCTTTGTATTATCTTGTATTAATAGTTTACTTATTTTCTGTTCATGAATTGTTAAGTATAACTAAAATTTTTATTTTTATCTAATTCATGACTGGACATTGAATAATTTAAACAATATATTTTCATTCTGTTTCTTTAAATGCCTATCTTACTCTTGTAACCATCATATGAATGTGTGAGTGTATGTGATTGGATCAGGCTTTACAGGATCTGTATTATAAGGCTATATTCACAAAGCCAGTATCTGGTGAGATTCTGAATTCAAGTATCACTTCTAGTTAATGCTTGAAGGAGGAATAGATAGTTCCAAGTCCCAAGTGAAAAACACATAAAAACACTATAAGGCCATAGACAGCAGTGTGTGAAACACATGTGAGAGAATAAGGTGGTTATTAGAAATAATAAATTCTCATAAAAAGGGACCTTATCATTTTGCAGACAATTCATTTTGTAGAAGTATCTGACACATATGTTGAGGATGACTTGCCAACACTACTCCCTGTTAAGGCCTAGAAGAACTAAAAAATGGGCAATGTTGAGGGCCATAGATGCGGTGGTTGGCTAAGTAAACTTAGTGCATCAGATAAAAGACACATCAGGCTTACATCCCTTCCAAATCGGAAGATGTCCAGCAGTGCCATCAGCTTAGAACTGATATAAACCAGTAAGACTTAGGTACACCCATTTATTGTTCAGAGAAGTCTGGCTAGAAGTGGTTTTCAAAAAAGAATTATGGCCAATAAGTTATACTACTCCTTTAACGTGAAAACAAGGCCAAGCGACTCGACTATACATGGAAACATAAGAACTGGGTTGTAGAAAAATGGCAGCAGGTGCTCTTGTCTGATGAGTCAAAATCATGGACAAAGTGATCTGGTCATGCACAGAGTGAACCATCCATGTGTATATCTTGTGCATCACAATCACAGTCTTGCCTTTTGTGGCACAAGTGCAGTCTGCTGTTTATTGCATTAAGCATTTGACTCACAATCGGGCCAACTATCAATTAATGTCATTATACACAATACAGTATACCTGAGAAGTGCAGTACTTGTGTAGTAGGGACCTTCCACTCTATCAAAAGAGGGTGCTGGTAGCTAAAAATGCATCACTATACAATAGAGATGTGTACGTTCTAATTGCTGAAATCAAAAAACACCCGAACTTTCTAAGTGGATTTGAATCCCAACTCAGGTCTTCCTGCTGATAACACAGGAATATGTGGTCGTACATATTCCTCAGCAATTCACGAATATATGCATGCTTATGTTCCTTTATTTTTCCTTATATTGCAAATTTAAATATATAGAAATGTTAGGATGAGACTCAGTATTAGTATAGTTATGTGAGGTGCAGCTGTGTCTCATTTGTTGAATGGTCTCAGGCCTGGAGAGAAATACGGCCTATCCTTTTTCATCTCCAAAGTAAATAGATGGGTCCCTGTAGCATCAGTCATTTTGTTTAATGTTTGATCTAAAAGTATATTATATTATGTATTACAAAGTATACACAGATTAGTGTTTATTTCTATGTAGCTGTGATTAACTGCAGAGATCTGTATAAGTTAGAACTGATGAGGCAGCCATGTTTTTTAATGGTTCAAGCAATAGAAATGGTTGTAGGTTTAAATCTATATCAGTTTCTTAACATGTGCAAAACATCAGACAACAAGTCTCAGATTTTATAAATAAGAGAGAGCTTATCAAGATGGCCTTGGCCCACATGAAGCAAGAATTAGTAGCTACAGGGGAACAGAACAAGAAGACATCATATTATATTTTGGTTAAGAGATATAACCAATTAGTGTCTAGCATGTACGAATATTAAATAAATTAATTACAAAACTTGTAAATGGAGTTTTATTTTTGCAGCATAGAGAGAAAGACATTTTTTTTAATATGGCATCGAGTGAGTTGCCAAGAGTTACGAGGGTAGTTATTGAAAAAAAAAATGTTTAGAGCTTTGCAACAGAGGATGGGGAATGAAGTTATCATAATGCAGGATCTAGGAATAATAATAAAACAAAAGCATATGTGATTAGGAATGACAAGTATGTATGCAATTATGAAAGACTTGTATGATGATGAGAATGTGAATTTTGTTTCTAAATGGTCACCAGAGCCACCAGAACTTTTACCAATGTCTGGCACATTTAATCTGGTTAAGAAATTTTGAAAGCAGCAATTATTTTATCCAAATTGGCCAAATTTATTTAATTAAACAATTGTAATTTATCACAGTGTAGCATTAAGAAGCTACGCAGTGACACCTACAGTGTGAAATACTAGTCAGCCAATGGCACCCCCTGCCCTCATAGCTAAGTTATTTCATCATAGTTCTCCTCCTTCCTCCTCCCCCTGCCCTCCTTCTCCAAACCCCCTTACCTTTCATCTCCCTGTTTTGTCTTTTAATTTATTTATTTTTTTCAAGATTTGAACCCCAGAGACTGCTGTCTCTGGTGATGACAATGCTGATGTAACGCTTAAGTTTATTGCTATATCTATGCTTGCTTATTTTAATCAATAATACCAAGATTTGTATGTTATAGACTATTGTTTCTGAAGCTAACTTAAATGTCTAAGCTTACTGTTATAGTTAAGCCTGTATATTCTAATCAACAATTTGTTTATGACTATTCCCCAGACGTGAACTGTTAGATCTGATTCAGCTGATTCAATTGATGATTATTACTGATGTCCGTGTCCTTCCTGCAACTAATCTCACTATCATTAGCAGGTTCAATATGTCCTGGATACCTTGTATTTATCTAACCATTTATTGTTTGTGAGCACTTCACAATTTCCGGATGTTGTCAGAGAAATCTGTCATCATGTGCTGCATCATTCACAGCAAATAAATTGTGCCATTATTAGTGTAATATAGTATCCCATGTGTTGTTGAAGGTGACAGAGGTACACATTTTACAGGGAAGGTATTACAAGCAATATGTCAATATATGGGTTTATAAAAAACAAAATTGAATGTGTAAACACTAACATTAAGCACAAGTTAGCTAAGGTGGGTATGGAGACTGCCATGAGTTGGCTGGAGACTTTACCTCTAGTTTTGTATAGCATCCCCACCACTCCAAATCAGCCACTTAACCTTATGAGCTACTTTTTGGAAAACTGCCTGTCCTTATTGGAAGTCCAGCAACAGACTTGTCACTGTTATATGATTTAACTACGGACTATGTTATACAATTCTCACAGCATCTGAAGAAAAGCAAGGAAAGCTTATGAAGAGACTCCCAGAGGGACTTTGTCATGGAATCCTGCCTAGAGACTATGTAACGGTGAGAAATTTCTTATGTTCTAGTTGTCTCATAGATCGATGGCAAGACCTGTTCCAGGTTCTGCTAACAACCTCGATGTGGCTGAAAAGGACAATTGGATTCTAACTGCAAGAAGGTTTCTGACCCAGGGGTGAGGTCAGTTAAAGCCAAAAAAGATGCAGATAAAGACAATAACTGTGATTTAAATCTAATAAACTTATTTGATGATGGGCCTGATCAGAGCCACAGTTCAGACCAAGATAAGGTTCACAGAATCGGGGACATTATTAGTAGTGTTCTGCGGGTTGTGGACAAAGGAAAAGAAAGATGGCTAGGTGTGAACAAGCCTCTCTGCATTCATTGATTGGGAAAGTTATTTTTGCTGCATTTTTAATTTTTTTATTTTTTATAGTGCATAGGAGCTGACAAGGACTGGTGACTGATGAGGACGTTGTGGAGAGTTATCTTAGGGGTATTGCCGGGGCCGGGGTCATATTGGTAGACTCCACTCCTATTTTAAAACTCATGATCATAAGGGATATGGCTTTAACCACATTGAGAGTCATAAAAGACGCACACACCCATTTTACTACTGATACTCCCACGTATAGGTATGGATCAGAGAATGGTCAAAAGACCATGGTGAAAAAATATTAATAGCCCATATATAAAAATAATTAAAATATTTGAAAAAGAAATATATAAAAATAACAAAATATAGGTAAATAAGGACTCATACTGGTACTGGGTATAAGATGTATCTGGTGAAATATCAGAAAAAGAAGAGCCATTACAGTGAGGAAAAGGTGTGGAAGTTTGCCTTACAAATCTAAAATGTATATGTATATTCTGTGGTTTAAATTCAGAAAAGGGGTATACAATGGTGCAAAGACAGCACCTCTATACAAACTGACACTTCTTCCCTTAACGCTTATCATGAGCTTATAGAAAGAAAAATAAAGTTGATTGTTGGGTATGTAGTCACCATGTCATTCAGTGAAATGTTGTACTAATGTTTATCTCATTGCACTCAAATCAAACAACACTTCACTTACTATGTGATACTTACACACTTGAACCTTATAATGTCACAGGTTCCCTACATTTAAAATTAACAAGGTATCCAAGGTGTGATCAGGACAACATCATCTATTAACAAAATGATACAGGAGCTGAAGGTATTTATTTGGGAACCAGTGTTTGTAACACAATCTTACAAGGAGGACCTTACAGAATTAAACTTGTTTGGGGATCTTTTAGAAATTATTAAATACACAAAACCTAATAAAGAAGAATGCGTGAGTGCATTAATAAACTGTGTAACAACATAAAAAATGTAGGGGTACAATAAAACATACAGTCATCGTTTCGTAGAATGCAGCAAGAAGGAGAAAGCGTGGATGAAAAGAGTGCCCGTTCCTTATAATGTTTTTCTAACACATTGTCTAATAAACCATGACACTACCACAGGGGTTATATTATATGTGTGGGCATAACGCTTATAAATGGTTACCGGTGAATTCTTTTGAAATGGGCCTTATAAGAACATTGCTACTTGATGCAAAGGTAATACAACAGAAAAATCTAAAAGAAACATATGAAATAATTACTGTGTAAGAACAGTAAATAGAAATGCAAATGGTATATGGAAAAGTACAAGGACCTCTTTACACTGTCCCAAAGTTATAAGGTTGGTTTGGGATTTGGTAACATAATCACATTTGGTACATAGGAAATTAATAAACAATATTGTAGACATTGTGGTAAGAGAGTTTCAAACAATAAAACACTGAATTAAATGCAGCACACACTACCCTACAGCTGCAACTTTGGATATTGTGTTACATTACAAACAGTATATGGCATAAAGTGTTATACATACATCACAAATTCTTCTGATGCAGAAGAAATAAAATAAAGGTTAAATGAAGTTACTCGGGTTAAAAATGAATTTGCTGAACAAATAAATGTGAGGGTGTAGTTCCCGACAGCTGGTTCACCTGGTCGAACCCCAGTACCTAGTTCGCATGGGTTGGAAATTGGTTAAACAATACTATGCATATATTGTGAACGTTAATATTTTTTGTCATGATAATGTTGTTGATTCTCTATATATTAATGAAATGCTTTAAGAAGATTTTCCAATGCATTAAGAAGAAACCAGACAATGCAATTTATGAGAGATCTGAGTTGTGTTCAGAATGTTCATAGGATGGACTGATAACACAGGAATATGTGGTCGTACATATTTTTCAGCAATTCAGAGCAAGAAGACATCATATTATATTTTGGTTAAGAAATACAACTAATTAGTGTCTAGCACGTACGAATATTAAATACATTAATATTCCCCCTTTGGGTTAACAGGAAGTATAGTATAAAGCTCATGAGAGAAAGAGGGAGGGGGCAGTCAGAGGACAGAGGAGAGAGGGATCACATCGAGGGTCTGAAGGGGGTGGTGCTGGGCACGGTTGCCATGCGGTATGTATGAAATTGGCTGACTGGTATGACTGGCACTAGGTGTCACAAATTTATTTGACAAATATTCCTACTGCTGCTAAAATAACCTAATATAATCTTTGTTTTTTTGTTGTAACTCTGCACTGGCATAATACATGGATGAGACTGCTGTCTAAAAGTAAAAACATTGTAATTTATTTTAGAATCTGTATTTGTGTGAATTATTTCATTATCCTTTATAGCAAGTGAGGTTTATAAATAAATCTAGAACACAAACCGCATTTTCACTGCCTGGTTCAGTTCTCAGAAAGAGGCAAAACTTAATTTTCCTGGAAAAGTTGGGTCTCCGTGTTTTGAATTGCATATAAGAGTCCCCCCTTGTGATCAGGCAGCATTTCACACAGGAGCGTGTAGAGGGAGGGTGTGGGCTGTAGGTGCTCATAGAAAAATGCCAATAAGGTGCCATTAGATTGCTATAGTGAGCAGGAAGGGTGACTGCAGTAACCTTTGTATGTGTGCTTGTCAGACACACCAGCTAGCAACAGCAATCCAGTGCTCTGCAAAGTGCAAACAGGCTCTTGAGTATGATTGTTAAAATGTGAACTTGCACTTTTTTCCATAAGGATATCTATCTACACTGCAATATATTTTTTTAACACTATGGATATAGAAAGAGACACAGTGATTTCATGATTATTTGCCCAAAAATAGTTTTTTTTTTTTTTTAAATACTTTTTTTCCTGTTGTCTAAAAAACTGCTGTGTTTGCTAATTTAATTTAAACAAAATTCTGCAAACATATAACAATGCATTTAAAAAAATGTAATGAGATAATTTCACACTTGACATAAGCTCAGCTGATAAAAAAGAGAACCATGTTGAAGCATGACTCCATTTTGCTGTTCAAATGCTAGGAGAAAAGCCAGAACATACTGTATGAGAAGTTTTCTCTGCAAGAGGGCCTCACCTTTCAGTTAGAAATGTATTCATATAGCATAATTCACTAGAGATATTTAAAACTACAAGATATATGTTCATACTACATAAGAAATAGGAAAAATTAGGACTAATTATATCTGCAGGCAACTCTATATGCAGTATATCTTGTTTTCAAGGTTGAATACATAATCTAATGGACAATTACCAATTGTAAGCTTGATTTTAGAAAATCCTACTTATTTTACCTCATGCAATACTGCCCTCTGCTGTTAATGTGCTTTTGCTATATTATGTTTGAGAATTATTAATTCATATGCAAAAAGTAATCAGATAAGCTAATATTAGCACATGTGCAGTATGATTTTCTCTGTCCTTGTGCAAATCAGAGTGCTATAAAAAATAGTTTGTCTGTCCAGAATAAAATCAGAGTGGTCTTGGTAACACACAAACCTGTTGTGTACTTTCCCTCTTCAGCCGGTATCGATGCATGCTTAACCTTGCGTCAGGTGCAGCTGGCCTGACAGGCACCACAAAACTGTTCTCGCTCACCTCTCTGCTGCAAGGGGGCACAGGGGCCTGCCCCTCCTAGTACCTTCCTATCTATAGATGGTGTTTGAAACCCCCCTAGTCAGTTTTCCCGCCTCCTGCGTGGAATGCAGTAGTGACCTTCCTGCCTCTCCAGCTCATTGCGCCCAAACTCGTCCGACTTTTGAAGATACGCATTTCTTTTTATTTTCTCACAATTTTGTTTATTTTGCTCATTTTCTGAATGAAAATTACAAAGGTTGTGGGTATTTTGCGGAAATATGTAGGTTTGTCCAGGGTGGCCTCTTAGGCACACTGCGCCTCTTAAAATGTAGTGTTTTTTGTTTTACTTGCTTTAAGGTTAATAAATGTGGTTTTGTGAATCAGATTTCCATATATTCTCTCTTTGTACATCCTATTGAAGGTCACTGATCACTTTAAGAGCTTTAGAATTGAGTTAATTAGGTGCTAGTGATGATTTTATAACATGCGCCTGTCAGGCACACTGCGCCCGAACCTGGGAGTCCCAGAGGTGCGCCTGATGCAGAATTAAGTGTGTCTGAAGACTGACAACTTGTTTTGAACTCATTAAACAAAGGGGTTAAAAAATCTCCACACTTTATCACAGACTTGAAGTTTCCTTATTGTTAGTAGTTACTTAAGGAGCAGATTTGTTTTAGACAAAGTGCTGAACTCTACAAGACTCATATATGGTTTATATTAGGGGTGTGCACAGACCACTTTTCGTGTTTTGTGTTTTGGATCTGGATCTTTCTTCGTGTTTTGGATCTGGATTGGTTTTGCCAAAACCACCCTTCCGTGTTTTGTGTTCTGGGTTTTGTGTTTTGGATCTGTATGTTTATGAAAAAAAGCATAAAAACAGCTAAAATCACAGAATTTGTGGGTTTTTCTGCTCCTATGCTATTATTAACCTCAATAACCTTAATTACCACTCATTTGCAGTCTATTCTGAACACCTCACACCTCACAATAGTGTTTTTATGTCCAAAAGGTTGCACCGAGGTAGCTGGATGACTATGCTAAGCGACACGAGTGGGTGGCACAAACACGTGGCCCATCTAGGAGTGACACTGCAGAGGCAGACAGGATGGCAGTTTCAAAAACTAGGCACCAAACAGTACATAATGCAAATAAAAAACAGAGGTGCAAGATGGAATTGTCCTTGGGCCCACCCAGCCACCCTTATGTTGTATAAACAGGACATGCACACTTTAACAAACCAATCATCGACTGTGGCTGAAATGATTGGTTCCTTTGGGCCCCCACAAAACAAGCTAGCAATTACTCTGTCCCTGCACAAACTGGCTCTACGGAGGCAAGATGTCATCCTCATCCTCCTCATCCACCGATTCCTCACCGTCTTCAGTGTTGTGTACATCCTCATCCTCACAGAGTATTAATTCGTCCACCACAGGTCCCTCTGTACTTTCTGGAGGCTGGTCTCCCTGGAAGAGTTGATAATTCATTTTTATGAACATCATCTTCTCCACACTTTGTGGAAGCAACCTCTTACGCCTTTCTCTGACAAGCTTCCTGGCTGCACTAAACACTCTTTTGGAGTACACACTGGAGGGGGGGCAACTCAGATAAAATAGAGCCAGTTTGTACAGGGGCTTCCAAATTGCCTCTTTTTCCTGCCAGTACAGATACGGACTGTCTGACATGTCTACTTGGATGCTGTCACCGATGTAATCCTCCACCATTCTGTCAATGGTGACAGTATCATATGCAGTGACAGTAGACATGTCAGAAATTGTTGCCAGGTCCTTCAGTCCGGACCAGATGTCCAAACTTGGTCCTGCCTGCCCTACATCACCGCCAGCGGGTTGCTTAGGACACCTAAGATGTTTCCTGGCAGCCCCAGTTGCGGAAGAAAATAAAGAAGGAGCTGTTGACGTGTCACGTTCCGCTTCAGCTGACAGTAATTTCACCAGCAGGTCTTTGCACCTCTGCAGGTTTGTGTCGGCCATAAAGAGAGACACCACATAGGCTTTAAACCTAGGATCGAGAATGGTGGCCATAATGTAGTGGTCTGATTTCAACAGATTGACCACCCTGGAATCCTGGCAAAGCAAATGAAGGGCTTCATCCACAAGTCCCACATGCCAAGCGGAATCGCTCTGTCTTAGCTCCTCCCTCACTTTCTTCAGCTGCTTCTGCAAAAGCCTGATGAGGGGAATGACCTGACTCAAGCCTGCAGTGTCTGAACTGACTTCACGTGTGGCAAGTTCGAAGGGCTGGAGAACCTTGAACAATATGGAAATCATTCTCCACTGTGCTTGAGTCAGGTGCATACCCCCTCCTTTGTCTATGTCATAGGTGGATGTACAGGCTTGAATGGCCTTTTGCTGCTCCTCCATCCTCTGAAGCATATAGAGGGTTGAGTTCCACCGTGTCACAACCTCTTGCTTCAGGTGATGGCGTGGTAGGTTCAAGAGTGTTTGTTTATGCTCCAGTCTTCGACATGCAGTGGCTGAATGGCGAAAGTGGCCAGGAATTTTTCGGGCCACCCAAAGCATCGCCTGCACGCCCCTGTCACTTTTCAAAAAATTCTGCACCACCAAATTTATTGTGTGAGCAAAACATGGGATGTGCTGGAATTTGCCCAGATGTAATGCCCACACAATATTGGTGGCATTGTCAGATATCACAAATCCCCAGGAGAGTCTAAGTGGGGTAAGCCACTGGGCATTGATTTCCCTCAGTTTCTCTAAGAGGTTGTCGGCGGTGTGCCTCTTACTGAAACCGGTGAAAAACAGCGTAGCCTGCCTTGGAACGAGCTGGTGTTTCTGAGATGCTGCTACTGGTGACACTGCTGTTGTTGCAGCATAAGGTGATGCATCTACCCAGTGGGCTGTCACAGTCATATAGTCCTTAGTCTGCCATGTTCCACTTGTTCACATGTCCGTGGTTAAGTGGACATTGGGTACGACTGCATTTTTCAGGACACTGAGGACACTTTTTCTGACGTTTCTGTACAGTCTCGGTATCGCCTGCCTAGTGAAGTGGAATCTAGACGGGATTTGGAACCGGGCACACACTACCTCCATCAATTGTCTAAATCCCACTGCACTAATGGCGGATACCAGACACACGTCTAACACCAACATAGCAGTCAAGGCCTCAGTTATACGTTTTGCTTGAGGATGACTGCAGTCGTACTTCATCCTCCTCGCTATGGACTGTTGGAGGATCAATTGTTTAGTAAAAGTAGTGGTGTTCCTACTTCCTCTCTGGGATGATGAATGACTCCCAGCAGCAACAGCAGCAGCGGCAGCAGTAGGCATAGCAATGCAGGATCCTCCAGAGGAATCCCGGATAGGAGAGTCAGTCATGCCAGTGTCATGGCCTGCAGGACTACTTTCAATCCTGACTAAGGAGGAAATTGATGAGAAGGGAGTTGCCGGTGTGGTTTGCAGGCACTTGGACACAACAGGACGAAGGGATTTAGGTGTCCCTGGACTGCTTACGGTCTTAGCCAAAGTTTCTGAACTTGACAGTAACTTTTTATGAATGCGCTGCAGGTGCCATATAAGGGAGGATGTTCCTAGGTGGTTAACGTCCCTACCCCTACTTATTTCACCTTTACATATGATACATATGGCAAGACAGTTGTTGTCCGGATTTGGATAGAAATATTGCCAGACCAAAGAGGTGGAATGTTTGGTCTTCTGCCCAGGCATGACCGTGATGGGCTTTTTCATCCCACGGACAACAACTGTCTCCCCCGGAGCCTGATTTAAACAAACCACATCACCATCAGAATCATCCTCGCCAACTTCCTCCTCAGCGCCAGCTACACCAGTATCCTCATCCTGTTGTACTTCAACAGTGACATCTTCAATTTGAATATCAGCAAGTGGACTGTGGGTGCTCCTTTCAGCACTTGCAGGGGCTGTGCAAATGGTGGAAAGAGCCACCTCTTCCCTTCCAGTGCTGGGAAGGTCAGGCATCGCAACTGCCACCACACTTGGACTCTCCTTGGGGATTTGTGATATCTTCTTAGAATGCACAGTTCTTCACGGTGCTTTTGCCAGCTTAACTCGTTTGATTTTTTTAGTGGGATGAGGGCTTCCATCGTCATGTGAAGCTGAACCAGTAGTCATGAACATAGTGAAAAACCTTTTCCGTTCCTTGCCACTCCGTGTCGTTAATGGCATATTGGCAAGTTTACGTTTCTCCTCAGATGATTTAAATGTTTTTTTTAAGATCATTTTCCTGAACTTTGTAATTTGGGATTGTATGTGCCCTCTACTATGACATTGGGAATCGGCCTTGGCAGACGACGTTGATGGCATGTTGTTGTCTATTTCATGACTAGTGGCAGCAGCTTCAGCACTAGGAGGAAGTGGTTCTTGATCTTTTCCTATTTGATTTTTATTGGAGAAAGTTTGGTCCTCCATTTATGTTTTATTGATATATACGTGCGGCTAAGGTGCACACAAACACAGAAAATTATTTTTTATTATTGTTGGAGACTAATGGACTTTGTGGGTTACACCACCCTTTAAGTAATGAGCCAGCTGGCTCTTTACTTATGGGACACAGGCGCACACTTGGCGCTGCTCCTTTGTTGATGCATGTGCAGCTACAGTGCACACAATTCACAAAGACAGAAAAAAAAGGTGAATTTTTAATTTTTTGTGGAGCGGACTTTGGGGGTTACACCACCTTTTAACAGACACGCTTGTCGCTGCTGCTTTGAGGATGCAGGTGCGGCTACAGCCCACACAATTCACAAAAACTGAAAAAAAAGAAGATTTTTTTATTTTTTGTGGAGCGCACTTTGGGGGTTACATCACCTTTTAACAGACAGACGCACGCTTGGCGCTGCTACTTTGAGGATGCAGGTATGGCTACAGCCCACACAATTCTCAAAGACAGAAAAAAAAGAAGAATTTTTTATTTTTTGTGGAGCGCACTTTGGGGGTTACACCACCTTTTAACAGACAGACGCCCGCTTGGCACTGCTGCTTTGAGGATGCAGGTGTGGCTACTGCGCATACATTTCGCTCAAAAACACAGAAAAAAAGAAGATTATTTTATTTTTTGTAGACCGCATTTTGGGGGTTACACCACCCTTTAACAGACAGACGCATGCTTGGCGTTGCTGCTTTGAGGATGCACGTACAGTGCACACAATTCACAAACACAGAAAAAAATAATATTATTTGGAGTGCACTTTGGGGGTTACAGCACCCTTTAACGGATGAGCCAGCCGGCCCTTTACTTATGACACAGGTGCACGCTTGGCGCTACTTTGTTGATGCACGTGCGGCTACTGCGCACACAATTCACAAACACAGAAAAAATATTTTTTTTTTGCACTTAGGGGGAGCACCCCTGATGGACAGAGCACCCCCTGGACAACACTACAGCACCCTTTTAGGACTGGGAAACTGCACAGGACTTTGGAGTGGACACAGCCCCTATGGACAACTGACTCCACAACACAGCCCAGCCAGCCCCTATGGACTTTGGAGGAGTGGACACAGCCCCTATGGACAACAGCAGCACAGCACAACACAGCCAGCCACTATGGACTTTGGAGGAGTGGACACAGCCCCTATGGACAACAGCAGCACAGTGCAGCACAGCACAGCACAACACTACACTACACTACACAGCCCAGCCAGCACTAACTCCCACCCTCCCTCTTCACTGTCCACAGCCGAGTGAGAAAATGGTGCCGACTCGGGTACCTTATATAGAATCCAAAACCTGCGAGACCCGGAAGGTGAGATGATGACGTTTTGCCTTGATTTCAGATCCGAGTCAGGCGGGAATAGCCGAGCCTGACTCGGATCGGCCTCGGATCGAGGGGGCATGGGGGGGTTCGGATTTCAAAAATCCGAACCCACTCACTCCAAGTTTATATATATATATATATATATATATATATATATATACACACACAGTGGTGCTTGAAAGTTTGTAAACCCTTCAGAATTTTCTATATTTCTGCTAAAAGTAATTTCACCTTCAAAATACCTGCTAAGCCTAAAGGTTCACATACTTTTACCACTCACAGATATGTGTATTTGGATCATTTTCCTCAATAAAAATGTGTGTTATATTCAGTGTGCTTAGATTATTTGATTATAAGTGTTATTAGAATGTGATAACTATGACTGAGTTACGTCGGAGTTAAGCTGTAGGAAAACTGAAGGAGCATATCTGAAAAGCCAGACCTCCTTCTGAAGGACAGTGTACAACATTCATATGTGAGTTATCTGACTCTCCATCACTAACACCTGCTGTTTGCATAGCCATGAAACTCCTTACTACACTCCCTGCTTGGACATTGCAAGTACTTCACACCCAGCTTGCTGCTCTTATTGATTGCCTTTGTTATTCAACACACCTCTTTTTATGGGGGGTTTCTATATATATATATATATATATATATATATATATATATATAGTAACATCCCAACTGGGAAAGACCAGCACACCAGATATACTGCCAAAAAATTAGTTTATATAAAGTGCATGTTAAAAATCACCGGTATACAGGAGATAATTTCAGTCACACATTGGAGTGCATAAAAAGCAGAGTATACTCATCAAGTCTGCGTGGATAACACACTGGCACCAGGTGAAAGATGCAAGCCACCTTAATCAATGGACAGCCCGACGGCCGTTTCGGTGCTCAGACGCACCATCATCATGGGGCACCTCATCGACTGAGGTGTATAGCCCATAAACCAGATTATTATAGCCACTGAAGTCCAAAGATAACACCTGCCCTGCTGCCACCAGGTGTTACCTTTGGACTTTGGACTTCAGTGGCTTGCGGTGGACTAGTCCGGACCTACCACCCACCCCAGGTTATTGCTATTTTTCCATCTTGATTTCCTGGTCTATTTGATTTCCCAGCACTTATATGTTTTTCTATGTGAAATAAATTTGATGAATTGTGTGTGACGGAGAGTCTCCATTCCTCTCTATGTTAACTATGGATATGAAAGGAAGGAACATTTGAGTGGATATCAAGGAAAGTGTTCACCAGATTCAAAAGAAACCTTTATGTACATATGTACCAACTGTGAAGTGTGAGTTGGGGTATGCTCACTTTACTTTATCTGACCCTATTACACTGTTGAATGGTGAGCCCTATTATATGATCACACACATACTGGTGACAAGATTGACCTTACTAAAGATACCTTTATAAGAAATTACCGTAACATTATTATGTGAGTATGGTACAGACACTTTATATTTTTTATTTCATAGAAGTTAATTTTAGTAGTACATAATAAGGATTTGTTTGGAACTACTACACCATTTTTGTCTTTTCTCCCTTCTTTTTTATTGTTGATGAGGATCCCTGCAAGGAGAATTACTACATCCCTCACCACGTTGGACACTTTCCATTTCTACTGAGGACTTTTACTCACAATTTGGTATTCTTTGGAGTGCGCAGAGGTTGAACATGAAACGACAGTTTATGCATCCAGAGCAACGGAATGAACCCGATCTGAGGGTTAGCCAATGTTTCAGGACTGTACCATCTGTCTCCAAGGACATGATGTCATCTTTAATATTACTGCTGTGTATATAGCAGAATAAAGGGCTACCAAGGGAAATCCTTGGCCCAGTACAGCAGCTACCCGAGGGCCCACCCTGGAGGGATTGTGGCCATAGCATGTTGGGCATGGCTGAACCTCTTTGTTGTAGGGGTGTGCACCGGCCACTTTTCGTGTTTTGTGTTTTGGTTTTGGATCTGGATCTTTCTTCGTGTTTTGGATCTGGATTGGTTTTGCCAAAACCACAATTCCGTGTTTTGGGTTCTGGGTTTTGTGTTTTGGATCTGTATTTTTATGAAAAAAAGCATAAAAACAGCTAAAATCACAGAATTTGTGGGTTTTTCTGCTCCTATGCTATTATTAACCTCAATAACCTCAATTTCCACTCATTTGCAGTCTATTCTGAACACCTCACACGTCACAATAGTGTTTTTATGTCCAAAAGGTTGCACCGAGGTAGCGGGATGACTATGCTAAGAGATACGAGTGGGTGGCACAAACACGTGGCCCATCTAGGAGTGACACTGCATTGGCAGACAGGATGGCAGTTTAAAAAACTATGCCTCAAACAGTACATAATGCAAAGAAAAAATAGAGGTGAAAGATGGAATTGTCCTTGGGCCCTCCCACCCACCCTTATGTTGTATAAACAGGACATGCACACTTTAACAAACCAATCATTTCAACGCCAGGTCTGCCACATGACTGTGGCTGAAATGGTTGGTTCGTTTGGGCCCCCACAAAACAAGCTGCCAATTACTCTGTCCCTGCACAAACTGGCTCCTCATCCTCCTCATCCACCGATTCCTCACCCTCTTCAGTGTTCTGTACATCCTCATCCTCACAGAGTATTAACTCGTCCCCACTGGAATCCACCACCTCAGGTCCATCTGTATGTTCTGGAGGCTGGTCTCCCTGGAAAAGTTGATAATTAATTTTTATGAACATCATCTTCTCCACATTTTGTGGAAGCAACCTCCTACACCTTTCGCTGACAAGGTTCCTGGCTGCTCTAAACATTCTTTTGGAGTACACACTGGAGGGGGGGCAACTCAGGTAAAATAGAGCCAGTTTGTAAAGGGGCCTCCAAATTCCCTCTTTTTCCTGCCAGTACAGGTATGGACTGTCTGACATGCCTACTTGGATTCTGTCACCGATGTAATCCTCCACCATTCTGTCAATGGTGAGAGTATCATATGCAGTGACAGTAGACATGTCAGAAATTGTTGCCAGGTCCTTCAGTCCAGACCAGATGTCCAAACTTGGTCCTGCCTGCCCTGTATCACCGCCAGCGGGTTGCTTAGGATAGCTAAGTTTTTTCCTGGCAGCCCCAGTTGCGGGAGAAAATGAAGAAGGAGCTGTTGACGTGTCACGTTCCACTTCAGCTGACAGTGTTTTCATCAGCAGGTCTTTGCACCTCTGCAGGCTTGTGGTGGCCATAATGTAGTGGTCTGATTTCAACAGATTGACCACCCTGGAATCCTGGTAAAGCGAATGAAGGGCTTCATCCACAAGTCCCACATGCTGAGCGGAATCGCTCTGTCTTAGCTCCTCCCTCACTTTCTCCAGCTGCTTCTGCAAAAGCCTGATGAGGGGAATGACCTGACTCAAGCTGGCAGTGTCTGAACTGACTTCACGTGTGGCAAGTTCGAAGGGCTGGAGAACCTTGCACAACACGGAAATCATTCACGACTGCGCTTGAGTCAGGTGCATACCCCCTCCTTTGCCTATGTCATAGGTGGATGTATAGGCTTGAATGGCCTTTTGCTGCTCCTCCATCCTCTGAAGCATATAGAGGGTTGAGTTCCACCGCGTCACAACCTCTTGCTTCAGGTGATGGTGGGGAAGGTTCAAGAGTGTTTGCTGGTGCTCCAGTCTTTGGCACGCAGTGGCTGAATGGCGAAAGTGGGCAGAATTTTTTTGGGCCACCCAAAGCGTCTCCTGCATGCCCCTGTCGCTTTCCAGAAAATTCTGCACCACCAAGTTTATTGTGTGAGCAAAACAAGGGACATGCTGGAATTTGCCCAGATGTAATGCCCGCACAATATTGGTGGCGTTGTCAGATATCACAAATCCCCAGGAGAGTCTAAGTGGGGTAAGCCATTGGGCGATGATTTCCCTCAGTTTCTCTAAGAGGTTGTCAGCGGTGTGCCTCTTACTGAAACCGGTGATACACAGCGTAGCCTACCTTGGAACGAGATGGCGTTTCTGAGATGCTGCTACTGGTGACGCTGCTCTTGTTGCTGCTTAAGGTGATACATCTACCCAGTGGGCTGTCACAGTCATATAGTCCTTAGTCTGCCCTGTTCCACTTGTCCACATGTCTGTGGTTAAGTGGACATTGGGTACAACCGTATTTTTCAGGACACTGAGGACACTTTTTCTGATGTTTTGGTACAGTCTCGGTATCGCCTACCTAGTGAAGTGGAATCTAGACGGGATTTGGAACCAGGGACACACTACCTCCATCAATTGTCTAAATCCCACTGCACTAATGGCGGATACCGGATGCACATCTAACACCAACATAGCAGTCAAGGCCTCAGTTATACGTTTTGCTTCAGGATGACTGCTGTTGTACTTCATCCTTTTCGCTAAGGACTGTTGGAGGGTTAATTGTTTAGCAAAAGTAGTGGTGTTCCTACTTCCTCTCTGGGATGATGAATGACTCCCAGAAGCAGCAACAGCAGCAGCAGTAGGCGTAGCAATGCAGGATCCTCCGGTGGAATCCTGGATAGGAGAGTCAGTCATGCCAGTGACATGGTCTGCAGGACTACTTCCGATCCTGACTAAGGAGGAAATTGACGAGAAGGGAGTTGACGGTGTGGTTTGCAGGTGCTTGGATAAAACAGGACAACGGGACTGCTTACGGTCTTAGCCAAAGTTTCTGAACTTGACAGTAACTTTTTATGAACGCGCTGTAGGTGCCGTATAAGGGAGGATGTTCCTAGGTGGTTAACGTCCCTACCCCTACTTATTTCACCTTTACATATGGTACATATGGCAAGACAGTTGTTGTCCGGATTTGGATAGAAATATTGCCAGACCAAAGAGGTGGAATGTTTGGTCTTCTGCCCAGGCATGACCGTGATGGGCTTTTTCATTCCTCGGACAACAACTGTCTCCCCCGGAGCCTGCTTTAAACAAACCACATCACCATCAGAATCATCCTCGCCAACTTCCTCCTCAGTGCCAGCTACACCAGTATCCTCATCCTGTTGTACTTCAACAGTGACATCTTCAATTTGCATATCAGCAAGTGGACTGTGGGTGCTCCTTTCAGCACTTGCAGGGGGTGTGCAAATGGTGGAAAGAGCCACCTCTTCCCGTCCAGTGCTGGGAAGGTCAGGCATCGCAACCGCCACCACACTTGGACTCTCCTTGGGGATTTGTGATATCTTCTTAGAATGCACAGTTCTTTGCTGTGCTTTTGCCAGCTTAACTCATTTGATTTTTTTAGTGGGAGGAGGGCTTCCATCATCATGTGAAGCTGAACCACTAGTCATGAACATAGGGAAAGACCTTTTCCGTTCCTTGCCACTCCGTGTCGTAAATGGCATATTGGCAAGTTTACGTTTCTCTTCAGATGATTTAAATATTTTTTTTAAGGTCATTTTCCTGAACTTTGTAATTTGGGATTGTATGTGCCCTCTACTATGACATTGGGCATCGGCCTTGGCAGACGACGTTGATGGCATGTTATCATCTATGTCATGACTAGTGGCAGCAGCTTCACAATTCACATACACAGAAAAAATATGATGGACAGAGCACCCACTGGACAACACTACAGCACTCCTTTAGGATTGGGACACTGCACAGGACTTTGGAGTGGACACAACCCCTATGGACAACTGACTCCACAACACAGCCCAGCCAGCCCCTATGGACTTTGGAGGAGTGGACACAGCCCCTATGGACAACTGACTCCACAACACAGCCCAGCCAGCCCCTATGGACTTTGGAGGAGTGGACACAGCCCCTATGGACAACAGCAGCACAACACATCACAGCCAGCCCCTATGGACTTTGGAGGAGTGGACACAGTCCCTATGGACAACAGCAGCACAGCACAGCACAGCACAACACTACACTACACTACACTACACAGCCCAGACAGCCCTAACTCCCACCCTCCCACTTCACTGTCCACAGCCGAGTGAGAAAATGGCGCCGACAAGGGTACCTTATATAGAATCCAAAACCCACGAGACCTGGAAGGCGGGATGATGATGTTTTGCCTCAATTTCAGATCTGAGTCAGGCGGGAAAAGTCAAGCCTGACTCAGATCGGCCTCGGATCGGGGGGGGGTTTCGGGGGGGTTCAGATTTCAGAAATCCGAACCCGCTCACTCCTACTTTGTTGGTGTGCCTAGCATGTGGGAAGCACCCACTCACAGGAGCATGGCATAGCTCCCAGCAGCTGGGACAAAGGTATTGACTATTGGAAAGGCGGGACAGTCCCATAAAAGTAGCATTTTTAGCCGGATGTAATTAGATGTTATAATGAACCAGACAAAATTAAAGTGCAACAACTGTTATTTTCTTTATTTTCTTTATTTCTCCTGTCGCATAAATAAAATACAATTTTTGTCATAGAGGTAAATGGATGCAGAACTTAATTTTGACATAACATCAGGTTATTTTAAAACAAACACATTCTGCAGCATATATATATATATATATATGTATCCTAACCCACTGCTCCATGCTCCTTCCTCACTATATACTCCATCTGCGTCGCCCCTGTCTGTCTGCCCCTCCCCATTAGAATGTAAGCTCTCACGAGCAGGGCCCTCTTCCCTCACACGCTTCTCCTTCATCCACTTGGACTATAATTTACTCCTAACTCCCCAAACAGCACCTACCACTTGGTTGCTGATGCCCTGCTGCTTATTACAGTGTTATGCAGTAATGTTTATAAACCATGTCTTTGTCCTGTGTTGTTTTGTACTGTTAATAACTGTTTTCTTGTGTGCAAATTTGTTTATGCACCTTGTAAGGTTCTGCCGAACCTTTGTGGCACCATATAAATAAAGGCTAATAATGCTAATACTACTACTATTAATAATAATAATATATACTATCTCACAAGCCGCATTGTGCCAGATTTATCCCAAGAACTTGTATTATCAGTTGTAACCAGTTGGGGTCTCCAAGAGTCACAGTTTTGTTGCTGGACGCCAGTATTATACTGTATACTTAGTGTGAGAATACAAAGCAAATTGTAAAATATTTTGATTGCTCAATCACTGTGACAAAGTGGTGAGGTCTGCGGTAATCCCTCATAGACAGGTCTGATGTTTAGATTCAGGTTACACTGCATGTTAAAATGTGTTCAAGGAATTCAGTCAATGGGAGTAAGAGGACACTGGGCCTGATTCAGAGCTGAACGCTCTGACCAGAGCGCTCGCTCTGAATCAGGGCCCTCCTCCATGAAAATGGAGCGGCCTCCTGGCCACTTGTATAGCTGTGGGTGTCCACCCACAGCATATGCGAGCGGCCAAAAAGATGGTTGCGATGGTCTTGACCATCGCGACCATCGGACTTGCGATGGAGACCCTGCAGTAGGGTCTCCCAGCCACAAGCACTAGTGGTGTCAGTGGGGCCGGCTTCAGATGGTAGGCGCGAGACCCAGAGCAATGGAAAGCCCGTCGCTCCCCGGGTCTCACGCATGCGCACGACAGACCTTCCTCCATCGTGCGCATGCGCAGTGGGGAACATCGACCCGTTTGCGAACATCCTGACGCTCACGAGCGGGTCTGAATGACCCCCACTGTCTTGTAAATAGCTACAAATGCAGCAGTTTATGTTAAATGACAAAGACAGAAGTGCATTTGGTGCCCCTTCACCAAACATGTGGCCTGATCCAGAGGTGGACGGAATAAAGACATCGGACACAAGGGCCGATATTTTGAACCTGCACATGTATCTGAGATGCATGCATTCTGATGGTTACCGCTGCAGTATGCATATCAGAATTGTGCAGAGATCCATGCAATTGTGGAAGCCTGTTCCTGGATGGTCTCTTGGAAGTGGCTATTGGCGGTAGGTGTCGGAGTCGTGCTGGTATCAGGGACTGCATTTAAACTGTACCATTGGGCATTCTGAGCAACCATAAGGTTTTTCTAATGTCTGATGGTGCAGCTGATTTCTGATCGATGGTGCGTCTTCTGCAGCTGTATAGTAATGTATGTTCGTTTATCTCTCAATCAGCCCCATAGTGTAGTATATTCAAATAAATGAAGGTGTGTTCAAATCATTAGAACTGCATCCTTTAAAAACAATTTAAATAATCTGTATCAGGGCTGGCTCCGGGGCCTGAGGCATGATGTGCCAGCTACTTAAAGTGCGCCCTTATGTCTGCAACTACCATAACTACCATAGGCCATGCCCCCTATGTGACTTTATTTGGAGGCATGCCTTCATGGCCCACCTGCAAATAACATCAGACTGGGGGGAGCCTCACTAACTGGACTTCCCCCAGCCCTCTCCTGTCACTGAATGGATACCACGCGCATGTGCGCAGCATCCAGTTTGACTTAAAATGATATTTACAAAAGTGGATTATATAAGAACATATATATCTTGCTAACATCAGTATAAATCTAGCATTCAAACTCAAAACAGCTTTATATTTAGGAGGTCAAGATAAATAATAAATAGATACAATATACTACAATAATATTCTTACCTTTTAGAAGTAAAACTATGGGCCTGATTCAGACCCACTCGCGAGCGGCTGTCCGCTCGCAAGTAGGTCGATGTTATGGACTGAGCATGTGCACGATGGAGGGAGCTCCGTCGTGCGCATGCGCCAGACGCGACGAGCGAAGGAAAGTCCTTCGCTCATTGTGTCCGATCAAAGGGGGCGTGCTGTCAATGTTGATGGACAGCATGCCCCCTTTGGTGGGCGTGCCGGGGGCGTGCCTCCCTGATGGGGGCGTTCCCACGGGAACGCCTCCTGTCAGAAGCCGGCCCACTGACATCACTAGTGATGTCAGTGGGAGTGATTTTGGCTCTGATAAAGCCAAAATCACTCCGGAGCTTGCGGTTGAAAACCTCAACCGCAGGCTCCGGCTCGCAAATTCGATGGTCGCGATGGTCTCGACCATCGCGACCATCACAATGCACGCTCGTATAGCCTGTGGGTGGTGACCCACAGCTATACGAGCGTCCAGGAGGATGCTCCATGAAAATGGAGGCCGGCCCTCATTCAGAGCGTGCGCTCTGCTCAGAGCGTACGGCTCTGAATGAGGGCCTATATCTAGAAGGTAATAACATCTTTAAATATATTTGTTTGAACAAACTGCACTATATACTTCTGTTTCTCTGGGGGTCCATCTCATCCAGGTAAGACCATGGGGGAAATGTATCAAACCTCAGAGAGATATGAAGTGGAGGTGTTGCCAGGGCCGGCTCTACCATTAGGCAGCTGCCTAGAGCGCCGGCCACTGGAGGGTGTAGCTGGTTTCATTAAAATGTTATCCTGATGTTTTTTCTTCTGATATAGATTAAATTAGTCAATTATATTTATATAATTGTTAGCAGCTCACATAGTGGGGAATCTCCTAATTAACAAGGATTGTTTATCTGTTATATATTGTTTTAGATGCATGATTGTCCCTTATATTATGTGGATTTAGACATACCCATAGAGGATGTGTTGCACATATTTATGTATGATCTGTCAATAGGTTAGAGTTACCGTTACATATATCTGAATGACAGTGATCACATTATTGGTTATATGATCAATTGTTTGTGCGGACTTTAAATAAGAGTGTTTGCTCTTAACTACCTTCTTTCATAAATAAAGACATAGGCCCTCATTCAGAGCCGGACGCTATTTGCGGTCGTTCGTTTAAAAACAAGGGGTGGCTATTCAAATGATCCGTACGCACATTGCAGTCTGTTCACACCTCTAAGTCTGAACGAACGAGCAAAACATACGCTCGTTTATTTGTTAAAAACGCCCCCTGGCCGCACGCATCCTACGTCATGTCCGCTATTTATTAGATTAATCGAGTACATCGACCAGCGTATGAACTGCTCGCTATTCTTGTGGTTGGTGTTTGCTACCACAAATTTGCGAGCAGTTCTGGCTCTAAAATAACCCAGTGACGTGGTCAATGACGCTGCTGTTTTAAATATACACACCCATAAAACGCCCGTTTTGACCTTTAAGCACGCCTGCGTTCGGATCTCCACTCCCCATTTTCAAGCACCTTCCCCTGTTACCACCCACATACGCCTCATTCTGTCACTCAAAATAGCAGGCACTCGCTATATAGCGTACAAACGATTTTCGGCCGCACTGATTGGTTCACGCATGCGTACTAAAAAGCGTACGCATGCGCAGATGTGCAAACATCGCTCGGAACGAGCGTACTGCCGCTAACGAGCGGCTCTGAATGAGGGCCATTGTCTCAATAATGAATTAATGTCTGCACCTTTGCACATGATATATTTTCTGTGTTGTTACTTTATTACTATATATGTATATTATTTTTTCTGTATTTTCTATCTTGCTGCACACGTGTGACTCATTATAATCTTGCAGTCCTTAGTACGCTGCTCTTTCAATTTATGAATGGTTATATCACTGCATATGATCTATTTACCAGGTAAGCATCTTATTGTATGTATATAACTGCTTCCTTTTTGTTAAGTTGCACCATTTATTATTACAGAGGTGCAATAACTCTATGACTGGAAGCTTTTTCAAATATCTGCTACAGCAGTGCAATCCATGTTACCGACAGATATAACAACCATATACATTTTTATGCTGACTTATATATACTTTCTGATCACAGGGAATACATCATATATTATGTATGCAGTGAAATCAATAGTGATGTGATAGCTGTCAATATTATGTGATCTGGTTTTTAGGCAGACATTACGGTTATACAGATCATTTTCTATTAAATTTATGTGAATCTTATGTGAGATCATTTTCTCTTTGTACTGTTTTCTTTCACTCTATTGACTGCGGGCAATCTCATCTGAGTAGTTCTCTCATTGAGTGTCCGATGCATTTAGTATGACACTCAACAGCAGAAAATGAAATGTGATCAACGTCCCAGTTAAACTGTTGTTTCCAAGAGCAACCTGCTCTCCGGTAATCTCTCACTCCTCATAGATAGCTATAAGCAGAGGTGAGGAGCAGTAGAATGAGGAGTAGTAGATCTATGCTCTGACTTTTCTTTCATACTCACAATTGTAAATGAATGATGAGATAACGGGTATAAACTGTTTGTAGCTAATTACATTTATTTCTATTACCAGAAATGTTATTATACTTCTTATGCTACTTAATATTTTGCCAAATGAGGAGGAAACTACACTAGTGTCTCCAACTGATATGAAAATATTGTAATACTTATTTCTGTCACAATAATATTGTTGTTTATAATATGTATCATGTATTGAACCGATTGTCAGGGCCGGATTAACAATGGGGCAGGTGGAGCTACAGCTTCATGCCTCCCATTGAAAATAGGCCCAAACAGATTACAGTGCAGTCAGGAAAAAAAATGTTTTTGTTTTTTACCTGGCACCACCAACGAACAGCCCAGCCAGCCACCAGAAACAACTTAGCCCATTCTGATCCCCTTCTCTTGGACGATCCGACCAGCCAGACTGAAGCCCCGCCCATACCAGGGCCGCCAAAGCCCCGCCCACACCCATCCACCAAAGCCCCGCCTACCTCTGGCCCGCAGAAGCTCTGCCCCCTGTACTTTCCTTCTCTAAAGTCCTGCTCAACCAATTGCCTAGCTGAGGAGGGAAGGCAGCTCAGCCCTGCATGTCTGTTTATACAGGTCAGTGTAACGTCTGGCCTCGGTGTTCATATGTATGTAAATATCTATTTTATATATATATATATATATATATATAGCAAATGGCTCATTATATAAGGGATCATTATACCAATCAATTTAGACATATTTGGATGTGTTTCTAAATCCATGTGTACAAAATACCCCTATGTATTTGAGGGACACTACACATCTATTATTGAAGTTAAAGGAATTGACTAATGACCCACCAAACTTGTTACTCTGTAGCGCAGATGTCACAAGTTTGTATACTTGTATACTTACTTAATGTTGTCAATGACTAGCAGGAGTCTGCATCACTGGTCATTGATGGCGTATCTACTGCGCAATATTGTGGCCGATGAATGCTAATGATATTGTTATCATTCAAATCGTCCAATTTATTGTGTAGTGGATATGTGCCTTAGCTGTAACCTCCACCTATTGCCTAACCCCCCCATGTAGCCTAACCTTAGCCTCCTCCACCGTTAGCCTAACCCTAACCTTTCCCGAGTGCCTAACCCCACTGCGTAGCCTAATCCTTACCTCCTCCACCCGTAGTCTAACCCTAACCTTCCCCTAGTGCTTAACCCCCTAGTAGCCTAACACTAACCTCCTCCACCAGTAGCCTAACCCTAACCTTTCCTGAGTGCCTAACCCCCTGTGTAGCCTAATCCTAACCTCCTCCACCCGTAGCCTAACCCTAACCTTCCCCTAGTGCCTAACCTTCTCTTCGTAGCCTAATCCTAACCTCCTTCACCCGTAGCTTGTGTATGTGTGTATGTATATATGTAGTCAAATGGGCGGCACTCTGTATGGCTTGTATAAAACACACTAAAATCTGTTTTAAGTTATCAATGCTTCAGAACTTGTATTCATTCTTTCATCAGGATTACTGGAAGGATAAATACAAGTTCTGAAATGTTGATAACTTAAATGGATTTTTAGTGTGTTTTATACAAGCCGTCCAGAGTGCCGCTCATTCGACTGCTACATGGTTCCCTTCCTTCACAGGCAATGAGGAGTGCACCAATCGCCATCGCACTATACTTTGCACAGGAGTGCCGCCCTACACATACACAAACATCGGCATAGCAGGGCTGGCTCTGGAGCATCCCGTGCTAGCCCCATGCCTCTTAAGTGCATAACATCATGCACAGAGGTACTGAGGCCACCGGCACCTGGAAATGCAGCACAGTCCGGAGCATCCTAAGAGAACACTGCACAGGCTACACCCCAATGTAAACCCAAACCACACAGCACTGGTGATGACCCCATATTACCAGCCATACTGCTATGGCACTTGTCACACCCCCTGTATCGGCACACAATAGGCCCATCATAAATTTTAGCTCCAGGCCCATGTGGACATTAATCTGGCTCTGCCGATTGTGTGTCTATTGGGTGAGGTAATGTCATGCATTTATGTGGCCTACTGTTTTAGCAATTCATATTAAAAGTTATCTTTTAGGGGTATTTGCATTTTTTTTCTGTCCCCCTGTTTTCTTTGACTGAAGAGTGCTCACCAAATAGAATTTCTTTCCTTTCCTCTCCCCCTTTAGCAAATTACACTGTTTATAACTCTTGTGAGCACTGTCACCTCCCCTTTAACTAGCCTATTCTAATCATGCTGTATTGGATAGTGAGAATAGTGATTTCATCATTCCATGCATAATTTATATTTCTCTGCCTGTGCAATGTATTCCTGTTCCCCAATTCCCCTTTTTTTTGCATTCATTAAGTGTAGTGCAGAATGTACAAAAGTGTGGTCCGCACTACACAGTAACAAACACACCACCGTCAGTGCTGTGTATTTGTTTTAGCAGCTGATTAGAGTCAGAAAGACTCTCATTGGTTGCTGCACCCACTTCCAGAGCTGGGCTGGAGCTCACTCATGAGCTCCGCCTTCCGTCTCCTGCAGTGGGTGAAGGGAGAGACGTCATGACGTCTATCCTATAGTGCAGAATGGGAGGACGGAGGAATGGACGGTGGCAGGTGCAGGAGCGGGGATTCAGATAAGTATAATGTTTAATGTATGTCTGTGTGTCTTTTTTATGTGTATAGGGCACTGCATAAGGGGGACGACTACTGGGGGCACTGTATAAGGGACACTTCATAGGTGGGCCAACTACTGGGGGCACTGTATAAGGGGCACTGCATAGGTGGGCCAACTACTGGGGGCACATCATAGGGGGCCAACTACTGGGGCACTGTATAAGGGGCAGTACTGGAGGCACTGTATAAGGGGCAATACTGGAGGCATTGTCTAAGGAGCACTGTATAAGGGGACCACTACTGGAAGCACCATATGGGGGACAACTGAGAGCACTGTATAAGGGGCACTGCATTGGAGGATCACTACTGGGGGCACTGGATAGGGGCACCACTACTCGGGGCACTGCATAGAGGGGACCACTACTGGGGGCACTGTTTAAGGGCTGTGTAGCTATCCGAGGGAAGGGGGGGCACTAGGTTGAAGCTATGCCTAGGGTTCCAAGAAACCTTTACAATGGCCATTTTATAGACTGCAATTGTGCAAAGCTGGTTGGTTGCTATGGGCAAATTCTCCACTTGTATCTCTCTCTAAGGACTGAAACATGTGTATTATGAAACTTGGTGTTTTATAATGTGTAAAGCACTGTGTTGTTGCCCTCTTCTCTCTATGGGGGAGATATATAAAGCAGAGAAGTTGCCCATAGCAACCAATCAGCTTGTAACTGTCATTTCATAGACTGTGCTAGTCAGTTAGAAGCTGATTGGTTGCATTGATCAACTTCTCCACTGTATCTCTCTCCATGGTTTGATATATCTCCCCCCAAGCAATTTCTCAGAAATGCATGCAATGTACAGGTGTATTTTCATAGGATTTACAGGAGGAGAGAAGAAGAAAGTATTGTCTCTTTTGTTGGTGCACATGAAAATTATTTTTATAAAATATAACTTTTATTAAATAAATTGTTAAAAAGATTTTTTGCCTTATTAGTGAAATATTCCAGGAAAAAAATTATAAAAATATTATTTTCATAGGAGGCTGACACTTTGTGTGATTACAGCCGGTCATTGATAAAATTACTATTACTATTCTTTTCATTTGCTTATCATGTTATCCACACTATAAGACTAGTAGGCTATTTTTTGCTGTGTATGTATTCATTTATCATGGAATATGATGATGGAGGATAGAGAATACTGTATATGGTGGACTTCTACAAATAAGAATGGACGTGGACATCTTCACAATGGACTGTGCTCCGACATGTTTCAGGCACTGCTTTACTAGCTCTTCAGGCACACCTGTCCTAACAATACCTCCATCACCTGGAAGCCACAAGCACAAGAAAACACAGTGGACCACAAAGAGAAGTGAGGGCACATAGTATTAAATATTAAATTGAATTTGGACTCTCTCACATTAAAAAAACTGTGCTGTAAATAGAACAAACCATTGGTGTAAAGGACCATTACAACCAGCAGAAACACTTGTAAATTCTGCAAATAGAACATCCAGGTTAGGAATAATTTAGTGTTTTGCTATTAACTCATTTGATTATACAGCTCTTTACATAAAACAGTTCTTGAAACAAAGAAACTTGCCGGGTCCTTCAGATCCACTTGCTTTTGTTTTATACTGTAGTAGTTCAATTAGGGTCAATTTTTATGGTTGTAGTGGAGATAGAAAACAATATTAGGCAGTGGTATGAAGTGACCTTTTGTTTTACAGCGTTGTAATCCATACACACAACTTGTAGGAAAAATATACAGTAATACACTTTTGTAGATTTTAAGTACCTGTGAGCCTCTAAACCAGGCATATGACCATGCAAAATCATGATAGGACCATAAGGCATAGTATTATTTCTGCAGCTCAGATAGCATTCTGTCCTGCCCAATGACACTTTTTTTCTGTATGAATCAGCCATCAACCAGGACATTTACAAGAACCTGGTTTGATCTATGCACATGGATACAAGAAAGAGACTAAGGGCCTGATTCAGACCCACTCGCAAGCGGCTGTCCGCTCGCAAGTGGGTCGATGTTGTGCACTGCGCATGTGCACTACGGCGGGAGCTCCGTCGTGCGCATGCGCCAGACGCGACGAGTGAAGGACTTTTCTTCGCTCGTTGTGTCTGATCAAAGGGGGCGTGCTGTCGATGTTGATTGACAGCACGCCCCCTTTGGTGGGCGTGCCGGGGGCATGCCTCCCTGATGGGGGCGTTCCCAAGGGAACGCCTACCGTCAGAAGCCGGCCCACTGACATCACTAGTTATGTCAGTGGGAGTGATTTTGGCTCTGATAGAGCCAAAATCACTCCGGGCCTTGCGGTTGAAAACCTCAACCGCAGGCTCCGGCACGCAGTGGCGATGGTCGTGATGGTCAAGACCATTGCAGCCATCAAACTGCACGCTCGTATAGGCTGTGGGTGGTGACCCACAGCTATACGAGCATCCAGGAGGACGCTCCATAATTATGGAGGCCGGCCCTCATTCAGAGCGTGCGCTCTGCTCAGAGCGTACAGCTCTGAATGAGGGCCTAAGTATGAACCAATGAGGAGTTACCAGCTATGCCTCTTATCTCTGAAGAGCTCTCCTGATTTCATGATTGCGTAGGCTATATACAAGATGGTTTTCCATGGAGATCACTGTTGTATAGAGCACACTCATGATCTACTCTAGGAAGTTGTTTTGGTTTGAGGGCGGTATCATATAGACGGAAATACCATTAACATAGTAGATGATCATGATGGTGAGGTGGGATGAGCAGTTGGAGAAAGCTTTTCTTCTTCCATCCTTTGATTTAATATGCAATATAACAGTGATTTTTTTTGTATGACATCACATTGATGAGGAAAGGACAAAAGCCAAGTAACACTATGTCAACATACATGGTGATATAAAACATGTTTGAGCCAGAATAGGAGATGTCACTCAGAGCTTTAATATCACAGAAGAACTGATGAATGGTGACAGAATGGCAGAAGGACATTTTAAGAACTGAAAGTACACATGACATTGAGTTTAAACATGCACATAGCCAGATCATGGTCACAAGCAGGATACAGATCTTCCTGCTCAGTATCTGGTGGTAGTGTAATGGATGACAGATCGCAATGTATCAGTTGTACCCCATCACAAATAAAAGTATATCTTCAGAGCTGGCAGCTATAAAGAAAAAGTATATCTGTGTTAAACATTGTGTGAAAGTTACTGTGTTATTCCCAGATCGCAGCATGTCCAAGAGTTTGGGGACAGTTACTGTTGTATAACACATGTCTACAAAGGACAAGTTACAGAGAAACAGATACATGGGGGTGTGTAAATGTGAATCCAAACATATAACTGTAATTATAGCTGTATTCATCAAGATTCCAAGTAGGAATATTAAGAAAAAAACATAGAAAATGGAGGGTTCATTACCGGTGTTCATGGAAAATGACAAAATATGGAATTCTGTAACAGAAGTGTGGTTCTCCATGAGATTCTGTCACCAGTCTGCAAAACAATAATTATACTATGTACATGTATAATAGGCTATAACTTACAGTGGTGATCACTCACCAAATATATATAACAGTATATATTTACAGGATATTTAACATATATTTATGTCACATGTTTATTTTCATTTGCCACAAAGCTGTATAAAACTGGATAAACTTGACATTGATTGTAATGTGTCTAGCTGAAACATAATTAGTTAAATAAATGAGGAAAATGTGGGGGGATATCTATTACAATGGAAATTTTGTTAAGCAAATAATTTGGTAAATTGCCCCAAGTAGGGTATGGGATGCCAGCACTCAGGATTCTGACAGGCAGAATCCCGACAATGGCATCCTGACAGGGTTAGAATACTCACAGCAGTCTGTAAGTTTCCTAACCCTACCCCTAAAAATAACTCTTCCTCCTTGCAGCCTAAACCTAACCCTCTCCCCAACAGCATAACCCTAACAGTACCCCCTGCATCCCAATAGCCCATCCCTGCCCAATAGTATTATTGTATTGATTTCATGGTTTGGGAAGGGGGGGCTATCACAGATAATGAGATACTAGTTTCAAATCAAAAAATAAGAAAAAGGATCTGTATCAGGTGCACTTATATTAAAATTTAACTTTAAATAGTAGGTCACATGGCGGGTGTGGGCCACATCTGGGTGTCTTCTGCCATTGGGTTACACCAAAGTGCCAACTCACTAGTGACAGGAGCCAGGTGCTGAACTGTAGCATTATGTGTAGCAATCGGCTCCTGACACAGTGAGGAAACTGGCACTGCACACAGACTGGTTTCTGTGGGCAGTCAGCATGTCCGAGACCAACAGAGTAAGAAAATGGAAATTTGGGCCACGAGGCCATGCCCCCTACCCATGAGGCCATTCTCCCTCATTGAGAGGCCACTGTGCGCACTATAACCCTCCCTGCACCGGGTGTCACCACAGGGAGTGATGCCACTATTATCAGGACAAGTAGCGGTGAAATATTTGTTAAAATAAAGTAATAAAGATATGTGCAGAAAAGTAAAATTGTCTTTTTTTTATAAATATATAACTTGCTATAATAAGGACTTTATCCCCCTGATACTCTCATATATGTTGCTTTAATAATAAGCTTATAGAGTCTGTATATCTGAGCTTGCTATCACAATATGACCACAATATCACCACATGTATATGAAAACCTGTTAAGTGGAATTAAATAATATTTGAATTGTCCCTACATCCAAATTTGCAGTGATGATAACTAAAATGTTTGGACACTTTACCAAGAAAATTAGCCACCTGCAGGATAATCAAAAGACAGGAGATTATTTTGCAAAGTGACACTCTCATATATTTGCTTGCACTAATCAAACTAAGAGAGTTCAATTAATAGATATTTTTATAATAATAAATATCCTACCAATTTAATCATACATTTATCAAGCCAGAACAAGTATTATCAGGAGAATAACAAAACTAATAAGCTTACTGACCTAAGAATTTAATAAAAAGACAATATTGTAAAAATTTGTTATTCAAAATTAACTCATCACTAGCATAAAGAAAGTGTCTGTGCTGAACATTTCTCTTGAAATTTTGTCATACTCCTTGCCAGGAGACCAGTGTACTGAGGAGAAAGATTCTGGTGATACTTGAGGAACAGCAATTATACACAAGAAACTATTTTCCCATACATATGCTACAAGCGCCAAGCGCCATGAGATGCCAGCTCAGTGAGAGTGCTTTCAGCTGTGAGTGAGGACGTGGGGGAGAGCAGCGGCAATTGCAGCCACAGCAGAGATACGAGACTGCTGCCGGACCATACGTCGGCCAGGTATGAACTTTGCCTGAGCCACTACCCCGCCTAACTACCAGCAAAGCCACATTAGCCGATATTAAGACTTCCCAAGAGAGCGGTATCCTATTTTTTGCACATTAATGAAGACACGAGGCCGCTGCCCATGTGTGGCGCCGGCCAGGTACGTGGATTGTCCATAATTGCCACCATATTATAACATTTCTACATCAAAAGGTGACTTATACGTGTAGGTTTACACTGTGCAGATACTATTTGAGCAAGTGTGCCTAATTATACGGAGTGTTATATACTTTTCCACATAAAAAGTTCTGGTGCACTACAGATCGCAGCCAGCTACGTATTTATTTGTACAACCATTGGATACTCAACCAAAGGGAGGTTGTCATCATATAATAACATACTGGTGGATCTCTAGAGACACAAGCTAACAAGTAGACCTTTAAAGTTGTGTGTATCTATTTCAACACTAATACTTGGATGGAAACTCTTGGATTTTGAATGTAATTGATACACCGATTGATGAGCATTTCAACACAAGTGTATCCAGTTGTGGTTATATTTTTCCAGTGACTCAGAGCTTTCACATTTGTAATAGTAATTTATATCTATTTGGAGATATTCACTATGTATTTGAATATGTCTATTTTATTGTCATGTGTCTATTAATTGTTTTTGATTCAGAGAAGTTTGATAGTTTGATCAATCAGGTTTAGTGATTTTTACTGGCAGCAGCGCAACCTTATCTGTTTTCATGGTAGTGTCCTTGTATGTGTCAGACTAGCAGCTGACATTATAGGTTTGCAGCGCTGTACCCCCAACAGGAGATCTTATTTTTCTGTTATTATTTGTGGAGCACCAGGGTTGAACTGAGACTTTTAAAGTCCCGGTTCTTATTTGTAGTTTTTAGAACAATGGAAGAGCCCCATGTGGCTCAAGAGCCAGAGGTTGGCCACCGCTGCTATAGGTCATTCCCACTATTGAAGTCGATGAGGGAAGCGCTTAACCATGTTACCAGAAAAGTGCTGTGTGTCGATGGTACCAATGTTTACGCTGTTGCATGTCATTGGATGGATAGGAGAAGTAAGCAGTGAGCATTCCTATGCTCGGCTGTGCTTTGGAAGGCATCAGCATATTTTAGCAACTGCGATCCATGAGAGAATGCAATAGCATTTGCAATACTGTCCATCTCTGAATCAGGCCTTGTGTGTGCATGTTTTCAGGGAATAATACATTACAATCATTGTGACAGCTTCTAGATTCCAGTTGTATTAGTTAAAACCATACAACAGATTGGAGAATGGACTAATCAATGAGGTTATTAATATTAAAAAAGAGCACTGGAAACCACAGACAGTGGAGATTTATATGATGTTAATTAATACTGTTTACTGTTATTTATGAATATCAAGTTCGATTACTATGGATATTCCTAACAAGTTCCCTCACTATTATAGAATGGTAAAATTAGTGGCAATAGGCTTTTTTGATTTTTTATTACTGTTTTTATATATGTGGTATTTGAAATCTTATGTCTCATAGGCTGTGTGATAATTAGGATATGCTAATTTGCTATAAATAAAATTGCCTGATAGGCTATCGCCCCTTGTTTATTATATTGTATCTTCTTAGTTCGAAGGGTACAGTTTTCCCTTCTTGGGAGGCAGCTGTCTGTCAGATTTAAATACCCCAATATTTTGTGCCAAACTGTTTTTTCCTGCTTTTTTTTGTCTAATTTCAAATATGGTACATGCCTGTGTTCCTACAATCCAGCTACTAGAATGCAATTTTGAGTTCCTCACAGTCTGCAATTAAAGTGCTTTTGAAACTCTGCTTTGTCTAATCCTTGTCTCTCAGCTATCAATGACCAGTAACTGAGACAATGCTCTCCATGTGCAATCTTGTGTTCCTACCATTCTGCTACCTGCTTGCAATCCAACATTTCTAACACTCTGTGTTATGCCACGAGCATGGCTCTTTATGGTATAGTCCTGCAACAGCCTTGGGAGCTGGTATTTCTTGGCTAGATGCAGCCATGAAGTAGCTTGAGAGCTAAAGTAACTTGGCTTGATGTGCGTGTGGGCCATAAGATGAGAAGTGGCCTTTGGGCCATGCAGCAGCCTTGAGGGCTGGTATGCATTGGCTAGCTGAGGCTGGTAGGCTGTAGGATATGAAGTGGCTTTGGACCATGCAGAAGCCTTGAGGGCTGGTATGCCTTTGCTTGCTGTGGCCGGTGGGCCAAAGAATATGAAGCAGCCTTTGGACCATGCAGCAGCCTTGAGGCCTGGTATGCCTTGGCTAGCTGTGGCCAGTGGGCTGTAGGATATGAAGTGGCCTTTGGGCCATGCAGCAGCCTTGAGGGCTGGAGTAACTTGGCACAATGTGACAGATGAAGATAAGTGCAGTACTGAAGACACTGGCGTTGGTACGCAATAATGCATACTGAGGACACTGTAGTGCAGCCTGTGCCATTGGGTTGACACAAGCAGCTGATGCTGTAGTGTGGCCTATGTCACCAGCTTGGCACAAGAAACTGACATTGTAGAGTGGCATGTGCCGCTGGGTTGACATAAGCAGCTGACACAGTAATGCAACCTGTGCTGCCATGTTGACACAAGCAGCTGATGCTGTAGTGCGGCCTGTGCCACTGGGTTCACACAAGCAGCGCATGCTTGGCTGCATACTCTGGACACTAAGTACTGCCCGTGTCACCTAGATGACACTAACGACAGGTAGATGATATGCGAACTGTGCCACCTGGATGACACAAATGGCAAAACAACAATACACAGTGGACAGGAGAACTGGAGCTCGACTGAATGACTGGAGACAAAGCCAGAACTGGAAACACAAAAACTCCATCACTGGCAACGGAGCAGCTTTCGCACCAGCAGAATATAGATGCAGGAGCCAATGCACACTAATCCCAGAATGATGGAGAGGAGGTAGGTGGAGATTCAGCGAACGTTTGCCTGGCATTCACCTCGCACAGTATTCGCAGTGCAGTGGCTTGTGACACTCTGCTACCGAAGAGTAATCCTGAGTTCCTGCCACTATTTCTATGCAATTCTGATGTCCATACCCTGATACCCTTGTGCTATCTTGAATACCTAAATTTGACTATCCATGTGAAAGTATATATCTGCTTATCTCCCTTCTACCTGAATGCAAGTCTGAGTTTCATGATCCTTTGACACCAAAATTCAATTTTGATGTCTTGCCATTCTGCTAAGTGCAGATAAAAGATACTGACATTTTGCTACCTGAGTGCCACTTTGCTACTTAAATACCAGTGGCCAATGCAGGATTTCTAGAGGGAGGTTTACAAATGCCTGATTTTAGAGCGACTATGCGAGTCCATGAAGAGGGTATAATTAGCACTTATCCAGCGTTAATATGTTACATACAAAGTATATTGTGTAGCATAATTCCAACATATACAGGACCAGCGATCAAAGTGAGCCATTCAGATGTGAACACCATTCCTGAGCATTGGAGCTAGTCTGGGAGTCTGAGGGACATAGAGAGCCACGCATGGCCCCGTTAAAGAGGGGGTGTGGCCTAATTGAGGAGGCATGGCTACGCCCCCTTTAAAAAAAAGGGCGCTGTGAGCCCCTCAGCCTGGCGCAAATCCAGAGGGGGGCGCGAACAGTGTAATCGCTCCCCCCCCTCAGGCATAGAAGATTGCTGTGGCTGCTGCTTAGCAGCCATGAGCAATCTCCCATGCTGTGTGCGGGGCTGCTGCCCCGGAGGGAGGAAGGAAGGGGGGGGTGGAAGCCCGGGCCCGGGTAAACTGTACCCGCTCTCCCCCCTCTCGGCGCCCCTGCCTGGACATATATGTACATATTGGTTTCCTTATGTACTGGATAGTGTATTATTATACAGTATTAATTATTAACCCTATTGATCATCTATAGCAGTGCACCCCTAACAGTGCATGTTTTCCAATCTCCTAGTTGGTACACAGGTTTATTTATTACTGGCTGACACATTTTAAAAGATCCACAGGAGGTGCTAATCATTTCATTTGTGATACTGAGAAGAACATGCAGCGCTAGTAACATTCTATTATATTACTATTTCTATTGTGGTCATGGTGTGTGCTGGGGAGGGGGGTTTCTAGACAGACAGAACCCCCCCTGTGTTTGCCTAGGAATACATCCCTGAGCTCCTATCAGGGGCATTTCTAGAGGGAAGGGGGCCCATGTGCAGTCTCCGACACAGGCCCTCTCCTCTCCAACCGCTCTGAGCTGTGCACGGCCAGTACCGGAGTTATAGACGCTGGGTACTAGAGTATGCCCAGAGTCTATAGGGTATTCTCAGGTCACTGGGAAAATGGCCATTTTCCCTGTACTGTGCACGCTCAAATGCGGCAGCCATTTTCCAGTCATTTTACAGCGCCGGACCACCGCGCCGGTGTAGGACTCTGGAGAGGTAAGTAATATTATGGGTGCAGGGTGTGTGGTGCAGGGCTCCCTTGGACCCAGGGGCATGTGTTCCCCGCACACCCTGCACCCATTATAGATATGCCCCTGGCTCCTACCACTTTTCAAGTGCATGACTGAATTCCTTGATACTCTGCTACCAAAGAGCCTGATTCAGATGTGGTTTCAATGTCGATATTTATGCAGTTGAGTGATTATTGGTGGACTGCACGTGCATCTTAGCTGCAATGGACATGCACAGCAAGTGAACTATCATCAAATGGGACTACAGTTGCAGTGAGGATTGATTCATTTGTGACTGACAGACAGAGGCTGTTTTGCGGGAGGTAACGGAGAAGTGGCGAAAACACTGGCTTATCGTGACTATTTTTGGGGAGTGTATCTGCCTACATATGTGATATCATCTGCAGAAAATATGGCACCAGCATCTCAGTTCCCACGGCCATTTTGCGTGACAATAGGGTTACTCAGATTGTCAATTATCGAGGATGTGCAACCAATGCTGCATATATGTACGCAGTTGTTTGGATCTGAAAGGCCACCAATGAGAGTCTCAATACATTTCCAGGTGGCTGTATAATTAGCATATTTTTGCATGGCAGCTGCATACAAAATCACAGCTGCAGTTACATGATCAACCACATCTAAATCAGGCCCAAAGTGTGATTCTGAATTTGTTAGTCTACTATCCATTTGATGCTTTCACTCTACTATCCATGTGATTTCATGATTTGCTGACACTATGACTCCAGAGTGCAATCTAGAGTTTTTGCAATTTTGCTACCCAAATGCAATCCTGAGTTTCCAACACTGAGCTATCCATGTGCCATCCTGAATGCCTGACATTCTTATGTACCTTAAGTTGTCATTTCAATGTACATTTATAACTTCTCACAAACTCAGCTATCTGAGAGCAATTTCAGTTCCTGCCACCACCTGAATTCCATGACACATACACATTGAATCTTGGATTCATACTATACATTGAATCTTGGATTCTTGCCATTCTGCTACCTGAGTGCAAAGGTGTGTTCTTGAAATTCGTTTTCCAAGTACAATCTTTAAATCTTACAACTCTGCTACCCAAATACTGTTTTTAGCTCCTGCCACTATTCAAGTGCAATCTTGAATTCCACGGTACCATGGTTCCAGCAAAGTGCAGGAAAAGCAACATATCATTGAACAATACTTCACATGTAAGTTGTCTCCAAAATTGTATTTACTTATTACCAGAACAATAAAGAAATACACACAAACATATTTATCATATACTAAACTATTTTTCTTTTCTTATTAAAAGGGATGTCCCTAGTTTGCCTTTTACCTCGGCCATCCCAGGTGCAGACACTTCATTTTGGTGGAGTAGCTGACACATATGTTGATGGTGAGCTGCAGGCACTACTCTCAGTTGAAGGATACACAAGAGGTAGGTGTGACAATAAATCATGGTGTAACTGTGAGATGGCAGCAATTTAGACCAAGTTAAGCTCTGTATTTTATGTTGTGTTCATCTCCTGCTATCTGTGGTGCAATATGGTTTATGATGCTTCAAAATGTGGCTGATGTTAGTTTCTGCAGCAGGTTGCTATGATACTGTAGCATTGTAAATATGATATGTTTTTAATCATATACTGTACTAAACTAATTTTCTTTCCATTTTAAAGGGATGTCCCTAGCTTGCCCTCTACTTCTACCATCCATGGTTTGGATACTTTGGAGGAGTAGCTGATACATGTTGATGGTGAGCTGCCAGCACTACTCTCAGTTGAAGGATACACAAGAGGTAGGTGTACCCACAAATCAAGGTGCTACTGTGAGAAAGCAGCAATGCAGGCCTTGTTAAGCCCTGTACTGGTCCATGGTGGGTAATTATGTCATGTTCATCTCCTGCTATCTGCATGGCTATATGATTGATAGTGCTTCAAATGTGACTGCTATTAGTTTCTGCAGCAGACAACACATGATGACACTGTAAATGTGAACATACAATTTTATTTGTGCCATCACCATCATAAATAGTATTGGCATTTACACCCACTCCATGTTGGGTGCACAAGGTAAATTTGAAAAAGGCATCCCTTCTGCATATGCATGTCTCAAATGTACATCCTGTCCAGGTGCAGATCATTTTATACTTGGTGGTAGTGGTATTGTTGGAGGATGTTCAGTACCATGTTGAAAATCACTGGCCACAATTCAATTCAATGTGATGCTGATTAGCCATGGGAGGGAGCTCCTGGAGCTATTCAATTCAGCATGATGTTACGTCAGAAAATAGCAGTTCTCGCGATTAGTTGTGACAACCTGCATTCTCCAACTAAATTTCCGGACACAAGGCTGTTAGTGTCGCGGTAAGCTGGAAAATTTGTCAGATTTCTCCTCGCACCCTCAGGAGGGTGAGAGAAGAATTCCTTTTATTGCCCTAACAGTGTGGTCAATTGAATAGCTCCAGGAGATCCCTCCTGGTCCTATTCAGCTTCACACTGAATTGAATCACGGCCACTGAGTTCTTCAGTAAGACCCATTCAATTGCTATTGCTTAACTTTAACTATACTTTTTATCATAAAGTGAACCTTGTAATCTCTTATGTAACTACTCTGTTCTCTCCTATGCCCTTTCTTGTCTGGCCCTATGGTCATATCTATAATGGGTGCAGGGTGTGCAGTGCACACAGGTCCCTGGGTCCAGAGGGCCCTTCATCACATACACTGCACCCAATTACGATACTAACCTCTCGATCAGTACCTCACACATCATCAAAAACTTGGTGTGGGTGCCATTTTCTTAGAGATCAGGAAATACATAGTAGACTGGCTCAGTGCCAGAGTCCACTAGGGACATGCACCAATGAGAAAGTGGTGGGCCCACACAGAGACTGCACCAAGGCCCTGCCCTGTCTCTTGTACCACCCCTGATATAACAGGTATCAGTTTAGTTTCAGAGTGTCCCAAGGGGAGAATTGATGCATTTCATCTACTGTGCATCCAGAATTTCTCCAGGATGTAGTAGAATTTTGGTGTGGGAGCCCTTATTTATAGGAGAGGGCTAATACAAGTGTCATTTTGAAAACATCCATTTCTGCCTTTTGACAAAACATGGAAGTGGCGTCATTTCTGTCATATAGTTTGGAAGAATTGGGCATTTAATCCTATGGGCAGTGTTCTGAGTAAGAATTTTAGACACTGATTATTACATTTAGTACAGTACCACAGTTATTTATCAACAGGGATTAACACTGATGACCATAATATGATATTTAGAACAAGTAAATTATCTACTGTAGCACCATTTTGTGCAGTTCTATTAGTAAATGGGGGGCCACCATAATGTAAAAGTCTCTAACATCATCTTAATGTGGAGCATATATTGCTATTGTGTGAAATACAAAGACGACACCATCTTTGCTAAGGCCATGTAAGACATTAGTAACATATAGCTTCAACATAAAGACAAACAGGTATTAGGGACCAAAGCCCCCATTAAAACATATAAAAGTCATAATAATTCACATACTAGAGATGGAACCAGTTAATTATCCAATTTGATATAAAAGTATATTTACAAAGGTGGATTCCATCTAAGAACATTTATATCTTCCTGACATCAGGGTAAAATCTAACATTCAACTTAAAACAGCTTTATATCTAGGAGGCCAAAATAAATAATGAATAAAGACAATAATATTCATACCCTGTAGATATAAAACTATATCTAGAAGGTAATAACATATTTAAATATATTTGTTTGAACATACTACACTATATACTTCTCATTTCAAGTACATTTCATCCAGATAAAACCATACTTGGTGGTAATGGACCAGGGAGATGTATCAAAATATGAACTGGAGGTGTTGCCCATAGAAAACCAATCAGCTTCTAATTGTCATTTTATAGACTGTATTGGATAAATTATAGCTCGAAGGTGATTGGCTGCTAGAGGCAAGTTCTCCACTTTTATCTCTCTCTAATGTTTGAGACATCTCAGAGAAATCCAGAACACCAATTTAGATGAGCATTTTACAGTATTAATCTCTTTCACACATATGTATGAACTTGGTGTTTTATAATGTTTAATGCAGTATGTTTGTCTTTCTCATTTCTCATTGGGGGAGATGTATCAAATATTCAAGAGAGAAAAAGTGGAGAAGATGACCATAACAACCAATAAGATTCTAACTGTAATTTCATAGACTGTGCTAGATAAATGTCAGTTAGAAGCTGATTGGTTGCTTTGTTCAACTTCTCCACTTTATATCTCTGAAAGATTTTATGCGTACAGTACATCTACCCCAAGTAATTTCTCAGAAATGTGTGCAAAATACAGGTATATTTTCATAGTATATATATATATATATATATATATAATTACAGCCTATAATTGATAATATTGTTATAACTATTAGTTAGACTGTGCTTTGGTTTTGATTGCGGTTTTGGATCCGGATTCATCTTTGAGTTTTGTTTTTAATCCGGTTTCCGAACTGACTACAGAACCGAACCAGGACTTGGTTCAACTGGAAAGTAATTCCAAACTTGCAAAGTTTGACTCGGAACCCCTAAATTCAGTTGTTGTGGGTTCTCTGGGAACCGACCTGCACATCATTACTATTAATTTGTTTATCATGTTATCTGCACTAAGCAACATGTGCCTATACTTGTAGGCTATTTGTTGCTGTGTATGTAGTCATTTAGCATGGGATATGAAAATGGAAAGATAAAGAATACTGGATCTAGTGCAAATCAGACTGGATTTAGACGTCTATGGAACACAATGGGCTGTGCAGAATGTAAACCTTAATGCATTGACTTCCACTGGATGGGGATCTCTCTTTATTGACCACAGCTGTTGTGGGATTTAATGCATTTGGCAAGTCTTGAGAAGGACATCAATGACTTACTCTGAGCTAGAAATGTATTTTGGCATATTGATCTGGATTGGATGTTAACCTTGACATATCAAATGCAGAACTACAGCCATTCAAAAGCAGAGGACCACCCATATTACTAACCAGTGTATTGTAATTTTTGTGGTTCACAGGGTTATCAAATGGAAGGATTGCAACCAGCCTGCCCCTTTGACTCAACTCTCTCCAAGCACCTCTGCTCCCTAACCTTCAATGTTTTCCAACACCTTGATCACATGTTTAATCTCTCTAATGGAGTCTTTATTTCTAGATGCTGACATGCACTTACGTCCCCCATTTCAAGAAACCCTGTATTGACCCTTCCCCTCTCTATAACTGTTTCCCAATTTCTTTGCTCTGCTTTGCTTCCAAAATTCTTGAAAGACTAGTCTTGAAACATCTGACCATCTTTATCTCCTCCCACTCTCTTATTGATCCTCAGTAAAGTCATGAATTTCCTAATCCTAGTCAACAGACCACTTCTCCCTTCTCATAGTCCTTGCATGAAGCTACTTATTATGGATGTTTTGAAGTCAGTTACCTGGCACAGTCACATGCGATGTGACTGCAGCCAGCTGGGCTTTCACTGATGTGATTACTTCCCATGTTGTCTGCTGCTCCATACCTTGTTGTTTTTTTTAGTGATTTATTCTGCACATGATCTCCTCTTCTCCTTTGGGCCCTTCAGCAGTGAAGTAGCTGTGTATGACTACCTACAACACTGCAGAGTTTGCCCTCCAGAAAGCCATGTGAATGGGATGGGATGAGAAGGGATGGTATGGGGCGACTCGGCAGATGCCAAGTCTATTTACTAGTATTGTGTGTGTATATATATATATAATGCTGTTGGACCGGCACTCCAATCCACGTGTGATACTGCCTGTGTGCCTTTGGTCAAATTAAAATACACAGAAATGTGTTCTCCCTCCGGGGATGAAGAGCACTGCACAGCACTACAGGTCTTGAAAAAAGTCTTTATTTCCACGATGTTTCGGGGTCCGCAACCCCATCCTCCGGTGAATATACAGATAAACAGACAAACAAAAAATGCCTACCTTATATCCCTCACCACGCTATGTGATTTGCTCCCACTCTCCGTCCAGGCTCCTGACTCCAGCGAGCTTCTGGCGGCCGACGGCCGATGATGACGTCACCCGTCCTCAAGAAGACAGTTGCTGTAACAAAAATAGAAATCCAGAAAAAATCGGCACTCAGAGACTGTCATGAATGAGTATAAAATGTATTAAAGGCGCGACGTTTCGGGGTGCAACCCCCTTTATCAAGCGGCAACAGACTGTCTGTTGCGGCTTGATAAAGGGGGTTGCACCCCGAAACGTCGCGCCTTTAATACATTTTATACTCATTCATGACAGTCTCTGAGTGCCGATTTTTTCTGGATTTATATATATATATATATATATACATACACTGTATATATATATATATATATATATATATATATATATTTATACATACAATACTGTCATTGGTGCCATCTTAGAAGGGCTCTTCTTCTGAAGATGAGAGCCAAGTTGAGGAAGAAGCATGTGTGCAGAATGAGGCATAAGAGGAGGAAGTTGAGGCTGAGGTCCAAGCAAATGCCTACTCCACTTATATGTATAATATATAAAACAGTTTTTCTACAGCTCCAGCTCCTGAACCTATTTTTCCAGAAAAATAGCCCTGTATATATATATATATATATATATATATATATATATATATATATATATACTATCAATGTGATGTTGGTGGCACTAAAAACTCACGCAAATTGGTACTGTACCTAGGAGGTCAGAATTAGAACTATTGAAAGATACTAGTTTACTATGACTTGTGTATGGATTATAACACTGTAACACAAGAGGCCACTTCATAATACTGACTAATATACTGACTAATATGGTTTTTTATCTCCTCCATTATAATTTACATTTATCATTTTCTATACTCATTTGACCCTAATTGATGAACCTGGCAAGACCCTTTTTTCAAATACTGTTTTACCGTCAATTGAGTTAGCATAAAAACTAAATTTTTTCTTCTTGGATGTTTTATTAGCAGGATCCACCAATAGGTCTGCTGGTTGTAATAGCCCCTCACACCAATGATGGCTCCTTTTACAGCTAAGCTTGTTTAATGTTATAGTAATGGCAAAAATAACCAATTGATTTTCTAGCACAGGGCTGAGATAAGTGGATCTAGGAACTATTGCAGCTAGGTGAGTATGGTGAAGAGTGTATTCAAATACAATTTAATATATAATACTTTAAATATTTTTTTTGACCTTTCAATTCAGAACTGACCTTTCAATTCTGCATCTTAAAAATTGTGGCCAAGCAGACATACCTTCAATGTGGAAACAAGTGACTAACTTTGCATAAAAATAGAGGAACTGTGGGTCAGAAAAATGGCAACTGGTGCTCTGGACTGATGAGTCAAAATTTTAAATATTTGACTGTAACAGAAGGCAGTTTGTTCCCCGAAGGGCTGGAGAGCGGAACAATAATGAGTGTCTTCAGGCAACAGTGAAGCATGGAAGAGGTTCCCTGCAAGTTTGGGGCTGCATTTCAGCAAATGGAGTTGGGAATTTCATAAGGATTAATGGTGTCCTCTATGCTGAGAAATATAGGCAGGTGCTTTCCAGTTATGCAATACCATAAGGGAGGCATCTGATTGGCTCCAAATTTATTATGCAGCAGGACAATGACCCCAAACATACAGCCAATGTCATTAAGAACTATCTTCAGCGTAAAGAAGAACAAGGAGTCCTGGAAGTGATGTTATGTCCCCACTATTACGGTTCTTGCATGGTTGTGTAAGACCTCTAGAGCCAACAAGATTATCTTCCACCAATAACAGCCACCCATTGTTCCCTTAGAGATTTATATTCACACTGGTACTTACTGGAGGTGGACGCCTGGATTTAAGCCTCCAGCAGTAGAGGCTTACTCAACCAACGAGAAACTGCAAGACTGCTGACTAAAAATAAGGCAGAACTAAAACGTGGCAGTTCTTCCACTACAGGAACTTGCTGGAGTGAGGCTGCAGGCAGATGATTTCTAGTACAGATGTAAAGGACAAGGTACACAAGCAGCAGCAGATGATGATGATCTCAGATATGTCTTGGGACTATGGAGCAGCTAGGTCATCAGGCAAGACATTGTGATACTGCAGGATTTAAAGACATGGACAAAACAGGCAAGGCAACCAATGTGGCAGGGCCATGATACAGGCTATGACAGGACAGACAAGAAATGCACTATAATTTGGCCGGGCCACTGGCTGAGGTAACAGACTAGGTTCAAGGTTCGGTCTTGAGGGCCAAGGTGTGACAAGAGCAAAACTGTGAAGCTTTGAGGGCTGAGGTGCGACAAGAACAACATGGTGAGGCCTTGAGGGCTGAGCTACAACAAGAACAACATAGTGCAGCCTTGAGGGCCAAGGTGCAACAGAGACAACAAGGTGCCACCTTGAGGGCCGAGGTACGACAAGAACAACACAGTGTGACTTTGAGGGCCGAGAAACACCACAGTACAGCCTTGAGGGCCAAGTTGCGGCCTTGAGGGATGAGGTACAACAAGCCACTGACTGAGCAGACAGGTGAACAAAGGTGCGGCTGGAACACAGGCTGGAAGCAGCAATGTAGAGAACACTGTTGGCTTGAATTGGCTGGACACAGACTGACAGGGCTAGATTGGACTGCAGTATGAAAATGCCATGGACTGCTGAGAGGTTGCAGAAGTCATTGCTCTGGGAAGTCCCACCAGCAAGGACGTGAGCAGATGGAACCACAACAAATGACTTACAGGCGACGTCTGATAAGACAGACAGGCACAGGACTCAGGAGAAATAATCTCAGCAAGGAACTGCAGAAGTCATGCTTCTGAGCACAGGACAAATACATACTATTGAAGTTAAATAATATCTTTAGCCAGAAGTGTTGGACTGGCTGTAATTTATCAGAAGCAGGAACCAATCCTTTTAGAAAGCCTCTTCACAGGATAGTATGCAGCTGATCTCGGCACACAAACTGACAGGCAGGAATGCAACAATGAGCTGCACACACACAGAGTTTCAGCTACCTGCAAGATCCAGAACTGGAATCAAGGTATGATGCAGTGTCCAAGTCACCTTATAAGGCTGGGATCAGCCACCAAGATGATCCTCTGCCGCGGATCATAACACCCTCTGAGCCCCGATCTCAACATCATTGAGTGTGGCTGGGATTTCATGGAAGGACAGAAGGATTTGAGCAAACCTATATCCACAGAAAATAAGTGGTCAGTTCTCCTAGATGTTTGGAACCACCTCCCTGCAAAGTTCCTTCAAAAACTGTGTGCAAGTGTACCTAGAAGAATTTATGCTGTTTTGAAGGTAAAGGGTGGTCATACCAAATATTGATTTGATTGAGAGTTATCTTCTGTTTATTCACTTTGCATTTTGTTAATTAATAAAAATAAACTATTAACACTTCTATTTTTGAAAGCATTCTTACTTTGCAGCATTTTTTCCACACCTGTCTAAAACTATTGCACAGTACGGTATATATAGTATTTATAAAAGAAGGCACTCAAAAGGACATTTAAAATAAAACCTACCTTACAGAAAATACATTTTGGCCCAGGACATTGTGTTGTAGTTAATGAGAGGTTCAGGAACTGAGCTCCTGCAATATATATATGTATATATATATATATATATATATATTTATATTAGGGGTGAGCGGGTTCGGATTTCTTAAATCCGAACCCCCCCGAGCCCCCCCGATCGGAGGCCGATCCGAGTCAGGCTCGACTTTTCCATCCTGACTCGGATCTGAAATCGAGGCAAAACATCATCAACCCGCCTTCCAGGTCTCGCGGGTTTTGGATCCTATATAAGGTACCCGCGTCGGCGCCATTTTCTCACTCGGCTGTGGACAGTGAAGAGGGAGGGTGGGAGTTAGGGCTGGCTGGGCTGTGTAGTGCAGTGTAGTGCAGTGTAGTGTTGTGCTGTGCTGTGCTGCTGTTGTCCATAGGGGCTGTGTCCACTCCTTCAAAGTCCATAGGGGCTGGCTGGACTGTGTTGTGCAGTCAGTTGTATATAGGGGCTGTGTCCACTCCAAAGTCCTGTGCAGTGTCCCAGTCCTAAAGGGGTGCAGTAGTGTTGTCCAGGGGGTGCTCTGTCCATCAGGGGTGCTCTCCCCAAGTGCAAAAAAAAATTAAAAATATTTTTTCTGTGTTTGTGAATTGTGTGCACTGTAGCTGCACGTGCATCAACAAAGGACCAGCGCCAAGTGGGAGCCTGTGTTCCATAAGTAAAAGGCCTGCTGGCTTGTCCATTAAAGGGTGCTGTAACCCCCAAAGGGCACTCCAAACAAAATAAAAATATATATTTTTTTGTGTTTGTGAATTGTGTGCGCAGTAGCCGCACGTGCATCAACAAAGTAGTGCCAAGCGTGCGCCTGTGTCCCAAAAATAAAGGGCCGGCTGGATTGACCACTAAACGGTGCTGTAACCCCCAAAGGGCACTCCAAACAAAATAAAAATTTTTTTTCTGTGTTTGTGAATTGTGTGCACTGTGGCTGCACGTGCATCAACAAAGCAGCAGCGCCAAGCGTGCACCTGTGTCCCATAAGTAAAAGGCCTGCTGGCTTGTCCATTAAAGGGTGCTGTAACCCCCAAAGGGCACTCCAAACAAATTCAAACAAAATATTTTTTGTTTGTGAATTGTGTGCGCAGTAGCCGCACGTGCATCAACAAAGTAGTGCCAAGCGTGCGCCTGTGTCCCATAAATAAAGGGCCACCTGGATTGACCACTAAAGGGTGCTGTAGCCCCCAAAGGGCACTCCAAACAAAATAATTTTTTTTTTCTGTTTGTGAATTGTGTGCACTGTGGCTGCACATGCATCAACAAAGTAGCAGCCCCAAGCATGCGCCTGTGTCCCATAAGTAAAAGGCTGGCTGACTTGTCTGTTAAAGGGTGCTGTAACCCCCAAAGGGCACTCCAAACAAAATAAAAAAATATTTTCTGTGTTTGTGAATTGTGTGGGCTGTAGCTGCACTTGCATCAACAAAGGAGCAGCGCCAAGCGTGCGCTTGTGACCCATAAGTAAAGGGCCGGCTGGCTCATTTCTTAAAGGGTGGTGTAACCCACAAAGTGCACTAGTCTTCAACAAAAATAAAAAATAATTTTCTGTGTTTGTGTGCGCCTTAGCCGCACGTATATATCAATATAACATAAATGGAGGACCAAACTTTCTCCGATAAAAATAAAATAGGGAAAGATCAAGAACCACTTCCTCCTAGTGCTCAAGCTGCTGCACTAGTCATGACATAGACGACAACATGCCATCAATGTCATCTGCCAAGGCTGATGCCCAATGTCATAGTAGAGGGCACATACAATCCCAAATGTCAAAGTTCAGGAAACATTTAAATCATCTGAAGAGAAACGTAAACTTGCCAATATGCCATTTACGACACGGAGTGACAAGGAATGGCTAAGGTCTTTCCCTATGTTCATGACTAGTGGTTCAGCTTCACATAACGATGGAAGCCCTCCTCCCACTAAAAAGATCAAACGAGTTAAGCTGGCAAAAGCATAGTGAAGAACTGTGCGTTCTAAGAAGATATCACAAATCCCCAAGGAGAGTCCAAGTGTGGTGGTGGTTGCGATGCCTGACCTTCCCAGCACTGGACGAGAAGGCGTGGCTCTTTCCACCATTTGCACGCCCCCTGCAAGTGCTGAAAGGAGCACCCACAGTCCATTTGCTGATATGCAAATTGAAGATGTCACTGTTGAAGTACAACAGGATGAGGATACTGGTATAGCTGGCGCTGAGGAGGAAGTTGGCGAGGATGATTCTGATGGTGATGTGGTTTGTTTAAATCAGGCTCTGGGGGAGACAGTTGTTGTCCGTGGGATGAAAAAGCCCATCACGGTCATGCCTGGGCAGAAGACCAAACATTCCACCTCTTTGGTCTGGCAATATTTCTATCCAAATCCGGACAACAACTGTCTTGCCATATGTACCATATGTAAAGGTGAAATAAGTAGGGGTAGGGACATTAACAACCTACGAACATCCTCCCTTATACGGCACCTGCAGCACGTTCATAAAAAGTTACTGTCAAGTTCAGAAACTTTGGCTAAGACCGTAAGCAGACCAAGGACACCTAAATCCTGTTGTCCTGTTGTATCCAAGCACCTGCAAACCACACCGTCAACTCCCTCCTTGTCAATTTCCTCCTTAGTCAGGATAGGAAGTAGTCCGGAGGATCCTGCATTGCTACGCCTCCTGCTGCCGCTGCTGCTGTTGCTGCTGCTGGGAGTCGTTCATCATTCCAGAGAGGAAGTAGGAACACCACTACTTTTACTAAACAATTGACCCTCCAACAGTCCTTAGCGAGGAAGATGAAGTACGACAACAGTCATCCTGAAGCAAAACGTATAACTGAGGCCTTGACTGCTATGTTGGTGTTAGACATGCGTCCGGTATCCGCCATTAGTGCAGTGGGATTTAGACAATTGATGGAGGTAGTGTGTCCCCGGTTCCAAATCCTGTCTAGATTCCACTTCACTAGGCAGGCGATACCGAGACTGTACTGAAACGTCAGAAAATGTGTCCTCAGAGTCCTGAAAAATGCCGTTGTCCCCAATGTCCACTTAACCACGGACATGTGGACAAGTGGAACAGGGCAGACTAAGGACTACATGACTGTGACAGCCCACTGGGTAGATGTATCACCTTAAGCAGCACCAGTAGCAGCATCTCAGAAACGCCAGCTCAATCCAAGGCAGGCTACGCTGTTTATCACAACCTCTTAGAGAAACTGAGGGAAATCATCGCCCAGTGGCTTACCCCACTTAGACTCTCCTGGGGATTTGTGATAACCGACAACACCACCAATATTGTGCGGGCATTACATCTGGGCAAATTCCAGCACGTCCCATGTTTTGCTAACACAATAAACTTGGTGGTGCAGAATTTTCTGAAAAGCGACAGGGGCGTGCAGGAGACGCTTTAGGTGGCCCAAAAAATTTCTGGCCACTTTCACCATTCAGCGACTGCGTGCCAAAGACTGGAGCACCATCAAACACTCTTGAACCTGCCCCGCCATCACCTGAAGCAAGAGGTTGTGACGTGGTGGAACTCAACCCTCTATATGCTTCAGAGGATGGAGGAGCAGCAAAAGGCAATTCAAGCCTATACATCCACCTATGACATAGGCAAAGGAGGGGTTATGCACCAGACTCAAGCGCAGTGGAGAATGATTTCCGTGTTGTGCAAGGTTCTCCAGCCCTTCGAACTTGCCACACGTGAAGTCAGTTCAGACACTGCCAGCTTGAGTCAGGTCATTCCGCTCATCAGGCTTTTGCAGAAGCAGCTGAAGAAAGTGAAGGAGGTGCTAAGATGGAGCGATTCCGCTCAGCATGTGGGACTTGTGGATGAAGCCCTTCATTCGCTTTGCCAGGATTCCAGGGTGGTCAATCTGTTGAGATCAGACCACTACATTTTGGCCACCGTGCTCGATTCTAGGTTTAAAGCCTATGTGGTATCTCTCTTTCCAGCCGACACAAGCCTGCAGAGGTGCAAAGACCTGCTTCTGAAAACACTGTTTGCTGAAGCGGAATGTGACACGTCAACAGCTCTTTCTTCATTTTCTCCCGCAACTGGGGCTGCCAGGAAAAAACTTAGGTATACTAAGCAACCCGCTGGCGGTGATGCAGGGCAGGCAGGACCAAGTTTGGACATCTGGTCCGGACTGAAGGACCTGGCAACAATTTCTGACTTGTCTACTGTCACTGCATATGATACTGTCACCATTGACAGAATGGTGGAGGATTACATCGGTGACAGCATCCAAGTAGGCATGTCAGACAGTCCGTACCTGTACTGGCAGGAAAAAGGGGCAATTTGGAGGCCCCTGTTCAAACTGGCTCTATTTTACCTGAGTTGCCTCCCTCCAGTGTGTACTCTGAAAGAGTGCTTAGTGCAGCTGGGAACCTTGTCAGCGAAAGGCGTAGAAGGTTACTTCCACAAAATGTGGAGAAGATGATGTTCATAAAAATTAATTATCAACTCTTCCAGGGAGACCAGCCTCCAGAACGTACAGAAAGACCTGTGGTGGTGGATTCCAGCGGGGACAAGTTAATACTCTGTGAGGGTGAGGATGTACACAACACTGAAGAGGGTGAGGAATCGGTGGATGAGGAGGATGAGGATGACATCTTGCCTCCAGAGAGCCAGTTTGTGCAGGGACAGATTAATTGCCAGCTTGTTTTGTGGGGGCCCAAACGAACCAATAATTTCAGCCACAGTTGTGTGGCAGACCCTGGCGCTGAAATGATTGGTTTGTTAAAGTGTGCATGTCCTGTTTATACAACATAAGTGTGAGTGGGAGGGCCCAAGGACAATTCCATCTTGCACCTCTTTTTTTTCTTTGCATTTGCATTATGTACAGTTTGGGGCCTAGTTTTTCAAACTGCCATCCTGTCTGCCACTGCAGTGCCACTCCTAGATGGGCCACGTGTTTGTGCCGCCCACTCGTATCGCTTAGCATAGTCATCCAGCTACCTCGGTGCAACCTTTTGGACATAAAAACAGTATTGTGAGGTGTGAGGTGTTCAGAATAGACTGGAAATGAGTGGAAATTAAGGTTATTGAGGTTAATAATAGCATAGGAGCAGAAAAACCCACAAATTCTGTGATTTTAGCTGTTTTTATGCTTTTTTTCAAAAAAATACAGATCCAAAACACAAAACCCAGAACCCAAAACACGGAAGGGTGGTTTTGGCAAAACTAATCCAGATCCAAAACACGAAGAAAGATCCAGATCCAAAACCAAAACACAAAACAAGAAAAGTGGCCGGTGCACACCCCTAATTTATATATATATATATATTTACAATATATCTCACCAGCATACATAACAATGTAACCGGGGCAACATATTTGTTACTTAACTACTTTATTAAAAGGCATACAGTTCACAATATTCATTGTGGAGGCGACATTGATATCATTAACATTTTACTAAAGGCAGATGCAAATAACTGTACAGAACTGAGTGGGAAGTTTGTAACAAGCTGTGGAACACTGAATAAGACAAATGTTTTGCTTTAAGCAGGGCAAGAGGGTGATGTCTTCTTTAGCTTCTTTAGAATAAAATGATATGTTCAGCTGGTAAATAATATTCTCCATCAATGAGGATCAGTGTTTTGGTGATTCTTCAGGAGGTCAAGGCCTACATTACAGTAACACACTTTCTAGATTTCCAAATACCTGCAAGCCTCTGAATCCAGGCATATGACCATGCAAGACAATGATAGGTCCATAACAGACTGCATTAATGGCCAATTCTTTATTGTATAAACCAGCCGTCAACCAGTACATTTACCAGAACATGGTTTGATCTACTGTATGTACATGGATACAGGAAAGAGGTTCAGAATTAATCAATGAGGAGTTACCAGCTATGTCACTAATCTCTGAAGAGCTCTAATGATTTCCTTATTGCGTAGACTATATACAAAAGGATTTACCATAGGGATTACTGTAGTATACAGCACACTCATGATCTGCTCTAAATTATTGTGTTTTTCTGATGGTGGCATCAAGTATACAGAAATGCCATTAACATAGTAGATAATCATGACAGTGAGGTGGGATGAGCAGGTGGAGAAAGTTTTCTCCTTCCATCCCTTGATTTTATGTTCAATATAACAGTTATAATTTTTTTGTATGACATCACATTGATGAGGAATGGACAAAGGCCAAATAACACCATGTTAACATATATTACAATATAAATCATGTTTGTGCCAGAACAGGAGCTATTTATCAGAGCTTTAGCATCACAGAAGAAGTGTTGAATGGTGAAAGAATGACAGAAAGATATTTTAAGAACTGAAACTACCCACAACATTGAGTTTAAACATGCACATAACCAGGTCATTGTCACAAGCAGGATACAGATCTTCTTGCTCAGAATCTGGTGGTAGTGTAATGGATGACAGATCGCAATGTATCGGTCATACCCCATCACAAATAAAAGTGTAACTTCTGTGGTACAGCCTAAAATGTAAAAAAATATCTGAGTTGAACATTGTGTTAAAGATAATGTTTTATTCCGAGATTGCAAAATGTCCAGCAGTTTGGGGACAGTTACTGTTGTGTAACATATGTCTACAAAGGACAAGTTACAGAGAAATAGATACATGGGGGTGTGTAAACACGAATCCAAACATATTACTGTAATTACAGTTGTATTCACCAGGACTCCAATCAGATATATTAGGACAAAAACACTGAAAATGAGGGGTTCATCACCTGCTTTCATTAAAAATGGCCAAATGTAGAATTTTATAATAGAAGTGTGGTTCTCCATGAGATTCTATCACCAGTCTACAAGAAAATAATTATAATATATAAATATATAAGTTAAAACTTACATTAGTGCACACACTTTTGGCTTTGACTTTGGTAAAACCACCCTCAAGTGTTTTGGTTCGGATACAGTTTTGGTTTTAGATATCTTTAAAATTGTTTAAAATAAAAAAAACATCTAAGATCATATCATTTGGACCTATTTACATGCAACCGAAAACCACATTTTTTTTTTAAAATCCTAATTCCGAATTTACAGCAGACCCGACCAGGGACTCTGTTATACTTAGATCCCCAAAAGTGGTCTGAGCCGGAATTTGATTCAACTTGGAGACTCTCAGTTCAGAAGTGTTAGATTTTCAGGAAAACTAAACCACACTTTTCTAGTTTTTACATGTATACTGATACAACATGCATAATTTTAATTTGCCACATAGCTGTATAAAACTAGATAAACTTGACATTGATTGTAATGTGCATAGCTGACACATAATGAATGAATTAAAATGATTAGGGACATCTTTTAGAGTGAAAATATTCTTTCAAACTGAATTTCTTTTAGAAAGGTGCACATTTTTTGGTCTGCTAGTAAAATATGCACTTACAAGTAAATACATTGAAGAAATGAGAGCATATTCTGTAATACAAACATATCGGGGGGGGGGGGGTAGAGGAAAGAACTAATACAGTTTGATACCCAGGATACATTACTGCAATTTTGCCTTTCTGTTCTCTGGGTGCAAACGTGAGTTCCTGACACTCTGCTACCTGAGTGCAATCCTAAGCTCTTTCCACTCATTTCTTAGCTCTTCTACTGTACTACTTGATTGCAATCCTGAGTTCCATGACTCTCTTCTACCTGAGTGAATATATTAGTACTGTGCAGCTTTTAAAAATTGTTATGCCTTTTTTTTTGTAAAACCAATAAAGACATGCTGTAAATACATCTTGCATATATTACAGATTGTTATTGCAATTGGCTTAACATGTTATTTTTTTTATAACTACGCAAGGGCACAAATATCAATTTTATTAACCAAATAAGAGTTACAATTGAGATACATTTCTGTGCTAACTTTAAAATGTTGTCATTAATAATTTATTCTGTAAATGTTTAATCTGGATAATGTATATATTGATCAGTGCTGTTAATGCGTAAATTTAATTCTCACTATCTTCAAACATATTGACCTGAAAATGTGCTTGGACACTGGAGAAAACACATACTTATTAATAGTGCTTGTACACATTAACGTTGAAAATACTGGTAAAAACATGGAATAAATCCTTGTAGTTTGTCCTCACTATTAAGGGAGTCTATGAAGCTAAATGTGTCTAAAGGTTTCCCTTCAGCACAGTGTTCTATGGCCCTGATTCAGAGCTGGACGTTCTTTGTCAGCACTCGCTCTGAATCAGGTCATTCTTTTTTTTAACCCCCCCACCTCCAGGCCGCTCACGAAGCTCTAGCGGGTGGTCTGGCGATGGTCGCAATTATCATGACCATCGGGCATGCAACGAGACCCTTGTGGTAGGGTCTCGTCCAACGCAAGCCCGAGTGTACTTCCTGCTCTAATAGAGCAGGAAGTACACTACTGACATCACTGGTGACGTCAGTAGTGCCACCCACAAATGGCTTGAACTACCTCAGGGCCACACACTGTCACACAATTGCTAAAAGTGGGCACACTCTTAAATTACACAGGCTTCAGGGCTGGCTCCAGTGGAAAATGGCAGTCTGTCAAAAACCTGTGAAAAAGCCACAAAAGTATGCATTTAAATTAAGTCTAAGCAAATTTGATGACTCATGCAAGTTCATTGTAAATCCAGAGACTCTGGTTGTGATGCAATTGGGTGCAAGTTATATTGAGGTTAAAAACCTCTCACCCAATTTTGGATTAACGCGTGTATGCACGCTCCTGATACCCACGATATACAATTAAAAATAATGGTTGCAAGGTTTTCAGCTGAAAACCCCATGATGTGTAAAAAATACAAAATGTAAAAAATGATCCTCACCTGTCTGGGGGTTTCAGATGGCCTCTGCAACTCCCGCTGGCCTCCCCTCCACCTTGTCACTGGTGAAGGGGCTTGCTGGGAGTCCCATGGGCTGCTGGGAGGCTACAGGGGCTGCTGGGTGGTGCAAGGGCTGCTGGGAGATGCAGTTCTCCCAGCACCAGCTACAGGAGGAAATACACTCACATGTGGGGAGGTCACACACACCAGGGGTCAATAATGCACACACACACTAATATACACTTACAAACACTCACAGACACTCACACACACTCACTCACAAACTCTGATGCATAAGACACATTTCCCGAATTAGCAGCTGCTGAATGTCTGGTGGCTCCGGCTAATTACAAAAGCCATGAGGGGTCTCCTGTCATTAGCTGGGTAGCAATGTATGTGGTAAAATATGCATTGCTAAATGTCCATATTGGTTTGGGGTCATGCTTTGTTATTTTACCGAAGACTCCTGGTTCCTACAGATACCAGCGCCAGGACTAAGGTGAGTATAGGATTTTTTATTCACAAGTACAGCTGTGGATTTCTACTTGGAGAAGGGAACAGAACATCTGGCAGCAGGTAAGTATGTGTGAGCAAGTTAGGTGTGCAATAAAGTTTTACTTACTTTGGTATGTGTGTCCTGTGGTTTTTTAGCTATTTTTTTATAGAGGGGGTACAAGTGCTGGCCTCCAGCTGGCACTTGTAGTTCCACAAGTGCCAAAGGGCAGGCATGCTGGCACCTGTAGTTCCACTTTAAAAAACAATAGTAACATTTAGGGGTGAGCAGGTTCGGATTTCTGAAATCCGAACCCCCCCAAGCCCTCCCGATCCGAGGCAGATCCGAGTCAGGCTCGACTTTTCCCGCCTGACTCGGATCTGAAATCAAGGCAAAACGTCATCATCCTGCCTTTCCGGGTCTCGCGGGTTTTGGATCCTATATAAGGTACCCGCGTCTGCGCCATTTTCTCACTCGGCTGTGGACAGTGAAGAGGGAGGGTGGGAGTTAGGGCTGGCTGGACTGTGTAGTGTAGTGTAGTATAGTGCAGAGTAGTGTTGTGTTGTGCTGTGCTGTGCTGCGCTGTGCTGCTGTTGTCCACTACTTCAAAGTCCATAGGGACTGGCTGTTTTGTGCTGTGCTGCTGTTGTTAATAGGGGCTGTGTCCACTACTTCAAAGTCCACAGGGGCTGGCTGGACTGTGTTGTGCAGTCAGTTCTCCATAGGGGCTGTGTCCACTCAAAAGTCCTATGCAGTGTCCCAGTTCTAAAGGGGTGCTGTAGTGTTGTCAAGGGGGTGCTCTGTCAATCAGGGGTGCTCCCCCTAAGTACAAAAAAAGTAATATTTTTTCTGTGTTTGTGAATTGTGTGCGCAGTAGCCGCACGTGCATCAACAAAGTAGTGCCAAGCGTGCGCGTGTGTCATAACTAAAGGGCCGGCTGGCTTGACCATTAAAGGGTGCTGTAACCCCCAAAGTACACTCCAGTCAAAACCAAAAAAAAAAGAAATTTCTGTGTTTGTGAATTGTGTGCGCAGTAGCCGCACGTGCATCAGCAAAGTAGTGCCAAGCGTGCGCCTGTGTCATAAGTAAAGGGCCGGCTGGCTTGACCGTTAAAGGGTGCTGTAACCCCCAAAGTACACTCCAGTCCAAACCAAAAAAAAAATATTTTCTGTGTTTGTGAATTGTGTGCGCAGTAGCCGCACGTGCATCAAAAAAAGTAGTGCCAAGCGTGCGCCTGTGTCATATGTAAAGGGCTGGCTGGCTTGACCATTAAAGGGTGCTGTAACCCCCAAAGTACACTATAAACCAAATAACAAAATAATTTTTCTGTGTTTGTGAATTGTGTGCGCAGTAGCCGCACGTGCATCAACAAAGTAGTGCCAAGCGTGCGCCTGTGTCATAAGTTAAGGGCTGGCTGGCTTGACCGTTAAAGGGTGCTGTAACCCCCAAAGTACACTCCAAATCAAATAACAAAATATTTTTTCTGTGTTTGTGAATTGTGTGCGCAGTAGCCGCACGTGCATCAACAAAGTAGTGCCAAGCGTGCATCTGTGTCATAAGTAAAGGGCCAGCTGGCTTGACCGTTAAAGGGTGCTGTAACCCCCAAAGTACACTCCAAACCAAATAACAAAATATTTTCTGTGTTTGTGAATTGTGTGCACTGTGGCCGCAGGTGCATCAACAATGGAGCAGAGCCAAGTGTGCGCCTGTGTCCCATAAGTAAAGAGCCGGCTGGCTCATTTCTTAAAGGGTGGTGTAACCCACAAAGTGCACTACTCTCCAGCAAAAATAAAAAAATATTTTCTGTGTTTGTGTGCGCCTTAGCCGCACGTATATATCAATATAACATAAATGAAGGCCAAACTTTCTCCGATAAAAATAAAATAGGGAAAGATCAAGAACCACTTCCTCCTAGTGCTGTTGCTGCTGCTGGGAGTTGTTCATCATCCCAGAGAGGAAGTAGGAACACCTCTACTTTTACTAAACAATTGACCCTTCAACAGTCCCTAGTGAGGAGGATGAAGGACGACAGCTGTCATCCTGAAGCAAAACGTATAACTGAGGCCTTGACTGCTATGTTGGTGTTAGACGTGCGTCCGGTATCCGCCATTACTGCAATGGGATTTAGACAATTGATGGAGGTAGTGTGTCCCCGGTTCCAAATCCCGTCTAGATACCACCTGCATCCTCAAAGCAGCAGCGACAAGCATGCGTCTGTCTGTTAAAGGGTGGTGTAACCCTCAAAGTGCGCTCCTCAAACAATAAAAAAATTCTTCTTTTTTTTTCTGTCTTTGTGAAATGTGTGGGCTGTAGTCGCACCTGCATCCTCAAAGCAGCAGCGACAAGCGTGCGTCTGTCTGTTAAAGGGTGGTGTAACCCTCAAAGTGCTCTCCACAAACAATAAAAAAATTCTTCTTTTTTTTCTGTCTTTGTGAATTGTGTGGGCTGTAGCCGCACCTGCATCCTCAAAGTAGCAGCGACAAGCGTGCGTCTGTCTGTTAAAGGGTGGTGTAACCCTCAATGTGCGCTCCTCAACCAATAAAAAAATTATTCTTTTTTTTCTGTCTTTGTGAATTGTGTGGGCTGTAGCTGCACCTGCATCCTCAAAGCAGCAGCGATAAGCGTGCGTCTGTCTGTCAAAGGGTGGAGTAACCCAAAAAGTGCGCTCCACAAAAAATAAAATAATTATCTTTTTTTCTGTGTTTGTGTGTGAAATGTATGCGCAGTAGCCGCACCTGCATCCTCAAAGCAGCAGCAACAAGCGTACGTCTGTCTGTTAAAGGGTGGTATTACCCTCAAAGTGCGCTCCACAAAAAATAAAAAATTCTTTTTTTTCCTGTCTTTGTGAATTGTGTGGGCTGTAGCCACACCTGCATCCTCAAAGCAGCAGCGACAAGCATGCATCTGTCTGTTAAAGGATTACATCGGTGACAGCATCCAAGTAGGCATGTCAGACAGTCCGTAAATGTACTGGCAGGAAAAAGAGGCAATTTGGAGGCCCTGTACAAACTGGCTCTATTTTACCTGAGTTGCCCCCCCTCCAGTGTGCACTCCGAAAGAGTGTTTAGTGCAGCCGGGAACCTTGTCAGCAAAAGGCGTAGGAGGTTGCTTCCACAAAATGTGGAGAAGATGATGTTCATAAAAATGAATTATCAACTCCTCCAGGGAGACCAGCCTCCAGAATGTACAGAGGGACCTGTGGTGGTGGATTCCAGTGGGGACGAATTAATACTCTGTGAGAATGAGGATGTACACTACACTGAAGAGGGTGAGGAATCGGTGAATGAGGAGGATGAGAAAGACATCTTGCCTCCGTAGAGACAGTTTGTGCAGGAACAGATTAATTGCCAGCTTGTTTTGTGGGGGCCCAAACGAACCAATCATTTCAGCCACAGTCATGTGGCAGACCCTGGCGCTGAAATGATTGGTTTGTTAAAGTGTGCATGTCCTGTTTATACAACATAAGGGTGGGTGGGAGGGCCCAAGGACAATTCCATCTTGCACCTCTTTTTTTTCTTTGCATTTGCATTATGTACAGTTTGGGGCCTAGTTTTTCAAACTGCCATCCTGTCTGCCACTGCAGTGCCACTCCTAGATGGCCAACGTGTTTGTGCCGCCCACTCGTATCGCTTAGCATAGTCATCCAGCTACCTCGGTGCAACCTTTTGGACATAAAAACACTATTGTGAGGTGTGAGGTGTTCAGAATAGACTGGAAATTAGTGGAAATTAAGGTTATTGAGGTTAATAATTGCATAGGAGCAGAAAAACCCACAAATTCTGTGATTTTAGCTGTTTTTATGTTTTTTTTTTAAAAAAAATACAGATCCAAAACACAAAACCCAGAACCCAAAACACGGAAGGGTGGTTTTGGCAAAACTAATCCAGATCCAAAACACGAAGAAAGATCCAGATCCAAAACCAAAACACAAAACACGAAAAGTGGCCGGTGCACACCCCTAATTTATATATATATTTACAATATATCTCACCAGCATGCATAACAATGTAACCGGGGCAACATATTTGTTACTTAACTACTTTATTATAAGGCATACAGTTCACAATATTCATTGTGGAGGCGACATTGATATCATTAACATTTTACTGTAGGCAGATGAAAATAACTGTACATAACTGAGTGGGAAGTTTGTAGCAAGCAGTGGAACACTGAATAAGACAAATGTTTTGCTTTAAGCTGTGAAAGTGGGTGATGTCTTCTTTAACTTGATGAATAAAATTATATGTTCAGCTGGTAAATAATATTCTCCATGAATGAGGATCAGTGTGATGGTGATTCTTCAGGAGGTCAAGGCCTACATTACAGTAACACACTTTCTAGATTTCCAAATACCTGCAAGCCTCTGATTCCAGGCATATGACCATGCAAGACAATGATAGGTCCATAACAGACTGCATTAATGGCCAATTCTTTATTGTATAAACCAGCCGTCAACCAGTACATTTACCAGAACATGGTTTGATCTACTGTATGTACATGGATACAGAAAAGAGGTTCAGAATTAATCAATGAGGAGTTACCAGCTATGCCACTAATCTCTGAAGAGCTCTAATGATTTCCTTATTGCGTAGACTATATACAAAAGGATTTACCATAGGGATCACTGTAGTATACAGCACACTCATGATCTGCTCTAAATTATTGTGTTTTTCTGATGGTGGCATCAAGTATACAGAAATGCCATTAACATAGTAGATAATCATGACAGTGAGGTGGGATGAGCAGGTGGAGAAAGTTTTTCTCCTTCCATCCCTTGATTTTATGTTCAATATAACAGTTATAATTTTTTTGTATGACATCACATTGATGAGGAATGGACAAAGGCCAAATAACACCATGTTAACATATATTACAATATAAATCATGTTTGTGCCAGAACAGGAGCTATTTATCAGAGCTTTAGCATCACAGAAGAAGTGTTGAATGGTGAAAGAATGACAGAAAGATATTTTAAGAACTGAAACTACCCACAACATTGAGTTTAAACATGCACATAACCAGGTCATTGTCACAAGCAGGATACAGATCTTCTTGCTCAGAATCTGGTGGTAGTGTAATGGATGACAGATCGCAATGTATCGGTCATACCCCATCACAAATAAAAGTGTAACTTCTGTGGTACAGCCTAAAATGTAAAAAAATATCTGAGTTGAACATTGTGTTAAAGATAATGTTTTATTCCGAGATTGCAAAATATCCAGCAGTTTGGGAACAGTTACTGTTGTGTAACATATGTCAACAAAGGACAAGTTACAGAGAAATAGATACATGGGGGTGTGTAAACACGAATCCAAACATATTACTGTAATTACAGTTGTATTCACCAGGACTCCAATTAGATATATTAGGACAAAAACACTGAAAATGAGGGGTTCATCACCTGCTTTCATTAAAAATGGCCAAATGTAGAATTTTATAATAGAAGTGTGGTTCTCCATGAGATTCTATCACCAGTCTACAAGAAAATAATTATAATATATAAATATATAAGGTAAATCTTACATTAGTGCACACACTTTTGGCTTTGACTTTGGTAAAACCACCCTCAAGTGTTTTGGTTCGGATACAGTTTTGGTTTTAGATATCTTTAAAATTGTTTAAAATAAAAAAAACATCTAAGATCATATCATTTGGACCTATTTACATGCAACCGAAAACCACATTTTTTTTTTAAAATCCTAATTCCGAATTTACAGCAGACCCGACCAGGGACTCTGTTATACTTAGATCCCCAAAAGTGGTCTGAGCCGGGATTTGATTCAACTTGGAGACTCTCAGTTCAGAAGTGTTAGATTTTCAGGAAAACTAAACCACACTTTTCTAGTTTTTACATGTATACTGATACAACATGCATAATTTTAATTTGCCACATAGCTGTATAAAACTAGATAAACTTGACATTGATTGTAATGTGCATAGCTGACTCATAATGAATGAATTAAAATGATTAGGGACATCTTTTAGAGTGAAAACATTCTTTCAAACTGAATTTCTTTTAGAAAGGTGCACATTTTTTGGTCTGCTAGTAAAATATGCACTTACAAGTAAATACATTGAAGAAATGAGAGCATATTCTGTAATACAAACATATCGGGGGGGGGGGTAGAGGAAAGAACTGATACAGTTTGATACCCAGGATACATTACTGCAATTTTGCCTTTCTGTTCTCTGGGTGCAAACGTGAGTTCCTGACACTCTGCTACCTGAGTGCAATCCTAAGCTCTTTCCACTCATTTCTTAGCTCTTGCTACTGTACTACTTGATTGCAATCCTGAGTTCCATGACTCTCTTCTACCTGAGTGAATATATTAGTACTGTGCAGCTTTTAAAAATTGTTATGCCTTTTTTTTTGTAAAACCAATAAAGACATGCTGTAAATACATCTTGCATATATTACAGATTGTTATTGCAATTGGCTTAACATGTTAGTTTTTTTATAACTACGCAAGGGCACAAATATCAATTTTATTAACCAAATAAGAGTTACAATTGAGATACATTTCTGTGCTAACTTTAAAATGTTGTCATTAATAATTTATTCTGTAAATGTTTAATCTGGATAATGTATATATTGATCAGTGCTGTTAATGCGTAAATTTAATTCTCACTATCTTCAAACATATTGACCTGAAAATGTGCTTGGACACTGGAGAAAACACATACTTATTAATAGTGCTTGTACACATTAACGTTGAAAATACTGGTAAAAACATGGAATAAATCCTTGTAGTTTGTCCTCACTATTAAGGGAGTCTATGAAGCTAAATGTGTCTAAAGGTTTCCCTTCAGCACAGTGTTCTATGGCCCTGATTCAGAGCTGGACGTTCTTTGTCAGCACTCGCTCTGAATCAGGTCATTCTTTTTTTTAACCCCCCCACCTCCAGGCCGCTCACGAAGCTCTAGCGGGTGGTCTGGCGATGGTCGCAATTATCATGACCATCGGGCATGCAACGAGACCCTTGTGGTAGGGTCTCGTCCAACGCAAGCCCGAGTGTACTTCCTGCTCTAATAGAGCAGGAAGTACACTACTGACATCACTGGTGACGTCAGTAGTGCCGCCCACAAATGGCTTGAACTACCTCAGGGCCACACACTGTCACACAATTGCTAAAAGTGGGCACACTCTTAAATTACACAGGCTTCAGGGCTGGCTCCAGTGGAAAATGGCAGTCTGTCAAAAACCTGTGAAAAAGCCACAAAAGTATGCATTTAAATTAAGTCTAAGCAAATTTGATGACTCATGCAAGTTCATTGTAAATCCAGAGACTCTGGTTGTGATGCAATTGGGTGCAAGTTATATTGAGGTTAAAAACCTCTCACCCAATTTTGGATTAACGCGTGTATGCACGCTCCTGATACCCACAATATACAATTAAAAATAATGGTTGCAAGGTTTTCAGCTGAAAACCCCATGATGTGTAAAAAATACAAAATGTAAAAAATGATCCTCACCTGTCTGGGGGTTTCAGATGGCCTCCGCAACTCCCGCTGGCCTCCCCTCCACCTTGTCACTGGTGAAGGGGCTTGCTGGGAGTCCCATGGGCTGCTGGGAGGCTACAGGGGCTGCTGGGTGGTGCAAGGGCTGCTGGGAGATGCAGTTCTCCCAGCACCAGCTACAGGAGGAAATACACTCAAATGTGGGGAGGTCACACACACCAGGGGTCAATAATGCACACACACACTAATATACACTTACAAACACTCACAGACACTCACACACACTCACTCACAAACTCTGATGCATAAGACACATTTCCCGAATTAGCAGCTGCTGAATGTCTGGTGGCTCCGGCTAATTACAAAAGCCATGAGGGGACTCCTGTCATTAGCTGGGTAGCAATGTATGTGGTAAAATATGCATTGCTAAATGTCCATATTGGTTTGGGGTCATGCTTTGTTATTTTACCGAAGACTCCTGGTTCCTACAGATACCAGCGCCAGGACTAAGGTGAGTATAGGATTTTTTATTCACAAGTACAGCTGTGGATTTCTACTTGGAGAAGGGAACAGAACATCTGGCAGCAGGTAAGTATGTGTGAGCAAGTTAGGTGTGCAATAAAGTTTTACTTACTTTGGTATGTGTGTCCTGTGGTTTTTTAGCTATTTTTTTATAGAGGGGGTACAAGTGCTGGCCTCCAGCTGGCACTTGTAGTTCCACAAGTGCCAAAGGGCAGGCATGCTGGCACCTGTAGTTCCACTTTAAAAAACAATAGTAACATTTAGGGGTGAGCAGGTTCGGATTTCTGAAATCCGAACCCCCCCAAGCCCTCCCGATCCGAGGCAGATCCGAGTCAGGCTCGACTTTTCCCGCCTGACTCGGATCTGAAATCAAGGCAAAACGTCATCATCCTGCCTTTCCGGGTCTCGCGGGTTTTGGATCCTATATAAGGTACCCGCGTCTGCGCCATTTTCTCACTCGGCTGTGGACAGTGAAGAGGGAGGGTGGGAGTTAGGGCTGGCTGGACTGTGTAGTGTAGTGTAGTATAGTGCAGAGTAGTGTTGTGCTGTGCTGTGCTGCGCTGTGCTGCTGTTGTCCACTACTTCAAAGTCCATAGGGACTGGCTGTTTTGTGCTGTGCTGCTGTTGTTAATAGGGGCTGTGTCCACTACTTCAAAGTCCACAGGGGCTGGCTGGACTGTGTTGTGCAGTCAGTTCTCCATAGGGGCTGTGTCCACTCCAAAGTCCTATGCAGTGTCCCAGTCCTAAAGGGGTGCTGTAGTGTTGTCAAGGGGGTGCTCTGTCAATCAGGGGTGCTCCCCCTAAGTACAAAAAAAGTAATATTTTTTCTGTGTTTGTGAATTGTGTGCGCAGTAGCCGCACGTGCATCAACAAAGTAGTGCCAAGCGTGCGCGTGTGTCATAACTAAAGGGCCGGCTGGCTTGACCATTAAAGGGTGCTGTAACCCCCAAAGTACACTCCAGTCCAAACCAAAAAAAAAAGAAATTTCTGTGTTTGTGAATTGTGTGCGCAGTAGCCGCACGTGCATCAGCAAAGTAGTGCCAAGCGTGCGCCTGTGTCATAAGTAAAGGGCCGGCTGGCTTGACCGTTAAAGGGTGCTGTAACCCCCAAAGTACACTCCAGTCCAAACCAAAAAAAAAATATTTTCTGTGTTTGTGAATTGTGTGCGCAGTAGCCGCACGTGCATCAAAAAAAGTAGTGCCAAGCGTGCGCCTGTGTCATATGTAAAGGGCCGGCTGGCTTGACCATTAAAGGGTGCTGTAACCCCCAAAGTACACTATAAACCATAAAACAAAATAATTTTTCTGTGTTTGTGAATTGTGTGCGCAGTAGCCGCACGTGCATCAACAAAGTAGTGCCAAGCGTGCGCCTGTGTCATAAGTTAAGGGCCGGCTGGCTTGACCATTAAAGGGTGCTGTAAACCCCAAAGTACACTCCAGTCCAAACCAAAAAAATATATATTTTCTGTGTTTGTGAATTGTGTGCGCAGTAGCCGCACGTGCATCAACAAAGTAGTGCCAAGCGTGCGCCTGTGTCATAAGTAAAGGGCCAGCTGGCTTGACCAATAAAGGGTGCTGTAACCCCCAAAGTACACTCCAAATCAAATACCAAAATATTTTTTCTGTGTTTGTGAGTTGTGTGCGCAGTAGCCACACGTGCATCAACAAAGTAGTGCCAAGCGTGCTCCTGTGTCATAAGTAAAGGGCAGGCTGGCTTGACCGTTAAAGGGTGCTGTAACCCCCAAAGTACACTCCAAATCAAATAACAAAATATTTTTTCTCTGTTTGTGAATTGTGTGCGCAGTAGCCGCACGTGCATCAACAAAGTAGTGCCAAGCGTGCGTCTGTGTCATAAGTAAAGGGCCAGCTGGCTTGACCGTTAAAGGGTGCTGTAACCCCCAAAGTACACTCCAAACCAAATAACAAAATATTTTCTGTGTTTGTGAATTGTGTGCACTGTGGCCGCAGGTGCATCAACAATGGAGCAGAGCCAAGTGTGCGCCTGTGTCCCATAAGTAAAGAGCCGGCTGGCTCATTTCTTAAAGGGTGGTGTAACCCACAAAGTGCACTACTCTCCAGCAAAAATAAAAAAATATTTTCTGTGTTTGTGTGCACCTTAGCCGCACGTATATATCAATATAACATAAATGGAGGCCAAACTTTCTCCGATAAAAATAAAATAGGGAAAGATCAAGAACCACTTCCTCCTAGTGCTGTTGCTGCTGCTGGGAGTTGTTCATCATCCCAGAGAGGAAGTAGGAACACCTCTACTTTTACTAAACAATTGACCCTTCAACAGTCCCTAGTGAGGAGGATGAAGGACGACAGCTGTCATCCTGAAGCAAAACGTATAACTGAGGCCTTGACTGCTATGTTGGTGTTAGACGTGCGTCCGGTATCCGCCATTACTGCAATGGGATTTAGACAATTGATGGAGGTAGTGTGTCCCCGGTTCCAAATCCCGTCTAGATACCACCTGCATCCTCAAAGCAGCAGCGACAAGCATGCGTCTGTCTGTTAAATGGTGGTGTAACCCTCAAAGTGCGCTCCTCAAACAATAAAAAAATTCTTCTTTTTTTTTCTGTCTTTGTGAAATGTGTGGGCTGTAGTCGCACCTGCATCCTCAAAGCAGCAGCGACAAGCGTGCGTCTGTCTGTTAAAGGGTGGTGTAACCCTCAAAGTGCTCTCCACAAACAATAAAAAAATTCTTCTTTTTTTTCTGTCTTTGTGAATTGTGTGGGCTGTAGCCACACCTGCATCCTCAAAGTAGCAGCGACAAGCGTGCGTCTGTCTGTTAAAGGGTGGTGTAACCCTCAATGTGCGCTCCTCAACCAATAAAAAAATTATTCTTTTTTTTCTGTCTTTGTGAATTGTGTGGGCTGTAGCTGCACCTGCATCCTCAAAGCAGCAGCGATAAGCATGCGTCTGTCTGTCAAAGGGTGGAGTAACCCAAAAAGTGCGCTCCACAAAAAATAAAATAATTATCTTTTTTTCTGTGTTTGTGTGTGAAATGTATGCGCAGTAGCCGCACCTGCATCCTCAAAGCAGCAGCAACAAGCGTACGTCTGTCTGTTAAAGGGTGGTATTACCCTCAAAGTGCGCTCCACAAAAAATAAAAAATTCTTTTTTTTCCTGTCTTTGTGAATTGTGTGGGCTGTAGCCACACCTGCATCCTCAAAGCAGCAGCGACAAGCATGCGTCTGTCTGTTAAAGGATTACATCGGTGACAGCATCCAAGTAGGCATGTCAGACAGTCCGTACATGTACTGGCAGGAAAAAGAGGCAATTTGGAGGCCCTGTACAAACTGGCTCTATTTTACCTGAGTTGCCCCCCCTCCAGTGTGCACTCCGAAAGAGTGTTTAGTGCAGCCGGGAACCTTGTCAGCAAAAGGCGTAGGAGGTTGCTTCCACAAAATGTGGAGAAGATGATGTTCATAAAAATGAATTATCAACTCCTCCAGGGAGACCAGCCTCCAGAATGTACAGAGGGACCTGTGGTGGTGGATTCCAGTGGGGACGAATTAATACTCTGTGAGAATGAGGATGTACACTACACTGAAGAGGGTGAGGAATCGGTGAATGAGGAGGATGAGAAAGACATCTTGCCTCCGTAGAGCCAGTTTGTGCAGGAACAGATTAATTGCCAGCTTGTTTTGTGGGGGCCCAAACGAACCAATCATTTCAGCCACAGTCATGTGGCAGACCCTGGCGCTGAAATGATTGGTTTGTTAAAGTGTGCATGTCCTGTTTATACAACATAAGGGTGGGTGGGAGGGCCCAAGGACAATTCCATCTTGCACCTCTTTTTTTCTTTGCATTTGCATTATGTACAGTTTGGGGCCTAGTTTTTCAAACTGCCATCCTGTCTGCCACTGCAGTGCCACTCCTAGATGGCCAACGTGTTTGTGCCGCCCACTCGTATCGCTTAGCATAGTCATCCAGCTACCTCGGTGCAACCTTTTGGTCATAAAAACACTATTGTGAGGTGTGAGGTGTTCAGAATAGACTGGAAATTAGTGGAAATTAAGGTTATTGAGGTTAATAATAGCATAGGAGCAGAAAAACCCACAAATTCTGTGATTTTAGCTGTTTTTATGTTTTTTTAAAAAAAAAATACAGATCCAAAACACAAAACCCAGAACCCAAAACACGGAAGGGTGGTTTTGGCAAAACCATTCCAGATCCAAAACACGAAGAAAGATCCAGATCCAAAACCAAAACACAAAACACGAAAAGTGGCCAGTGCACACCCCTAATTTATATATATATTTACAATATATCTCACCAGCATGCATAACAATGTAACCGGGGCAACATATTTGTTACTTAACTACTTTATTAAAAGGCATACAGTTCACAATATTCATTGTGGAGGCGACATTGATATCATTAACATTTTACTGTAGGCAGATGAAAATAACTGTACATAACTGAGTGGGAAGTTTGTAGCAAGCTGTGGAACACTGAATAAGACAAATGTTTTGCTTTAAGCTGTGAAAGTGGGTGATGTCTTCTTTAACTTGATGAATAAAATGATATGTTCAGCTGGTAAATAATATTCTCCATCAATGAGGATCAGTGTGATGGTGATTCTTCAGGAGCTCAAGGCCTACATTACAGTAACACACTTTCTAGATTTCCAAATACCTGCGAGCCTCTGATTCCAGGCATATGACCATGCAAGACAATGATAGGTCCATAACAGACTGCATTAATGGCCAATTCTTTATTGTATAAACCAGCCGTCAACCAGTACATTTACCAGAACATGGTTTGATCTACTGTATGTACATGGATACAGGAAAGAGGTTCAGAATTAATCAATGAGGAGTTACCAGCTATGCCACTAATCTCTGAAGAGCTCTAATGATTTCCTTATTGCGTAGACTATATACAAAAGGATTTACCATAGGGATCACTGTAGTATACAGCACACTCATGATCTGCTCTAAATTATTGTGTTTTTCTGATGGTGGCATCAAGTATACAGAAATGCCATTAACATAGTAGATAATCATGACAGTGAGGTGGGATGAGCAGGTGGAGAAAGTTTTTCTCCTTCCATCCCTTGATTTTATGTTCAATATAACAGTTATAATTTTTTTGTATGACATCACATTGATGAGGAATGGACAAAGGCCAAATAATACCATGTTAACATATATTACAATATAAATCATGTTTGTGCCAGAACAGGAGCTATTTATCAGAGCTTTAGCATCACAGAAGAAGTGTTGAATGGTGAAAGAATGACAGAAAGATATTTTAAGAACTGAAACTACCCACAACATTGAGTTTAAACATGCACATAACCAGGTCATTGTCACAAGCAGGATACAGATCTTCTTGCTCAGAATCTGGTGGTAGTGTAATGGATGACAGATCGCAATGTATCGGTCATACCCCATCACAAATAAAAGTGTAACTTCTGTGGTACAGCCTAAAATGTAAAAAAATATCTGAGTTGAACATTGTGTTAAAGATAATGTTTTATTCCGAGATTGCAAAATGTCCAGCAGTTTGGGAACAGTTACTGTTGTGTAACATATGTCAACAAAGGACAAGTTACAGAGAAATAGATACATGGGGGTGTGTAAACACGAATCCAAACATATTACTGTAATTACAGTTGTATTCACCAGGACTCCAATCAGATATATTAGGACAAAAACACTGAAAATGAGGAGTTCATCACCTGCTTTCATTAAAAATGGCCAAATGTAGAATTTTATAATAGAAGTGTGGTTCTCCATTAGATTCTATCACCAGTCTACAAGAAAATAATTATAATATATAAATATATAAGTTAAAACTTACATTAGTGCACACACTTTTGGCTTTGACTTTGGTAAAACCACCCTCAAGTGTTTTGGTTCGGATTCAGTTTTGGTTTTAGATATCTTTTAAAATTGTTTAAAATAAAAAAAACATCTAAGATCATATCATTTGGACCTATTTACATGCAACCGAAAACCACATTTTTTTTTAAAATCCTAATTCCGAATTTACAGCAGACCCGACCAGGGACTCTGTTATACTTAGATCCCCAAAAGTGGTCTGAGCAGGGATTTGATTCAACTTGGAGACTCTCAGTTCAGAAGTGTTAGATTTTCAGGAAAACTAAACCACACTTTTCTAGTTTTTACATGTATACTGATACAACATGCATAATTTTAATTTGCCACATAGCTGTATAAAACTAGATAAACTTGACATTGATTGTAATGTGCATAGCTGACTCATAATGAATGAATTAAAATGATTAGGGACATCTTTTAGAGTGAAAATATTCTTTCAAACTGAATTTCTTTTAGAAAGGTGCACATTTTTTGGTCTGCTAGTAAAATATGCACTTACAAGTAAATACATTGAAGAAATGAGAGCATATTCTGTAATACAAACATATCGGGGGGGGGTAGAGGAAAGAACTGATACAGTTTGATACCCATGATACATTACTGCAATTTTGCCTTTCTGTTCTCTGGGTGCAAACGTGAGTTCCTGACACTCTGCTACCTGCGTGCAATCCTAAACTCTTTCCACTCATTTCTTAGCTCTTGCTACTGTACTACTCGATTGCAATCCTGAGTTCCATGACTCTCTTCTACCTGAGTGAATATATTAGTACTGTGCAGCTTTTAAAAATTGTAATGCCTTTTTTTTTGTAAAACCAATAAAGACATGCTGTAAATACATCTTGCATATATTACAGATTGTTATTGCAATTGGCTTAACATGTTATTTTTTTTATAACTACGCAAGGGCACAAATATCAATTTTATTAACCAAATAAGAGTTACAATTGAGATACATTTCTGTGCTAACTTTAAAATGTTGTCATTACTAATTTATTCTGTAAATGTTTAATCTGGATAATGTATATATTGATCAGTGCTGTTAATGCGTAAATTTAATTCTCACTATCTTCAAACATATTGACCTGAAAATGTGCTTGGACACAGGAGAAAACACATACTTATTAATAGTGCTTGTACACATTAACGTTGAAAATACTGGTAAAAACATGGAATAAATCCTTGTAGTTTGAACTCACTATTAAGGGAGTCTATGAAGCTAAATGTGTCTAAAGGTTTCCCTTCAGCACAGTGTTCTATGGCCTTGATTCAGAGCTGGACGCTCTTTGTTAGCACTCGCTCTGAATTAGGGCATTCTTTTTTTTAACCCCCCCACCTCCAGGCCGCTCACAAAGCTCTAGCGGGTGGTCTGGCGATGGTCGCGATTATCATGACCATTGGGCATGCAACGAGACCCTTGTGGTAGGGTCTCGTCCAACGCAAGCCTGAGTGTACTTCCTGCTCTAATAGATCAGGAAGTACACTACTGACATCACTGGTGATGTCAGTAGTGCCGCCCACAAATGGCTTGAACTACCTCAGGGCAACACACTGTCACACAATTGCTAAAAGTGGGCACACTCTTAAATTACACAGGCTTCAGGGCTGGCTCCAGTGGAAAATGGCAGTCTGTCAAAAACCTGTGAAAAAGCCACAAAAGTATGCATTTAAATTAAGTCTAAGCAAATTTGATGACTCATGCAAGTTCATTGTAAATCCAGAGACTCTGGTTGTGATGCAATTGGGTGCAAGTTATATTGAGGTTAAAAACCTCTCACCCAATTTTGGATTAACGCGTGTATGCACGCTCCTGATACCCACGATATACAATTAAAAATAATGGTTGCAAGGTTTTCAGCTGAAAACCCCATGATGTGTAAAAAATACAAAATTTTAAAAATGATCCTCACCTGTCTGGGGGTTTCAGATGGCCTCCGCAACTCCCGCTGGCCTCCCCTCCACCTTGTCACTGGTGAAGGGGCCTGCTGGGAGTCCCAGGGGCTGCTGGGAGGCTACAGGGGCTGCTGGGTGGTGCAAGGGCTGCTGGGAGATGCAGTTCTCCCAGCACCAGCTACAGGAGGAAATACACTCACATGTGGGGAGGTCACACACACCAGGGGTCAATAATGCACACACACACTAATATACACTTACAAACACTCACAGACACTCACACACACTCACTCACATACTCTGATGCATAAGACACATTTCCCGAATTAGCAGCTGCTGAATGTCTGGTGGCTCCAGCTAATTACAAAAGCCATGAGGGGTCTCCTGTCATTAGCTGGGTAGCAATGTATGTGGTAAAATATGCATTGCTAAATGTCCATATTGGTTTGGGGTCATGCTTTGTTATTTTACCGAAGACTCCTGGTTCCTACAGATACCAGCGCCAGGACCTAGGTGAGTATAGGATTTTTTATTCACAAGTACAGCTGTGGATTTCTACTTGGAGAAGGGAACAGAACATCTGGCAGCAGGTAAGTATGTGTGAGCAAGTTAGGTGTGCAATAAAGTTTTACTTACTTTGGTATGTGTGTCCTGTGGTTTTTTAGCAATTTTTTTATAGAGGGGGTACAAGTGCCGGCTTCCAGCTGGCACTTGTATTTCCACAAGTGCCAAAGGGCAGGCATGCTGGCACCTGTAGTTCCACTTTAAAAAACAATAGTAACATTTAGGGGTGAGCGGGTTCGGATTTCTGAAATCCGAACCCCCCCGAGCCCCCCCGATCCGAGGCAGATCCGAGTCAGGCTCGACTTTTCCCACCTAACTTGGATCTGAAATCGAGGTAAAACGTCATCTTCCCGCCTTTCCGGGTCTCGCGGGTTTTGGATCCTATATAAGGTACCCGCGTCTGCGCCATTTTCTCACTCGGCTGTGGACAGTGAAGAGGGAGGGTGGGAGTTAGGGCTGGCTGGGCTGTGTAGTGTAGTGTAGTATAGTGCAGAGTAGTGTTGTGCTGTGCTGTGCTGTGCTGCGCTGTGCTGCTGTTGTCCACTACTTCAAAGTCCATAGGGGCTGGCTGTTTTGTGCTGTGCTGCTGTTGTTAATAGGGGCTGTGTCCACTACTTCAAAGTCCATAGGGGCTGGCTGGACTGTGTTGTGCAGTCAGTTCTCCATAGGGGCTGTGTCCACTCCAAAGTCCTGTGCAGTGTCCATGTCCTAAAGGGGTGCTGTAGTGTTGTCAAGGGGGTGTTCTGTCCATCAGGGGTGCTCCCCCCAAGTGCTAAAAAAATAATATTTTTTCTGTGTTTGTGAATTGTGTGCGCAGTAGCCGCGCGTGCATCAACAAAGTAGTGCCAAGCGTGCGCCTGTGTCATAACTAAAGGGCCGGCTGGCTTGACCATTAAAGGGTGCTGTAACCCCCAATGTACACTCCAGTCCAAACCCCCCCCAAATTTTTTTTCTGTGTTTGTGAATTGTGTGCGCAGTAGCCGCACGTGCATCAACAAAGTAGTGCCAAGCATGCGCCTGTGTCATAAGTAATGGGCCGGCTGGCTTGACGGTTAAAGGGTGCTGTAACCCCCAAAGTACACTCCAGTCCAAACCAAAAAAAAAATATTTTCTGTGTTTGTGAATTGTGTGCGCAGTAGCCGCACGTGCATCAAAAAAAGTAGTGCCAAGCGTGCGCCTGTGTCATATGTAAAGGGCCAGCTGGCTTGACCATTAAAGCGTGCTTTAACCCCCAAAGTACACTACAAGCCAAATAACAAAATAATTTTTCTGTGTTTGTGAATTGTGTGCGCAGTAGCCGCGCGTGCATCAACAAAGTAGTGCCAAGCGTGCGCCTGTGTCATAACTAAAGGGCCGGCTGGCTTGACCATTAAAGGGTGCTGTAACCCCCAAAGTACACTCCAGTCCAAACCCCCCCCAAATTTTTTTTCTGTGTTTGTGAATTGTGTGCGCAGTAGCCGCACGTGCATCAACAAAGTAGTGCCAAGCATGCGCCTGTGTCATAAGTAATGGGCCGGCTGGCTTGACGGTTAAAGGGTGCTGTAACCCCCAAAGTACACTCCAGTCCAAACCAAAAAAAAAATATTTTCTGTGTTTGTGAATTGTGTGCGCAGTAGCCGCACGTGCATCAAAAAAGTAGTGCCAAGCGTGCGCCTGTGTCATATGTAAAGGGCCAGCTGGCTTGACCATTAAAGCGTGCTTTAACCCCCAAAGTACACTACAAACCAAATAACAAAATAATTTTTCTGTGTTTGTGAATTGTGTGCGCAGTAGCCGCACATGCATCAACAAAGTAGTGCCAAGCGTGCGCCTGTGTCATAAGTAAAGGGCCGGCTGGCTTGACCGTTAAATGGTGCTGTAACCCCCAAAGTACACTCCAGTCCAAACCAAAAAAAAAATATTTTCTGTGTTTGTGAATTGTGTGCGCAGTAGCCGCACGTGCATCAACAAAGTAGTGCCAAGCATGCGCCTGTGTCATAAGTAAAGGGCCAGCTGTCTTGACCGTTAAAGGGTGCTGTAACCCCCAAAGTATACTCCAAATCAAATAACAAAATATTTTTTCTGTGTTTGTGAATTGTGTGCGCAGTAGCCGCATGTGCATCAACAAAGTAGTGCCAAGCGTGCGCCTGTGTCATAAGTAAAGGGCCGGCTGGCTTGACCATTAAAAGGGTGCTGTAACCCCCAAAGTACACTCCAAACCAAATAACAAAATATTTTCTGTGTTTGTGAATTGTGTGCACTGTGGCTGCACGTGCATCAACAATGGAGCAGAGCCAAGTGTGCGTCTGTGTCATAAGTAAAGGGCCGGCTGGCTTGACCGCTAAAGGGTGCTGTAACCCCCAAAGTACACTCCAAATCAAATAACAAAATATTTTTTCTGTGTTTGTGAATTGTGTGCGAAGTAGCCGCACGTGCATCAACAAAGTAGTGCCAAGCGTGCGCCTGTGTCATAAGTAAAGGGCCAGCTGGCTTGACCGTTAAAGGGTGCTGTAACCCCCAAAGTACACTCCAAATCAAATAACAAAATATTTTTTCTGTGTTTGTGAATTGTGTGCGCAGTAGCCGCATGTGCATCAACAAAGTAGTGCCAAGCGTGCGCCTGTGTCATAAGTAAAGGGCCGGCTGGCTTGACCGTTTAAGGGTGCTGTAACCCCCAAAGTACACTCCAAACCAAATAACAAAATATTTTCTGTGTTTGTGAATTGTGTGCACTGTGGCTGCACGTGCATCAACAATGGAGCAGAGCCAAGTGTGCGCCTGTCTCCCATAAGTAAAGAGCCGGCTGGCTCATTTCTTAAAGGGTGGTGTAACCCACAAAGTGCACTACTCTCCAGCAAAAATAAAAAAATATTTTCTGTGTTTGTGTGCGCCTTAGCCGCACATATATATCAATATAACATAAATGAAGGACCAAACTTTCTCCAATAAAAATAAAATAGGGAAAGATCAAGAACCACTTCCTCCTAGTGCTGTTGCTGCTGCTGGGAGTTGTTCATCATCCCAGAGAGGAAGTAGGAACACCTCTACTTTTACTAAACAATTGACCCATCAACAGTCCCTAGTGAGGAGGATGAAGGACAACAGCTGTCATCCTGAAGCAAAACGTATAACTGAGGCCTTGACTGCTATGTTGGTGTTAGACGTGCGTCCGATATCCGCCATTAGTGCAGTGGGATTTAGACAATTGATGGAGGTAGTGTGTCCCCGGTTCCAAATCCAATCTAGATACCACCTGCATCCTCAAAGCAGCAGTGACAAGCGTGCATCTGTCTGTTAAAGGGTGGTGTAACCCTCAAAGTGCGCTCCTCAAACAATAAAAAAATTCTTCTTTTTTTTTCTGTCTTTGTGAAATGTGTGGGCTGTAGTCGCACCTGCATCCTCAAAGCAGCAGCCACAAGTGTGCGTCTGTCTGTTAAAGGGTGGTGTAACCCTCAAAGTGCGCTCCACAAACAATAAAAAAATTCTTTTTTTTTTCTGTCTTTGTGAATTGTGTGGGCTGTAGCCGCACCTGCATCCTCAAAGCAGCAGCGACAAGCGTGCGTCTGTCTGTTAAAGGGTGGTGTAACCCTCAATGTGCGCTCCACAAACAATAAAAAAATTCTTTTTTTTTCTGTCTTTGTGAATTGTGTGGGCTGTAGCTGCACCTGCATCCTCAAAGCAGCAGCAACAAGCGTGTGTCTGTCTGTTAAAGGGTGGTATAACCCTCAAAGTGCGCTCCTCAAACAATAAAAAAATTCTTCTTTTTTTTTCTGTCTTTGTGAAATGTGTGGGCTGTAGTCGCACCTGCATCCTCAAAGCAGCAGCCACAAGCATGCGTCTGTCTGTTAAAGGGTGGTGTAACCCTCAAAGTGCGCTCCACAAACAATAAAAAAATTCTTCTTTTTTTTCTGTCTTTGTGAATTGTGTGGGCTGTAGCCGCACCTGCATCCTCAAAGCAGCAGCGACAAGCGTGCGTCTGTCTGTTAAAGGGTGGTGTAACCCTCAATGTGCGCTCCACAAACAATAAAAAAATTGTTCTTTTTTTTTCTGTCTTTGTGAATTGTGTGGGCTGTAGCCGCACCTGCATCCTCAAAGCAGCAGCGACAAGCGTGCGTCTGTCTGTTAATGGATTACCTCAGTGACAGCATCCAAGTAGGCATGTCAGACAGTCCATACATGTACTGGCAGGAAAAAGAGGCAATTTGGAGGCCCCTGTACAAACTGGCTCTATTTTACCTGAGTTGCCCCCCCTCCAGTGTGCACTCCGAAAGAGTGTTTAGTGCAGCCGGGAACCTTGTCAGCAAAAGGTGTAGGAGGTTGCTTCCCCAAAATGTGGAGAAGATGATGTTCATAATAATGAATTATCAACTCCTCCAGGGAGACCAGCCTCCAGAATGTACAGAGGGACCTGTGGTGGTGGATTCCAGTGGGGACGAATTAATACTCTGTGAGAATGAGGATGTACACAACACTGAAGAGGGTGAGGAATCGGTGAATGAGGAGGATGAGGACGACATCTTGCCTCCGTAGAGCCAGTTTGTGCAGTAACAGACTAATTGCCAGCTTGTTTTGTGGGGGCCCAAATGAACCAATCATTTCAGCCACAGTCATGTGGCAGACCCTGGTGCTGAAATGATTGGTTTGTTAAAGCGTGCATGTCCTGTTTATACAACATAAGGGTGGGTGGGAGGGCCCAAGGACAATTCCATCTTGCACCTCTTTTTTTTCTTTGCATTTGCATTATGTACAGTTTGGGGCCTAGTTTTTCAAACTGCCATCCTGTCTGCCACTGCAGTGCCACTCCTAGATGGCCAACGTGTTTGTGCCGCCCACTCGTATCGCTTAGCATAGTCATCCAGCTACCTCGGTGCAACCTTTTGGACATAAAAACACTATTGTGAGGTGTGAGGTGTTCAGAATAGACTGGAAATGAGTGGAAATTAAGGGTATTGAGGTTAATAATAGCATAGGAGCAGAAAAACCCACAAATTCTGTGATTTTAGCTGTTTTTATGTTTTTTTAAAAAAAAAAATACAGATCCAAAACACAAAACCCAGAACCCAAAACACGGAAGGGTGGTTTTGGCAAAACCAATCCAGATCCAAAACACGAAGAAAGATCCAGATCCAAAACCAAAACACAAAACACGAAAAGTGGTCGGTGCACACCCCTAATTTATATATATATTTACAATATATCTCACCAGCATGCATAACAATGTAACCGGGGCAACATATTTGTTACTTAACTACTTTATTATAAGGCATACAGTTCACAATATTCATTGTGGAGGCGACATTGATATCATTAACATTTTACTGTAGGCAGATGAAAATAACTGTACATAACTGAGTGGGAAGTTTGTAACAAGCAGTGGAACACTGAATAAGACAAATGTTTTGCTTTAAGCTGGGAAAGTGGGTGATGTCTTCTTTAACTTGATGAATAAAATGATATGTTCAGCTGGTAAATAATATTCTCCATGAATGAGGATCAGTGTGATGGTGATTCTTCAGGAGGTCAAGGCCTACATTACAGTAACACACTTTCTAGATTTCCAAATACCTGCGAGCCTCTGATTCCAGGCATATGACCATGCAAGACAATGATAGGTCCATAACAGACTGCATTAATGGCCAATTCTTTATTGTATAAACCAGCCGTCAACCAGTACATTTACCAGAACATGGTTTGATCTACTGTATGTACATGGATACAGGAAAGAGGTTCAGAATGAATCAATGAGGAGTTACCAGCTATGCCACTAATCTCTGAAGAGCTCTAATGATTTCCTTATTGCGTAGACTATATACAAAAGGATTTACCATAGGGATCACTGTAGTATACAGCACACTCATGATCTGCTCTAAATTATTGTGTTTTTCTGATGGTGGCATCAAGTATACAGAAATGCCATTAACATAGTAGATAATCATGACAGTGAGGTGGGATGAGCAGGTGGAGAAAGTTTTTCTCCTTCCATCCCTTGATTTTATGTTCAATATAACAGTTATAATTTTTTTGTATGACATCACATTGATGAGGAATGGACAAAGGCCAAATAATACCATGTTAACATATATTACAATATAAATCATGTTTGTGCCAGAACAGGAGCTATTTATCAGAGCTTTAGCATCACAGAAGAAGTGTTGAATGGTGAAAGAATGACAGAAAGATATTTTAAGAACTGAAACTACCCACAACATTGAGTTTAAACATGCACATAACCAGGTCATTGTCACAAGCAGGATACAGATCTTCTTGCTCAGAATCTGGTGGTAGTGTAATGGATGACAGATCGCAATGTATCGGTCATACCCCATCACAAATAAAAGTGTAACTTCTGTGGTACAGCCTAAAATGTAAAAAAATATCTGAGTTGAACATTGTGTTAAAGATAATGTTTTATTCCGAGATTGCAAAATGTCCAGCAGTTTGGGAACAGTTACTGTTGTGTAACATATGTCAACAAAGGACAAGTTACAGAGAAATAGATACATGGGGGTGTGTAAACACGAATCCAAACATATTACTGTAATTACAGTTGTATTCACCAGGACTCCAATCAGATATATTAGGACAAAAACACTGAAAATGAGGGGTTCATCACCTGCTTTCATTAAAAATGGCCAAATGTAGAATTTTATAATAGAAGTGTGGTTCTCCATGAGATTCTATCACCAGTCTACAAGAAAATAATTATAATATATAAATATATAAGTTAAAACTTACATTAGTGCACACACTTTTGGCTTTGACTTTGGTAAAACCACCCTCAAGTGTTTTGGTTCGGATTCAGTTTTGGTTTTAGATATCTTTTAAAATTGTTTAAAATAAAAAAAACATCTAAGATCATATCATTTGGACCTATTTACATGCAACCGAAAACCACATTTTTTTTTAAAATCCTAATTCCGAATTTACAGCAGACCCGACCAGGGACTCTGTTATACTTAGATCCCCAAAAGTGGTCTGAGCAGGGATTTGATTCAACTTGGAGACTCTCAGTTCAGAAGTGTTAGATTTTCAGGAAAACTAAACCACACTTTTCTAGTTTTTACATGTATACTGATACAACATGCATAATTTTAATTTGCCACATAGCTGTATAAAACTAGATAAACTTGACATTGATTGTAATGTGCATAGCTGACTCATAATGAATGAATTAAAATGATTAGGGACATCTTTTAGAGTGAAAATATTCTTTCAAACTGAATTTCTTTTAGAAAGGTGCACATTTTTTGGTCTGCTAGTAAAATATGCACTTACAAGTAAATACATTGAAGAAATGAGAGCATATTCTGTAATACAAACATATCGGGGGGGGGGTAGAGGAAAGAACTGATACAGTTTGATACCCATGATACATTACTGCAATTTTGCCTTTCTGTTCTCTGGGTGCAAACGTGAGTTCCTGACACTCTGCTACCTGAGTGCAATCCTAAACTCTTTCCACAAATTTCTTAGCTCTTGCTACTGTACTACTCGATTGCAATCCTGAGTTCCATGACTCTCTTCTACCTGAGTGAATATATTAGTACTGTGCAGCTTTTAAAAATTGTAATGCCTTTTTTTTTGTAAAACCAATAAAGACATGCTGTAAATACATCTTGCATATATTACAGATTGTTATTGCAATTGGCTTAACATGTTATTTTTTTTATAACTACGCAAGGGCACAAATATCAATTTTATTAACCAAATAAGAGTTACAATTGAGATACATTTCTGTGCTAACTTTAAAATGTTGTCATTACTAATTTATTCTGTAAATGTTTAATCTGGATAATGTATATATTGATCAGTGCTGTTAATGCGTAAATTTAATTCTCACTATCTTCAAACATATTGACCTGAAAATGTGCTTGGACACAGGAGAAAACACATACTTATTAATAGTGCTTGTACACATTAACGTTGAAAATACTGGTAAAAACATGGAATAAATCCTTGTAGTTTGAACTCACTATTAAGGGAGTCTATGAAGCTAAATGTGTCTAAAGGTTTCCCTTCAGCACAGTGTTCTATGGCCTTGATTCAGAGCTGGACGCTCTTTGTTAGCACTCGCTCTGAATTAGGGCATTCTTTTTTTTAACCCCCCCACCTCCAGGCCGCTCACAAAGCTCTAGCGGGTGGTCTGGCGATGGTCGCGATTATCATGACCATTGGGCATGCAACGAGACCCTTGTGGTAGGGTCTCGTCCAACGCAAGCCTGAGTGTACTTCCTGCTCTAATAGATCAGGAAGTACACTACTGACATCACTGGTGATGTCAGTAGTGCCGCCCACAAATGGCTTGAACTACCTCAGGGCAACACACTGTCACACAATTGCTAAAAGTGGGCACACTCTTAAATTACACAGGCTTCAGGGCTGGCTCCAGTGGAAAATGGCAGTCTGTCAAAAACCTGTGAAAAGCCACAAAAGTATGCATTTAAATTAAGTCTAAGCAAATTTGATGACTCATGCAAGTTCATTGTAAATCCAGAGACTCTGGTTGTGATGCAATTGGGTGCAAGTTATATTGAGGTTAAAAACCTCTCACCCAATTTTGGATTAACGCGTGTATGCACGCTCCTGATACCCACGATATACAATTAAAAATAATGGTTGCAAGGTTTTCAGCTGAAAACCCCATGATGTGTAAAAAATACAAAATTTTAAAAATGATCCTCACCTGTCTGGGGGTTTCAGATGGCCTCCGCAACTCCCGCTGGCCTCCCCTCCACCTTGTCACTGGTGAAGGGGCCTGCTGGGAGTCCCAGGGGCTGCTGGGAGGCTACAGGGGCTGCTGGGTGGTGCAAGGGCTGCTGGGAGATGCAGTTCTCCCAGCACCAGCTACAGGAGGAAATACACTCACATGTGGGGAGGTCACACACACCAGGGGTCAATAATGCACACACACACTAATATACACTTACAAACACTCACAGACACTCACACACACTCACTCACATACTCTGATGCATAAGACACATTTCCCGAATTAGCAGCTGCTGAATGTCTGGTGGCTCCAGCTAATTACAAAAGCCATGAGGGGTCTCCTGTCATTAGCTGGGTAGCAATGTATGTGGTAAAATATGCATTGCTAAATGTCCATATTGGTTTGGGGTCATGCTTTGTTATTTTACCGAAGACTCCTGGTTCCTACAGATACCAGCGCCAGGACCTAGGTGAGTATAGGATTTTTTATTCACAAGTACAGCTGTGGATTTCTACTTGGAGAAGGGAACAGAACATCTGGCAGCAGGTAAGTATGTGTGAGCAAGTTAGGTGTGCAATAAAGTTTTACTTACTTTGGTATGTGTGTCCTGTGGTTTTTTAGCTATTTTTTTATAGAGGGGGTACAAGTGCCGGCTTCCAGCTGGCACTTGTATTTCCACAAGTGCCAAAGGGCAGGCATGCTGGCACCTGTAGTTCCACTTTAAAAAACAATAGTAACATTTAGGGGTGAGCGGGTTCGGATTTCTGAAATCCGAACCCCCCCGAGCCCCCCCGATCCGAGGCAGATCCGAGTCAGGCTCGACTTTTCCCACCTAACTTGGATCTGAAATCGAGGTAAAACGTCATCTTCCCGCCTTTCCGGGTCTCGCGGGTTTTGGATCCTATATAAGGTACCCGCGTCTGCGCCATTTTCTCACTCGGCTGTGGACAGTGAAGAGGGAGGGTGGGAGTTAGGGCTGGCTGGGCTGTGTAGTGTAGTGTAGTATAGTGCAGAGTAGTGTTGTGCTGTGCTGTGCTGTGCTGCGCTGTGCTGCTGTTGTCCACTACTTCAAAGTCCATAGGGGCTGGCTGTTTTGTGCTGTGCTGCTGTTGTTAATAGGGGCTGTGTCCACTACTTCAAAGTCCATAGGGGCTGGCTGGACTGTGTTGTGCAGTCAGTTCTCCATAGGGGCTGTGTCCACTCCAAAGTCCTGTGCAGTGTCCATGTCCTAAAGGGGTGCTGTAGTGTTGTCAAGGGGGTGTTCTGTCCATCAGGGGTGCTCCCCCCAAGTGCTAAAAAAATAATATTTTTTCTGTGTTTGTGAATTGTGTGCGCAGTAGCCGCGCGTGCATCAACAAAGTAGTGCCAAGCGTGCGCCTGTGTCATAACTAAAGGGCCGGCTGGCTTGACCATTAAAGGGTGCTGTAACCCCCAAAGTACACTCCAGTCCAAACCCCCCCCAAATTTTTTTTCTGTGTTTGTGAATTGTGTGCGCAGTAGCCGCATGTGCATCAACAAAGTAGTGCCAAGCATGCGCCTGTGTCATAAGTAATGGGCCGGCTGGCTTGACGGTTAAAGGGTGCTGTAACCCCCAAAGTACACTCCAGTCCAAACCAAAAAAAAAATATTTTCTGTGTTTGTGAATTGTGTGCGCAGTAGCCGCACGTGCATCAAAAAAAGTAGTGCCAAGCGTGCGCCTGTGTCATATGTAAAGGGCCAGCTGGCTTGACCATTAAAGCGTGCTTTAACCCCCAAAGTACACTACAAACCAAATAACAAAATAATTTTTCTGTGTTTGTGAATTGTGTGCGCAGTAGCCGCACATGCATCAACAAAGTAGTGCCAAGCGTGCGCCTGTGTCATAAGTAAAGGGCCGGCTGGCTTGACCGTTAAAGGGTGCTGTAACCCCCAAAGTACACTCCAGTCCAAACCAAAAAAAAAATATTTTCTGTGTTTGTGAATTGTGTGCGCAGTAGCCGCACGTGCATCAACAAAGTAGTGCCAAGCATGCGCCTGTGTCATAAGTAAAGGGCCGGCTGTCTTGACCGTTAAAGGGTGCTGTAACCCCCAAAGTATACTCCAAATCAAATAACAAAATATTTTTTCTGTGTTTGTGAATTGTGTGCGCAGTAGCCGCATGTGCATCAACAAAGTAGTGCCAAGCGTGCGCCTGTGTCATAAGTAAAGGGCCGGCTGGCTTGACCATTAAAAGGGTGCTGTAACCCCCAAAGTACACTCCAAACCAAATAACAAAATATTTTCTGTGTTTGTGAATTGTGTGCACTGTGGCTGCACGTGCATCAACAATGGAGCAGAGCCAAGTGTGCGCCTGTGTCATAAGTAAAGGGCCGGCTGGCTTGACCGTTAAAGGGTGCTGTAACCCCCAAAGTACACTCCAAATCTAATAACAAAATATTTTTTCTGTGTTTGTGAATTGTGTGCGAAGTAGCCGCACGTGCATCAACAAAGTAGTGCCAAGCGTGCGCCTGTGTCATAAGTAAAGGGCCAGCTGGCTTGACCGTTAAAGGGTGCTGTAACCCCCAAAGTACACTCCAAATCAAATAACAAAATATTTTTTCTGTGTTTGTGAATTGTGTGCGCAGTAGCCGCATGTGCATCAACAAAGTAGTGCCAAGCGTGCGCCTGTGTCATAAGTAAAGGGCCGGCTGGCTTGACCGTTTAAGGGTGCTGTAACCCCCAAAGTACACTCCAAACCAAATAACAAAATATTTTCTGTGTTTGTGAATTGTGTGCACTGTGGCTGCACGTGCATCAACAATGGAGCAGAGCCAAGTGTGCGCCTGTCTCCCATAAGTAAAGAGCCGGCTGGCTCATTTCTTAAAGGGTGGTGTAACCCACAAAGTGCACTACTCTCCAGCAAAAATAAAAAAATATTTTCTGTGTTTGTGTGCGCCTTAGCCGCACATATATATCAATATAACATAAATGAAGGACCAAACTTTCTCCAATAAAAATAAAATAGGGAAAGATCAAGAACCACTTCCTCCTAGTGCTGTTGCTGCTGCTGGGAGTTGTTCATCATCCCAGAGAGGAAGTAGGAACACCTCTACTTTTACTAAACAATTGACCCATCAACAGTCCCTAGTGAGGAGGATGAAGGACAACAGCTGTCATCCTGAAGCAAAACGTATAACTGAGGCCTTGACTGCTATGTTGGTGTTAGACGTGCGTCCGATATCCGCCATTAGTGCAGTGGGATTTAGACAATTGATGGAGGTAGTGTGTCCCCGGTTCCAAATCCAATCTAGATACCACCTGCATCCTCAAAGCAGCAGTGACAAGCGTGCGTCTGTCTGTTAAAGGGTGGTGTAACCCTCAAAGTGCGCTCCTCAAACAATAAAAAAATTCTTCTTTTTTTTTCTGTCTTTGTGAAATGTGTGGGCTGTAGTCGCACCTGCATCCTCAAAGCAGCAGCCACAAGTGTGCGTCTGTCTGTTAAAGGGTGGTGTAACCCTCAAAGTGCGCTCCACAAACAATAAAAAAATTCTTTTTTTTTTCTGTCTTTGTGAATTGTGTGGGCTGTAGCCGCACCTGCATCCTCAAAGCAGCAGCGACAAGCGTGCATCTGTCTGTTAAAGGGTGGTGTAACCCTCAATGTGCGCTCCACAAACAATAAAAAAATTCTTTTTTTTTTCTGTCTTTGTGAATTGTGTGGGCTGTAGCTGCACCTGCATCCTCAAAGCAGCAGCAACAAGCGTGCGTCTGTCTGTTAAAGGGTGGTATAACCCTCAAAGTGCGCTCCTCAAACAATAAAAAAATTCTTCTTTTTTTTCTGTCTTTGTGAAATGTGTGGGCTGTAGTTGCACCTGCATCCTCAAAGCAGCAGCCACAAGCGTGCGTCTGTCTGTTAAAGGGTGGTGTAACCCTCAAAGTGCGCTCCACAAACAATAAAAAAATTCTTCTTTTTTTTCTGTCTTTGTGAATTGTGTGGGCTGTAGCCGCACCTGCATCCTCAAAGCAGCAGCGACAAGCGTGCGTCTGTCTGTTAAAGGGTGGTGTAACCCTCAATGTGCGCTCCACAAACAATAAAAAAATTGTTCTTTTTTTTTCTGTCTTTGTGAATTGTGTGGGCTGTAGCCGCACCTGCATCCTCAAAGCAGCAGCGACAAGCGTGCGTCTGTCTGTTAAAGGGTGGTGTAACCCTCAATGTGCGCTCCACAAACAATAAAAAAATTGTTCTTTTTTTTTCTGTCTTTGTGAATTGTGTGGGCTGTAGCCGCACCTGCATCCTCAAAGCAGCAGCGACAAGCGTGCGTCTGTCTGTTAATGGATTACCTCAGTGACAGCATCCAAGTAGGCATGTCAGACAGTCCATACATGTACTGGCAGGAAAAAGAGGCAATTTGGAGGCCCCTGTACAAACTGGCTCTATTTTACCTGAGTTGCCCCCCCTCCAGTGTGCACTCCGAAAGAGTGTTTAGTGCAGCCGGGAACCTTGTCAGCAAAAGGTGTAGGAGGTTGCTTCCCCAAAATGTGGAGAAGATGATGTTCATAATAATGAATTATCAACTCCTCCAGGGAGACCAGCCTCCAGAATGTACAGAGGGACCTGTGGTGGTGGATTCCAGTGGGGACGAATTAATACTCTGTGAGAATGAGGATGTACACAACACTGAAGAGGGTGAGGAATCGGTGAATGAGGAGGATGAGGACGACATCTTGCCTCCGTAGAGCCAGTTTGTGCAGTAACAGACTAATTGCCAGCTTGTTTTGTGGGGGCCCAAATGAACCAATCATTTCAGCCACAGTCATGTGGCAGACCCTGGTGCTGAAATGATTGGTTTGTTAAAGCGTGCATGTCCTGTTTATACAACATAAGGGTGGGTGGGAGGGCCCAAGGACAATTCCATCTTGCACCTCTTTTTTTTCTTTGCATTTGCATTATGTACAGTTTGGGGCCTAGTTTTTCAAACTGCCATCCTGTCTGCCACTGCAGTGCCACTCCTAGATGGCCAACGTGTTTGTGCCGCCCACTCGTATCGCTTAGCATAGTCATCCAGCTACCTCGGTGCAACCTTTTGGACATAAAAACACTATTGTGAGGTGTGAGGTGTTCAGAATAGACTGGAAATGAGTGGAAATTAAGGGTATTGAGGTTAATAATAGCATAGGAGCAGAAAAACCCACAAATTCTGTGATTTTAGCTGTTTTTATGTTTTTAAAAAAAAAAAAATACAGATCCAAAACACAAAACCCAGAACCCAAAACACGGAAGGGTGGTTTTGGCAAAACCAATCCAGATCCAAAACACGAAGAAAGATCCAGATCCAAAACCAAAACACAAAACACGAAAAGTGGTCGGTGCACACCCCTAATTTATATATATATTTACAATATATCTCACCAGCATGCATAACAATGTAACCGGGGCAACATATTTGTTACTTAACTACTTTATTATAAGGCATACAGTTCACAATATTCATTGTGGAGGCGACATTGATATCATTAACATTTTACTGTAGGCAGATGAAAATAACTGTACATAACTGAGTGGGAAGTTTGTAACAAGCAGTGGAACACTGAATAAGACAAATGTTTTGCTTTAAGCTGGGAAAGTGGGTGATGTCTTCTTTAACTTGATGAATAAAATGATATGTTCAGCTGGTAAATAATATTCTCCATGAATGAGGATCAGTGTGATGGTGATTCTTCAGGAGGTCAAGGCCTACATTACAGTAACACACTTTCTAGATTTCCAAATACCTGCGAGCCTCTGATTCCAGGCATATGACCATGCAAGACAATGATAGGTCCATAACAGACTGCATTAATGGCCAATTCTTTATTGTATAAACCAGCCGTCAACCAGTACATTTACCAGAACATGGTTTGATCTACTGTATGTACATGGATACAGGAAAGAGGTTCAGAATTAATCAATGAGGAGTTACCAGCTATGCCACTAATCTCTGAAGAGCTCTAATGATTTCCTTATTGCGTAGACTATATACAAAAGGATTTACCATAGGGATCACTGTTGTATACAGCACACTCATGATCTGCTCTAAATTATTGTGTTTTTCTGATGGTGGCATCAAGTATACAGAAATGCCATTAACATAGTAGATAATCATGACAGTGAGGTGGGATGAGCAGGTGGAGAAAGTTTTTCTCCTTCCATCCCTTGATTTTATGTTCAATATAACAGTTATAATTTTTTTGTATGACATCACATTGATGAGGAATGGACAAAGGCCAAATAACACCATGTTAACATATATTACAATATAAATCATGTTTGTGCAAGAACAGGAGCTATTTATCAGAGCTTTAGCATCACAGAAGAAGTGTTGAATGGTGAAAGAATGACAGAAAGATATTTTAAGAACTGAAACTACCCACAACATTGAGTTTAAACATGAACATAACCAGGTCATTGTCACAAGCAGGATACAGATCTTCTTGCTCAGAATCTGGTGGTAGTGTAATGGATGACAGATTGCAATGTATCGGTCATACCCCATCACAAATAAAAGTGTAACTTCTGTGGTACAGCCTAAAATGTAAAAAAATATCTGAGTTGAACATTGTGTGAAAGATAATATTTTATTCCGAGATTGCAAAATGTCCAGCAGTTTGGGAACAGTTACTGTTGTGTAACATATGTCTACAAAGGACAAGTTACAGAGAAATAGATACATGGGGGTGTGTAAACACGAATCCAAACATATTACTGTAATTACAGTTGTATTCACCAGGACTCCAATCAGATATATTAGGACAAAAACACTGAAAATGAGGGGTTCATCACCTGCTTTCATTAAAAATGGCCAAATGTATAATTTTATAATAGAAGTGTGGTTCTCCATTAGATTCTATCACCAGTCTACAAGAAAATATTTATAATATATAAATATATAAGTTAAAACTTACATTAGTGCACACACTTTTGGCTTTGACTTTGGTAAAACCACCCTCAAGTGTTTTGGTTCAGATTCAGTTTTGGTTTTAGATATCTTTAAAATTGTTTAAAATAAAAAAAACATCTAAGATCATATCATTTGGACCTATTTACATGCAACCCAAAACCAACATTTTTTTTTAAAATCCTAATTCCGAATTTACAGCAGACCCGAGCAGGGACTCTGTTATACTTAGATCCCCAAAAGTGGTCTGAGCCGGGATTTGATTCGACTTGGAGACCCTCTGTTCTTAAGTGTTAGATTTTCAGGAAAACTAAACCACACTTTTCTAGTTTTTACATGTATACTGATACAACATGCATAATTTTAATTTGCCACATAGCTGTATAAAACTAGATAAACTTGACATTGATTGTAATGTGCATAGCTGACACATAATGAATGAATTAAAATGATTAGGGACATCTTTTAGAGTGAAAATATTCTTTCAAACTGAATTTCTTTTAGAAAGGTGCACATTTTTTGGTCTGCTAGTAAAATATGCACTTACAAGTAAATACATTGAAGAAATGAGAGCATATTCTGTAATACAAACATATCGGGGGGTAGAGGAAAGAACTGATACAGTTTGATACCCAGGATACATTACTGCAATTTTGCCTTTCTGTTCTCTGGGTGCAAACGTGAGTTCCTGACACTCTGCTACCTGAGTGCAATCCTAAGCTCTTTCCACTCATTTCTCAGCTCTTGCTACTGTACTACTCGATTGCAATCCTGAGTTCCATGACTCTCTTCTACCTAAGTGAATATATTAGTACTGTGCAGCTTTTAAAAATTGTTATGCCTTTTTTTTTGTAAAACCAATAAAGACATGCTGTAAATACATCTTGCATATATTACAGATTGTTATTGCAATTGGCTTAACATGTTATTTTTTTTATAACTACGCAAGGGCACAAATATCAATTTTATTAACCAAATAAGAGTTACAATTGAGATACATTTCTGTGCTCACTTTAAAATATTGTCATTAATAATTTATTCTGTAAATGTTTAATCTGGATAATGTATATATTGATCAGTGCTGTTAATGCGTAAATTTAATTCTAATTATGTTCAAACATATTGACCTGAAAATGTGCTTGGACACTGGAGAAAACACATCCTTAATAGTGCTTGTACACATTAACGTTGAAAATACTTGTAAAAACATGGAATAAATCCTTGTAGTTTGTCCTCACTATTAAGGGAGTCTATGAAGCTAAATGTGTCTAAAGGTTTCCCTTCAGCACAGTGTTCTATGGCCCTGATTCAGAGCTGGACGTTCTTTGTTAGCACTCGCTCTGAATCAGGGCATTCTTTTTTTTTACCCCCCCCACCTCCAGGCCACTCACTAAGCTCTAGTGGGCGGTTTGGCAATGGTCGCGATTATCATGACCATCGGGCATGCAACGAGACCCTTGTGGTAGGGTCTCGTCCAACGCAAGCCCGAGTGTACTTCCTGCTCTAATAGAGCAGGAAGTACACTACTGACATTACTGGTGACGTCAGTAGGGCCGCCCACAAATGGCAGGTGTTCCTTCAGGAACGCCTCCATTTGTGCAGCCACCCCACCTGCACGCCTACAAAACGGGGCGAGCTGTCAATCACAATCGGCGGCCACCCGTCTTGTAGTGAGTCCCGCAGTGAGTGAAAATTCAATCGCTACAGGGTTCGCGCATGCGCTGTGCGCACGCCACGCATGTGCACTGCCCGGCCATCTACCCACTTGCGAGTGCTATGTGCTCGCGAGCAGGTCTGAATCAGGCCCTATGTTCTGCATGAGCTCTCCTACAGAACTTCATTGTCTTTTTTGAGCATCAACACTGCAGTCATTGTTGAAGTTGATATTAAATGAACCAAAGGTAACCCTTGCTAGAAAATGTGTGCGTGTCTGTCTCTATGTATTTATGTATTTGAATATCAGCATTAAAGTACACTCATTAGGCTTTCAGAATGCACATTAGAGACTTATAAAACATTTGTGAGTGTACAAGTCCATCTTTGCTTTTTTTTCTCTTACAAAGACTATTGTTACAGTGCTGGTGTAATTTAGTTATATTTGATATCTCCCTCATTAGTTACAGTTACACTGACCAGGAATAAATCATAAATAGACTATACAGTTGCATTCACAATTATGCTCTCATTATAATCATATTATAGTGCTATTCATCATTCATATTATTAATATAAAAGACAGTCTTTTTAGTTTCTTTACAAAATGTTCCCCTATAAATCTTTTTTAAAACACCTCAACATTCAGTTTTATGAGAAATATCTAATACCTTCCTCTGTGTCTGATAATGTATTTGTTCTATTGGATAATGACAAGCCCAATAGTACTCTTCCTTTATATTTGGTTCAACAATACCGTAAGTAAGTAAGGTAGTTGTGTTTGAAAATTTTTAAAAACACTAGGATGCAATTAAATTCACAGAATGGAAGATAAAAATGGTGATTATAGAAACCATCGGTAAATGTAGTCTATATTACTGACTCTACTATTCTTAGGGGTTAGAGAATTAGTTCTGTAATCCTCCACCTGCTCTCATTTAGTCAGACATCTAGGAAATGTATGTGATATGCACCAGCATACTGGAAGCCACTATGAATAGCATAAAAACAGGATGTGATTTCAATAAAATAAAAATGCGAGACAACAAAAAAAAACAACTGATTAAAGTAGTTACGTATCCACACTTAGAAAAACCATTCTCAAAAAAAAGTGTTCCCCAAGTTTAGCATTGCTGGGGACCTTCACCTTTCCTGGAACTAGGGGGTAAATTTACTAAAATGAGAGTTTTTAGAAGTGGAGATGTTGCCCATAGTAACCAATCAGATTCTAGCTATTATATTATAGAAGGTTAGGTTAAATGTTAAGAAGAATCTGATTTGTTGCTATGGGCAACTTCTCACCTTAGTATATTTAACCCTAAGAGACAGCTGCTGCTTATTCACTGTCATTTTATCAGTTGAAGTTACATGAAACAGAGAAGGAATAACATGTGCCTGAGAGAAGACTAGATTAATCACTAGAAAAGGAAGCATGGTGAGATGGGGTAATAGAGCTTGGGTGCACATAATGGAATGAGATGAATATCTGCATATATTGCTGTTAGTAAATAACCCTTACTACATAAGAAACTAGCATTATATTAGCATATTTGTTTTATAGCCTTAATATTGTTGACTATTAATTTAAAGATATACACTTTAAAAATGCAAATTCAAAAATAACCCCAAAAATAAATAAATAAGTTTTTACTAATAATCAAACAGTGTAACTGACACTTTGCTGCAATAAAAGTACATACAAAGTGTTTTCTTTACAAAGTGTATCAAGACATTTTAGTGTCAATTAATTTTCTACTCACTATACATAGTACATGGTACTGTGCTGATACTGTCAGCTACAAATGCTTTCAGTAATATTTCTTATATCTTTAAGTCTATCTATGGAATCCTTATATAAATGTTCTGTTGTGTAAAATCACTGCAATAGATTACATACCATAGAACATGTCATGTCCCAGCCCTTGTTTCATGGTAGAAACAGATTAGATATATATAAGATTTTATACTAAACTTATACAGTATGTTAACAAAAGACCTCTGGGGAAAATAAAATATTATGTCATTATAATGCTGAAGTAAACCGCTCTGGGATATTGATTTCCTCATCTGCCTTTAAAAAGTTTACTTTTTCATCTAAGTAATGTTATACTTTCAGAGTTCTGAAATTTATAATAGTAAATATATTTATAATAAGTGAGAAGGGTGTTGTTCTTATGCGCAGCCAGAGTTTTGGACCTAACTACACCAAATTTGGCATTGCAGTGTAGTTTGACCAGGATTAGGTTTTTGTCTAGGATTGAACTACCTCAGGGCCACACACTGTCACACAATTGCTAAAAGTGGGCACACTCTTAAATTACCCAGGCTTCAGGGCTGGCTCCAGTGGAAAATGGCAGTCTGTCAAAAACCTGTGAAAAAGCCACAAAAGTATGCATTTAAATTAAGTCTAAGCAAATTTGATGACTCATGCAAGTTCATTGTAAATCCAGAGCCTCTGGTGGTGATGCAATTGGGCGTAAGTTATATTGAGGTTAAAAACCACTCGCCTAATTTTGGATTAACGTGTGTATGCGCGCTCCTGATAGCCACAGTATCCAATTAAAAATAATGGATACAAGGTTTTCAGCTGAAAACCCCATGATGCGTAATAAATATTTTTTTTTTAAAATGATCCTCACCTGTCTGAGGGTTTCAGATGGCCTCCACAACACCCGGTGGCCTCCCCTCCACCTTGTCACTGGTGAAGGTGACTGTCAGGAGTCCCAGGGGCTGCTGGGAGGCTACCGGGGCTGCTGGGTGGTGCAAGGGTTGCTGGGAGATGTAGTTCTCCCAGCACCAGCTACAGAAAGAAATACACTCACATGGGGGGAGGTCACACACACCAGGGGTCATTCATGCACACACACACACTAATATACACTTACAAACACTCACAGACACTCACACACACTCACATACTCTGATGCATAAGACACATTTCCCGAATTAGCAGCTGCTGAATGTCTGGTGGCTTCGGCTAATGACAAAAGCCACGAGGGGTCTCCTGTCATTAGCTGGGTAGCGATGTGTGTGGTAAAACATGAATTGCTAAATGTCCATTCTGGTCTTGGGTCATGTTTTGTTATTTTACCAAGACCCATGGTTCCTACAGATACCAGCGCCAGGACTTAGGTGAGTATAGGATTTTTTATTCACAGGTACAGCTGTGGATTTCTACTTGGAGAAGGGAACAGAACATCTGGCAGCAGGTAAGTTTGTGTGAGCGAGTTAGGTGTGAAATAAAGTTTTACTTACTTTGGTATGTGTGTCCTGTGGTTTTTTAGCTATTTTTTTACAGAGGGGGTACAGGTGCCAGCCTCCTGCTGGCACTTGTAGTTCCACAAGTGCCAAAGGGCAGGTATGCTGGCACCTGTAGTTCCACTTTAAAAAACAATAGTAACATTATAATATTCCCATTATTACTCCTGCACCCACTGCCCAGTGTTGCACGTAAGGGCAGTGGGTGCAGTGGGTGCAGGCCCTGGGCTTTAGCTTAAGCCTTGAGTGCTCAGGAGAGGGGGACCCCTTTATTATGGAGTCCCCATCTCCCCTAAGATCCTCAGCTTGGGCTGGCTGGCTTGAGGTGATAATACTTTGCCCAGGGTGACCTGTTGAAAGGGTCCCTTGGTTGTGGCATTACACCCTGGCTGGATTTGAGCCTGGTCCTAAATTATGAGGGAACCTTACACATCTTTTCCCCATATTTTGTTTATGCTACTTGAATGTTATCAATTTTTGCCACTTTGGTACCCAAGTGCAATCCTGAGTTTGAAAGACTCCAGTATCCATTACTTCTTGTGCTCTGCTACCCAAGTGCAAACCTGGGTTCCATAGAACTCTGATACCTGAAATCAATCCTGTTTGCAAACAAACTCCCAAATGAGTGCAAATATGAGTTTCTTACACTCTACACCCAAGTACAATCCTCACTTCTGGTCACTCGTCTTTGAGAGCACAAGCCTGCATCGACCAGTGGTGCAGGGAAGAGCCCTGGCTTTAGCATAAGCCTTGTGTGCTTAGGTGAGGGGGCCCCTTTATTGAGGGATCCCCACCTCCCCTGAGATCCTCGGCTTGGGCTGACCAGCTTGAGGTGATAATACTTTGGCCAGAGAGACCTGGTGAAAGGGTGCATGGCTGTGGTATTACACCCTGCCTGGATTTGAGCCTGGTGCTGGTTTTAAAAATGGGGAACACTATGCAATTACCGCCTCTATTTTTAAAACCAGGACAGGCTCAGCAGCCCAGTGCTGGTTCTTAAAATATGCGGGAACCCTACCATCTTTTCTCCATATATTCAGAACCAGAACTGGCTAAGGCACCAGTGGATAATTTATGCTTTATTTATACATCATTTTGTTAAACAAATTTAACCATTTTTTCAAGCTTTAAAACACACAAGCATCCTTCACATACTGTATCTCACTGATATGTGCAGGCTGCTTTTTCAGGAGTGTTTGGCTGTGGTCAGACACTGAAAACTCATGTGAGAAATCTATATCACATACACCATAAGAAAACACGATCTCAGAAAAACAGGATTCTTGGTAAATTTGAGTGTTTCAGAAGCCTAAAATCACTCAAGTTTCAGTGAGCCTAATCGAATTTCTAAATGGCAAAACTCAACCAGACACGATCCTTAGGAAATGTACCCCCTTGTCTCTTAACTTTTAAAGCCCAGTCATGATTTCCTACTGTTTCACTTCTGTCTGCGATCTCTGTGTTTTTAGTGGGTTGGTGTGAGCTGAAGTTGCTAGGCAACTGCTTTCCACTCTGGCGAGGACTTATTTAAGGAGCACCTGCCCGGTCTGACAGCTCTCAGGGTTGCAAGTGTACAGCTTCTTTAATCAACACTGTGTTCTTGTGGTTGTTCACATGATCTCATTCCAGCAAGTGATTGGGTGTTACCCACATAAATGCACTAAGCATATTCACTGCCCTGTCAGTGTTAGGTTTTAGGTTAAGGTTAGGTTTAGGTTAAGTCTACTGTCATTGGTGAAACATCATACACCCTAGTTATGAATAAGGGTTATCAGCTATGGAGATTGAGGTACTGTATATAACACCTGTCACTCTGTTTATAGAGTGCAATGCTGAGTTCCAGAGACTCTGCTCTCCATGTACAATCTTGATATCTTACCATTTTGCTACCTGATTACAAATATGAGTCCTTGCCACTTTGCTATCCTAGTGTATTCCTGAGGTTCTAATTTTCTACTTTTCATATGTTTATGGAATTCTGCTACCAGCCATTAATTCAGTGCAATCCTGAGAACCATGATACTGATACCATTGTGTTCTTTTGAATATCTGAAATTTTACTATCCATATGCAAGTCTGAGTTTCTTAAACTCTGTCATCCAAGTACAAACCTGAGTTCTTGCCATTCTGCTATCCAAGTGCAATCCTATCACATTAGTATCAATGTCTTCCTTAAACTATGCTCCTTGTTTGCCATCTCGAATACCTGAATTTGGCTGTCCATGTGCAATTCTAGGTTTTTGCCACTCAGCTACCTGAAAACAAACCAGAGCTCCTGCTGCTACCCAAGTACAATAATTAAATGGAACACACTTTACTACCTGTATGCAAAAGTTGGTTTCGCACACTCTTCAATTATGATCCTGAGTTCCTGTCACTATTCGAGTGCAGTCCCAAATTTTAAGTTACTTGTATTCCCAAGATCTATCCTGAGTTTGCAACTCTATAGTTCATGTGCTCCTTGCACTATACTATCCATGAGCAGTCCTGAATTCATAATACCATGCTACCTGAATGTAATCCTGAGTTTTTGCCACTTTGCTACCCAAATGCAATCCTGAGTTTGAAAGACTCCAGTATCCATTGGTGCCCAATGGATACTGGATACTGCTGCCGAAGTGCAAACCTGGGTTCCATAGAACTATGATACCTGAAATCAACTCTATACACAATCAATCTCCCACCCGAGTGCAAATATGAGTTTCTTATACTCTACACCCAAGTACAATCCTCAATTCTTGTAACTCTTCTTTGAGAATACAAGTCTGAGCTTTTGACACTATTTAAATGCAATCCTGATTTTCCTGATACTCTGATACCCTTATATTATCTTAAATGCCTGAAATTTGAATATCCATGTGCATTTATGAGTTCCTTAATCTCTGCTGCCCAAATACATCTGAGTTTGTGACTCTGTTATTCATATGTGTAACTAGAAGGGTTAATGTAATGTGCTCCTTTTCATACATTCATCTGTTGTTCAAGGTTTGTGTGTGTCCTTGTAGTTTGATTTAAGATGGTGTCCATGAAATCTGTGCAGGGCATGTAGTAATATGTGCAGACAAGTTTTTATTGAGAGTAAATATGTCAATAAGATAGTACTCAAGACACCAGCTGATGACTTTGACATTGCACTTAGGTAAACATATAAAGGGGGAATTTATTTAGCTCTGTTAAGGGGTGCTAATTGATCACTGGCCCCTGTTCAGGTCTGTGAACTGTTCACACTCTATGAGTTAACAGCTGTTAACTGCAATTAACGCCTCTTTTTATCACTTATAAAATAGGGTCTTGGGTAAAAAAGGAAACCTGATTGTATATCCTCAAGTGAAAAAACCAAAGCTACCTCCCTTTTTTACCCATTTAGTTTCACTCCTAATTGAATCCCTCCCAAAGATAATATGCATTATTCACAATTGAGTAAATACTGCCCCCTGTTACTAATAAAGTTGAGTGTTAATGTAGGTGTTCTGGGAAGATACCTTCCATACTTTTAAGGTGATAAAGGAATATTCTTGTGATACTTATGTAGCACTTTGAGCTTGCCTTTGTTACTGAAGCTAATATGTATGGATGTTGTCAAGTATGCAGGTTATTCAATATTGGTGTCTGATTAAGATAAAGGGGGCTCCCCAGGGCTAATTGAAGCTCCTTTATTTATCTTGAATATATAAACTTAATCTGTTTATACCTACTGTATATATATATATATAAATATATATATATATATATATAATTATGTTATACATTGTTAAATACCTATTGTGTATTAATAAATTAATGTCCATTTATATAGTCATATTAACCTGAAACTGTGTCTTCATTCATTGTTGTCTTATTTTTGTTCAGTTCTACTCGGTTCTTTTTGACAATTTAGCACTTCGGATTTTTTTTATTAGCTTTTCAAAACACATGAGAGCCAAATAGCCAATAAGATGCCTTTTCCAGATATGACTTTACCTGAGTAGAACCAAACCTCTCATCTATATTTTTCACTGATATGTGTAGTAACCCAGTGTATAAAAGTCCCACTGATTACACATATGCCTTTACACTACTAATTGCCATACTAAATTAAAGACAACCTGTTACAAACACGAGTGAAAACCTGAACTCTAGCCACTGTGCTACCAAAATACAAACCCAAGATCCTACTACTATTTAAGTTAATTTCTGAATTCCATGAAACTCTGCTACCAAAGAGCAATTAGAAATTTGTGACTCTACTATCCATGTTCTACTTTCACTCTGTTGTCCATGGGATATCCTGAAATACTGACACCAGACTGTCATCCTGAGTTTTTGAAACGTTGCTATTCAAGTGCAGTCCAGAGTTCTCTAAACACTATTATCTATGTTCTCATGGTACTGTACTCTGCTATTCATGTGCCCTCATGAATTTCTGACACTCTGCTTTTCATATGCTATCTGGTGTACCCTAACTGTGGATTGAGCTATTTATGTGAAATTTAAACTTCTTGTCTCTCTGCAAATCTGAGTTTCATGACTCTGTGAAACCCAAGTTCAATCTTGATTTCCTGCCATTCTACTACATGAGTGCAGATATAAGTTCCTGAAACTTTGCTACCTGAGTCCAATCCCCAGTTCTTGCCACTTCTGATTTCATACCACTATTCAAGTGCATTCCTGAATTCCATGATACTCTGCTTCTAAACTGCAATTCAGAATTTGTGTTTCTACTATCTATGTGCTACTTTTACTCTGCTACAAGTGATATCCTGAATTACTGAAACTGCTATCAGAGTGCAAACTTGAGTTTTTGCTCATGGAGCTCTGCTATCTATGCAATTCAGACCGGCTTGCTAGGCTGCATTCGTTTGTAGCTGGCTAATCTTTGCATTCTGTGCATGCATATGCATTGCAGTGCATGTGCATGAGCCAGTCACTGCGATCGGGAATCGTGCACTCATAGTACACAGACTGAGCACTACTTTGAGTGACAGATAGTGCTGTTTGTGGGTGGTAACAGAGGAAGTTCCAGGAAAATGGGGGGAGTGGATGAGTGAATGCAGGCATGTCTGAGTGTCAAAATGCCGTTCTTTGGGCGTCCATAATTGTGCATGTCCCCTGGTTGTGTTTCAGCCCGCAGTGATTGCAGTGCTTGCTGCAGGATAGGGTCTACCTCCAGGGCTGCAAGCAGCTCCGATGGCTCTCGATGGTACTGATTAATCATACACTTCCTGAAGATGATGTGTGCTAAGAAAGAAAAGTGGGCATTATTACACCGGGGTGTGTTCACTCTGCTCTAAGTCTCTCTAAGACATAGAGGGCATCCTTAAGCCTGGCTGTGCAATCATGGAATTTGCATACCTGGCCCCTGATGGCTGCGAAAGTGTGCTGTATTACAAATGGGTCTGAATGAGCTTCTATGTTCCATCCTGAATGTCAAACCCTCTGCTTCTCATGTACCCCATGTTGAGCTGTCCTTTTGCATTTCTACTTTCTATAAAACTCTGCTAATCAAATGAAATTTTGAGTTCCTGTCTTAGTGAAAGCCTGAGTTCCATGACATTTTATTACCTACAGATATGCCCAGCTTCATCCTTGTTGCTGGCGAAGCAAATCGCACCACGCATAGCACGAGACATGTTCCTGCAAGTGGATACGCACACTGTGTTTGTGCCTGCTCCTTCATAGGAATGCATGGTGCGATTGCAGTGTGCCCCATAGCGTACCATAGCATATGCAGGCACAGGGAATTGCATGGCGTGATGCATGTGCATGTTTGTGGTGCGATAAGCCACAATGTAACTGGGCGCATCTGTACATTGAAACTTAAATTCTTGCCATTATGCTACCTGAGTGCAAAGATGAGTTCTTATCATACTTTCCAAAAGTGCAATCCTCAATTCCTACTACTCTGCTACCCTGATACTGTTCTTCACTCATGTCACAATTTAAGTGCAATATTTAATTACATGATACTTTACTTCTAAAGTGTAGGAATGGCAACATACTGTACCATTCAACAATACTGTACTTCACATGTAAGTAGTCTTTACTCATTACCAGAGTTGTAAAGAGATACACACATACATTTTTTTTATTATAAACTAAAAATTTTTTTTTCCAGATTTAAGGGGATGTTCCTAGTTTGCCTTCTACCTCTGCCATTAGTGGTGCAGGCACTTCATTTTGGAGTAGCTGACACATACAGTATGTTGATCATGATCTGCAATCAATACTTTCAGTTGAAATCGACACAAGATGTAGGTATGTCAACAAATCATGGTACAACTGTGAGATGGAAGCAATACAGACCCAGTTGAACCCTATAGTTCCCCATGGAGTGTATTATGTTGGATTAGTCATCTGCTATCAGCGTAGCAGTATGGTTGATGCTTCAAAATGTGGCTGCTGTTTGTTTCTGCAGGTTGCTATAATACTATAGCACTGTAAATGTGAACATACATGAATGGATTTAATTTGCACCATAACCATTAGTATCAGCACTTAAAAAACCCACCCAATGCTGGGTGGCCTTTATGCATGCCTCAAATATACATGGAAGACTATCTACAAACCTACAATATTTCCATGAGATGGATCTATTCTGTGTGTTGCATGTTAGCCGCCCAGTTGCAACTAAGAAATGCTCATTTGATGGACAGACTGTTCCAGCCAAACACAGAGCAAACTGTCAACTCTTGTAACCTCTGTGAAGGAACGTGTGCTTGGTGCTGCACAAGCACAGTCTACTGATAAACACGAGAAGCGTCTACATTTAGACTTGAATTCAACTCATGATGAGGCCTATTGTATCAATAAATGTCATTATATTCAAAACTGTATAGCTGAAAAGTGCAGTAGAGACCTTTCAATCTTTCAAAAGAGGGTGCTTGTACAGTACCTAAAACAAACAAACAAATTTACAAAAAAAACACAGTATTATACAATACAAAAGATAAGATACTGGTCCATCTACTGATAAATAAAACAAATAATGGATTTATTTAATAAAAAACAAACATCAAACACAAAAATTGCAAATATCAAATTGCATAAACATAGCATGCACATAGGTAAAGGAACCTCAGTGACTCCCATAGAAGAGACTGGAGGTTTCCACAGGTCAAATTATTCCAATATATGCTTTAGTCAAAATCCAGATGCTAATATTAAAACTCTGGATTCAATTATAGCAAGATTATGGCTGTAGATGTTAAACTGAAGCAATACTAATCTCTATAAAGAAGGGAATTCAGCAGATGCCTGTCACGGACTGAGGAACTTGAAGTTGTGTACCCGAGCTGGGTTGTCAGACAGAGACACCTGAACCAGTGGATAGTTGGAATCTGGGTGGTTTAATATAGTTTCTGCTCATACAGGTATAGAGGAGACTATGATATGAGATGTTGAAATATTGGCCCTCATTCAGAGGCGGTCGCAAGAAGCGATCGCTCTCTCTGAATGAGGGCGGCCGCTTATCTTTTTAAGTGCGGCCTCCTGGCAGCTAGCTAAGCTGTGGGTTACCACCAACAGCTCTAGCTAGTGACCAGGATGATGGTCGCAATGGTCAAGACCATCGTGACCATCAGGGCTTGCAACAAGACCATAAGGTTGGGTCTCGGCAACCTCAAGTCCCAGGGAGATTCCTGCTTTGATCGAGCAGGCAGCTCCCCACTGACATCACTGCTGATGTCAGTGCGGCCACCCACAAACGACAGGCATTCCTTAAGGAACACCTCCATTTGTCCCGCCAACCCCCCCTCCCTGCCTCCCAAACAGGGCGAGCTGTCAATCACCATTGACAGCTCACCCCCTTTGGTGCAGAGGGCCTGTTGCTAGTTGGGCTAGTCGGCTCCGACGTGCACATGCCCAGTGGCCAAACATCGACCCGCTTGCGAGTGTCTAGCGCTTGCGAGCAGGTCTGTATAAGGCCCATAGTCCTGTGTGCAGAGATGATGCAACTAGAAGATACTGAATAAAACTGTATAGCAAAAAGTCTCTGAACAGTCACTGGTCTTGGGAGATAAACTGTAGACTTGGAGTAGTAGAACTTGAAGAATAGGGTAGACTTGGAACTGGAGTATTGTAGAAAGAACTTGAAAGCTTGGAGTTGGACTCCAGTTAGGAGTAGATGAAATGGACTTGAGAAACTGGCGTATGATGGAATGGACTTGAGAACTTGGAGTATGACTCCAGGCTGGAGTATTATGGAATGGACTTGAGAACTTGGAGTATGACTCCGGATTGGAGTATGCTGGAATAGACTTAAGAACTTGGAGTAGGACTCCGGGTTGGAGTATGCTGGAATAGGCTTGAGAACTTGGAACTGTAGTAGCACTGGAAGCATAAGTTTCACACATGGAGCACAGGAACAAAGGTCATGCTGCAGCAATGGACATTGTTGCACTGGCAACTAGCCTGTGTCACCAGAAGGCCCTTTATACTGTCAGGATGAAATGGATTGGCTGAAGCTAGTGAAGACTGCTGCTGATGCTGACTGGATGCACGAACACCACCTGACCCAAGATGGCTGTGCCCATGATCCAGAGGACTTGCACGCTGGTGTGCTGGGCGCACATGGAACTGCGACAGAGGGACATGGGCCACAGCAGGGATGCTGCAGATGATCCCCAAGCAGAGGCCCACACTGGAAATCACTGGGTGAACATGCTGGCGGCTCAGCGGACTGTAATGACACAGACGCATGGGAAGATGCAGGGGTCTGAGATGGAGGTCTCTAGCATGGTTTGTGACAATGTCTCTATAGTCATACATAGGTGTGATCAGCTCTTTAATAAGCAACAGTTGAAGAAATAATATAAACTGTATGTCACAGGCAGTAACAAAGACTCCATATGCTTGTTAATAGGCAGCCTTACCAGTGAAGTGTTCCATTTCCGACTAAACTTAATAGACTGTCTGTCTCCATGGGTATTTTCAATAGTAATCTTTGTAATCCATGCTCAATTGCAGTGCATTCAAAAGTTAAGCCAGCATGCTTCCTCTTCAACCACCTGACACATTCCTCCACCTCCAATGACATGGCACACATGTGGACATCTGAACATCACACCCATACACTCTTGTTGAACAACTCATGCTAAAGCCATGGACGTTAATATGGAGTTCATACAGCCTTTGTTGCTATAATGGCTTCCACTCTTCTGATAAGGATTTCAACCAGATTTTCAAACATGGTTACCTGGAATCTCATTATTTGGTCACAACAGAATTAGTGAGGTCTGACATTAATGTTAAGATGCATACATACTGGATGATGTGTCCAGTGAGTGACATTGGCAGCGGTGGGCCTGGTGGGGGTGCCAGCATCGGTAAGTGCATACTAATTTGCTGATGCTGGCAACAAAGAACAATGCCAGGGGGTTCCATGTTGCATTCGGCAGGATGTCATCGCAAACAATATCCCCAGATTGAGCTGCATGTTCAGAAGACTAGGGATATCGTTAACGACTCGTGGTTGCGAGCATCATCCATCATTTACTGCATGCACACTGAACAAAATTAATAATATATATCGTTCAACGATATAGTTATTATTCATATTGTTCACAATTATCGTCCAGTGTGTATATGGCTTTACGGTGATGAGGCCTGGCTCAATGTCTACAATCTAATTCATAACAGAGGTGTTCAATGGGGTTTAGATCAGGGCTCTGGCCAGACCAGTAAAGTTTTTCCACACCAAAAGATAATAAAGAATGTAAAAAGGTTTAGTCGCTAAGACCATTTTGTGTCTTTTGGGTGGATGTGGTTTTTGTACAGGAGACCCAGTTTAATTAGGTGCTATTCAGAATTTTTTTAATTCTTCATATCCTTCATATGCTTGGTATTCTTTCTGTAGTGTAGTCATGGCTATTTACCTCTGGGCAATTCTTTGGAGATTTTTTAACTATTTCAATCTGCCAGCTACATTAGGGCGAGAGTCTGTATTTGTAAATTTTATCCTCAAACTATGGAGCAACTGTACCCTGAGTTTACAGTTATTGTTTTGTGTGTGCAGTTACCTGGATGATTCCTCTGATCACAGTACTGTATTCACAGCTCTCTATCTGGCTCCACCGGACAGGGCTCAGAACTGGGGACTACTAGTTCAACTCACAGCTGTTCTGTTGAATGGGCTGCCATCTATCAGCTTGCTTCACAGCCTATCACTGCTGCTGCAACTGTCAGTGTTCCTCCTTGAACACTACACCAGCCTCGCAGTTCTACTCCTCAATGCACCGATAATCCACCTCAGGTATTCAGGGAAAGAGCCACTCAACTGTCCATATGCCTCCTCACAGCATAGTTCAGCTCTCTGGGTCAGTTATCTCAGCTCTCCTCTGACCAATTGACACTCACCTCCAACAGTTATTTACCTGAATGAGAACTCTGCCTGCCTGTTGATGTATACCATATCTATCTATTGGCCAGCTGGAGAAATCTGCACGATCAATTAACTCCCTCCCCCTTTGACACCTGCCTTTTGTGACCAGCCCATTTTGCAAACACAGGGAGTGGTAAGGACTCATTGAGTGGTGATATCCCTTTTCTACCATACATCAGCTTACGACTGTACCACAACACCTGGTGGGGGCTGTTAGTCTAGATCATGGTATTACCAAGTCAGGAGGTGGTTTGGGAATGGTGCTTGAATTGGCCATATAAACAGTAAAATTCTAAAGGACATAAATCGGCTTACTCCATACCTGCTTTACGCTAGGTGGTTTTTATGCATACAGTATTTGCTACTTTTAAATAAGCTTACAAAGGATTACAACCACATTCCAAGACTTTTTTAATTTTGAGAAACCTTTCATGAATGATGTCTTAATGTGTTTGATTCTAATGGTCTAATCATATCATTTTTATTCTTTATCTTAATGTAATGTGATTTAATGCATATATATATATTTTTAATAAATGAACTTGTCAATTGTGCTCTTATTTTTGAATTGGAAGTACTCAGAAGTACTCAGTAGGAGCTGCATATAATAATTTACTGCTTTGATCTGTAAGGAGATTGTTGTTTATAACATTGATTAGATTACTAAATTGTCTATGCACCTGAATATAATTGTGCTTTGTTCAATCAACTTACTAGTCTGTTTTTTTGGAGGATGAGAGGAAACCAAAGTACCTGCAGGAAATCTACATAATGACAGGAACAACATACCACCTCCACACAGATAGGGCCCTGGATGGGAATCAAACTCATGACCCCAGCTACTGTATGTAGGGCAGAAGTGCTAACCACCTTGCAATGGTGCTGCCCAGATGGGTTTGTTTCACACCAAGTTGGTGTACATTTCAAAGCATTCCTGACATTGGGGGATATCAAGGCCAAGAGTGGACATAATACATATACTCCTTTTACACCAGAGCTAAAACCCTGGTTATTGCTGGGTCTACCCAGGTCACAACTCAGTGTAAAAGGGTTTCTGAAAAATAACCAAGCAATCCAACCCAGGTAGCTACCAGAGTCGGACCCAGGATTGACCAGGGTAATGGTGCAGTGTGAACAGCACAACCCAGGTTATCCGACCTGGGTCATGCCTAACATGAGCTAATTAGTGGTTGTGGAGCAGTCACATCTCACTTTTTATGACCTCACAAGTTTAGTAGGACAGACCCAGGTTCAGTGTGAATGGGACTGACCTGAGAATGTCTAAAAATCCAGGTTGGACCCTGGTTTTTGGTGGAAAAGTTTATTGCTATATGTAAATAGTCCACAATAAGATATAATAAACATAATTAGTCAAACAAACCGATATATAAACAACATAAGTGTATGCCAATGTATGTACAGCTGTACTCACAGTTATACACTCAGTAATCTGGATGGAGCAGAGCTTGAGTAGAACATACAGAGCACCAACTGGTGATGTATAAGGGTAGCAGTGCAGGTACACACAGTATATTTGTAGGATATGCAGGATAACTTAGCAGGGTCTCTGGAGCTTAGTGATCATCTCTGTTTCCCTATTTGACACTCATGCACAGAAGACCAAATAATGGCTATCTTCGTAAAGGAGAATGCTTCATGCAATGAGCATTCATGAAGGTACAGATGTGTTATCACACATTTTTTTCTGCAATTGCACCAAACAGCCCTTCTTGTCCTGTGAGACTCTGGTAGCACTGGCAAACTGTGCTGCTTAATTTGCTATGTAATGCTTATATCTGTGTGCGAGTCCCTGAACCTGTATATGTTGTGCTATCATGCTGATGCTGTGGCTTTTTTCAACACAAAGTCCCATGGTGCTTCATATACAGTCACCAGGGGCATTTCCAGAGAGGAGGGGGCCCGTGTGCAGTCTCCAACATGCGCCCCCTCCTCTCTGTCTAGCAACCAGCAGCGGACTGAGCTGTGCGCGGCCAGAATCGGAGTTAAAGACTCTGGGCACTAGAGTGCACCCAGAATTTATAGAGTATGCGCCGGTCACTGGGAAAATGACCGTGGGGGCCATTTTCCCCATACTGTGCATGTGCAAACAATGAGAAAATGGCTGTGGCTGCTATTTTCCAGTTGTTTTGAAAGCGCCGGACCCCCGCGCCGACGTGGGACTCCGGAGAGTTAAGTAATACTATAGGTGCATGGTGTGCGGTATGAGGCTCCCCTGGACCCAGGGGCCTGTGTGCCCCGCACCCATTATAGATACGCCCCTGACATTCGCACACAAATATACAAGTGTCACATGTCAAATTAATCAGCAGTGTCCTGGTATGTCCCAGTTGCATCACATTGGGAATAAACATGAAAAAAAATGCCTGGTGCTAGCAGAGTAGCATGGGACCTAGTGACAAGCATCTCGTGTTGCACGGTGTATTGAGGTTAGTTGTATAAGGACACAACTGTAGCGCAGTAGCACACTCCACACAACAATTTTGGACCTAATTCTTATGTGCATGCACAGCTGCAATTTGGTTCACAGGGGACATGGGAAAAAATGCTAATACCTTTTGCACAGAGATGCCTACCTCAAGTGTCTCCCATCCACTGCTCTCAAACAAAAGCTGGAACATCGGTCACACATCAGTCACTTCATATGACCTCTTAGCAACCCTATGCTGTCTCAGACAGTGTGGCTCTCCTAAGATACCGGTGCCTCTCCAGCAGTTAATGAATTTGCAGTGGCTGACAAGGAAAATGCCCAGAAAATGGTTCCGGCAGGCCACATTTCTCTTGCCACCTCTTGGTACCTCCCCCAAATGTTGGCTACATGTCACTCAATTTGCAAATAAATCCTCTCTGAGACTGACATCGCTAATCATTCGATGCACATGCACAGTGCAGCTTTGGCACATGTCCAATGGCTAAAAACCACTCCACTGCATCCAACATCGACATTGCGCCTCTGTATCAGGCCCTGTGTCAGGTTTTACCCAAGTACTTGCAGTAACACTTTTATCCACTTGGGGTCTCCGAGAGCTACAGCAACAGTTTTGCTGCAGGACACCCGTAATATATGCTTTTAAATGTGTACAAGTTATTCAGAGAAAGGGAGTAAGTGGGTCTTGTAAATAGTTATAAATGTAGCTGCTATGCAAAATTACAAAGACAGAAAGGTGACACCAAACATAGGGGCTAATTCAGCAGTGCACACTGATTATCAGGAATTTGCATGTGCGCAATACACACTCTGCACATGTGTCACATGCAGACCCTGCTATGCCTCTGACGGATTGACAGACAGGCATTTAAGGGGCTGTGTAGGACGGGGATGGCCGGTGTTCCAGGAGTGACGACCGGTGTTTCAGGAGTGACAAATTCAGGGCCGGTATTCATGTACGCAGGTTCCTTACCTCGCAAGCCAGCCATCCTGCATAAAATTAGGTTTAATGTATGCTAAAGAAGCGCTTGTATAGTGGATAGTGCTTAAATGTAATTCCCCACAATAGTGAAACATACACACAATAACACTCAATACATATAACGTAGATAAATCTAAACACCAACGCGTTTCATCCGGTAGGACTTTATCAAGACCTTGATAAAGTCCTACTGGATGAAATGCGTTGGTGTTTAGACTACATTTAAAAGAAAGTTGATTATCACTGGGAGCGCATGATTCATTATTATATAAAATTACGTTTACTTAACTGGCAGGCGCCGTCCACCCAGGTAATCCCAACATATGACCTCGGTCGTAGTGCTGGGATCGCAAATGCAGCAGGGGTGTCAGACACTTCATGCTGCATTTACATATTTGCAAGGTCTGAATTGAAAAGCAGCTTGCATGCAGCTTTGCCATTCCGTCCTGTGCTGATTTACCCTTATAGTACATTAAATTGTATAAAACGCCAGATATTCTTAAAGCAAATACATATGTGCATACCAGAAAGAGATAATTCAGGTACACATCTAAACTCAATGATTTGGACTATTTTGATGTTCTTATATAGATGATAAGTACTTATAGGGAAAGAGACACTGAGTGTAGCATGTTCAAATAAATAAAGGTTGTTGTTCAAATCTTTAGAACTAAGTACTTTGCTCCAAAAGCATTTAAAACACAGCAAGTGACAGTGGTATCAAATCTTTCATTGTAATTTGTGTACCTTAATGTAAGATAATCACCATAGTATAATACTGAGAATAAAGTATTTTAATTTTAACAGGTAGGTAATAATTAGCCCCATACATAAAGCTAATACACATACAGCTTTTCTAAGATCCTTAGGTTACATCACAGGGGAATATTTGTGGCCCAGAAATGAATACAACAGGTATCAGTTTAGATTCAGAGTATCCCAAGGGGAGAATCAAAGCGTTTCATCTACTGTATTGTCAGACTTTCTTCAGGGTGTAGTATAATATGGTGTGGGATCCCTTATATACAGGAGAGGGCTAATACAAGTGTCAGTTTGAAAACATCCATTTCCACCTTCTGACAAAATATGGAAGTGGCGTCATTTCTGTCTGATAGTCTGGAATGATTGGGTGTAATTTCCACCTAATTTTAATTCTTTGGGCAGTGTCCTGAGTGGGAATCTAAGACACTAATTATTCCAAAAAGTTACACAGATATTTATCAACAAGATTCAACAATTATGTCCTTTGTGTGATATATATAACAAGTACATTATCTAGCACCATTTTTTGCAGTTTAGTAAACTGGTGGCCACCATATTGTAAGAGTCTCTAACATCATCTTAATGTGGGGCATGTATTGCTATTGTTGGTGCCATTTGGTTGACCTACAATGACGACACCATCTTTGCTAAGGCCATGTAAGGCATCAGTAACATTTGGCTTCAACATAACAAAACCACATATACTTTAAATTATTTAATACTTTGAAAAAACATAAGTAAAGCAGGTATTAGTTACCAAACACCCAATTAAAACATATATAAAAGTCATAATAATTATTATATTAGAGATGGAACCAATTCATTAATCAATTTATTTTAAAGTATGTTTACAAAAGTGTATTATATCTAAGAACATACTGCTAACATCAGGGTAAAATCTAACATACAACTTCAAAACAGCTTTATATCTAGAAGGCCAAAATAAATAATGAATAGAGACACTGGTGTTTTATAATGTCTAATGAAATGTTTGTCTTTCTCATCTCTCATTTGGGGAGATGCAGGGGTCAAAGTGGTCCAGAATAGGGGGCGGAACTGCATTCCATCACTTCTATTTGGAGATGGAACCAATTCCAATTCCTCCGACTCACCTCAGCACAGCGCCACAGGTAGGCTCCACTTGCCAAGTGCCTGCTGAGATTTTACCAGCGGGTACCCGGCTCCCTCTCTGCACCACCAGCGACAGCCAGAGGCTGGAGCACACTCTTGAGCTCTGGCTTCCGGCTCCCACAGTGTGCAGTGCACTATTGGAGAAGTGTAATGATGTCATGACATCTCTCCCATAGTTCAGAGGAGCAGCCAGGTGGAACAGATGGCAGTGGACGTGGGAGAAGGGCTTAAGGTAAGTATTAGGTTTTTTTTTCTTGTGTGTCAGCAGCTTCACTATAGGGGGCATTTCTCAGGGGGCACTACTACGGGGGCATTTTTCAGGGGGCACTACTACTGGGGGCATTTTTCAGGTGGCACTACTACTGGGGGCATTACTCAGAAGCCACTACTAGTGGGGGCATTACTTGGGGGCACTACCACTGGGGGCATTGCTCAGGGGGCACTAGTACTGGGGGAATAATTCAGGGACACTACTACTCTAGGCATTACTCAGGGGACACTACTACTGGGGGCTTTACTTGGGGGCACTACAACTGGGGGCACTACTACTGGGGGCATTATTCAGGGGGCACTACTATTGGGGGCAATACTCAGGGGGCATGACTACTGGGGGCAATACTCAGGGGGCACTACTACTGGGAGTATTACACAGGGGACATTACTATTGGGGGTATTACTCAGGGGGTACTACTACTAGGGCATTACTATTGGGGCATTATTATTGGGGCACTACTGTGGGCAATACTATTGGGGGCATTACTCAGGCAGCACTACTACTGGCAGCACTACTATTGGGGCCACCCCTATTGGGGAACTACTACAGGTGCATTACTAATAGGTGCACTACTATTGGGGGCACTACTACAGGGGGATTAGTAATGGAGGCACTGCACAAGGGGCCCCACTCCTGGGGTACTGCACAAGGGGCACCACTCCTGGGGTACTGCATAAGGAGGGCATTGCATACGCGGCACCACTACTGTGGGGTCTACATAAGGGGCACTACCACTACTGTGGGTCACTGCATAAGGGGCACCAATTCAGTTGGGATTGCATAAGAGGCACCACTACAGTAGGCACTATGTGTAAGGGTAACTACTGCTGTGGGCATCGTATAAGGGGCACAAATGTGGGCATTGTGCAAAAGGGGCACTGCTGTTTGCCATACATGAATGAGGGACACTACTATGTGGTGTAATGTGAATCAAGATTGTGCTACTGTGTGGTGTAATTTGAAGTGGAAATGCTATTGTGTGACAACTCCCCTTTCTTTTGAGACCATGCCCCTTTTTCCCGATGCATGCTGTTCCTTTATTGAAAAAGCTCAGAGGGGAGGGGCAGAGATTTCCTCCACTTCTCTAGGACCACTTTAAGCACTGGGGAGATGTATCAAATATTTAAAAGAGAAAAAGTGGATACGTTGCCCATAGCAACCAATAAGCTTCTGTCATTTCATAGACTGTGCTAGATAAATGTCAGTTAGAAGCTGATTGGTTACTTTGTTCAACTTCTCCACTTTATCTCTCTCAAAGATTTATACATACATATGGTACATCTGCCCCAAGTAATTTCTCAGAAATGTGTGCAATGTACAGGTGTATTTTAATAGGAAGCTGACACTTTTAGTATATATACTGTATGTAATTAGAGTCTATCAATAATAATATTATTATTATTACTATTAATTTGTTTATCATGTTATCTGCACTAAGCACTATGAGCCTATACTTGTAGGCTATTTCTAGCTGTGTATGTAATTATTTAGCATGGAATCTGAAGATGGAAAGATAGAGAATACTGGATCTAGTGCAAATCAGACTGGATGGGCATCTATGGAACACAATGCGCTGTGCAGAATTTGAACCTTAATGCATTGACTTTCCACTGAATGGGGATCTCTCTTAATTGACCACCCTGGACGTGGGTTTTAATGCATTTGGCAAGTCTTGATATGGACGTCAATGACTTCCTCAGGACTAGAAACGGATTTCAACATATTGATCTGGATTGGATATTTACTTAAAGATATCATATGCAGAACTACATGCCAAAGCAGAGGACCAACCATATGTCTAACCAGTGTATTGTAGTTTTTGTGGTTCACAAGGTTTTAAAATGGTAGGATTGCTACCAGCCTTCCCCTTCAACCCAGCTCTCTCTAAGCACCTCTGCTCCCTAACCTTCAATGTTTTCCTGTGCCTTGATCACATGTTTAACCTCTCTAATGGCATCTCACTTCCAGGTGCTAACATGCATTTACCTCCCCCATTTCAAGAAACCCTCTCTTGACCCCCTCCTCTCTCTCTCTCTCTCTCTCTCTCTCACTATAGCTCCATTTCTTTGCTCTCCTTTGCTTCCAAAATTCTTGAAAGACTAGTCTTGAAACATCTGACCCACTTTATCTCCTCCAAACTCACTCATTGATCCTCAGTAAAGTCACAAATGACCTAATCCTAATCAACAGACCACTTCTCCCTTCTCATACTGTAGTCCTTGCATGAAGTGGTTTATTATGGATGCTTTGAAGATGGACCTGGCACATTCACTTGAGAAATGTATGCAGCCAACTGGGCTTTCACTGGTGTGATTGCATCCTATGTTGTCTGCTGCTCCATTCCCTGGTGTTTTTAATGATTTATTCTGCACATGATCTCCTCTTCTCCTTCGGGCCCCTTAGCAGTGAAGTAACTGTTTAAGACTACCTGCAACTAGGCAGAGTTTGCACTCCAGAAAGCCATGTGAATGGGATGGGATGGGGCAGAGTGGGGGTGGCTGAGATGACTTGGCAGATGCCAGGTCCATTTACTAGTATTGTACATACAAACCAATGTATTTAAAATTTGGAATGGAAAAGCCAAGTCCACCCAAAGATAAAAAAATATTTTAAGTATTAAATATTAAATTGTATTTGGATACACTCTTCACCAGATCCACCTAGCTGTAATAGTTCCTAGACCCACTTATCTCAGCCCTATAATGGAAACAAGCCAATTGTTTTTTTTTGCCATTACTATAACATTAAACAAGCTGAGCTGTAAAAGGAGACATCATTGGTGTGAGGGTTTATTACAACAAGTACATCTATGGATGGTTCCTGCAAATAAAAAAATTCAAGGTAGAAATAATGACAAAAAAATTATTTGAACTAATTTGTCTCTACAGCTCTTCTTTACATATTTCAGTATTTTAAAAAAAGAATCTGGAAGGGTTCTTCAATTAGGGTCAAATGAGTATAGAAATGGATCATTGTAAATTATTGTGTAGGAGATAAAAAACAATAATAGGCAGTATTATGAAGTGAGTTTTTTGAGTTACAGTGTTGTAATCCATACATACAAGTCATAGTAAAATAATTCCCTAATTTCTTGTATAGCTGTGATAGAGCCATATATAATGATCCAGTATCTATGGTGGTCTGTTCACCTTTCATTAGTTCCTAGGTACTATACCAATTTGTGTGACTCTTTAGAGCCAAAAACATTGTGATTGGGGTGGATGTATATATATGTATCACCAGCAAGCACAAGAGAATACCCAGGGCAATAATTGTTACTAAACTACTTTATTGAAAGGCATACAGTTCACAATATTCAATGTGGAGGCGACATTGATCAGAAGCATTTTACTGTAGGTATATGCAGATAATAGAACAATAATTGGTGGGAATGTTTGTAACAAGTAACGGGGCACCCACTAGGAGTAGATGTTTTGCTTTAAGCTGAAAGCTGGGAAGGTGGGTGATCTCTTCCTCAACTTGATGATTAAAATTATATTTTCAGCTGGTACATAATATTCTCAATCAATGAAGATCAGTATAAAGGTGTTTTTTCAGGTGGTCCATGTCTACAGTACAGTAACATACTGTAGATTTCCAAATACCTGTTAGCCTCTGAATCCAGGCATATGCCCATACAAGACCATGATAGGACCATAAGGGACTGAATTATGGCTACAGCTCAGATAGCATTCTTTCCTACCCAATGGCCACTTCTTTTTTGTATGTACCAGTCATCGACCAGGACATTTACCAGAAGATGGTTTGATCTATGTACATGGATACAGGAAAGAGGCTAAGTATGAACCAATGAGGAGTTACCAGCTATACCACTAATCTCTGAAGTGCTCTAATGATTTCATTATTGCGTAGACTATATACAAAAGGATTTATCATGGGGATCACTGTTGTATACAGCACACTCATGATCTGCTCTAGATTATTGTATTTTTCTGATGGTGGCATCAAGTATACAGATATGCCGTTAGCATAGTAGATGATCATGACAGTGAGGTGGGATGAGCAGGTGGAGAAGGCTTTTCTTCTTCCATCCCTTGATTTTATATTCAGTATAACACTTATAATCTTTTTGTATGACATCACATTGATGAGGAATGGACAAAGGCCAAATATCACCACGTTACCATATAGGACGATATAGAACATGCTGGAGCCAGAACAGGAGATATTAATCAGAGCTTTAGCATCACAGAAGAAGTGATGAATGGTGACAGAATGACAGAAAGACATTTTAAGAACTGAGACTATCCACAACATTGAGTTTAAACATGCACATAGCCAGATCATCGTCACAAGCAGGATACAGATCTTCTTGCTCAATATCTGGTGGTAGTGTAATGGATGACAGATTGCAATGTATCGGTCATACCCCATCACAAATAATAGGGTAACCTCTGTGGTGGTAGCTATAAAGAAAAAATATATCTGAGTTAAACATTGTGTGAAAGATACTATGTTATTCCGAGATAGCAAGATGTCCAGCAACTTGGGAACAGTTACTGTTGTGTAACACATATCTACAAAGGACAAGTTACAGAGTAACAGATACATGGGTGTGTGTAAATGTGAATCCAAACATATTACTGTAATTATAGCTGTATTTACCAGGACTCCACACAGATATATTAGGAAAAAAACATTGAAAATTAGGGGTTCATCACCGGCTTTCATTAAAACAAATGGTAAAATATGGAATTTTATAACAGACGTGTGGTTCTCCATGGAACTCTTTCACCAGTCTGCAAGACAATAATTATAATATATTCATATATAATAATGTATAACTTATAGTAGTGCCCACTCACCACATGTAAAGATACGGTATATATTTACAGGATGTTTTAATTAGAGATGTGCTCAAACGCCCATGTTTTGGTGCAGATTCAAATTAGATTTTATGATTTCTTTAAAATTGATAAAAATTTATAATAACATAAAATCATGTAATTTAGACCAGTTTATATGAAATCTAAAACCAAGATTTGTTTTTTAAGCCAAAGTTCCAAACTTACAGCAGTCCTAAGCTGGGTCTTGTTTATACTTGAAACCCCAAAAGTGATCCAAGCTGGGACTCGGTTTGACTTGGATCCCCTCAGTTCAGTTGTTTTAATTTATCAGGAAAACTAAACTGTACACTCTAGTTTTTACATATACTTGTGTCACATGCATTATTTTAATTTGCTACAGAACTGTATAAAACTAGATAAAATTGACATTTGACTTTGTAATGTTCCTTGCCGACTCTAATGAATGAAATATACAAATTATTGAAATCTTATAGAATGTAAAATATGTCTTTCAATCTGAATTTCTTTTAGAAAAGGTGCATATCTTTCGGTCTGCTAGTAAAATATGCACATATAAGTAAATTCACTGAAGCAATAACACATATTCTATAGTACGCATTTATCAGGGGCTAGAGGAAAGACCTGATACAGTTTGATATCCATGATACTTTACTGAATTTGCCATTCTGTTACCTGGGTGCAAACATGAAATCCTGACAAAGTGCTACCCAAGTGCAATCCTCATTTCTTTTCACTCTGCTACATGAATACAATTCTGACCTCCTGCTACTACTCAATAGCAATCCTGAGTTCCATGACACTCTACTATTTGAGTTAAAATATTAAACTCTGCAGCCTTTCAAAATACTTTTGTCTTTTTTTTTATTAACCCAAACACATGTGCTGTATTACAGATTGTTATTGCATCTTGATGAAAAATGGCCTAATGTGGAATTTTATAACAGATGTGTGGTTCTCCATGAGATTCTGTCACCAGTCTGCAAGACAATAATTATAATATATACATATATATAAGTTATGCCCACTCAACAAATGTAAACATACAGTTTATATTTATAGATTGTTTTTACTAGAGATATGCACACACCCACGTATTTTGGTTTTGGTAAAACCACCCTCAAGTGTTTTGGTTTGGATTCGATTTTGGTTTTGGATTTCTTTAAATTTTATACAAATCTATAAAAACAGCTAAAATCACTTAACGTGGACCTGTTTACATGAAATCCAAAAACAAGATTTATTTTTTAAATCCGAGTTCCGAACTTACAGCATGCCTAAGCAGGGTCTCGGTTCTACTTGAAACCCGAAAAGTGATCTGAGCCAAGACTCTATTTGACTTGGATCCCCTCAGATCAGGTGTGTTCATTTATCAGGAAAACTAAACTGCACATCTCTAGTATTTACATATATTCATGTCACATGCATTATTTTAATTTGCCACAGAGCTGTATAAAACTCGATAACCTTGACATTTATCATTGTAATGTGCCTAGCTGACTCATAATGAATGAATTAGACAAATTAGGGAAATCTTATAGAATGCAAAATATGTCTTTCAAACTGAATTTCTTTTAGAAAAAGTGCATATTTTTTGGTCTGCTAGTAAAATATGCACATATAAGTAAATTCATTGAAGCCATAAGAGCATATTCTATAATACACATGTATCAGTCGGTAGAGGAAAAACCTGATACAGTTTGATATCCATGATACATTACTGAATTTTTGCCATTCTGTTACCTGGGTGTAAACATGAAATCCTGACACAGTGCTACCCAAGTGCAATCCTCATATCTGTTCACTCTGCTACATGAAAACAATTTTGAGCTCCTGCTACTACTCAATTGCAATCCTGAGTTCCATGACACTCTACTACTTGCGTTAAAATAATAAAACTCTGCTGCCTTTCAAAATACTTTTGTCTTTTTTTTATTAACCCAAAAACATGTGCTGTATTACAAATTGTTATTGCAATTGACTTAATGTTTTATTGTTTTTATAACTACTTTAGGGCACAAATTTGAATTATATTAACAATGAGAGAAACAATTGTGATATTATTCTGTGCTAACTATAAAATATTATCATTTCTAATTTATTCTGTAAATGTTAAATCTGCAAAATGTATTTTTTGGAATAAATATATTGATCAGTGGTATTAATATGTCAATTAAATTCTGACTGTGTTCAGACATATTGAACCGACAATATTCTGGTACACAGGAATAAAACACATATCATCAGCGCTTGTACACACGGCCATTGAAAAACAACACTGGTAAAAACATGGAATAAATCCATGTAGTTTGTCCGTACTTTTAAGGGAGTCTGTGAGTATAATGTGTCTCAGGGTTTCCCTACAGCACAGTGTACTATGGGTCTCATTCAGACCTGCTCGCAAGCGGGTCGATATTTGTGCATTGCATACGCAAGCCCCGGAGCGAGTGAAAAATTCACTTTCTCCGGGGCTTGCTACAAATGGGGCGGCTGTTGATGTTGATCGACAGCTCGCCCCATTTTGTAGGCGGGGAGGGGGGGTGGCTGGACAAATGGAGGCATTCCTAGAGGAATGCCTGCCATTTGTGGGCGGCCCTACTGACATCACCAGAGATGTCAGTAGTGAGCTTCCGGCTCTATTAAAGCCGAAAGCTCACTGGGGCTTGCGGCAGATGAGACCCTACGACAAGGGTCTCTTCTCAAGCCCAATGGTCGTGATGGTTGCGACCATCGCGACCATCACCTGACCACTCGCAAAAGCTGTTGGTGGTCACCCACAGCTTCGCAAGCAGCCAGGAGGCCTGCTTTTTAATAAAAAAGTGGCTGCACTCATTCAGAACGAGCGCTCGCTTTTTGAGAGCGGCTCTGAATGAGGTCCTATGTTCTTCATGAGATGTCCAACAGAGCCACATTGTCCATTACTGAGCATTAACACTTGTAGTCATTGTTGAAGTTTATATTCAACAAAGCAAAGGTAACATTTGCTAGAAAATGTGTGTGAGTCTGCAGGACTATGTACTTTGTCTATTAATTTGAATGTCAGCAACAAAGTACATTTATTAGGCTTCAGAATGCACATTAGAGACTTAAAAAACAGGTGAGAGTGTACAAGTCATTCTTTGATTTTTCTTATCTTACACTGAATAATGTTACAGTGCTGGTGTAATTTAGCTATAGATGATATCTCCCTCAATGATATACAATTACATTGACCAGGAATGAATCATAGACAGGCTACACAGTAGCAGATAAAATTATGCTTGCACTATAACCATATTATAGTACTATTCATTATACATATTTCTAACATAAAAGTTAGTCTTTTTAGTTTCCTTACAAAATGTTTCCCTACAAATCCTTACACATCAGATGCATCAATTTTATGACAAATATTATCTAATACCTTCCTGTATGTCTGATAAGGTACAGTGTGTGTTCTATTACATAATGACAAGCCCAATAGTGCTCTCACCTTATATTTGGTTCACCAACTAGAAGAGTCAGGTAGTTGTGTTTTAAAACTGATAAAAACATGAGGATGCAATTACATTCACAGGATGGAAGATAAATATAGTGATCATAAAGACCAGCAGTAAATGTAGTCTATGTTACTGACTCTACAATTCATAAGGATTAGAGAATTTGTTCATTACTCTTCTGCACTCTCTCATTTAGTCAAATATCGGGGAAAATGTATGTAATATGGATAGAATATCAGAGGCATCTATGGATTGTTAAAAAACAGGATGTGAAGTCAACAAAACAAAAATGCAAGAAAACAATAAAACAAACAAATAAATGATTAAAGTAGTTACATATACACTTTTGGAAATATAGTACCATTTACAAATAAACATGTTCCCCAAGTTTAGCATTGCTGGGGACCTTCGCCTTTCCTGAAGGTGAGAGATATTTGCTGCTGAATCACCCCTGCAGTATCAGTTGATGTTAGATGACACAGAGAAGGAGGACAATTGTTTAAGAGAATGCTAGATTATTAATTTGAAAAGGAAGCATGGTGAGATGGGGTAATAGGGCTTAGTTACACATAATGGATTGTGATGCATATCAACATACTGTATATTGCAGTTAGTAAATAATACTTACTGTGTAAAAAAGTAAGTATATTTTAATAGCATTAATATTTTTGCTTATTAATTCAAAGATATACTCTTTAAAAGTCCAAATTCTAAATTATCCCCCAAAAAATAAATCATGACACTTTGCTGACATAAAGTACATACACATTGTTAAAACTGCTCTATAGAAAGTATATCAAGACATTTTGGTGTCAACTAATTTTCTACCCACTGTACTCAGTACATGGTACGGAGCTGTTACTGGAGTTCTGCTACAAATGCCTTAAGTAATATTCCTCATGTCTTCAAGTCTATCTGTGAAATAAATATATAAAAGTTTTGTTGTGTAAAATCGCTGTGTAATAGATTACATACCATAGAACATGTCTTGTACCAGCCCCTGTTTCATGTTAGAAACAGATTATATATATACAGTATAAGATTTTATACTCTACCTATACAGTATGTTAATGAAAGACCTCCAGGGAAAAGTAAAACATTATGTCATTACATTGCTGAAGCAAACAGCCCTGGGATATTGATTCACTCATCTGCCTTTAAAAAGTTTACTTTTTAATCAAATTAATTTTATGCTTTCAAAGTTCTAAGATTTATAATAATAAATATTTTTAAAATTCTTGCACAAGAATTTGTATACTAATTTCTCTATTCCATTTTACATTAAATAAATATACAAATATAGTTCATGTCTGTTTTGCTAAAATCCTACTACCATTATGCAGTTATGAGTTCCTGACAATCTGCTATCTATGTGCTATGTCTAATCCGTGTCTCTCAGCTATCAATGCCTAATCATGATTTCATGTGGTTACACATCTGTCTGTGATCTGTCTGTTTTTAGTGGGATGGTGTGTACTGAGGTTGCTAGGCAACTGCTTTCGACTCTGACTCAGCATTAATTAAGTAGCACCAGCCCTGACTGACAGCTCTCAGGGCTGCTAGTTCACAGTAGGGATGGCCATTGACCATCAATGTTTCCAAAACTTTAATGGTTGAGTCCGATGTCAACTGCTTTTGTCATCGATGGCAGAGAACCAATGGCTCTCTGCCATCAATGGATGAGCAGGAGCCAATGGTTTTTTTTCTTGACAGTGACAGGACGGAGCTTAGCCCTATGATTGCTATGCCCCGTCCCAATTTTTCATTGTCCCGTGGCCTGGCATGTCCGCAGCAGAGGTGACCATCGAGGGGGTGGTTTACCATAGATGGTTTGTGTGCCATCAATGGTAATCAAAGATGGGCCCATCGATTGTAACCATCAATGGCCACCCCACCGATGGCCATCCCTAGTTCACAGCTGCTTTAATCAACTCTGTGTTCTTGCAGTTGTTCACATGATCTCATTCCATGAGCTGATTGGGTGTTACCCACATACATGCACTCAGTATATTCACCGACCTGTCTATGTTAGCTTTTACCTGGACTAGCTCCTGTCCTTTCCGTTCCTGAGAATTGTGCTATTTTATGCATTCGATCCCAGCCTCTAAATTCTTAAATGCTTCTGTTCAGTGTCCATCTCATGCCTTCTGAACTGACATGCCGTGTATCCTGTATGTACAAATTGTCCTTGTTTAGACACCATAGCTGCGATTCTCCCAAACAGATCCTCACTTCTAGGTGATAACAACTAAGCACTACTGAGATCAAGTTCAGGCAGTAGCTAAGTCCTAGTGACTATTGTTGTTTTGGGAAAGTCCTCTGTAATTGGTAAAACATCTCACACCATAGTGCTACATAGGGGTTATCAGCCATAGAGAGTGAGGTACATAACACCTGCCACTTTGCTACCAGAGTGCAATGATGAGTTCCAGAGAGTCTGCTCTCCATGTACCATCATGAGTTCCTACCACCCTGCTACTTGAGTACAATCCTAAGGTTTTGACACTCTGCTACCAGATTGCAAATATGAGTGCTTGCCAATCTGCTCTCCTAGTGCTTTCCTGAGTTCCTGGTTCTAAACTTTCCATATAATTCTGGCATTCTGCTACCAGACACTATTTCAGTGCAATCCTGAATCTCATGATACTCTGATAACCTTGTTATCCTTTAAATACCTGAAAATGTACTATCCATGTGCAATTCTGAATTCCTCAAACTTTGCTACCCAAGTACAAACCTGAGTTCCTGCAACTCTCCTACCCCAAGTTAATTTCTGAGTTCCATGAGCCTTTGCTACCCAAGTGCAATCCTTTCACTGTAGTTTCAATGTGACCCTCAAACTATGGTCCTTGTTTGCCATCTAGAGTACCTAAATTTGGCTATCTATGCACAATTCTAGGTTCTTGCTGCTCAGCTACCTGCAAACTAACCTGAGCAATCTTCAATCAGAAAACACCTTACTACCAGACTGAAAATATTAGTTTCTCACATTCTTCTATTACAATCCTTAGATCCTGTCACTATTCGAGTGCAAGCCTGAATTTAATGTTACTTGGCTACACATGTGCAATCCTGAGTTTGTGACTCTATATTCTCTGTGCCTCTTGCACTATACTAATACTATCCATGTGCAGTCCTGAGTTCATGACACCATGCTACCTGTATTTAATTCTCAGTTTTTGCCACTTTGCTACCCAAGTGCAATCCTAAGTTTGAAAGACTTTAGTACAGTATCTATGTGGTTCTTGTGCTCTGCTACCGAAATGCAAACCTGGGTTCCATAGATCTCTAATACCTGAATTCAATCCTGTATTCCTATAATACTGCTACCTGACTGCAAACATGAGTTTCTTACACTCTACTCCCAAGTACAATTCTCACTTCTTGTCACTTTTCTTTCAGAATACAAGCCTGAGCTCCTCCCACCATTTAAATGAAATCCTAATTTTAATGATACTCTTATACCTATGTGCTATCTTGTGAATATCCTTGTGCATTTCTGAGTTCCCTAAATTCTGCAGCCCAAATGCAATCCTGAGTCTGTTATTCATATGTATAACTATTAGGGTTAATGTAATAGTACTCTTTTTACACATTCATCTGTTGTTCAATTTTTGTGTATGTCCTTGTACAGTAGTTAGAGCAACATATTTTGCTTTGAGATGTTGCTGAACAAATCTGTGCAGGGCATGTAGTGTCATATGCAGATATGTTTTTATTGAGGGTAAATAGGTCAATAAGGTTGTTCTCAAGACACCAGCTGGTGACCTGGTCAGTTCACAAAGCTAAACATATCAAGGGGGAATTCAATTAGCCCCATTAAGTTAACAGGTGCTAATTGATCACTGGCCCTTATTCAATTATCCCCGCTTATCAGGGATTTCTGTTAGGGTCTCCTGAGATCCGTACACCGAGTTACCGAGTGATATCACATAGAGTGATATCACATAGAGAATGCATAGGTCTGTGAAGTTTTCATGGACTCTATGAGTAAATGGCCATTAACTGCACTTAATGCCCATTTTTAACACTTATTAAAAGGGGTTCGGGTTAAAAAGGGAGCCTAATTGAATAAACTTAGGTGAAAAAGCCAGAAACTTCTTCCCCTATTCACCCATGAAAAGTTTTCACTAAATGAATTCCCCCTGTCATGGGACATGATCTTACACCCATACAGGGTTAAATATTAATTTGTTGCCATGTCTAAAACATCCAACAGACTATCCCAGAGATTTTCACTCACCTGGCTGTCCACCTGGTCAACCTGACCAAGTACCTGTTACCACTCCCTATATTTTTTCAGGCCTAGGAAAGAATTATTGCCTGAACAACTGTATTCCTACCACAGGATTGTTCTTTGCTCTTGTGTTTCCAGAGATTTCTCCTGTGGCTACTTACCTTGCTGAGACTCAACCATTACCCACTTGTAACATTGTTGTTTGCTTCTTAGTGCTGCGACTTACATGCCGCATACAGATAACCACCGGGACTGTTTACCAATTTGCAAATACAGGATGTGGTAAGGACTTAGGGAGTGGATGATAACCCTTTTCTTCCATATCAATTTACAGTACTGCCACAACTGGTGGGGGCTGTTAGTCTATATCATGGGATTATCAAGTTTTGCAGTCAGGGGTAGGTTGAGCGCTTGAATTGGCCATATAAATAATAAAATACTAAAGGACATATATATGCTTATTCCAAACCTGGCTTATGCAAGGTGCATTTTATGCATATTTTGCAACTTTTTTTATAAGCTCACAAAGGATTACAACCACATTCCAAAACTTTTATAATTTGGAAACACCTTTCATGAATGAGATCTAAATGGTGCTCTAATCATATGTTTTTTATTGTTTATGTAATGTGATTTTAATGAATATATATTGTGATAACTTGGGGTATTTAGCTAGTATATGGGTGTCAGTGGTGCAGTGTTTAAGGTGCTCAATCAGTGTCCACACATCTTTTTTAGGTGTAAATAAAAGAATTGTTCTTTACTTATCAGCATACTGTAGAAAGAAAATAACAAATGCCTAGCCCCTTTTAAGGGTACTGACTCACTTCTTCGCTCCTGACTACCTATGGGTTTACGTCTGCAAATAAAAGTCCAAAGTCTTTCTTTGCTCCCTGCAGAGTAACACTGGGATATTTATCCTGACCTGGCTTCGCCTCTGACTTGCTGTCCTGACACTGGCTCCGGTGTGGTATTTAGGTGGCTGGTGGCCACAGCCTCACAGTTGCAGTCTCAAGGTTTAGGGTTGCAGTCTAGAGGTTTAGTGTTCTCCCTACCTCTTTTGGGTCTGAACCCCAGCTTCCTAACCACCAGTGGCTTCTCAGCACACACTGGTCTCCAATTGCAGTCCCACCTGGACTGTCTGACAGCTCCTGCTCTCCCTGGGATCTGTGCAAAGGGCAGCCCAAAGGTGTGGCAAACTCAGTTTATCTACCCTAGTGGGCAGATCCCTCCAGCACCACACATAATACTGTACATGGCTCACTATTGCCATCTCTGGTGATCCTGTCACAATATATATATTTATAAAATAAATTTGTGAATTGCATTCTTTGTTACAGCATTTTTGAATTGGAAGTACTCAGTAGGAGCTGCATATTATAATTTACTGCTTTTATTTATAAGGAGATTGTTGTTTATAACATTGATTAGATTACTAAATTGTATATGCACCTGAATATAATTGTGCTTTGTTCAATTAACTTAGCAGTCTGATTTTTGGAGGATGGAGAAACAGAGTACCTGCAGGAAGTCCACGCAATGACAGGAGCAACATACCATCCCCACACAGATAGCTCTGGCCGGGAATCAAACTATTTCCCCCAGCTACTGTATGTATGGCAGAAGTGCTAACCACCTTGCAGTGGCGCTGCCAGATGGGGATGTGTCACACCCTAGTAAGAGAGGCACTATATCACAAATAATTATGCCATGGAGCTGCACAAATTATATCTCTTTTGTGGAAATTATAGAGATTGATGGAGTTGGTGTGTATTTGAAAGCATTCCTGACATTGGGGGACATCACAGCCAATAGTGGATATGACAATTACACATATGTTGGCAAGGTTCAATATTTTCTCAACAAATTACATTTAGTTTATTGCTCTATGTAGGTGTAAATAACCCACAAAAAGGTATATTATACATAATTAGGCAAACACAAACCAATGTATAAACAATGTAAGTGTATACCAATTTATGTACAGCTGTACTCACAGTTATACACTTAGTAATCTGGATGGAGCAGAGCTTGAGGCAGCCATGGATGACAATGGCAGCTATGTATTATAAGCACTAAATATAATTATGAAATAGTTAAAAAAACAGTTATCTGCATTAACTGGACTGAACATCTTCTATTTCTTTTCATTCCTGTAAGTATGATTTCCATTCCCAAGCTGCACATTCTCACTACTGCTTTGCAATTCAGTCTCACTCAGACCAGCTGTGTTTTTTTAAAGTATGTAATCCATTTCCATCTAGCAAGCTACAAATTATTACCTACATTTCTGCCTCATGGAATGTATCTACGTTTGCAAATATTTTGATGTAATGACTTGATTGTAATTGGTATTACCTGGGTGGGGGATGTTGTTCAGTGAAGCCTACATTCAAGGCCAAAAGTTTTGAGAATGACACACGTATTGGTTTTCACAAAGTTTGCTGCTTCAGTATTTTTAGACCTTTTTATCAGATGTTACTATGGTATACGGAAGTAATATTACAAGCATTTCATAAGTGTCAAAGGCTTTTATTGACAATTACATTAAGTTTATGCAAAGAGTCAATATTTGCAGTGTTGACCCTCTTTTTTCAAGACCTCTGCAATTTGCCCTGGCATGCTATCAATCACTTTCTGGGCCACATACTGACTGATGGCCGCCCATTCTTGCCTAAACAATGCTTGGAGGTTGTCAGAATTTGTGGGTTTTTGTTTGTTTACCTGCCTCTTGAGGATTGACCACAAGTTCTCAATGGGATGAAGGTCTGGGGAGTTTCCTGGCCATGGACTCAAAATATTGATGTTTTGTTCCGTGAGCCACTTAGTTATCACTTTTTCCTTATGGCAAGGTGCTCCATCATGCTGGAAAAGGCATTATTCATCACCAAACTGTTCTTGGATGGTTGGGAGAAGTTGCTCTTGGAGGGTGTTTTGGTACCATTATTTATTCATGGCTGTGTTCTTAGGCAAAATTGTGAGTGAGCCCAACCCTTGGCCAAGAAGCAACCCCACACATGAATGGTCTCATATAAATGTAAGAGGAAAATCAAATGGTGGAATAATAAGAATGAAGACAGACAGTGAGAGTCTTGTGGAGGGAGACAAGGCCATAGCAGATAATTTAAATGGTTATTTTTGCTCGGTATTTACTACAGAAGGAGAGGGAAAGGGGCCACAGTTAAGTTGCAAGGATATACATGAGTTAGATACAAATATAATTACAGAGGAAAAGGTCCTAACAGAACTGACAAAACTGAAAGTTGACAAATCAATGGGGACAAATGGGATACATCCAAGGATACTAATAGAGCTTAAAGGGGTGCTGCTAACACCATTAACCAAATTATTCAACCAGTCTCTTGCTATAGGAGTAATTCCACAGAACTGGAAAAGAGCAAATTCCCACTACACAAAAGTGGAAGCAAAGAAAAGGCAAGTAACTACCAACCAGTTAGCCTTACATCATTAGTAGGAAAAGTAATAAAATCAATATTAAAAGATGTGGAACATCTCAAATTCAACAATTTATAGGATCCCAAACAGTATGGGTTTAATAGGGGGAGATCATGCCAAACAAATCTTATTGATTTTTTTGACTGGGTGATTAAAATAATAGATCCAGTGGCAGCAATAGATGTAGCTTATCTAGAAATTAATAAGGCTTTTGACACATCGCAGACTGATAAATAAACTTGAAAACTTGGGACTGGATTCTAAGATGGTTAAATGGATTAGAGCTTGGTTGCAGAATAGGAAACAGAGAGTTGTAGTAAATGGAGTGCAGTCTCAAGAGGGAATTGTGACAAATGGTGTACCCCAAGGTTCTGTACTTTGAACAATGCTTTTAATATCTTTGTTGGTGACATTGCAAATGGTGTAAAAGGGAAAGTATGCCTTTTTGCAAGTGACACAAAAATATGTAACAGGGTAGACACACCTGGCAGGATAAGAAAAATCATTGGTTGATCTAGGTAGACTGGAGGAACGGTCAAGAACATGGCAGCTACAGTTTAATGCTAATAATTGCAAAATTATGCACTTGGGTCTAAAGAACACAAAAGCTAAATATAGTATTGAGGGTACTCTACTGGAAACTACAGAGGAGGAAAGGGATCTAGCAGTCACTACCTTATTTCAGGTGACTTAAAGGCAGTTAAGCATTGTAGCAAAGCAACGAGAAAGGCAAGTCAGATGCTTGGTTGCATAGGAAGAGGAATCAATAGCAGGAAGAAAGAAGTATAGGTCATTGTTGCGGTCTTATCTAGAATACCGTGTTCAGTTCTGTAGGCCATATCTCCAGAAGGATATAAATATATTAGAGACTGTACAAAGAAGGGCAACTAAAATGGTGCATGGCCTACAGCACAAAACGTACCAGAAAAGACTAAGAGATCTCAATATGTATAGTCTGGAGAAGAGAAGGGAAAGGTGGGAAATATATCATGGGTATTAACAAGGTGCAGGAGGGAGACATTCTTCAATAGAAGAGAAGTATGAAAAAACACGAGGACATGCACTGAAACTGGAGGGAGGTAGATTCAAAGAAAATTTGAGGAACAATAACTTCAGAGAAGCTTAGTAGATAAGTGGAATATCCTCCCATCAGAGGTGTTAGAGGCTAAAACAGTAGAACAATTTAAACATGCTTGTGATAGGCATAAGAATATCCTTACAAAAACTTGAGGATCACATAGGGTTGAGGTTACCAAATGGTAAAAAATGGCAGGCTAGATGGGCCAAGTGGTTTTATCTGCCGTCAAATTCTATGTTTCTATGTAACATACACAGCACCAACTGGTGATATATAAGGGTAGTATTGCAGGTACACACAGGATATATGTAGGACACACAGGATACAGTATATGCAGGATAACTTAGCAGGGTCTCTGGAGCTTAGTGAAACAAATCTGTTTCCCACTGTGGAGCTCATATACAGTAACAAGATGGTGCTGCATATGCAAAGAAGACCAAACGGTGGCCATCTTGGTAAAGCAGAATGCTACATGCAAGGAGCATTCATGAAGCTATAGATATGTCTTCACACATTTTTACTGCAGTCGCCCCAAACAGCCCTTTTTGGTTCGTCAGGTCCTGTGAGACTCTGGTAGCACTGGCAATCATTTTTATGTTTTCTTCCCAAAATTGCATCTTAATCGCAATGAAATGAGGATGAACAAGGAGACTGTGCTGATTAATTTGGTATGTGACACTTGTATATCTGTGTGTGAATCCCCGAATCAGCCTACAAAGTGCCTTGATGCAGTGTCCATGGTATTCTCCACACCAATTCCCATGGGAAACAATCAGGAAGCTGATGGATGGAATGCCGACCGCCAGCTTCCTGACTGTACAATCCCAGCAAGGATTAAATGACAGGCATCGAAATCCCGATGCCTGTCATTTTCCCTACGCCAGAGCCCGACACCCGGCTCACAGATTGAGGTAAGCCGGGCGACAGGCGTGGACAGCCACGGGGAGAAAGAGTTAGGTTTAAGGTTCCGGGGGGGGACTTAGGGTTAGGCACCCCCCTGGGAGGCTAGGTTTAGGCTAGGAGAAGGGGGGTTAGGGTTAGGCACCCCTGGGGGGAGGTTAGGGTTAGGCAACCCCCCTGGGGATTTAGGTTTAGGTGGCAGGGAAGGGGGGTCAGCTTATTCACTTAGAGGGGGGTTAGAGTTAGGCACTTGGGGGAAGGTTAGGGTTGCGTGCCTCTAAGGGAGGGATAGGGTTAGGGGGGATTAGGTTAGTGAATACTTACCTTTGGACGATCAGGATTTTCATCCTTGTCCAGCTCTGCTGCCGGGATTTGAACCACCGGCCATGCGGCCGGCGGTAAATCATACTGAATCCATTCCCATTGTGCTTCATATACTGTCGCACACACATATAAAAGTGTTGCATATCAAATTATTCAACAGTCTCCTGGTTTGTCCTATAATATATGCTAGGCATGCAAATGCAAAGCACCAGGGTCGTAGCTAGGGTAGTGCGGCCGGTGCCATCGCACAGGGCATCACAGGTCAGGGGGCGCTGTTTGTGCTTGTCAAATTTCTGTTTATTATCATTCTTGCTTGTAGCTTCTTATTTCATCCCAAGCATCTCCTGGCCTCTCCTATCTCTTCCCTGGCCTTTCCCCATGAAGCCATGGCCCTTTTTTGGGTGCATTATGTCCCTTTGAAAAATGAGGGGGGCGCCAATGCTCTTTCTGGCACAGGGCACCAAAAAGTCTAGTTACGGCTCTGCAAAGCACATTGAAAAACATTGTGAGTGTATATTCACTATCACAAAGTGGTAAAGTCTGCAGTAAACCATCATAGCCAGATAACATATTTACATAGATTCAGCAGGGGGTGTCAGACACCTCCTAATGCATTTGCATATTTGCAAGGAAGGAATTGCAATGCTGCTTGTGTGCAGATTTGCAATTCTGTCCTGTGCTGAATCACCCCCATAATGCATTAAAGGGTATTGCATTGTATATTCTTAAAGCAAGTACATACAGTATGTGCATACCAGAAAGATATAATGCAGGTACTCAGCTAAAATTAATTATCTGGACTTTTCTGCTGTTCTTATATAGATGATATGTACCTCCAGGGAAATAGAAGTATATAGTGTAGTATATGAAATATATAAAGGTTGTTGTTCAAATCTTTGGACCTGTGCACTTTAGAAACATTTAAAAAAGCTTCATCAGATATCTGTATGCAGCTCCAAAAGCCTTCCAACCATTAGTATCGCAAGTGACAGTGGTATCAAATCTTTCATGATAAATTGTACACCCTAATGTAAAAAGTCACCACAGTATAATACTGTGAAAAAATGTATTTAACTATCAACAGCAAGGTAATAATTTGCCCCATACATAAGCTAAAACATATACAGCTTTTAAGGGTTCCTTAGGTTACATCACATGGGAATATTTGTGGCCCAGAAATGAATACAACAGGTATCAGTTTAGATACAGAGTGTCCCTGTACTGTATGTCTAAACTTTCTTCAGGGTGGAGAAAAATGTTGGTGTGGGAGCCCTTATTTATGAGGAGAGGGCTAATACAAGTGCCAGTTTCAATACATCCATTTCCGCCTAAATTCTGACAAAACACGGAAGTGGCTTCATTTCTGTCAGATATTTTGGAATGATTGGGCATCATTTTCACCCAATTTTAATGCTATGAGCAGTGTTCTGAGAGAGAATTTTAGACACTTATTATTACATATAGTCCAACAGTTATTTATCAATAGGGATCAACAATGATGTCCATAATGTGATATATAGAACAAATAAATTATCTAGCACCAGTTTTTGCAGGTCTATTAGTAAACTGGTGGCCAACATAATGTAAGAGTTTCTGACATCATGTTAATGTGGTGCAAGCATTGCTATTGTGGGCGCCATTTAGTTGAAGTACAAAGATGACACCATATTTGTTAAGGCCATATAAGGTGTTAGTAACATATGGCTTCAATATAAAAAAAGCACATATAAAGTATTTAATACTTTGAAAAAACATAAGACAAACAGGTATTATGGACCAAAATGCCCTATTAAAACATATATAAAAGTAATAATTCTTATAATAGAGATGGAACCAGTTAATAATCCAATTTGATTTAAAAGTATATTTACAAAAGTGTATTCCATCTAAGAACATATATATCTTCCTATCATCAGGGTAAAAATCTAACATTTATTGTCAAAACATCTTTTTATGTAGGAGGCCAAAATAAATAATCAATAAAGACAATAATATTCATACCCTGTAGATATAAACCTATATCTAGAAGGTAATAACACATTTAAATATATTTGTTTGAACATGCTACACTATATACTTCTCATTCCCTGGAGGTACATCTCATCCAGATAAGACCATGGGGGAGATGTATCAAACCTTAGAGAGATATGAACTGGAGGTGTTGCCCATAGCAACCAATCAGCTTCTAATTGCCATTTTATAAACTGTGTTGGATAAATGATATCTCGATGCTGATTGGCTGCTAGAGGCAAGTTCTCCACTTTTATCTCTCTCAAAGGTTTGAAACATATCAGAGAAATCCAGAACACTGATTTATACGAGCACCTTACAGTATTAATCTCTTTCACACATATGTATGAACTTGCTGTTTTATAATGTTTAATGCATTATGTTTGCATTTCTCACTTCTCATTGGGGGAGATGTATCAAATATTCAAGAGAGAAAAAGTAGATAAGTTGACCATAACAACCAATAACCTCCTAACTGTCATTTCATAGACAGATCTACCCCAAGCAATTTCTTAGAAATGTGTGCAAAATACAGGTATATTTTCATAGGAGGCTGACAATTTTAGTTTTCCTAGGTGCTTTGCGACAGGTGTGCTTGGTGACTGTCTCACGTTTAAAAGCAAAGTTGCTGTGAGCTTTAAACCTTGATAGCATACCCTGAGTTTAACACTAATGTGATGGCTATGTCCATGTTATAATTCTGAGCAATAGAGTAGGGACTTGCAGTAAAGTGGGGTCCCGTGACGATGGGCTGCAAGCTTAAATGCATTGATCAATTCATGAAGCAAAACCCCACTGTTTATTATGTTTATTATTATTATTATTATTAGTTATTATGGTGAGTGCAGAGCCCCTGTGATTTCTATATATATATCCATAGACAAAAAACCTTACGGTTTTACATGTCCCATTAAGGTTTCTTAGGCATGATCTGAAATTTCACAAAACCTATTGAATTTCTGCCACTCTAACTGCAAAAAGCAATGAAATTACGATAATTAAGACTGATGCCTTAATGGACGTGTTTCTTGTGTAATACAGATATGGTATGCCATGACATCATGTGGTTAACTGCATATTCAGCACTCTCACAGAGTGAGATTGCGGTCACTCACAAAATGGTGGAGCTGCCAATTCACAGAATGATGTGCTCATTGGAATACACACATGCAGTCTATGCAACTGAGGTCTGAGCAGTTATGTGGCACACACATCTCATTCAGTGCCCACAATCTTCTTATTCAGTCACCACAATAATCCCACTGGGTTCCAACATCCTTCTCACTCCATACATCCATCTCATTCATTACACACATTCAGCTCCCTATTTGCTAAAACAATCATACTCTGTCTATACATGTACACTATCTTTGCCTCCATGCTGCTATAATTTCCCCAATCCCTAAAGCTATGTGTTCTCCCAACTGTGTTAATCTGCATGCCCTAATCCACACCAATTTTTCTTTCATCATGTGCACGGCCATCTTCCTGCATCCGTGCCACTGTGTTTCCTTCCATCGGCACCACTGCCTTGCCCCCAGCCATGTCACTCTGTCTTCCCCTCATCTCTGCCACTCTTTCTTCCTCCATCTACAGCACTCTGTCCCCCCAACTGTGCCACTCTGTCTTTCCTTTCCCACCTGCACCACTCTATTTTCCCATCCATCCACACCAATCTGTCTTCCCCAATCCCTACTCTTGTGATTTCTCCCATTGTACTAGTCTGTATTCTCATCCACACCAATCTGGCTTTACCCATCTGTGCTGCTCTGTCTTCCCACATCCATGCCACTCTGTACCCCCTATTCATTTTGCTCTGTTCCCCCAAACCGTGCCACTCTGTCTCTCCCCATGTGCACCACTGTATTCCACCCATCTGCTTCATTTTGGCTCACCCAAATCTTTACTTCTTAATATTCCCCTCTCCATGCCTTTCTGTCTGCCCCATCCACACTGCTCTGTCTTCTCCCCCCATCCACCATACTCTTATCCAATCTGCGCAGCTCTATGTTCTGCTCAGACCTCAGTTGCAAAGACTGCATGTGTGTATTCCAATGAGCACACAATTCTGTGAATTAGCAGCTCCACCATTTTGTGAGTGACAGCAATCTCACTCTGTGAGAGTGCTGAAATTGCAGTTAACCACATGGTGTCATGGCATACCATATCTGTATTACGCAAGGAACACGTCCATTATGGCATTAGCCTTAATGATATTTTTATTGCTTTTTGAAGTTTGAGTAGCAGAAATTTAATAGGTTTTGTGAAATTTCAGATCTAAGAAGCCTTAATGGGACATGTGAAACAGTAAGGTGTTTTGTCTGTAAAATTCCATTGCTTTTTTAAAATGTATTAACTATCAGGGTTTGGAGGAGCAAACTGGGCCATCTGCATGGGAGAAGGGCAACAGAATGGTACATTAGCACAGGTGGAGGAAGGCTGGCACACAGGAGGTATTTTGGGCGTGCACAGGGAGAGACAGCTATAGAAGCGGGCTGCAGGAGTGAGGGGCAGCGGCATGTGGACCAGTTGCAGCAGTGCATAGGGGCATCAGCGGGCGACAGAGATGCTCACTGGCGCTGGGCATTCATCTGAGAAAATAAGACACAAATGCATGGATGAATCAGTGAGATCCATCTATGCATCTGTGTTAAAATTTTAATTTGTGTAAAATAAAAATAAAAAAAGGGACTTCCCCCCTCCCCAAACACAACCAGCCCCAGGCTTTTCACCGCCGGTCCTGGTTGTGAAAAAATGGAGGACAAATGATGTAGCACCAGGCAAATCAGAAACAGTCCTGGTAGGAGTCCCCTATATTCAGTGCAACCAGCACTGGGCTCTGAGCTAGTCCTGGTTCTGGAAATACAGGGGAAGAAATGAGTAGGGTTCCCCCTTATTTTTCATAACCAGCACCAGACTTTTTCTAGCAGGGGGCTGATGCCACAGCCAGGGGAGACATTTCACTGGGCCCCCCAGCTAAAATATCAATCCTGACCACTACTCAGCCCATGCCAGGCATCCCTTGGGAGCCAGGGATCACCCCCAATAAAGGGTCCCCTCTCCAGGGCTCCACAGGCCTAGGCTGATAGCCGGGGGCTATCCCCGGAGTGGTGGGTGCCAGGTTGGTAGTGTAATGTGGTGTAAAAAATAGAAGTAATATTGTCTTTTTCAGTAGAACTACAGGTCCCAGAAAGCCTCCCCCGCAGGCTGGTACTTGGAGAACCACAAGTACCAGCTAGCGGGGCATTAATTCCTGCTGGTACCTATAGTACCTCTGTAAAATAAATATAAAAAAACAAACAGACACTGTTTGTTATATTATTTTATTGTTCTACACCTTCACCTGGGGGGTGGCAGACATAAAGCTCTTTTTCATGGCTGCCACCTGCCCCAGGATTTCCATGTCAGCTTCACCTGGAGGGCCAGTGACTCGGTTGCTTGTACTTTTCCAAGTACCAGCATGTGGGGGAGGTTTGCTGAAACCTATAGTTCACCTGAAAAAGAAAATAGTTTTTAAAATGCACTGCATTACACAATCAACCTGGCACCCACCACCCAGGGGTGTCAGGGATAGCCCCGGGCTAACAGCCTGAGCCTGGGGTGCCCTGGAGAGGGTGACCCCTTTATTGGGGGGGTCCCCAGCTTCCCAGAGATCCCCAGCTTGGGGTGACTAGTGGTCAGGGATAATGCTTCAGCTGGGGGGCATGGTGAAAGGGCTCCCCTGGCTGTGGCTTTAGCCCCCCACTAGAAAAAGTCTGGTGCTGGTTCTGAAGAATACAGGGGGACCCTACTCATTTTTTCCCCTGTATTTCCAGAACCAGGACCGGATCAATGCCCAGTGCTGGTTGCGCAAAGTACAGGGGACCCCTACTTCATTTGTTCCCTGTATTTTGGGAACCAGGGCTGGTTCTGACTAGCCCGGTGCTGGTTGTGCTTAAGTACAGGGGACCTCTATGTCATTTGTCCCCTGTATTTAAGCACAACCAGGACTGGCTGCTAAAAGCCCAGTGCTGGATGTGTTTTGGGAGGCGGGCTACCTTTTTTTTATTTTACACATTCAATTTTTAACATACTGTAGATGCATAGATGGATCTCACTGCTGCATTCATGCATCTGTGCATCATGTGCAGTACAGGTGAGCCTTCTGTCACCCATTGATGCCCCATTTGCACTGCACTGCTGCCACTGCTCTGCACCACTCCTACCGCCCCTACCCCGCCTGCCTACAGCCTGCACCTGCAGCCGTCTCATACTCTGCACCTCCCAAACCACCTCCTGTGTGCTAGCGTAGCATTTTGTTGCCTTTCTCCCCTGCAGGTGGTCCAGTTCGCACCGCTAATCCCTGATAATTAATACATTTTAACCACTGGGTGTGATGGCACATCATATCTGTATTGCACAAGGAACATGTCCATTAAGGCATCAGCCTTAATGATCAGAATGTCATTGATTTGTGAAATTTCAGATCATGTCTAAGAAACCTTAATGGGACATGTGAAACCTATGGAATATATATATATATATATATATATATATATATATACAAAGTCTCCAGGTCCGGCACTCCAGATAATCAACCAAATCCTCCAGGGGTGCCCTCACATAGGTATAAATAGAAGCATGAAGGTGCAGCACTCTCCTCTCAATAAATCAAGCAGAGACCAAAGGATCAATATGATATATGGTTGAAGATAGTACTAAAAGTACTGAAATGTTCTATTGATCCTTTGTTCTCTGCTTGATTTATTGAGAGGGGAGTGCTGCAGCTTCATGCTTCTATATATATATATATATATATATTATATACACAAAAAAACTTTGTCAGGTGCGGCACTCAATGCAAAATAAAAACATCAAAATCAGCTTCAAGGTGTTAACGTTTCAATGCTACTTTACAGCATTTTCATATATATATACACCAATGTATTAAAAATGTAGAATTGAAAGGGCTACTCCCCCCAAAGATAATAAAATGATTTCAATTATTAAAGATTTAATTGTATTTGGATACAACCTTCACCAGATCCACCTAGCTGTAATCGTTTCTGCACCCACTTATCTCGGCCCTGTGCTAGAACCAAGCCAATTGGTTATTTTTACAATTACTATAACATTAAACAAGCTGAGCTGTAAAAGGAGACATCATTGGTGTGAGGGGTTATTACAACCAGAAGAACCATGGGTGGATCCTGCAAACAAAACATCCAAGGTAGAAATAATTTAGTTTTATATGTTAACTAATTTCACAGTAAAACAGTATTTGAAGAAAAGGCCTTATTGGGTTCTTCAATTAGTGCCAAATGAGTATAGAAAAGGATAATTTTAAATCATAGTGAAGGAGATCAAAAACAATATTAGTCAGTATTATGAAGTGACTTTTTGTGTTACAGTGTTGTAATCCATACACACAAGTCATAGTAAATTAATTCCCTAAATATTTGTCTAACTGTGCTGGAGCCATTAGTTCTGATTCTGACCTCCTAGATTCTGTCTATAGGGCCACCAACATCACATTGATTGGGGTGGACATTATATATATATATAAATATATATATATATATGTACATGCATACACAGTATATATATATATATATATATATTCAGGGCTATAGGAAAACAATTATATATACTGCACAGTATATATACTGTATATATATATATATATATATATATATATATATATATATAATCTGATCTAAAAAGATTGGCCAAGGTCAAGGTGGAGGTGTTTTTTATGTCCTGTGTCACACTTGTGGTGTCCTTATGCAGTTGAAACGTTGACTGGTACTGCCTAATTATGTCATGACCTCTTAAAAAGGCTTTTGTCTACTTCATTATATAAAATATCTGAAAAGAGAAGCCCTGGTGAGTGCATTCTTTTTAGATTGGATTATTGATTGGTGCATCATGGCACCGCTGAATGGACACCCCAGGCCGGACTGTTTTTCATGGCTATAAGTGAGTGCGGACCTCTATCTGGATATATATATATATATATATATATATATATATATACACATCTCCAGGTGTGGCACTCAGCGGTCTTAATAAATAAACATATCCACGGAAGTATTGCTGCAACGTTTCGGGATTTATTCTCCCTTCATCAGGCTACATCAAACATATATATATGTAGAAATTGGAACTGTGTTAGAGCACCCAATCTGCTGGTATAACTAATGTGTATATAAATACAATATAATTACATGTAAAGTATTAAAAATTTATATTCAAAATGCTGTGCACCAAAATGTGCAATAATGTAGTGAGAAAAAAAAAACCTGCAGCAGTTACTGTATACTGCATCGGCAATGTCTCTCCCAGGTAAAGCAGACTGGGGTTTCAAGATGTGCTATTCAGGCTCTTTTGTAGAAGCACAAAAAACAGGCAACTTTGAGGACCGTAGACACAGTGGTTGGCCAATGGCATCAGATGAAAGACACATGTTGCTTATGTCCCTTCGAAATCAGAAGATGTCCAGCAGTGCCATCAGCTTAGAACTGTCAGAAACTAGAGGGACCTAGGAACACCCATTTACTTTTCTGAAAAGTCAGGCCAGAAGTAGTCTTCATGGAAGAAATGCAGCCAAAAAGCCATACTTTAAACTTGAAAACAAGGCCAAGCGACTAGCTTTGCACAAAAACACAGGAGCAGGGGTGCAGAAAAATGGCAGCTGGTGCTTTGATGCTCTGGACTGATGAGTCAAAATTTTAAATATTTGGCTGTAACAGAAGGCAGTTTGTTCACAGAAGGGCAGGAGAGCAGTACAATAATGAGTGTCTACAGGCAACAGTGATGCATGGTGGAGGTTCCTTGAAAGTTTGGGGCTGCATTTCAGCAAATGGAGTTGGGGATTTCATCAGGATTAATGGTGTCCTCAATGCTGAGAAACAGGCAGGTACTTACCCATCTTGCAATACCACCAGGGAGGCATCTGATTGGACCAAATGTATTATGTGCATGACAATGACCCCAAACGTACAGTCAATGTCATTAATAACCAGCTTTAGTATAAAGAAGAACAAGGAGTCATGATAATATGGCCCCCACTATTATGGATCTTGCACAGTTGTGTAAGACCTCTAGAGCCAACGAGAGGATCTTCCACCAATAACAGCCACCCATTTTTCCCTTAGTGATTTATACTCACACTGGTACTTAGGTGGCCGCCTGGATTTAAGCCTCCAGCAGTAGAGGTTTACACAACCAATGAGAAACCAAAGGACTGCTGATTACAAACAAGGGAGAACTAAGGAGTGGCAGTCCTTTCACAACAGGAACTAGTTGGAGATAGGCTGCAGGCAGATGATTACTAGTACAGATGTAAAGGACAAGGTACACAAGCAGCGACAGATGATAATGATCTCAGATATGTCGTGGGACTATGGAGCAGCTAGGTCATCAGACAAGAAGTGGCCAGACAATTAATACAAACTGCGGAGTGGGAATGACCTGGACTGTGATACTGCAGGAATTACAGACAAGGAATAGACAGGCAAAACAACTTATGTGGCAGGGCCGTGTTATAGGCTATGACAGGACAGACAGGAAATGCACTATAATGTGGCTGGACCACTAGCTGAAGTAACAGACTAGGTTCAAGGTGCGGCCTTGCAGGCCGAGGTGTGACAAGAACAACATGGTGCAGCCTTGAGGACTGAGGTGTGACAAGAACAACACGGTGCAGCCTTGGGGGCCAAGGTGTGAGAAGAGCAACATGGTGCGGCCTTGAGGGCCGAGATACAACAAGAATAACACAGTGAAGACATGGGCCGAGGTGTGACAGGAACAACAAGGTGCAGCCTTGAGGGTGAAGGTGCGGCCTTGAGAGCCAAGGTATGACAAGCCACTGACTGAGCAGTCAGGCTGGATGCAGCAAGGTAGAGAACATTGCTGGCTTGAATTCCCTGAACACAGACTGTCATGGCTAGACTGGACTGTGTTATGGAAATGGCGCAGGCTGTGGAGAGGTATGCCATGGCTGCAGAAGTCACTGCTTCAGGAAGTCTCACCAGCAAGGACTTGAGCAGATGGAACCAAGGCAGATGACTCGCAAGTGACTTCTGATCAGGTAGGCAGGCAGGCACCGGACACAGGAAAAATGATCTCAGCATGCAGGAACTGCAGAACAAGGTTGAAACCGGCTAGAACTCAGGCTTCTGAACACAGGACAAACACATACTCTGGAGGTCAGAAAATATCACTAATAGGAAGTGTAGGGCTGGCTGTATTTTATGGCCTGCCACCTAGTTGACCCTCTGCCGTGGATCATAGCACCCACTGAGCCCTGATCTCAACATCATCAAGTCTGTCTGGAATTACATGGAAGGACAGATGGATTTGAGCAAGCCTACATCCACAGAAGATCTGTGATTAGTTCCCCAAGATGTGTGAAACCACCTCCCTGCAAAGTTCTTTCAAAAACTGTGTGTAAGTGTACAGTACCTAGGAGAAGTGATGCTGTTTTGAAGGCAAAGGGTGGTCACACCAAATATTGATTTGATATAGATTTCTCTTCTGTTCATTTACTGCATTTTGTTAATTCATAAAAATAAACTATTAACACTTCTATTTTTGAAAGCATTCTTACTTAGCAGCATTTTTTCAACATCTGCTCAAAACTTTTGCACAGTACTGTATATGTAGTATTTTAAAAAGAAGGCACTCAAAAGGACCTTTAAAATAAAACATACCTTATGGAAAATACATTTTGGCCCAGGACATTGTGTCATAGATAATGAGAGGTTCAGGAACTGAGCTCCTGCTGAAAAAGAGCACTGTATACTTGATGCTAGTATACAGTGAGATACAGTATATTCTATCTCACCAGCATGCATAACAAGACAATTCCCAGGGCAACAGATTTGTTACTTAACTACTTTATTGAAAGGCATACAGTTCACAATATTCTATGTGGAAGCGACATTGTTCAGAAATATTTTACTGTATGCAGATGCAAATAACTACATAACTGGGTGGGAAGTTTGTAACAAGCAGTGGGACACTGACTAAGAGCAATGTTTTGGTTCAAGCTGGGCAGGTGGGCGATGCCTTCTTTAACTTGATGAATAAAATGATATTCATCTGGCACACAATATTCTCCGTCAATGAGGATCAGTTTGAAGGTGTTTCTTCAGTAGGTCAATGCCTACTTTACAGTAACACACTTTGTAGATTTCCAAATACATGTGAGCTTCTGAATCCAGACATATGACCATGCAAGACAATGATAAGACCATAACAGACTGTATGATGGCTACAGCTCAGATAGCATACTTTCCTGCCCAATGTGCAGTTCTTTATTGTAAGAACCAGGACATTTACCAGAACATGGTTTGATCTATGTACATGGATACAGGAAAGGGGTTAAGTATGAATCAATGATGAGTTACCGGGTATGCCACTATTCTCTGAAGAGCTCTAATAATTTCATTATTGCGTACACTATATACAAAAGGATTTACCATAGGGATCACTGTTGTATACAGAACACTCATGATCTGCTCTAGATTATTGTATTTTTCTGATGGTGGCATAAAATATACAGATATGCCATTAGCATAGAACATGATCATGACGATGAGGTGGGATGAGCAGGTGGAGAAAGTTTTTCTCCTTCCATCCTTTGATTTTATATTCAATATAACAGTGATAATCTTTTTGTATGACATCACATTGATGAGGAACGGACAAAGGCCAAATAACACTATGTTAGCATATATAACAATATAAATCATGTTTGTGCCAGAAGAGGAGATATTAATCAGAGCTTTAGTATCACAGAAGAACTGATGAATGGTGACAGAATGACAGAAGGACATTTTAAGAACTGAAACTACCCACAACATTGAGTTTAAACATGTGCATAGCCAGGTCATCGTCACTAACATGATGCAGATCTCCTTGCTCAGTATCTGGTGGTAGTGTAAAGGATGACAGATTGCTATGTATCGGTCGTACCCCATCACAAATAAAAGAGTAACCTCTGTGGTGGCAGCTATAACAAAAAAATATATCTGAGTTAAACATTGTGTGAAATTTACTATGTTATTCCGAGATAGCAAGATGTCCAGCAGTTTGGGGACAGTTACTGTTGTGTAACACATATCTACAAATGACAAGTTAAATAAAAACAGATACATGGGGGTGTGTAAATGTGAATCCAAACATATAACTGTCATTATAGTTGTATTCACCAGGACTCCAAGCAGATATATTAGGAAAAAAACAGTGAAAATGAGGGGTTCATCACCTGCTTTCATTAAAAAAAATGGCCAGATGTGGAATTTTGTAACAGACGTGTGGTTCTCCATGAGATTCTATCACCAGTCTGCAAGACAATAATTAGAATATATACATATATATAAGTTATAACTTACAGTAGTGCCCACCCAACAAATGTATAGATATAGGACCTCATTCAGAGGCGGTCGCAAGAAGTGATAGCTCTCTCTGAATGAGGGCGGGTGCTTCATTTTTTAAAGTTCGGCCTCCCGGTCGCAAGCTAAGCTGTGGGTTACCACACACAGCTTAGCTTGCGACCACGGTGATGGTAGCGATGGTCATCACCATCACGACCATCGGGGCTTACGACGAGACCCTAAGGTTGGGTCTTGGCACTCGTAAGCCCCAGTGAGCTTCCTGCTATGTTTGAGCTGGAATCTCCCCACTGACATCATTGATGATGTCAGTGCGGCCACCCACAAAATGGCAGCATTTGCTTGGGAATGCCTCACTTTGTGTAACCACCCCCCCGCCCCGCCTACAAGACGGGGCGAGCTGTCGATCACCATCGACAGCCGCCCCTTTTGTAGAGAGCTCTGGAGCGTGAGATTTTCTCTCTCGCTCCGGGGCTTGCGCACTTGCAGTGCGGCCACTGCACGTGCGTAGGACTAACCATCGAGTCGGTTGCGAGTGCATTGGCGCTTATGACCGACTCTGAATGAGACCCATAGTTTATATTTATAGGATGTTTTTACTAGAGATGTGCACAGACCCAAGTATTTTGGCTTTGGTAAAACCACCCTCAAGTTTTTTGGTTCGAATTCGATTTTGGTTTTGGATTTCTTTCAAATTTATAAAAATCAATAAAAACAGCTAAAATCATTTAATTTGGACCTGTGTACATGAAATCTAAAACCAAGATTTATTTTTTAAATCCGAGTTCCGAACTTACAGCATGCCTAAGCATGGTCTTGGTTCTACTTGAAACCCGAAAAGTGATCTGAGCCGAAACTCAGTTTGACTTGGATACTCTCAGTTCAGGTGTGTTCATTTATCAGGAAAACTAAACTGCACATCTATAGTTTTTACATATATTCATGTAACATGCATTATTTTAATTTGCCACAGAGCGGTATAAAACTAGATAAACTTGACATTTGACATTGTAATGTTCCATGCTGACTCTTAAAGAATGAATTAGACAAATTAGGGAAAACTTATAGAATGCAAAATATGGTCATAAGAGTTTGGGAGAAGTCCCGCACAGATTATCTTATATTGCAAGTTTTTATACTTGTCTCTTTTTCCCTCCTGAAATTATTTACTTAATATTCAAGAAATGGTATATATTCCATTGTTTATAGTAACTTCTAAATAGGGAGTGGTGCTACCTTGCTCAAGCTGGAAAAGAAACAGTGTGAGACTTTAAAGGTGCACTCCAAGACCATTTGAGAAGAGTTTGCTTAAATTGTATTCATAAAACATAACCTTTACTAATAATATCATAAAAAATCACATGTAACATAATAAAATATAGATAATAAGAATGTGTGTTTAAAGAGAAAAATGTGTATTTAAAAATGAATTAATTTGTTCCACTGAGTCACAGTTATATTTGTACTGTTGCTCTTATATGTTGTTTGATGTCCTATATATTTATTATTTATTAACACAGTCTATAGAAATATCTAATGTTCTGTGTATTCACATATTCACGTAATATTTGTTCCATATATTGTTAGAGCAATTGATTAGTGTGACTGCACAGTATTTGTCCTCAAAAAGACAAAGATATTTAATCTCGGATAGTAATAGAGCATTTGCAGCATTGTAAGCTCATTTATTGCTTCAATGTTGCTCTGGTTCACAGTTAAAGTTACTGTTATTATTTTCCTTTTCTTCCTGGCTGTTTCATAGTAGGTAAGTAATAATGAGGGGGGAGGAGGGGAGAGGGTAGGGAACAATATGTTTATATGTGGTCTTAGTAGTTCCCTTAGTTTTATTAATATAGAAGAGATATTGTTATCCCTTCTATTATACTGATTAACCACTTAATAGAATATTATATAGTAATTATTCCCCTAGTTAATAATAAATGTATGTATAGTAGTTATGCAGAGTTCCCACACTGTATGTTTTTATCCCCGTCTCTTACTACAACAGCTGTGTTTATATAGATGAATGCGGTTATGGAGTATACCATCTCTACTCCGCTCCGTATGTGTTTCTTCTTTTAACTAACAGTAACTTTTTCAGTGTAATTGTAGCCTTGTGTGTATTAGATTTTCTCACTGCGGGTCTGACTGCCCGTTAACACTTATACCTCTTTTCCACTAAAAACCCATGTCCGACCTGGGTTTTTGGACATGGTTCCAACCCTGGTCAGACCCAGGTCAGACCCATTTACACTGCACCTTTGATCTGGGTTACTCCCAGGTCAGCCCTGTTCACACTGAACTCAGGTCTGCCCTGCTAAACCTGTGAGGTCATAAAAAGTGGGAGGTGAATGCTCCACAACCACCAATCCGCTCATTTTAGGCATGATCCAGGTCAGATAACCTGAGTTGCACCGTTTACTTCACCATTACCTGGGTCCATCCTGGGTCCAACCCTGGTAGCTACCTGGGTTGGATTGCAGGGTCACTTGACCCAGGTTATTTTTCAGAGACCCTTTTACACTGAGCTATGACCCGGGTAGACCCAGCAAAAACCCAGGTTTTTGCTCTGGTGTAAAAGGGGTATTATTTGGAATCCCATGTAATAGGGCTCCTATGCTGACATGCATACTCGTGTTAATACATTAAAATGTATTCCAATGTATCCACTGCGGGTCTAACTGTCCATATTGTACTTGTCTGGAGTCCCGTATAATTGGGCTCCCATGCTAATGTGCACATATACGTGTATACACATTCAAATAGAGCCTAATACACCCACTGCTGGTATAGTTGCCCGTTGCTGTTTAAGCTAAGGTCCCATGCATTCAGGACTCACGCGCTGATGCATACAATATTACTGAAACTGTGGACCATTCAGACTGTGACTCAGTGGTCTGAATTAGCTATTGCCACTTTATAAACACAGCTGTTGTAGTAAGAGACGGGGAGAAAAACATAAAGTGTGGGAACTCTGCATAGCTACTATAAATCCATTTATTATTAACCAGGGAAATAATTACTATATAATATTCTATTAAGTGGTCAATCAGTATAATAGAAGGGATAACAATATCTCTTCTATATTAATAAAACTAAGGGAACTACTAAGACCACATATAAACATATTGTTCCCTCCCCTCTCCCCTCCTCCCCCCTCATTAATACTTACCTACTATGAAACAGCCAGGAAGAAAAGGAAAATAATAACAGTAACTTTAACTGTGGACCAGAGCAACATTGAAGCAATAAATGAGCTTACAATGCTGCAAATGCTCTATTACTATCTGAGATTAAATATCTTTGTCTTTTTGAGGACAAATACTGTGCAGTCACACACATCCTGAGTTCCATGACACTCTACTACTTGAGATAAAATATTAAAACTCTGCAGCCTTTCAAAATATTTTTATGTCTTTTTTTTTTATTACCCAGACAGATGTGCTGTATTACAGATTGTTATTGCAATTGGCTTAACAATTTTTATTTTATAACTATTTTAGAGCACAAATATGAAATATTTATTCTGTAAATGTTAAATCTACAAAATGTATATATTGGAATGAATATTTTGGTCAGTGCTGTTAATACTGTATGTAAATTAAATTCTGACTATGTTCAAACATATTGACCTGAAAATATGCTGGTACACAGGAATAATACACATACTTACTATCAGCGCTTGTACACATGGCCATTGAAAAACAACACTGGTAGAAACATGGAATAAATCCATGTAGTTTGTCTGTACTTTTAAGGGAGTCTGTGAAGTATAATGTGTCTCAGGGTTTCCCTACAGCACAGTGTACTGAGGGCCTGATTCAGAGCCGGACGCTCTGAACGAGCGCCCGCTCTGAATCAGGGCGTGTTTTTTTTATTTGCGATGCGGCCTCTTATACGCTCGCATAGCTGTGGGTTACCACCCACAGCTTATGCGAGCATCCATGATGATGGTCGTGATGGTCAAGACCATCACGACCATCGTGCTTGCAATGAGACCCTTGCAGTAGGGTCTCTTTGACTGCAAGCCCTGGAGAGATTTTGGCTCTATCAGTGCCAAAATCACTCCCGCTGACATCACTAGTGATGTCAATGGGGCCGGACCCAGACGGTAGGCGTTCCCATGGGAACGCCTCCGTCTGGGCATCCACACCCCCGGCACGCACACCATTGACAGCATGCCCCCTTTGGTGCGAGACCCATAACGACGGCTACCCCGTCGTTATTCGGGTCTCGCGCATGCGCCTCCGTCGTGCGCACGCGCATTTGGGCAACATCGACCCGCTTGCGATCGCTCAGCGCTCACGAGCGGGTCTGAATGAGACCCTATGTTCTTTATGAGATGTCCTAAAGAGCCCCATTGTCCTTTACTGAGCATTTACACTGCAGTCATTGTTGAAGTTTATATTAAATAAAGCAAAGGTAACATTTGCTAGAAAATGTGTGTTTATCTGCAGGACTATTTACTTTGTCAATTTAAATGAATGTCAGCATCAAAGTACATTTATTAGGCTTCAGAATGCACATTAGAGACTTAAAAAACAGATGAGAGTGCACAAGTCATTCTTTGATTTTTCTTATCTTACACTGAATAATGTTACAGTGCTGGTATAATTTAGCTATAGATGATATCGCACTCATTGATATACAATTACATTGACCAGGAATAAATCATAGATATAGATAGACTACACAGTAGCAGACAAAATTATGCTTTCATTATAATCATATTATGGTACTAATCATTATACATATTTCTAACATAAACGTGAGTCTTTTTAGTTTTAGTTTCCTTACAAAATGTTTCCCTACAAATCCTTACACATCAGATGCTTCAATTTTATGACAAATATTATCTAATACCTTCCTGTATGTCTGATAATGTACAGTGTGTGTTCTATTACATAATGACATGACCAAAAGTGCTCTCTCATTATATTTGGTTCACCTACTAGAAGAGTCAGGTAGTTGTGTTTTAAAACTGATAAAAACATGAGGATGCAATTACATTCACAGGATGGAAGATAAATATAGTGATCATAAAGACCAGCAGTAAATGTAGTCTGTGTTACTGACTCTACAATTCATAAGGATTAGAGAATTTGTTAATTATTCTTCTGCCCTCTCTCATTTAGTCAAACATCTGGGAAAATGTACAGTATGTAATATGGATAGAATATCAGAGGCATCTATGGATAGTATAAAAACAGGATGTGATGTCAACAAAACAAAAATGCAAGAAAACAATAAAACAAACAAGTAAATGATTAAAGTAGTTACATATACACTTTTGGAAATATAGTACAATTTACAAATAAACATGTTCCCCAAGTTTAGCATTGCTGGGGACCTTCGCCTTTCCTGAAGGTGAGAGATATTTGCTGCTGAATCACCCCCGTAGTATAAGTTGATGTTAGATGACACAGAGAAGGAGGACATAGAATACTAGATTATACACTAGAAAAGGAAGCATGGTGAGATGGGGTAATAGGGCTTAGTTACACATAATGGATTGTGATGCATATCAACATACTGTATATTGCAGTTAGTAAATAACCCTTACTACATAAAAAACTTAAGCATAATTTTTATAGCCTTAATATTATTGCTTATTGAATCAAAAATATACTCTTTAAAAGTCCAGATTCTGAATTATCCCACCAAAATAAATCATGACACTTTGCTGACATAAAGTAAATCTGTTCTATAGAAAGTATGTCGACATTTTGGTGTCAACTCATTTTCTACCCACTGTACATAGTACATGGTACTGTGCTGATACTGGATTTCAGCTACAAATGCCTTAAGTAATATTCCTCATGTCTTCAAGTCTATCTGTGAAATAAATATATAAAAGTTTTGTGTAAAATCACTTGGTAATAGATAACATACCATAGAACATGTCTTGTACCAGCCCCTGTTTCATGTTAGAAACAGATTATATATATATATATATATATATATATATATATATATATATATATATATAAGATGTTATACTCTACTTATACAGTATGTTAATGAAAGTCCTCCAGGGAAAAGTAAAATACTATGTCATTACATTGCTGAAGCAAACAGCTCTGGGATATTGATTCACTCATCTGCCTTTAAAAAGTTTACTTTTTCATTAAATTAATTTTATGCTTTGAAAGTTCTAAGATTTATAATAATAATTATATTTAAACTTCTTGCACAAGAATTTGTATTCTAATTTTACTATTCCATTTTACATTTAATAAACAGAAAGAAAATAAGTATACAAATGTTTCATGTCTGTTTTGCTAAAATCCTACAACCATTATGCAGTTATGAGTTCCTGACACTCTGCCATTTAAGTGCCCCTGACACTCTGCTATCCATTTGCTATGTCTAATCCGTGTCTCTCAGCTATCAATGCCTAATCATGATTTCCTGCAGTTACACATCTGTCTGTGATCTGTCTGTTTTTAGTGTAATGGTGTGTACTGAGGTTGCTAGGAAACTTTTTTCTACTCTGACTCAGCATTAATTAAGCAGCACCTGCCCTGACTGACAGCTCTCAGGGCTGCTAGTTCACAATATTGATGGCCATTGCCCATCGATGTTTCCAAACAATGATAGTTGCTAGCCAATCTTAACTGCTTTTGTCATCGATGTCAGAGAACCAATGGTTCTCTGCCATCAATGGATGAGCAGGAGTCAATGTTTTTTATTATATTCTACTTATATAGTATGTTAATAAATATACAAATGTTTCATGTCTGTTTTGCTAAAATCCTACTACCAGTATGCAGTTATGAGTTCCTGACACTGCCATTTAAGTGCTCCTGACACTCTGCTATCCATTTGCTATGTCTAATCCGTGTCTCTCAGCTATCAATGCCTAATCATGATTTCCTGTGGTTACACATCTGTCTGTGATCTCTCTGTTTTTAGTGGGATGGTGTGTACTAGGGTTGCTAGGCAACTGCTATCCAATTTGACTCAGCATTAATTAAGCAGCACCTGCCCTGACTGACAGCTCTCAGGGCTGCTAGTTCACAGTAGGGATGGCCATTGACCATCAATGTTTCCAAAACATTGATGGTTGCTGGCCAATGTCAACTGCTTTTGTCATCGATGGCAGAGAACCAATGGTTCTCTGCATTACTGCAAAATGGTGCGCGTTGGTCAGGTACTTCTGCTCCACGGGAGGTTTCTGTCCTCCCTGAGCTCACCTTAGGACACCAGCGTTACGGTTTGACAGGTGTACTGCCTTGTACCAATGGTTCTCTGCCATCAATGGATGAGCAGGAGCCAATATTTTTTTCTTTAGTGACAGGACGAAGCCCTGTGATTGCTAAACCCCGTCCCCATTTTTCATTGTCCCGTGGCCTGGCGTGCCCACAGCAGAGGAGCCCATCAAGGGGGTCCAAACCATCAATGGTTCACCATACAGTAGATGGTTTGTGTGCCATCGATGGTAATCATTGATGGGCCCATCAATTGTAACCATCAATGGTCACCCCACCGATGGCTATCCCTAGTTCACAGCTGGTTTAATCATTTCTGTGTTCTTGTAGTTGTTCACATGATCTCATTCCATGAGCTGATTGGGAGTTACCCACAAAAATGCACTAAGTATATTCATTGACCTGTCTATGTTAGCTTTTACCTAGACTAGCTCCTGTCCTTTCTGTTCCTGAGGATTGTGCTATTTTATGCGTTTGATCCCAGCCAACTCTAAATTCTTAAATGCTTCTGTTCAGTGTCCATCACCTGCCTTCTGAACTGACATGCCATGTATCCTGTCTATCCTGTCCTGCTTTAGATACCATAGCTGAGATTCTCCCAAACAGATCATCACTACTAAGTGACAACAACTATGCACTACTGAGATCAAGTTCAGGCGGTAGCTAAGTCCTAGTGACCAGTGTGGTTTTGGGAAAGTCCTCTGTTGTTGGTAAAACATCTCACACCATAGTTCTACATAGGGGTTATCAGTCATAGAGAGTGAGATACATAACACCTTCCACTTTGCTACCAGAGTGCAATGATGAGTTCCAGAGAGTCTGCTCTCCATGTACAATAATGAGTTCCTACCACCCTGCTACCAGATTGCAAATATGAGTCCTTGTCACTCTGCTATCCTAGTGCATCTCTGAGTTCCTGATTCTCTACTTTCCTGCCCCTCTCTTACCCCAAGTTAATTTTTTTGCTACCCAAGTGCATAGTAATCTTTGTAATCCATGCTCAATTGAAGTGCATTCGAAAGCTAGGCCAACAGGCTTCCTCTTCAGCCACCTAACACATTCTTCTACCTCCAATGATATGGCGCACATGTGAACATCGCACCCATATACTCTTGTTGAACATGTCACGCTAAAACCATGGATGTTAATATGGAGTTCATATACCCTTTGTTGCTATAATGGCTTCCACTCTTCTGATAAGTATTTCTATCAGATTTTCAAACATGGTTGCCTGGAATCACATTATTAGGTCACAACAGAATTAGTGAGATCAGACACTAAAGTTAAGATGCCTACACACTGGACAATGTGTCCAATGAGTGACATCACCAGCGGTGGGCCTGGCGGGGATGCCAGCATCGGTAAGTGCATAAATACTTGCCGATGCAAGCAATGTCAAATGACACCTTGTCTATGTTGCATTCACCAGCATGTCATTACTAACAATATCTCCAGATTGAGCTGCATGTTCAGTCGACTAGGGATATCGTTAACGACTCATTTGAGCGAGCAGCGTCCATCATTTTCTGCATACACACTGAACTATATGAATGATATATCATTCAACAATATTGTTATTATTCATATCGTTCACAATTATCGTCCAGTGTATATGCGGCTTTAGGGTGATGAGACCTGGCTCAATGTCTACAATCAAATTCATAACAGAGGTGTTCAGTGGTGTGTAGATCAGGGCTCTGTGCAGAAAAGTAAAGTTCTTCCACACCAAAAGATAATAAAGAATGTAAAAAGGTTTTAGTCACTGAGGCGAATTTGTACCTTTTGGGCAGATGTGGTTTTCGTACAGTAGACCCATTTTAATTAGGTGCTCTTAGGAATTTTTTTAATTCTTCATATCCCCATGTGTACTCTAATGATAATCTACAGGGGAAGACAAAAGGAGTTGCAATCCTTTTTTTCTAAGAGACTCCTGGTTTCTGAGATCACTTCCCATATCTTAGAGGTGGGGTGGGGCCTTTTTGTAAAAGGAAACTGTTTAACCAAGACTTTACATTTGTTAACCTATATGCTTCGAACCAGAGTCAGCTGGCATTCTTTAGGAAGACTTAATTGAATTGCTTCAACTGGGGATATTGTGTTAGGTGGAGACCTTAATTGGATACTGGAACCAACAGTCGACTCCTCTAACATTGGTCCTAGGGTCTCTTTCAACTGCCACCATCAGGTAAGACAGCTGCACCATCTCCACCAGATGATCAACACATGGCACATACAACACCCTACTGATAGTGACAATACCTTATACCGCCCCCACACCAAACCTATACACACATAGATTATCTCTTTCCCAGACACACCAGACACCAGACAAACCAGGCAAATTATTAGCTCATGTGCTCTTCCAAACGCAGACATTGACTTTTATTACCAAAATTAAACATAATACAGGCTTACTTCACCATCTTTCAGCGGATATAGCCAATATCTTTCATACATATTATAACTAACTGTATAACTTGAATCCTGACTTGTCTGTTCACGATTTGCAGGGGCGTACCGGACTAATAGATGACTACTTACAGTTAGAGATGTGCACCGACCCCCAGTGTTTTGGTATTGGATCTGGATCTCCCCTGGTTTTGGATCTGGATTGGTTTTGCCAAAACCTCACCTACGTGTTTTGTTTTCGTGTTTGTGTTTTGGTTTTGGATCTGGATTTCTTCTAAAAAAAAAAAAAACTGCTAAAATCACATACAGTAATTAATAACCTCAATAACATTTATTTCCACTCATTTCCAGACAATTTTGACCACCTCACAGCTCACAATATTGATTTGTTAATCTAGTTTAGTCCCAAAATTTGCACCAAGATAACTGGCTGACTAAGCTAAGCTGCAGCAGTGGGCGGCACAAACACATGGCAGTTCAACTACAAACATGGCACTTCAGGAAATACTTGTATTATTCAAGAGAGAATCAAAAGGAAAAAAGGGGGAAAGATAACTCTTTTTGTTGGGGGCACAAACTTATTAACGCTCATAAAAAATAATATTTAATTAGGTATAATGTATAACACAATACAAACACCACACATAACTTGACAAATCACAGACAGAGATATATAAAAATGTACAAACATCACAAATATCACAAAAAAGAGGGTGAATTGTCTGGAAAATTCTTACAATATATTTTGTTGGATCAATTCACTCGAGTAGTCCCATGTTATCCAGAGAGTAACCTCTCAGTGTGACTCACCGTAGTGGTAAATATCAAGGCAAAATAATAAAAAAAAGAGATTTACTTTAAGATAATGGACCTTATTCAGAGTCGGTCGCGAGCGCCGATGCGCTCATAACCGACTCGATGGTAAGGCTTGCGCATGCGCAGTGGCCGCACTGCGTGTGCACAAGCCCCGGAGTGACAGATAAACTCTGTCGCTCCGGAGCTTGCTACCAAACAAAGGGGTAGCTGTCGATGTTGATCGACAGCTCGCCCCGTTTGGTAGGTGGGCCAGGGGGGTGGTTTCCAAAATGGAGGCATTCCTTAAGGAATGCCTACCGTTTTGTGGGCGGCCACACTGACATCATCAGTGATGTCAGTGGGGAGCTTCCTGCTCAAACAGAGCAGGAAGCTCCCTGGGGCTTAAGGTTGACGAGACCCTACCTTAGGGTCTCGTCGTAAGCCCCGATAGTCGCGATGGTCTTGTCCATCGTGACCATCACCCTTAGCGGTCATTAGAGCTGTGGGTGTTAACCCACAGCCTAACGACCGACATGGGGGCGGCCGTTCAGGATGCAACCGGCCGCCCTGTTTCAGAACGACCGCTTGCATCTTACGACCGCCTCTGAATGTGGCCCAATATCTCTTGGGTTAAATAAACTGACTGTCCACCTGCTGGTGGTATAGATTGCTTTTGAATTTAGTCACATAGACAGAGTATGGTTAAAAGAACTGCTCAAATAGAGGTATGGGATACTGCTGTTAACTCATCTGCCAAAAGGCATCTAATGATTTTTAATGAGTGTTCCCCACCTCAATGGCAGTTATAATAGTCAGAAGGAAATAGATAGTAAGCATGAAAGGAGAAAATCAACAGAGTCATGCATCTGCTGTCAAATTTCATAACATCAAAACCATCGTGCAGAAGAGAATTTGATGAGAGTACATATAAACGACAAATATTGAGTCACTTTGAAAAGTGCAACTGCTGTCGGTTGAGCTGTGCCCGGCTCCTGCGGACCAGCACCGATGAGAGTGCGAAGAAAGTATGAAAAGTACAATCCACTAATAGTCAGAAAAGACCCAGGTTAATATATAGTAAATTCATTAATTATATACACATCAATTTATACATAATACTTCTTGATTCATAATCTGCATGACGGTAGCAGCAGGTAACGCTAGGAGCATACTCCACTGGGCGCAGCCGCTACTAATCATCACAGAAGCGCTGCGGTAATTATGGTCATCAGGGCTGAGTTCCCTGCTTTCCTGTATGCATTGTGCTCCCTTCTATTCATTATGTATGCCATGAGTGCCCTACTACATGTTGTGATATAGGGACACTGCACTTAGGTTAAGGGTAATACAAGGGTCTGCGTATCCCAGTCACTGAAACTGTTATGTGGGGATTTCTTTGACCTTTATTTACCATTCTCTTGTCTGTGGATAAACAGACCACCAAAGGAACTTCACTTATAACCTGTACATCAGTTTGGTGGATTACATATGGTATGCATTATTGTGTTGCAAATCTCTTATACCCATACCATGTGGGGGATCACACAATTTCTGTGATTACTATATGTTCAATGCCTTGTACTGTCAGCTAATGTTATCTGCTTATAAGGCACTGTGACTATTAGATCTGAATTGTTTGACAGTTCTTCTTGGCATAAATGGAACTGCATTTTTTGCTTCTGACAAAAATTACCTGGCATAAAATACAGAGAAGCTACCCATGAAGTATTATTTATAAATTGATGTGTACATAATTGATGAATTTACTATATATTAACCTGGGTCTTATCTGACTATTAGTGGATTGTAATTTTCATACTTTCTTCGCACTCTCATCGATGCTGGTCCGCAGGAGCTGGGCACAGCTCAACCGACAGCAGTTGCACTTTTCAAAGTGAATCAATATTTGTTGTTTATATGTACTCTCATCAAATTCTCCTCTGCACGATGGTTTTGATGTTATGAGATTTGACAGCAGATGCATGACTCTATTGATTTTCTCTTTTCATGCTTACTATCTATTTCCTTCTGACTATTATAACTGCCATTGAGGTGTGGAACGCTCATTAAAATCATTAGATGCCTTTTGGCTGATGCGTTAACAGCAGTATCCCATACCTCTATTTGAGCAGTACTTTTAACCATTCTCTGTCTATGTTGCTAAATTCAAAAGCAATCTATACCACCAGCAGGTGGACAGTCAGTTTATTTAACCCAAGAGATATTATCGTATAGTAAATCTCTTTTTGATTATTTCGCCTTGATATTTATCACTACGGTGATTCACACTGAGAGGTTACTCTCTGGATAACATGGGACTACTCGAGTGAATTGATCCAACAAAATATATTGTGAGAATTTTCCAGACAATTCACCCTCTTTTTTGTGATACAGTATTTGTGATGTTTGTACATTTTTTTATATCTCTGTCTGTGATTTGTCAAGTTATGTGTGGTGTTTGTATTGTGTTATACATTATATCTAATTAAATATTATTTTTTATCAGATTTAATAAGTTTGTGCCCCCAACAAAAAGAGTTTTCTTTCCCCCTTTTTTCCTTTTGATACTGTTTTCTAACTCTAGGGGAGCACCGCCAACTTTATATGTTGATGGTATTCATTTCAGTTTTCTATAAGAATATTTCTCTGATATGAAATCTATAGCTTACTGCTTAACCATCTGAGAACTTTGGCTATATATTTTTTCAATTGAGTAGTTTGTGCGGAGGCACTTTTTCTTTTTGTGACTATTATTCAAGAGAGGCCTGAGGGAGTTGGAGTATGTATGCAGTTGAAGGTAGGGCAGGGACAGGAATGGTTGATTGGTAGTTAATTTAATTTTGGTTTTTGGTTCCAAAGAAAATTTATGAGGGAGAAGGGGAGGGGAGGAGGCATTTACAAAAAAATGTGATACAGTACATTTACATCAGTCCTTGCCACAGAAAAATCCTTGAGCATGGCTGCTGCTGCTGGGAGTTGATTTTTTTCATACCAGAAGGGGACCAGGAAGCATGTTTTCCAAGAATAAATAAACAATTGACTTAAATAATCCTTTGCAAACCTTCTGTTCTGTAATGTTAGAATGTAGAAGGCCAAAAATTGGGTGGACCACACATGGCTGATTGATCAACCATGGCAACTGGATTAGTGTCATAAGGAAGAGGAGGCTGCAAACTGGGTGTCATGTTATGAGTTGGCCATATGGGGTATGTTGCTGGTAACTGGGTGTCATGTTATGAGTTGGCCATATGGGGTATGTTGTTGGTAAGGGATCAGGCTGGTTATCAGTGGATGCATTATTAATTATTGTTGTTGTTATTTTGGGTTGCCATCTCCTGAAGGGTGTTTACCAACAGACAGAGACTAATTACCTATCAGCTCAGGCATAGACACTTCCTGAGGAACAGAGCTTTGTTCTCTGGAGGGAAGCCAAATAGGTGGGAACCCCTGTTCCAATATCTGAAGCTCTTATCTCTCCAAATCATCTATTATAGATGAAAAAAATGTAATCGGGGACATCTAGCTCCTCTTTCTGTACCCTGCTCACCCTTTTTGGACAGGAAGTCCAGGATGGATGGTTTGGAAGAAGAAGGCCTAGCAATAGATGGGGATGGTCATTATCAAGACCTGGTCCCCTCAGTGGGTGTAGTCTGGGAGGTATTGGTTGGCATGCAGGCAGCGGAATAACAAAGGCCTCCATGTTGTCTGTGCTTACTATTCCATATTTCAGTTTGCAATTCAGGTAGGAAAAAAGTTGGCTATAGAATACAGCGACAGAAACACTGGATGTCTTAGTGCATTCAGGCCAAATATGATCCATGAATTCCCAGACAGATTCCAGACAGATGAATCCTTTGTTTTTAATAATCTTTGGTAATACCTGGCAAAGGTGGGTGTTATAGCCAGACACTTTGAAGGCTGTATCTTTGAACTGCTTTATAGAAAACATGTGAATGAAACCTTTCCACACTGCAGAACATGATGGAGAAATCCTTTGAAGTTCAACACCTAGACCATCTTTTTTCATGTTCTCTGAGGCCTCTCCTGACTTTTGCTTACGTTTTGAATAGAATAGTTTTAGAATTTAGGATGTCTACTCTATATAGGTTTGTAATTAAATATAGGCTTTAGTTTTTTAGAGCATATAACTTTATAAGCTGTTAGGATAACATTTCTACTATGTTTAAGATGAAAAAAAACAACTTTTCGTAACCTAATAACTTAAAAAAAAAGTTTTCATTGCAATATTCATGCAGCCCGTTGACAGACAGCAGCACAGCACCCCTGCACACCTACGCTGATGACAGGTGTGGATAACATGCACACAATAAAAATTGTTTATTTGTTATTTTGGGGCAGCAGCCCCTCGACAGACTGGAGCACAGCACCCCTGCGCACCTACGCCGATGACAGTGACAGCCAGGTGTGGCTGACATACAAAAAAAAAATTGACAAAAAAAGACAATATATATATGTTTTATTTTTAGCTCCAGAACTTGGGCCCAGAGCACAGATTAATCACAACTGGAGTTGGGCAGCACTAGGTTGCAAGTTGCGTTGCTGGCTGGATACACGCACACACAAAGACAGTTAAAGTTAAAAATAAAAAAAAAAGACAATTGATTTAAAAAAATAATTATGCTCCAGAACTTGGGCCCAGAGCACAGATTGATCATGACTGGAGTCGGGCAGCACTAGATTGCGTTGCCGACTTGCTAGATCTTGTGCGGCTAAGCCTAACATGAGAAAACAAAAACAATACGATAAACAATCCTTGCGCCGACACTTTTCCAATGAACTGTTCAAATGATTTCCAATGAAGGACAAAAACTTGGAAGTAACCAAATCTTCTTATCAATACATGTGTTGAAATCCCATCAGTACATGAAAATGAAACACATAATATTGGGTATTAGCAATAATTCAAATAAATTGCTTATAGATGACACCTCTGAACATAAACCATATAGGAAACCCCTCAAACCAATATCGTCAGGTGTCAGATGGAAAAATTTACACCTCATGCAATGTGAGAATATATAGATGTGAATGCTCACATTAGTGTTACCTAAAAGAAATATGAGTAAATCCCTTCAAGGTTTCTTTGACCCATATGCATAGATGGGATCAGAAAAAGTGCTTACATAAAAGCTTACTTGAGGCAAATGTATGATAGACCTATAAAGGTTTCTTTCTCCTTTTTCAACCATGAAGGATGCCCACATGAAAAAAGAAGAAACTACTTATGGTGCAGAAGGTCGATGTAAAAGTAGTTTAATAACAAATAACACAATAAAAAAGTGGGGGTCAGCCCTCGTACCAGATGGATGATAGACAGCATTCACATAGTATGCCCAATAACGCAGGATAGATGGAACCCGGGTATTCCACTGCTGTAGGTGCATAAGATTGACCAGCCTTAGGTACTAACATGCACAGACACACAGACAATTATTAGAAAAAAAGACAATTGATTTAAAAAAAATTTATGCTCCAGAACTTGGGCCCAGAGCACAGATTGATCATGACTGGAGTCGGGCAGCACCAGCTTGCAACTTGCCTTGCTGGCTGGATCTTGTGTGGTACTGCGGTTAAGCCTAACATGCACGCACACACAGAGAAAAATATAATAGACACTTAATTTTTTTTTATTTTTTAGCATGACTGGAGTCGGGCAGCACTAGCTTGCAACTTGCATTGCTGGCTAGATATTGTGCGGTACTGCGGTAAACCTAACATGCACGCACACAGAAAAATATAAAAGACACTCTTGTTGCTTTTTTTTTTAATCACGACTGGAGTCAGGCAGCACTAGTTTGCAACTTGCGTTGCTGGCTCGATCTTGTGCCGTACTGCGGTTTTCCTAACACGCATGCACACACACACACACAGAAAAATATAAAATACACTTTTATTTTATTTTTATTTTTTTAGCACGACTGGAGTCAGGCAGCACTAGCTTGCAACTTGCGTTGCTGGCTGGATCTTGTGTATTACTGCAGTTAAGCCTAACACGCACGCACACACACACAGAAAAATATAAAAGACACTTTGATTGATTTTTTTTTACTATAAATTTTTCTTTATTTTTTTTGAGTCCAGAACTTGGGCCCAAATGGACACAGCACCAGCCCATATGTATCTGCAGTTCTGCACCAGCCGAGATGGACACAGCAGAAATTAAAAACACCAGCCCAGAATGGATCAGCAGCACCAACCCAGGACACAGCAGACAGCACAGTGACAGCACCAGCCCAGAATGGATCAGCGGTCACCAGCCCAGGACACAGAAGACAGCACCAGCACCTCTCCCAGCCCTACACTACCCACCCTCCCTGTTCAGTCTCCACAGCTGGAGTGAAATGGCGTCCGTCGCGTGGTCCCTTATATACTACATTGATCATAGAGATGAAAGCACGCAAATCGCGAGATTTCAGACTCTATCGTTTTGCCTCGGTTTCGAGATCCGAGTCAGGCGGGAAACTCCGAGCCTGCTTGGATCAGACTCGGTTCTGCTAATTTTGGGCAGGTTCGGATCTATGGAATCCGAACCCGTTCATCTCTACTTACAGTCTGTTGATTATCCTAGTGTACAAGAGTAGATAGGGGCCTCCCTAGAGAGTCCATTCGCCAATAAATTATAGAGTCCAATTGGCTGGAATAATAAGAATCCACTGAGTATCGAGGTCATCTGACTAGGAAGAACAGGTCGGTTAAGACAGATTCTGATTGGGTGCTATGGGCAACATCTCCACTTCTAAAAACACTCACTTTAGTAAATACTGTATACCCCTAAGAGTATTATACTTTACTAATAAAACATACACATTAGTATATTAAATACATATAAAATATTACATAATAAAGCAGAAGTTAAAAAAAAGGATACACAAAATTTTATATAAATGTTAAAAACCTAGTTGCGTCAGATTAGGCTATAGTAACAGTTCTCTAACAGCAGCATGGAAAACAGATACATTAGATGTCCAAAGGAACCAGTAATTTGCATCTGAAAATATGGTATATTTAACAGTTCCAAAGTAATGATGTGATACTGTAGAAGCTGTTTGGTGTGCACACAGTGGGTGTGCAGATTGAGAAGACTTATACAGTTTCCACAGACTTTTCTAAGGATGTGTCCACCCCTCAGCCCAACAGTGTGTACCTGGCTGGGGAAATAAAAGTCACGATGGTCATAATGTCTTGATTTTTGAGTTTACAGTTGGTTACTGCAAGTATTTTATGAGGGCAGTTCCTCTTGGAGCTAACTGTAATGTTGAAACTGTAACTGTCTTTGGGAGGATAAGCAGCTATTGGATTTCCTAGGTATGTGTGTGCAGTTACCGTGAGTATTCCTCTGATCACAGTGATGTATTCACAGCTCTCTATCTGGCTCCAACGGACAGGGTTCAGTGCTGGGAACTACTAGTTTAGCTCACAGCTGTTCTGTTGAATGGGCTGTTGTAATAGTAGGATGCTCTTCCTGGTGGGTGGGTGGTGCTGAGACCGCTTCTCTGACTGGTGGATGCTGCAATCTATCAGCTTGCTTCATAGCCTATCACCTGTGCTGCACCTATCAGTGTTCCTTCTTGAACACTACACCAGCCTCGCAGTTTTAATCCTCAATGCAGTGCTTGCCCAGGTTGACAGATCTGCTGGCAAACACCGATACACCACCTCAGGTATTCAGGGAAAGAGCCACTCAACTGTCCATATGCCTCCTCACAGCATAGCTCAGCTCTCTGGGTCAGTTACTATACCTCAGCTCTCCCCTGACCAATTGCCACTCGCCTCCAACTGTAATTTTTCTGAACGAGAACTCTGCCTGCCTGTTGCTGTATACCATATCTATCTATTGGTCAGCTGGAGAAATCTGCATGATCAATGAACTCCCTCCTCCTTAGAAACCTGCCGTGTGTTACCAGCCAATTTTGCAAACACAGGGAGTGGTAAGGACTCATTGATCGGTGATATGCCTTTTCTCCCAAACATCTGTTAGTCTAGATCATGGGATTTGAGAGGTTTGGGAACAGCTCTTGAATTGGCCATATAAACAATAAAATACTAAAGGACATAAAGTATATCGGCTTATTCCATACCAGGTTTACGCAAGGCGGATTTTATGCATGGTTTCCTACTTTTAAATAAGCTTACATAGGATTACAACTACATTCCAGGACTTTTTTAATTTGGAAAGATCTTTCATGAATGAGGTCTTGATGTGTTTGATTCTGATGGTCTAATCATATCTTTTTTTTTCTTTATCTTTATGTAATGTGATTTAATGAATATATATTTTTATTAAATTAACTTGTCAATTGCGCTCTTATTTTTAAATTGGAAGTACTAAGTTGGAGCTGCATATAACAATTTACTGCTTTGATTTATAAGGAGATTGTTGTTTATAACATTGATTAGATGACTAAATTGTCTATGCACCTGAATATAATTGTGCTTTGTTCATTTAACTTACAAGTCTGTTTTTTTGGCGGATGGGAGGAAACCAGAGTACCTGCAGGAAATCTACATAATGACAGGGACAACATACCACCTCCACACAGATAGGGCCCTGGATGGGAATCAAACTCATGACCCCAGCTACTGTATGTAGGGCAGAAGTGCTAACCACCTTGCAATTGTGCTGCCCAGATGGGGTTGTTTCACACCGAGTTGGTGTACATTTGAAAGCATTCCTGTGTACATGATACTTATACCCCTTTTACACCAGAGCTAAAACCCTGGTTATTGCTGGGTCTATCCAAGTCACAACTCAGTGAAAAAGGGTTCCTGAAAAATAACCCGCAATCCAACCCAGGTAGCTACCAGGGAGGGACCCAGGATGGACCTGGGTAATGGTGCAGTGTAAATGGCACAACCCAGGTTATCCGACCTGGGTCAAGCCTAACATCAGCTGATTGGTGGTTGTGGAGCAGTCACCTCTCACTTTTTATGAGCTCACAAGTTTAGTAGGGCAGACCTGGGTTCAGTGTGAATGGGACTGACCTGATAATAACCCAGATCGATGGTGCTGTGTAAATGGTATTTGACCTGGGTCTGACCTGGGTTGGAACCATATCTAAAAACCCAGGTTGGACCTGGGTTTTTGGTGGAAAAGAGATATAACATATCTGCTGGTTAGGTTCAGTATTTACTCAACAATATACATTTAGTTTATTGCTATATATTGGTGTAAATAGTCAACAATAAGGTATAATATACATAATTAGTCAAACACAAACCAATGTATAAACAGCATAAGTGTATGCCAATATATATACAGCCCTACTCACAGTTATACATTCAGTAATCTGGATGGAGCAGAGCTTGAGAAGAACATACAGAGCACCAACTGGTGATGTATTAGGGTAGCAGTGAAGGTACACACAGGATATTTGTAGGATATGCAAGATAACTTAGCAGGGTCTCTGGAGCTTAGTGATCATCTCTGTTTCCCAATTTGGCACTCATACACAGTGATAAGATAGTGCCGAGCATGCACAGAAGACCAAATGGTGGCCATCTTGGTAAAGGAGAATGCTTCATGCAATGAGCATTCATGAAGGTACAGATGTGTTCTCACACATCCACAATTGAGCCAAATTGCCCTTCTCATCCTGTGAGACTCTGGTAGTGCCGGCACTCATTTTCACATTTTTTTACCCAAAATGTCATATTCGTTGCAATATGAAGTGAATCGGAAGCACCAGCAGACTGTGCTGATTAATTTGCTATGTGACACTTATATCTGTGTGCGAGTCCCTGAATATGTATATGATGTGCTACGATGCAGCATCTGCGTTTTTTTCAACACAAAGGGCCTGATTCAGAGCCGGACACTATTTGCAGACGGTCGTTCTGAAAAAGGGGCCAGATATTTAAACTAAGTGCTCGCTCTTTGCGGTCTGTTGACGCCTCTATGTCTGAATGAGTGAACGAAACATGCGCTCGCTATTTTGAAAAAAACGCCCCCTGGCCGCTCGCATCATACGTCATCTCCGCTATTTATTAGATTAATCGAGTATATCGAACGGCGTATAAACTGCTCGCTATTCTTGTGGTAGCATTTTCCTACCACAATCATGCGAGCAGTTCAGGCTAAAAGACAACCAAGTGACGTGGTAGATGACGCTACTTTGTAAATTATGCACTCCCATTAAACGCCCGTTTTGACCATTTGGCACGCCTGCGTTCGGATCTCCACTCCCCGTTTTCAAGCACCTTCCCCTGTTACCACCCACAAACGCCTCATCCTGCCACTCAAATTAGCAGGCATTCGCTATTTTGCGAGCACACGATTTCCGACCGCACTGACTGGTTTGCGCATGCGTATTACAACCCATACGCATGCGCAGATGTGCGAACATCGCTCGGAGCGAACGAGCGGCCCTTAATCAGGCCCAAAGTCCCAAGGTGCTTCATATATAGTCGTCAGGGGCATTTCTAGAGAGGAGGGGACCCATGTGCAGTCTGCAACATGGGCCCCTTCCTCTCTGTCCAGTGGCCGGTAGCACACTGAGCTGTGGCCAGCGCCGGAATTATAAACTCTGGGCACTAGAGTGCACCCAGAGTCTATAGAGTCCAGGGCCGGACTGGCCATTGGGCACTTCTGGCAAATGCCAGAAGTTCCGATGGCCAAATGGGCCACTTTGGATGAGCAAGGCTTACCCGGCAGTACAACCTCCCGGGCGGCACCTTGCTCAGTAAGCAGATTTAATGAATGCGCGGCCGCGTCATTGCGTAATGACAGCATGATGCAGTCGCCTCATGACGCGGCCACGCATTCCTGAATTCTGCTTGCTGAGCAAGGCGCCGCCCAGGAGGTTGCACTGCCGCCACCAAGCCCAATGGCAATGGGAAGGAATCTGGGGTGGAGGGAGCGCTATGCAGAGAGTCTGCTGCCTGGGAGGTGGAGCCGCACGAAGAGTACATGCCATTCAGAGGAGCCACACTTCTGGGTTCCGGGCATCAGCTACAGTACAGCAGGACGCTGCTTCACAGGGGACTGCATATGGTGACTAGGTAAAACCTCTGCACATCAAAACTACTTGAGGTATCTCTCTCTGCCATCTCCAACATTAATTTCCTTCTGTCTCTCTCTCATCTCACCTTATTCCTCCTACTCTTACTCTCTCTTCTATCTCCCCTGATTTCTTCTCTCTCTCTTTTTTCTGTTTCCCCCTATTCCCCTCTCATCTCCCCCTATTCCTAAACTCTGCTGCCTGAATTTATTCCTCCTGTCTCCATTCTCCCGTCTCCATTCTACCTCTATTCCTACCCTCTATCACCCATCTTCCCCTATTCCTACCCTCTATCACCAATTTCCCCCTATTCCTCCTCTCTCTCCCAACTCCCCCTCTTTCTATTATGGGTTCAATTCAATTCAATGCAAATTGAATAGCGCCGGGAATGAGCTCCCGGAGCTATTCAATTTTGCACATTGTTAGGTCGGAGAAGGGCATTCTCTGACTAAACTTCCCCGCGCAATGCTGTTTCCACCACGCTAAGGGCAGAAAACAGCATTGCGTCTGGACTTTTGTTGTATTTTTGCTTGCATCCCAGGAGGGATGCGAGAAGAAATCCTTAGTCGGGCTTAGCAGCGTGATGGATTGAATAGCTCCGGGAGCTCAATTCCAGCGTTATTAAATTTGCATTGAATTGAATTGAGCCCAATGTCTTTCTCGTCTCCCCCTATTCCTTCTCTCTTTCCCAGGTTCCGCTCTTTCTCCTATGTATGCCCCTCCCGCCTCCCTCTCCCCCTCCTGTCTCCCTCTCCCCCTCCCGTCTCTGTCATCCTCTCCCCCTCCCATAACCCTCTCCCATCTCTGTCTTCCTCTCCCCTTCCCATATCCCTCTCCACCTCCTGTCTCCCTCTCCGCCTCTCCCATCTCCCTCTCCCGTCTCCCTCTCCCCTCCCCCTCTCCCATCTCTGTCTCCCTCTCCCCACCTCCTGTCTCTCCCATCTCCCTCTCCCCCATCTTCTGTCCCTTCTGTCTCCACCTCTTCTGTCTCCCCCTCTCCCATCTATCTCTCCCCCTTTAGCATCTCCCCCTCTCCCGTCTCCCCCTCTCCCATCTTCCTTTCCCATCTCCCCCTCGCTCTCCTGTCTCCCTCTCCCCCTCTCCTGTCTCACTCCCACCCTCCCCCTCTCTCTCCTCCCTCTCCCCCTCCCTCTCCCGCACTTCCTCTCTATCTCTCCCTCTCCACCTCCCATCTCCCTCTCTCCCCATCCCTTTCTTCTCCTCTCCCTCTCTCCCCCTCCCTCTTCCCCTCTCTCATCTCTGTCTCCCTCTCCATCTCTCTCATCCCCCCCACCTATGTCTCCCTTCTCCCCCTATGCCACTTCTCTCTCCCAGCTTCCCCTCTTTCTTCTATGTCTCTCCCATCTCCCCCATTCCTCTTCTCTCTCCCACCTTCCCCTCTTTCTTCTATGTCTCTCCCATCTCCCCCATTCCTCTTCTCTCTCCCAGCTTCCCCTCTTTCTCCTATGTCTCTTCCATTTCCCCCTATTCCTTCTCTCTCTCACAGCTTCCCCTCTTTCTCCTATGTCTCTCCCATCTCCCCCTATTCCTACCCTCTATCTCCCAGCTTCCCCTCTTTCTCCTATGTCTCTCCTGTCTCCCCTGGTTCCTCTTCTCTCTCCCAGCTTCCTCTCTTTCTTCTATGTCTCTCCTGTCTGTCATGGTATGGCGTGGGCTTGGACCCGGAGAGGAGTTGGTTGCGGAATGGAGGCTTGTTTGTTGATATTGAAAGTCAGCTGGTCTTAATGGAGTATGACTCATGAGGTGAGTGGGTACATGGAGGGCGAGGTGCCGCTGAAGGGATGCAGTCTATACTCAGTGACCGGGGTTGGTCGGTCCGCAGCAGGTCATGGGTACAGGTGGCAAGCTGGTACACAGAGCAGGCAAGGTACAGAGCTAAGGGTAGGTAACACTGAGACACTCTGGAACTGCAGTAAATATGAAGTGAGGGAGCACAGGAACTAGCTCACAGCTAATGCTGTGATAAATGTTCAACTGACAACCAAAGGACCTCTTGACAGCCCTTTAGTACCCTCAGGTAGTGCAGGATTGGCTGCAAAACACTCCCAGGACAGCTGTGACCTGATCGGCTCCCAACAGACACCTGACCAAATCCAACATGGCCACGCCCAGTAGTCTCCAGCACGATAGTGCTGTCAGTTGCTCCTGCTCACACCTCCCTCCAGATGAGCCCCCTTAGTCTGTGAGGACCCCCTGTACCCAGCACCGCTCTCCAGGACCCCGCTCCACCACCATAGGGACTGTGCCAGAGCACCTGGCAAGGTAAGAGTCGCGATCCTTGCAGCCTGACAGCCCAAATCGTGACAGTACCCCCCTTTATGAGTGTTCTCCAGACACCACTTGGGTTTTCCAGGATTCTTCATATGGAACTGACATACTAATTGAGGAGCATGGACATCCTCTGCCTTTACCCAGCATCGTTCTTCTGGCCCGTAACCTCTCCAATCCAATATGTACTGAAGTTGACCATAATGAAAACGGGAGTCCAAGATCTGCTTGACTTCAAATTCTACGCCTTGCTCGGTGCAGACTTTAGTGGAGCGTGGAAGAATTTTCCGGAAGCAGTTTAGGATAAGAGGTTTCAACAAGGAAATATGGAAAGAATTTGGTACTCTGAGATAGGGTGGAAGCTTTAGTTTGTAGGCCACTGGTTTAAACACTTGAGTGATAGGGAAGGGACCAATGAAGCGAGGGGCAAACTTCATGGATGGAACCTTGAGGTGAAGATTACAGGTAGAAAGCCAGACAAGGTCGCCCTCTTTTAGGCTGGGTACCACTCTTCTCTTCCTATTGGTTCCAAGTTTGTAACGGTCTGAGGTTTTCTGTAGAGCGGAATGCACTTGAGACCTTATTTGCGAAAATTTCTGTAGTGTATAGGTCACTGCTTGTACATTATACACTGGTAGTTCTTTAAATTCTGGTACACTGGGATGCAGGCCAAAAACTGTGAAGAATGGAGTACGACCTGTGTACGAATGGTACAAACTATTGTGAGCAAACTCTGCCCAAGGTAGAGTGTCTGCCCAGTTATCTTGAGATGAGGACATATGGATCCGTCGAAAAATCTCCAGGTCCTGATTGACCCTCTCCGTGGAACCAGTGGACTGGGGGTGATAGGCCATGGAAAATTTTAATTTAACTTGGAAGATGGAACAGAGGGCCCTCCAGAATTTTGCCATGAACTGTACCCCGCAATCTGAGACAATCTCGGTCGGAAGACCATGTAGACGGAAGATGTTGAAGACAAATAATTTAACTAGCTCTGGAGCGGAAGGCAGTTTTTTCAGAGGAATAGTTTACCATTTTCGAGAACCGATCCACCACTACCCAGATGGTGGTGAACCTGTTGGATATAGATAAGTCAATTACAAAGTCCATGGATAGGTGTGTCCAGGGGCGAAGTGGTACCGAAAGAGGCAGTAGAGTACCGGCTGGAGCCTGCCTGGATATTTTATGTTGAGCACATTGTGGGCATGAGGAAACATACTCCATTATTTTGGACTTCATGGTGGGCAACAAATATGACCGTTGTAGGAATTCCAGGTTTTTACGGATGCCTGTGTGTCCGGAAAAGTGAGAGGCATGAGCCCAATTCAATAGTTGTTTGCGTAAATCCGGGGTCACAAACGATCTCATAGGAGGGGATTGGATGCAGGTAGTGGCGAATACTTTGGATTCCAGAACTGGAGTTTCTTTAATATGTTCAGTAGATGTTTCAGAGGAGAAGGAATGGGAGAGACCATCCGCCTTTTGGCTGAGTGAACCAGGACTATAATTCAAAGTGAAATTGAAACGGGAAAAGAAAATTGCCCAACAAGCCAGACGAGGACTAAGGCATTGGATGTTTTTTTATATACAGTAGGTTTCGATGATCTGTATAAACAGTGATGGGGAACGTGGCCTCTTCGAGGAGATATCGCCATTCCTCAAAAGTCAATTTAATTGCCAATAATTCTTGCTCCCCAATGGGGTAATTTCTCTCGGCTAGGGAAAATTTCTTTGAGAAAAATCCACAAGGGTGGAATTTGTTATCCTCGAATTTCTGAGAGAGTACTGCACCCATGGCTTCAGAGGATGCATCCACTTCCAGAAAGAACGGCCTGTTAATGTCCAGTTGTCTCAGTACTTGAGCCAAAATAAAGGCTTGCTTCAGGATTTGAAAGGCGGTTTCAGCCTCCGGAGGCCAACGCGGAGGGGTCGCCCCTTTTCAAGTTAATGAGGAAATGGGTGCTATAAGGGTGGAAAACCCCTTTATGAATTTCCGGTAGTTATTCATGAACCCCAGGAATCTTTGTACCGCCTTCAGGGAATTGGGGCGAGACCAGTCCAGAATAATCTGTACTTTCTTAGGATCCATCTCAAGGCCAGAACCTGAGAGAACGTAACCAAGGAATGGCTGTACCTCAAACAAGCATTTCTCTGCTTTACAGTACAGATGATTCTTGCGTAGATGAGTCAGGACCTCTTTGACTTGAGCCCGGTATTTGTCAATATTAGAGGAGAATATTAGGATGTCATCTAAATATACTACCACAGAGAGACATAAAGTAAGTCCCGAAAAATCGCATTCACAAAGTTTTGGAAAACTGCAGGGGCATTGCAGAGACCAAAGGGCATCACCAGATATTCGAAATGACCGTCCCGGGTATTAAATGCGGTTTTCCATTTGTCTCCGGCCCGGATCCTGATGAGGTTATAGGCCCCTCGTAGATCTAATTTGGTGAATATTGTGGCACCCTTTACACAATTGAATAATTCCGAGATGAGGGGTATCGGATAATGATTTTTGATAGTTATATCATTTAGGCCCCGGTAATGGATGCAGGGATGCAGACCTCCATCTTTTTTGGACACGAAGAAGAACCCTGCATCGGCTGGCAAGGAGGATGGTCGAATGAATCCTTTTTGAAGATTTTCCTGAATGTAGGCCGACATGGCCTCAGACTCTGGTAAGGACAGCGGATATGTACGACCACGAGGAGGATCCTTGCTGGGAACCAAATCAATAAGACAGTCCCACTCCCGATGTGGAGGCAGAGTATCGGCTCCTGTTTTAGAAAAGATGTCACTGAAAGAGAGGTACTGGGGGGGTATTTGCGTAGTTGCTGCCATACAGAGCTTATTGACTGGTTTAATCTGAGGGAGGCAGGATAGACGACATGCTTCTCCCCAGGACAGGATTTGCATGGTACCCCAGTCTATGTTGGGAGAATGCTTGCACAGCCAGGGATATCCGAGGATGACTCCATGAGAGGCTTTAGGTATAACTAAAAACTGGATTGCTTCCGTGTGGAGAGCACCCACACGGACCTGCACAGGTTGAGTACGAAGGGATACAATCCCTTTGGTAATTTGGGTACCATCCATGACAGATAGGGTAAGTGTATGCTCAAGGGAGAAGGCCGGAATTTGGAGTCTCTGGACGAGTTCAGCGGTGATGAAGTTCTCGGCAGCCCCTGAATCAAGAAGAGAGAGAACAATTTTAGGACCGAGCTTTAACTCCAAGGTAATGGACAAGGCTGACTCAGCTTTAGGTGGAGACGAAGACATAACTCCCAACTTGGTGTCTCCAGAACCAGTTAGGAGCGGAAGTTTCCCAGATAGGTAGGACAGGCAGTGACCAGGTGACCGGTCTCTCCACAGTACATACACAAATTTTCTCATCGACGCCTCTGTCGCTCCTCAACAGAGAGGCAAGCTTGATTAATCTGCATCGGTTCATCACTAGTTGGCTCAGGCGGAAGGGCAACGGGAGCGGTAGTGGGCCGGAATTTGAAATGATCTCCCCTATTCTTTTCACTCTGACGCTCTCTATAGCGTAAGTCCACCTTATTGCAGAGAACTGAGGTCATTTAGTGTATTAGGAAGGTCCTGTGTGGCAAGGTCATCCTTAATGCGATCTGACAACATGCTCCAGAAGGCAGAAATCAGGGCCTCCTTGTTCCACTTTAGCTCAGATGCCAATGTCTGGAACTGGATGATGTACTGGATAACTGGGCGATTCCCTTGACGAAGGCGCAGGATCTCAGCTGCTGCTGACATAGTTCTTCCTGGTTCATCAAAAATCCTTCGAAAAGCAGAAAGGAATTCGGAATAATTATCAAACATTGGATGAGACCTTTCGCAAAGGGGTGAAACCCAGTCTAGGACTGAGCCAGACAATAAAGACACAATATAGGCCACCTTAGATTTTGGAGACCGGAAGTTCATAGGCTGTAGCATGAAATGCACATCGCATTGGTGCAGGAACCCACGGCAAAATTTAGGAGTCCCATCAAATTTATTAGGCATCGGGAGGTGCAGATGGGGTGGTGCGGATGGTGCGGGAATGGCAGGGGCCGCTGGCTTGTTCGTGGCGACAGGCATATTCACTGTGACCAGACAGGCCTGCAAGGTATCCTGACAAGTGGACATCTCCTGTAGAAATTGAGCCATTTGCCACTGCGAAGCCTCCAGTCTATGACCCTCCAAGCGGCTGGCGATGCTTTGGAGCAGGTCAGCCCTCAGATCCGGTCCACTTGCCGAATCCATGGGGCCAGTGCAAACTGTCACAGTATGGCGTGGGCTTGGACCCGGAGTGGAGTCAGATGCAGAATGGAGGCTTGTTTGTTGATATTGAAAGGCAGCTGGTCTTAATGGAGTATGACTCATGAGGTGAGTGGGTACTGAAGGGATGCGGTCTATACTCAGCGACCAGGGTCGGTCGGTCCGCAGCGGGTAATGGGTACAGGTGGCAAGCTGGTACACAGAGCAGGTGAGGTACAGAGCTAAGAGGAGGTAACACTGATACACTCTGGAACTGCAGTAAATACGGAGTGAGGGAGCATAGGAACTAGCTCACAGCTAATGCTGTGATAAACATTGCACTGGCAACCAAAGGACCTCTTGACAGCCCTTTAGTACCCTCAGGTAGTGCAGGATTGGCTGCAAAACACTCCCTGGACAGCTGTGACCTGATTGGCTCTTACCAGACACCTGACCAAATCCAACATGGCTGCACCCAGTAGTCTCCAGCACGATAGTGCTGTCAGTTGCTCCTGCTCACACCTCCCTCCAGCTGAGGCCCCTTAGTCTGTGAGGACCCCCTGTGCCCAGCGCCGCTCTCCAGGACCCCGCTCCACTGCTGGAGGGACCACGCCAATGTAAGAGTTGCGACCCTTGCAGCCTGACAGCCCGAATCTTGACACTGTCTATCCCTATTCCTACCCTCTATCTCCCAGCATCCCCTCTTCTCCTATGCCTCTCCTGTCTCCCCCTATTCCTCCTCTATCTTATCTTTCCCTATTCCTTCCTACTCTCTCCCAGCTCTCTCCTTGTATGTCTTTCCCAGCCTCCCCAATTCATGCTCTCTCTCCCAGCTCACCCTGTTTCTCCTATGTCTCTCTAGCTTCCCCAGTTCTTCCTCCCTTTCAGCTCAACCTGCTCCTTCACTCTCTCATGGCTCTCCCTTTTTCTGCTCTCTCCTGGTTTAACCTATACCTTCTCTTACTCTCCTTGCTCTCAATATTTCTCTCTCTCTTCCCACTCCCTATATTTCTCCTATGTCTCTCCTGGCTGCCCATATTCTCTCTCTCTACCCCAGTTCCTCCTATTCCTCCTCTCTCCTGGCTCTCCCTAATTCTCCTATGTTGTGTCCCCTCTTTCCTTCTCTCTCCCCAGATGCCCAAATTCCTCCTCTCTTTTTCCTGTCTCTCTATTCCTTTGTGTATGTTACTATTTCAAACCTGCAGATCCATGTAGTATTAATATTAATTGTATACAATATATTGTTTATTATATTTCTATTTTATTATATTTGTTATGTGCAAATATTCATATTTGTGTAAGTGAATAAGGGAAACTATTGTGTGACATTACTGTGTGATGTAATGTGACTATGGGGCACTACCGTGTGATGTAATGTGAAAAAGAAACACTACTGTGTGTTGTAACGTGAAAAGGGACACTACTGTCTGACAAAAGGTGAAAAAGGGCACTACTGTGTGATGTAACATGAATAAGGGACACTACTTGCAGTGTAGTGTGATGAAGGGACACTACCGTGTGGTGTAGTGTGACTAAGGGACACTACCGTGTGATGTAACATGACTATGGAGCACTACCGTGTGACGTAATGTGAAAAAGGGACACTACTGTGTGATGTAATGTGAAAAAGAGACACTACTGTGTGATGTAACATGAAAAATTAGGTGGCTACGCCCCTTCCTAACAAAACCACACCTGAATATGTTTCCGCGTGCCTATGGCACGCACTCTTCCTGCTTCATCTATGGATGGTGGCACACATGCTCTTTTGTTAAAATGTGTAGTGACAGCTCTGCTTTGGTGTGCACAGATGTGTCCTCTGCTTTCAGCACCCCTGCCCTAAAGTCCTACAGTGAACACTATCTAATCTTCTACAACTGCTAAACTAGGGCTTGGGAAAATGCCTTCCCCTTTCTTTGTGTATGACCTACACCAGTGAAGTGCCAGCTTTACCTATAGATATTGGTTCAATCTGTCTGGTGGGAAGGAAAATCTGCTCCATTTTCCAGCGTCTAGGAGCAAATTTCTATTGTTATTTGCTCCCATACATTCCCAGATTTTCTGTCCCAACACACGATTTGGACAGATATATCTATAGGTGTCTACACAACTTAACAGAACCAAAACATCCCAGCAGGATGTGCTCTGTTGTATGTATTTTAATACAGAATTATGTGTACTTGTCTGTTGTTCTAATATTAATTATATTTGTAAGAGCATAGACTAAGAAGTGGGAGGGGTCAGGAATAGTTAGGGGAGAAGTATATGCCAGGAGCCAGATGCTGACGCAAGGTGGGCCTGTGTGCTCTTTAAATGCCAGGGCCTATTTTTAGTCCCAGTCCGGCCATGACAGAGTATGTGCAGGTCACCGGGAAAATGGCAGTGGTGGTCATTTTACCTGTACTGCGCATGCGCAAATGATGGGAAAATGGCCGTGGCTGCCATTTTCTAGTTGTTTTTACAGCGCCGGAGCCCCACGCCGATGTGGAACTCCGGAGAGTAAAGTAATACTATGGGTGCAGGGTGTGTGGTAGGGAGACCCCCTGGACGCAGGGACCCATGTGTCCCGCACACCCTGCACCCATTATAGATACGCCCCTGACTTTCACACACAAATATACAAGTGTCACATGTCAAATGAATCAGCAGTGTCCTGGTATGTCCCAGTTGCATCACATTCTGAATAAACATGAAAAAAAAAATGCCTGGCACTAGCAGGGACCTAGTGGCAAGCATCTCGCATTGCACGGTGTATTGAGGTTAGTTGTATGAGGACACAGCTGTAGCGCAGTAGTGCTCTCTACACAACAATTATGGGCCTGATTCTTATGTGCATGCACAGCTGCAGTTTTGTTCACAGGGAACTAGATGCCTACCTCAATCATCTTCCATATATTGCTCACAAACAAAAGCGGGAACTTCGGTCGCACATCAGTCACTTCATATGACCTCTTAGCAACCCTATGCTGTCTCAGACAGAGTGGCTCTCCTAAGATACCGGGGTCTCTTCAGCAGTGAATTAGTTGGCAGTGGCTGACAAGGAAATGCCCAGAAAATGGTTCCGGCAGGACAGCATTTTTCTAGCCAACTCTTGTTACCTCCCCCAAATGTTGACTACCTGTCACTCAATTTGCAAATAAATCTTCTCTGAGACTGACATCGCTAATCACTCACTACAAATGCACAGTGCAGCTTTGGCACATGTGCAGTGGCTAAAAAAAACACTCTACAGCATCCAACATCGACATTGCACCTCTGTATCAGGCCCTGTGTCAGGTTTTTTCCCAAGTACTTGCAGTAACAGTTTTATCCACTTGGGGTCTCCGAGAGCTACAGCAACAATTTCACTGCAGGACACCCGTAATATATGCTGGGCATGAGAATGCAAAGCATGTTGAAATACATGGTGAGTGTACCATCACTGTGGCAAAGTGGAATGGTCTGCGGTACATAGATTAAGGTTATACTGTATGTTTTTTAAATGTGTACAAGTTATTCAGAGTAAGTGGGTCTTGTAAATAGTTATAAATATAGCTGCTATGCAAAATTACAAAGACAGAAAGATCACACCAAACATAGAGGCTAATTCAGCAGTTCACGCTGATTATCTGGAATTTGCATGTGCGCAATACACACTCTGCACATGTGTCACATGCAGACCCTGCTATGCCTCTGCCTGATTGACAGACAAAGGCATTTAAGGGCCGGTGCAGGACGGGGACGGCTGGTGTTCCAGGAGTGATGGCCGGTGTTCCAGGAGTGACAAATTCAGGGCCTGTGTTCATGTACGCAGGTTCCTGACCTCGCAAGCCAGCCATCCTGCGTAAACTGAGGCTCACTTAGCTGGCAGGTGCCGTCCACCCAGGTAATCCCAACATATGACCTTGGTCGCAGTGCTGGGATCGCAAATGCAGCAGGGGGTGTCAGACACCTCCTGCTGCATTTACATATTTGCAAGGTCTGAATTGAAAAGCTGCTTGCTTGCAGCTTTGCCATTCCGTCCTGTGCTGATTTACCCCCATAGTGCATTAATGGATATAAAACTCCAGATATTCTTAAAGCAAATACATTTTTGCTTACCAGAATGAGATAATTCAGGTACGCATCTAAAATCAATGATCTGGACTTTTCTGATGTTCTTATATAGATGATAAGTACTTACAGGGAAAGAGATGTATTGAGTGTAGTATGTTCAAATAACTAAAGGTTGTTGTTCAAATCTTTAGAACTGTGTATTTTGCTCCAAAAGCATTTCAAACACTACAAGTGACAGTGGTATCAAATCTTTCATTGTAATTTGTGTACCTTAATGTAAGATAATCACCATAGTATAATACTGCGCATAAAGTATTTTAATTTTAACAGGTAGGTATAAAATAGCCCCATACATAAAGCTAAAACATATACAGCTTATCTGAGTTCTTTAGGTTACATCACAGGGGAATATTTGTGGCCCAGAAATGAATACAACAGGTATCAGTTTAGATTTAGAGTATCCCAAGGGGAGAATCAAAGCGTTTCATCTACTGTATTGTCAGACTTTCTTCAGGGTGTAGTATAATATGGTGTGGGATCCCTTATATATAGGAGAGGGCTAATACAAGTGTCAGTTTGAAAACATCCATTTCCACCCACTAACAAAACATGGAAGTGGCGTCATTTCTGTCAGATAGTCTGGAATGATTGGGTGTAATTTCCACCCAATTTTAATCCTATGGGCAGAGTCCTGAGTGAGAATCTTAGACACTAATTTTTCCAAATAGTTACAAATTTATTTATCAACAAGATTCAACAATTATGTCCATTGCGAAATATATATATATATATATATATATATATACACAAAAGTACATTATCTAGCCCCATTTTTTGCAGTTCAATTAGTAAACTGGTGGCCACCATAGTGTAAGAGTCTCTAATATCATCTTAATGTGGAGCATATATTGCTATTGTCGGTGCCATTTGGTTGAAATACAATTGCGACAACATCTTTGCTAAGGCCACATGTACTTTAAATTATTTAAAACTTTGAAAAACATAAGTTAAGCAGGTATTAGGGACCAAACACCCAATTAAAACATATATAAAAGTCATAATAATTATATTAGAGATGGAACCAATTCATTAATTAATTTAATTTAAAGTATGTTTACAAAAGTGTATTATATCTAAGAACATACTGTATATATCTTGCTAACATCAGGGTCAAATTTTTCATACAACTTCTAAACAGCTAAATATCTAGAAGGCCAAAATAAATTATGAATAGAGACTCTGGTGTTTTATAGTGTCTAATGCAATGTTTGTCTTTCTCATCTCTCATTTGAGGAGATGCAGAGGTTAAAGTGGGCCGGAATGGGGCGGAACTGCGTTCCATCACTTCTATCTGGACACGGAACCAGTTCTGACTGCTCCGGCACACCTCAGTATGGTGCAGCAGGGAGGCTCCACTTGCTAGGTGCTTGCTGGGATTTTGTTGCCAGTGGGCACCTGGCTCCCTCTCTGCAGCACCAGTGGCAGCTGGAGGCTGGAGCACACTCCTGAGCTCTGGCTTCCAGCTCCCGCAGTGTGTAATGATGTCATGACATCTCTCCCATAGTTCAGAGGAGCAGCCAGGTGGAACAGATGGCAGTGGATGTGGGAGCCGGGATTAAGGTAAGTATTAGATTTTTCTTCTAGTGTGTCAGCGGCATCACTATAGGGGGCATTTCTCATGGGGCACTACTACTGGGGGCATTTTTCAGGGGGCACTACTACTTGGGGCATTTTTTAGGGGGCACTACTACTGGGGGCATTACTCAGGACCCACTACTACTGGGGGCATTAATTGGGGGCCCTACTACTGGGAGCTTTACTCAGGGGGCACTACTACTGGGGGAATTACTCAGGGGGCACTACTACTGGGGACATTTCTTGGGGTCACTACAACTTGGGGCATTACTCAGGGGGCACTACTACAGGGAGCATTACTCAGGGGACATTACTTTTGGGGGTATTACTCAGGGGGTACTACTAATAGGGGCATCACTATTGGGGCATTACTATTGGGGCACTACTGGGGGCACTACTATTGGGGGCACTACTAATGGGGGCTCTCCTATTTGGGGAACCACTACAGGGGTATTACTACTAGGGGCACTACTATTGGGGGCACTACTATAGGGGGATTACTAATGTGGGCATTGCATAGGGGGCACCCCTAATGTGGGCTCTACAAAAGAGGCACTATCACTGTGGGCATTGCATAAAGGGCACTACCCCTACCAAGGGCACTGCATAAGGGGCACTACCACTACTGTGGGTCACTGCATAAGGGGCACCAATTCAGTGGGCATTGCATAAGAGGCACCACTACAGTAGGCATTATTTGTAAGGGGAACTACTGCTGTGGGCATTGAATAAGGGGCACAAATGTGGGCATTGTGTAAAAGGGGCACTGCTGTTTGCCATACATGAATAATTGCCACTAATATGTGGTGTAATGTGAATCAAGATTGTGCTACTGTGTGGTGTAATTTGAATTGGAAATACTATTGTGTGACCACTCTAGGACCACTTTAAGCACTGGGGAGATGCATCAAATATTTAACAGAGAAAAAGTGGATACATTGCACATAGCAACCAATATGCTTCTGTCATTTCATAGACTGTGCTAGATAAATGTCAGTTAGAAACTGATTGGTTACTTTGTTCAACTTTTCCACTTTTTCTCTCTCAAAGATTGTATACATACATACGTTACATCTGCCCCAAGTAATTTCTCAGAAATGTGTGCAATGTACAGGTGTATTTTCATAGAAAGCTGACACTTTTAGTATATATTTGTAATTAAAGTCTATCATTGATAATATTATTATTATTACTATTAATTTGCTTATCATGTTATTTGCACTAAGCATTATGAGCCTATACTTGAAGACTATTTGTAGCTGTTTTTGTAATTATTTAGCATGGAATATGAGGATGGAAAGATAGAGAATAGAGATAGAAAGATAGGCAATACTGGATCTAGTGCAAATCAGACTGGATGTGGACGTCTATGGAACACAGGGCCTGATTCAGAGCCGGACACTCTGACAGAGTGCTCTCTCTGAATCAGGGCCCTCCTTTTTTTTGTGAGCGGCCTCCTGGCTGCTCACATAGCTGTGGGTGACCACCCACAGCTATAGTGAGCGGCCAGGAAGATGGTCGTGATGGTCAAGACTATCATGACCAACGGTAATAAAAAAAGGGAAATGATGCAGCGCTAATAAATAAATGAAAATATTTAATACTAAACAATGTAACAGTAAAAGCAATTATGACATAAATATAAAAAACTTAAAATAGAAAGGATTCACAAAAGAATAACATATATCTAATGACATAAAGGTTTTAGGCTTTAAAAAATCATGCATGATAAATGAACCCTGTAGGCACTTGATTGCTGCAGCAATAGTTAGAAAAATGGACATAGATAAAAATATCCTAAAAAGCACTGGAGTGAAGAATGTAGATCCAATATTAGGAAAATGTGTTACCAGCTTGAGTTCACATACGTAAGGATCCTGTAATTAGCGATGGCATCATGCCGGCGAACTTTCCAACGCAAGGATGTACCTCTGAAATGTAAATGCTGAAGCTGGAGAAAAAGTCCCAAGTCCAAATAGGTGCTCCAATGCAGATTCTTGTAAAAGTCCAAAAGATTAGTGCCATAAACCAGGCATAACCACCAACGCGTTTCGCTACCAACAGGTAGCTTTTTCAAGGTGTCTACATGGTTGTCATATAGCCTTATATATACCACCCTTCATTAGACTCAATACTCGTCAGGTGAATCCAATCAAATACAAATGAGACCTGTGTGATTGTCAACATACATAGAAATACATAGAAATAGTGATAGGAGGCAGACCTGGGAACAGATTAATCCAAGTATATAAAAAACAAAGATAGAATATAGCCTAACTCACTGTGTACAAGTCTGATCATCAATAGAGACCACAGGTGTCCGTTAATTCAGTAATACATAACTGGTCGGGAAAAGATCATGTGACCGGATCAGATTAGGTATGGAACGCTGCAACATCACGTGCTACGCTCCAAGCCTCCGACTGTAACCGGTACCTTAATTACTTGATCTTTGGTCACACGTAGTATACTATGTTGGGATGCACCGTCTTTTTGCGCCGCGTTCCACATAGGCAATCAGAATTAGTGTGGAACGCCGCAGCATCATGTGCTACGTTCCAAACCTCCGACTGCATCTTTGGTCACATGAGTTATACTATGCTGGAATGCACCGTCCTTATGTGCCGCGTTCCACATAGATAGTCAATACTATTGGTGCGAATATTTCTTTAACCCTACATAGCGTATATTAGATAACAGACTAAAGGAAAGGATGCTGACCATAAATCCATAGAGACCTATAGTAAATTGGATGCAGATATATATATTGAACTATAAATAACCTTTAATAAAAAATAATAATAACATAAACAAAATAAACAGTACTTGAATGATCCATAGTTTTGAGTTTTTTGATTTTGTAATAGCTGCACCAAAACTGTTTGTAAGATACATTCTAGGGCGAGAGAGAAAATATCAATAAAAGAGGGGTTAAAATAAAGAACCAATACCTATAGTCAATATAGAATATATATATTATGTACCCTGTTAGCAGATCATAAACAAAAGACTATGAATGCACACATGTACTGTTGGATTAAATGACTAACTCTGATCAAAACAAAAATAGGCTTACTACATAAAGCCTATGATACTCTCACACATGTATCAGGGGGAGTGTGTACATATAGACCATACAACACTCTCAGAAATTCATTGAGATGAGTATACATAGATAAAGGGTAAAAAAATGAATGGATGCATAGATGAATAAATAAACAGAGATATCGACTCCTTATCTCCAGTTATAGTACAGCATTTAGCTCAAGAGCTTCATTTAGTCCACTAGGGAATAGGGAATTAAATTGAAATGTCCAATATATCTCCTGTTGACAGAGTTTTCTAAATCTATCACCCCCACGTGAAGTTGGGGGGATAAACTCCAAACCAATAATTGTTAGAGAACTAGGATCATTACCATGTTGGTCCATAAAATGTTTAGGAATGCTATGATTATATTTTTTATTTATAATATTCCTACGATGTTCCATGTATCTCACCTTAAGGGGTCTAGTTGTTCGACCCACATATTTAAGGTGACAACCACATTGTAGGAGATAGATCACCCAACTGGTATTACAATTTATAAAGCTGGTGATTCTTTTTTCCTCTCCTGTCATGGTAACCACGGATACAGTTTTATTCACAGCATATTTACAAGTTGTACACCTTGAACCTCCACATCTAAAAAAGCCACAGGTTCTCGTGTCTAGCCAAGTAGTACCACATTTAACTGAATTTTTAACATCAGAAGCTGTTTTCATAAAGCTTGGGGCAAGAATAGTTTTTAGAGAATGACTCTTTTTAAAGATAAACTCAGGGTAGTTAGGAAGAAATTGATTAAGTATGGGATCAACTTTTAATATGTGATAATTGGATTTAATAATTTGTTTAATTAGATTTGATTGATTATTAAATTTACTAATAAAAGCCAACTCTCTTGTTTTTTTGTTATTAATATTCTGCACACTCTCCTTTTTAGATTGTAGTAGAGACTCTTTATCCATCTCTAATACTTCCTTAAATGCCCTATCCAAAATATATTTAGGATATCCTCTACTCATAAAGGACTCTAACATCTTGTTAGATTGTTCTCGAAATATTTCTTCTGTCGAGCAGTTTCTCCTAATCCTAAGGAGTTGCCCCATAGGTATATTGATCTTCATGGCATATGATGGGCACTACGAAAGTGTAGATAGGCATCTGTCCCAACATCCTTAATCTAGTTAGAGGTGATGATATTATCATCCAGAATCTCCAGGGTCACATCCAGAAAGTTAATCTTGTTCTTATTGAAATTGTGAGTGAAAACCAAATTAAAAGTGTTGGTGTTGAGAGAACGTACGAAATTCAGAGCTGTGTCAGAGTCCCCATCCCAAATAATAAATAGATCATCTATGTAAAGGCCATAGAGAACCAGGTGGCCACCGAGCCCGCCCCCATATGAGCTGGTCCTCGACCCTGCCCACATAGAGGTTGGCATACCTTGGTGCAAACCTGGTTCCCATGGCTGTTCCCATAGTTTGTAGATAAAAAGTGTTAGAAAAAAGAAAATAATTGTGAGTGAGAATAAAGTGGATGGAGTCCAATAGAAACTTTCTATGTCTGTCTGTAAGATCACCATCTCTATTTAGAATATCACATATAACCTGAACACCCTATTGGTGTGGAATATTGGTGTACAGACTTTGCACATCCATTGTAAGGAAAGCATAAGAGGATTTCCATTTGACATCTTGGATTAATTGTAAAAATTGAGTCGTGTCCCGTATATGTGATCTTAACTGACATACACGTGGCTGTAGATAGGAATCCACATAGGCTGAGAGGGAGGAAGTAAGAGAATTAACACCAGAAATAATGGGACCTCCAGGAGGTGAAGTGAGGGACTTGTGAATCTTGGGTAGGTGGTAGTATATAGGGACAGTGGGAAAGGAGGGCAAAAGAAAATGATATTCCTCTCTGGATATGACCCCATCATTCAATGCTTGAGTAAGGATAGTTTCAAGTTTGGCCAAAATGGAAATAGTAGGGTCTTTATTGAGGACCGTATAAAACTGAGTATCCTCAAGCTGTCTGAGGGCCTCCCTGATGTAATCAGCCCTATCCTGGATAACCAGACCTCCCCCCTTATCCGCTTCTTTAATTATAATGCTGGTATCTCGTGACCGATTCCTGAGGGCTCTCTTCTCACCCCTATTTAGATTTCCATATTTTTTAGTGTTGATGGACTTAGATGAACATTAACTTTGGAAACCTTCTAAGGTGGTTTTATAGAAGGTTTCAACACTACTACTTTTAAAACTAATTGGAAAAAAATCAGATCTTAATTTACAACTGCTCTTATCTATATTAAAGATTTTATGTATTTTAGAAGTATTGTTCTCAGAATCACCTTCATGCTGTAATTCTTCTAATATGTTCAATATTGGGTCATCATCTGCATCCAAAAGTACAGGAAAAGAAGAATCTGCACTACCTGTGAGAGCTTTCTTAGCAAAACATCTCTTCCTACAAAGAGTACGAATGAAGCGGTTGAGATCAACATAGAGACCAAATATATTGGGTGGAGCTGAAGGAGCAAATTTTAAACCCTTTTCTAAAAGGGATAATTCGTCTTTAGACAGGATCTTAGAAGATAAGTTAAAAATCATTTTGTTGGTGTTATGATGTTTATATCTTAGATTCTTAAGTTTCTCCTTTTTCCCAGCTCTTCTCCCTCTATACTTGAATCTCTGCTTCTTTTGGTTGTGGGAGTGTATCGATTGGTATTCCAGACCAATTCCCAATGGTATGGGGGTGATCTCCCTAAAAAAACCTCTTGTGAGCGGCCTCCTGGCTGCTCACATAGCAGTGGGTGACCACCCACAGCTATAGCAAGCGGCCAGGAAGATGGTCGTGAAGGTCAAGACTATCATGACCATCGGGCTTGCAACGAGACCCTTGTGGTAGGGTCTAATTGCCGCAAGCCCCACAGAGATTTTGGCTCTAACAGAGCCAAAATCTCTGCCACTGACATCACTGGTGATCTCAGTGGGGCCGGCCCCAAATGGAGGCATTCACATGGGAAAGCCACAGTTTGGGCAGCCACTCCCCCAGCCCACCCACCAAAGGGGGCGTGCTGTCACTCAACATCGACAGCACGCCCCCTTTGTAGCGAGACCCGGAGTGACGGTTTGCCCCTTCACTATATGGGTCTCGCGCATGCACACGACGGAGCCAGCTCCATCGTGCGCATGCACACTGGGCCACCATCTACCCACTTGCGAGCACATAGAGCTCGCAAGCATGTCTGAATCAGGCCCACAATGCACTGTGCAGAATGTGAACCTTAATGAATTGACTTTCCACTGGGTGGGGATCTCTCTTAATTGACAACCCTGGATGTGTGATTTAATGCATTTGGCATGTCTTGAGATGGACGTCAATGACTTCCGCTGGACTAGAAATGGATTTCAGCATATTGATCTGGATTGAATGTTTACCTTGAGATATCAGATGCAGAGCTACAGCCATGCCAAAGCAGAGGACCAACCATGTTACTAACCAGTGTATTGTAGTTTTTGTGGGTCACAGGGTTTTAAAATGGTAGGATTGCTAGAAGCCTTCCCCTTCAACCCAGCTCTCTCTAAGCACCTCTGCTCCCTAACCTTCAATGTTTTCCTGTGCCTTGGTCACATGTTTAATGACATCTCAGGTGCAAACATGCACTTACCTCCCCCATTTTAAGAAACCCTCTCTTGACCCCCATCTCTCTCTCTTTCTCTCTCTCTCTCTCTCTCTCTCTCTCTCTCTCACAATAGCTCCATTTCTTCACTCTCCTTTGAATCCAAAATTCTTGAAAGACTAGTCTTGAAACATCTGACCCACTTTATCTCCACTCTCTAATTGATCCTCAGTAATGTCACAAATGACCTAATCCTTATCAACAGACCACTTCTCATTACTCATACTGTAGTCCTTATATGAAGTGGTTTATTATGGATGCTTTGAAGATACTTTCCTGGCACAGTTACTTGAGAAATGTATGCAGCCAACTGGGCTTTCACTGGCTTGATTGCATCCTATGTTGTCTGCTGCTCCATCCCTATTACTATTATTGTACATATAAACCAATGTTTTTAAAATGCGAAATTGAAAGGGCAACTCCACCCAAAGATAGAAAATGATTTTAAGTATTAAATAAAAAATTGTATTTAGGTACACTCTTCACCAGATCCACCTAGCTGTAATAGTTCCTAGACCAACTTTTCTTGGGCCTGTGCTAGAACCAAGCCAATTGGTTATATTTGCCATTACTATAACATTAAACAAGCTGAGCTGTAAAAGGAGACATCATTGGTGTTGGGAGTTATTAGAACCAGCAGACCCATCGGTGGTACCTGCACATAAAACATCCAAGTTGAGAATACGTTCATTTTTTATATCAACTCATTCAACTCTACAGCGCTTCTTTACATAAAACAGTATTTGAAAAAAGAAAAAAGAATCTTGAAGAGTTCTTCAATTAGGGTAAAAAAAAGTATTGAAAAGCATCATTTTAAATTATTGTGGGGGAGATCAAAAACCATATTAGCAGTATTATGAAGTTACTTTTTGTGTTACAGGGTTACAGTTTTAGGGAGGGGCTGGGCTGCACATCCTAATATTAAACATGATAATAGGTGCTACCATGCTGAGACCTGTAGGTCTATAGCAAAAAAGAAAGGGGGGAGGAGCAGGTGCACACTATAAGCACTATGAATACAAATGATCACAATATCTATAATAGACTGCAATAATAAACATGGTTTTAAATGTAAGGTTTCTTAGTACATGTTTGGCCAAAGATGTTTGCCCACCTACCACGTCATGGTGAACCTTATACAGGTGGGTCCCTAACCTTCCTAATACTGACACAGTAATTCATTTATCTAGGACTTACCTTTCATAGGGCCCATTAGATGTGTGTACTACAATGCAAGGACCCATACCAATTACAGTCACCTGGGGCAGGTAGGAGGAGTGCTAGCCCAAGAGAAGGGGTTTCACCTTCAAATGTACCTAAATACACGCACATAGGAAAAAGGAGGGGCTGGGCTGCACATCCTAATATTAACATGATAATAGGTACTACCATGCTGAGACCTGTAGTTCTACAGCAAAAAAGAAAGGGGGGAGGAGCAGGTGCACACTATAAGCACTAAGAATACAAATGATCAAAATATCTATAATAGACTGCAATAATAAACATGGTTTTAAATGTAAGGTTTCTTAGTATAAGGTTCGCCGTGGCGTGGCAGGTGGGCAAACATGTACTAAGAAACCTTACATTTAAAACCATGTCTATTATTGCAGTCTATTATAGATATTTTGATCATTTGTATTCTTAGTGCTTATAGTGTGCACCTGCTCTTCCCCCCGTGTTACAGTTTTGTAAGACCCATATATAATGCTCCAGTATCTATGGTGATCTGTGCACCTTTCATTATTTCCGAATCTGACCTCCTAGATACTGTACCAATCTGTTTGAGTCTTTAGGGCCACAAACTTTGTGATTGGCGTGGATGTATATATATGTATCACCAGCATGCATAACAAGAGACTACCCAGGGCAATATATTTGTTACTGAAATACTTTATTGAAATGCATACAGTTCACATATTTCATTGTGGAGGTGACATTGAACAGAAGCATTTAACGGTAGGTACATGCAGAAAATAGTACAATAATGGGTGGGAATGTTTGTAACAAGTGATGGGGCACCCACTATAAGTAGATGTTTTGCTGTAAGCTGGGAAGGTGGGTGATCTCTTCCTCACCTTGATGATTAAAATTATATTTTCAGCTGGTAGATTATTTTCTCCATCAATGGAGATCAGTATAAAGGTGTTTCTTCAGGAGGTCCATGTCTACATTACAGTTACACACTTTGTAGATTTCCAAATACATGTGAGCCTCTGAATCCAGGCATATGACCATGCAAGACCATGATAGGACCATATGGGACTGAATTATGGCTACAGCTCAGATAACATTCTTTCCTGCCCAATGGCCACTTCTTTTTTGTATGAACCAGCCGTCAACTAGGACATTTACCAGAACATGGTTTAATCTATGTACATGTATGCAGGAAAGAGGCTAAGTATGAACAAATGAGGAGTTACCAGCTATGCAACTAATCTCTGAAGAGCTCTAATGATTTCCTTATTGCGTACACTATATACAAAAGGATTTATCATGGGGATCACTGTTGTATACAGCACACTCATGATCTGCTCTAGATTATTGTATTTTTCTGATGGTGGCATCAAGTAAACGGAAATGCTGTTAGCATAGTAGATGATCATGACAGTGAGGTGGGATGAGCAGGTGGAGAAGGCTTTTCTTCTTCCATCCCTTGATTTTATATTCAGTATAACACTGATAATCTTTTTGTATGACATCACATTGATGAGGAATGGACAAAGGCCAAATAACACCATGTTATCATACATGACAATATAAATCATGTTTGAGCCAGAACAGGAAATATTAATCAGAGCTTTAGCATCACAGAAGAACTGATGAATGGTGACAGAATGACAGAAGGACATTTTAAGAGCTGAAACTACCCACAACATTGAGTTTAAACATGTGCATAGCCAGATCATCATCACAAGCATGATGCATATTTCCTTGCTCATTATCTGGTGATAGTGTAAAGGGTGACAGATTGCAATGTATCGGTCATAACCCATCACAAATAAAAGAGAAACCTCTGTGGTGGCAGCTATAATAAAAAAATATATCTGAGTTAAACATTGTGTCAAAGATACTATGTTATTCTGAGATAGCAAGATTTCCAGCAGTTTGGGGACAGTTACTGTTGTGTAACACATATCTACAAATGACAAGTTAAATAGAAACAGATACATGGGGGTGTGTAAATGTGAATCCAAACATATAACTGTAATTATAGCTGTATTCACCAAGACTCCAAACAGATAGATTAGGAAAAAAACACTGAAAATGAGGGGTTCATCACCAGCTTTCATTAAAAAAAATGGCCTAATGTGGAATATTATAACAGACGTGTGGTTCTCCATGAGATCCTGTCACCAGTCTGCAAGACAATAATTATAATAAATACATATAAATAAGTTATAACTTATAATAGTGCCCACTCAACAAATGTAAAGATACAGTTTATATTTACAGGATGTTTTTGCTAGAGATGTGCACACACCCACGTATTTTGGTTTTGGTAAAACCACCCTCAAGTGTTTTGGTTTGGATTCAATTTTGGTTTTGGATTTCTTTAAAGTTTATAAAAATCTATAAAAACAGATAAAATCACATAATTTGGACCAGTTTACATGAAATCCAAAACCAAGATTTATTTTTTAAATCTGAGTTCCGAATTTACAGCATGCCTAAGCAGGGTCTCGGTTCTACTTGAAACCCGAAACGTGATCCGAGCCGAGACACGGTATGACTTGGATCCCCTTAGTTCATATGTGTTCATTTATCAGGAAAACTAAACTGCACATCTCTAGTTTTTACATGTATTCATGTAACATGCATTATTTTAATCTACCACAGAGCTGTATAAAACTAGGTAAACTTTTCCTTTGACAATGTAATGTTCCTTGCTGACTCATAATGAATTAGACAAATTAGGAAATCTTAGAGAATGCAAAATATGTCTTTCTAACTGAATGTCTTCAGAAGAGGTGCATATTTTATGGTCTGCTAGTAAAATATGCACATATAAGTAAATTCATTGAAGCAAAAAGAGCCTATTCTATAATACACATGTATCAGGGGGTAGCGGAAAGACCTGATACAGTTTGATATCCATGATACATTATGGAAATTTTGCCATTCTGTTACCTGGGTGCAAACCAGAAATCCTGACACTCTGCTACCCAAGTGCAATTCTCATTTCTTTTCACTCTGCTACATGAATACAATTCTGAGCTCCTGCTACTAATCAATTGCAATCCTGAGTTCCTTGACACTATACTACTTGAGTTAAAATATTAAAACTCTGCAGCCTTTCAAAATACTTTTGTCTTTTTTTATTAACCCAAACACATGTGCTGTATTACAAATTGTTATTGCAATTGACAACGTTTTTTTTTATAACTACTTTAGAGCACAAATATGAATTATATTAACAATAAGAGCTACAATTGTGATATATTTCTGTGCAAACTTTAAAATGTTGTCATTTCTAATTTATTCTGTAAATGTTAAATCTGCAAAATGTATATATTGGAATTAATATATTGGTCAGTGCTATTAATATGTAAATTAAATTCTGACTATGTTCAAACATGTTGACTCAAAAATATGCTGGTACATGGGAATAATACACATAATATCAGCACTTGTACACACGGCCGTTGAAAAACAACACTGGTAGAAACATAGAATAAATCCATGTAGTTTGTCTGTACTTTTAAGGGAGTCTGTGAAGTATAATGTGTCTCAGGGTTTCCCTACAGCACAATGTACTATGTTCTTCATGAGATGTCCTACAGAGCCCCATTGTCCTTCACTGAGCTTTAACACTGCAGACATTGTTGAAGTTGATATTAAATAAAGCAAAGGTAACATTTGCTAGAAAATGTGTGTTTATCTGCAGGACTATTTACTTTGTCTATTTATTTGATTGTCAGCATCAAAGTACATTTATTATGCTTCAGAATGCACATTAGAGACTTAAAAAACAGATGAGAGTGTACAAGTCATTCTTTGCTTATTCTTATCTTACATAGACTAATGTTACAGTGCTGGTGTAATTTAGCTATAGATGATATCTACCTCATTGATATACAGTTACATTGACCAGGAATAAATCATAGATAGACTACACACTAGCAGACAAAATTATGTTTGCACTATAATCATATTATAGTACTATTCATTATACATATTTCTAACATAAAAGTGAAAGTCTGTTTAGTTTCCTTACAAAATGTTTCCCTACAAATCCTTGTTAAAACACATCAGATGTTTCTATTTTATGACAAATATTATCTAATACCTTCCTGTATGTCTGATAAGGTACAGTGTGTGTTCTATTACATAATGACAAGCCCAATAGTGCTCTCTCATTATATTTGGTTCACCTACTACGTGAGTCAGGTAGTTGTGTTTTATAACTTGTAAAAACATGAGGATGCAATTACATTCACAGGATGGAAGATAAATATAGTGATCATAAAGACCAGCAGTAAATGTAGTCTATGTTACTGACTCTACAATTCATAAGGATTAGATAATTTGTTCATTATTCTTCTGCCCTCTCTCATTTAGTCAAACATCTGGAAAAATTTACAGTATTACATGTAGAAATATTCCGGCAACAAGATTATTAAATAAAGAATAATATTACAGTGAGGATGCTATATAACAAATTAGTAATAATTCAGATTTATTTTTCATATATTTGATGGTACCACCTACTGATTAGAGTGTATAGACCAAAACATTTTCAAGAAGAAAGATAATCAGTCTCAATTGGTGCACTCACATCCTCTCATACCATACATTTATAAAAAAAAACTAATTTTGATTAGGTATCCCTTAAAAGGTCCGAAATCCAGTGGTCTCGATATATTCAGAGTGCCAAGATCCCACTCTATTATTATATGGAAATCATTTTTTTATTATTATTAATTTATTTGTATACAAATTGTATATCCTTAAATAAGGTTAACAAGCGTAATATATTAAAATCATAAAGATATAGGGCCAAATGTAATAGGGTGAGAGTTTAGTAAATGTGAGAGTTTAGCAGTAACCTCTCACATCGGTTGAGTTTTATCTTCAAAATGGGAAAACATCTGAATGAGATTTTAAATCGTGAGAGTTTTCTAAGTCTAAAAAAACATGCAAGTTCGCTCTGTTACTTTGTTTTTGGACTCTATTACATTGGGAAAGTTTAAAAAGTGTCAGAAACTCTCACTTTTCTAAACTCTCATCCTATTACATTTGGCCCATAGGGTGTTAAAGAAAATAAATGTTGTAGTGCATAAAAAGTTATTAAAACCAATGCTGTGAGCTGTCTATATTTATGAATTGAATTTGTTATAATTAAGTCACTGTGTGTGTTTTCAAAATATGTATCTCTTTTAGAATTAGAAACATTCACTGTGTAGTTTAAGAGATGCAAAAGTGTCAATTAGAGGCGGCTGTCAGCCAGAGATATAGTTAATTTAAGACTTGGTCATTTCTATGCCTTGAGAAAGCTTGCCTAAGCGAAATGCGCACTGACATGTCGCTGTGCGCTGTCCAAATATAAGTGCATAGACATAGATTTATGTCTATTTGAAATGTGTGAAAATTGTATGTCTCTGTGGAAATGTTATCCGTAATACAGAGTATTTTGTCAAAAGCCTAAACCACTAATGTAATGGAAATGTGCAGATCTTGTTACACTGACATGCTGTAATTAGGAAACAATCAGTACTGAGATTACTGGGAGAGCTGAACACAAGCTGTGTTTGTATAACATTGTAATAGCCAGCACCCGGCAACTCCCAGGGATATGTGCAGATAAGTCAATTGTCAGGAGGGACTTAAGCTGGCCACACACTAGACCAACTTTCATCCAACTAGTTGATTGGTTGGAATGAAAATCTGGAAAGGAATTGGAGTAAATGATGATCAGCAATTTGCTCCTAAATGCCAGAAAACAGATGAAAATGGTCGGTCAGACAAGTTTGTTATATGTTTGGTCTAAACAATTTGTTCAAACAACAGTTTTTGTCCATTTTCCTGTGTTTGGGAGCAAATTGCTGACTGTCATTTGCTTTCATTCCCTACCAGATTTTCATTCCAACCAATCAACTAGTTGGCTGGTTGGATGTAAGTTGGTCTAGTGTGTCGCCAGCTTTAGTTAGAAGCATAATTCGTCATGTTCTGAAGCACTTAAGCTGGCCACACACTAGACCAACTTTCATCCAACCATCCAACTAGTTGATTGGTTGGAATGAAAATCTGGTAACGTATGGGAGTAACTGATGATCAGCAATTTGCTCCTAAATGCCAGAAAACAGATGAAAATTGTCGTCAGACAAGTTTGTTAAATGTTTGATCTAAACAATTTGTTCAAACAACAGTTTTTGTCCATTTTCCGGTGTTTGGGAGCAAATTGCTGATTGTCATTTACTTTCATTCCCTACCAGATTTTCATTCCAACCAATCAACTAGTTGGCTGGTTGGATGTAAGTTGGTCTAGTGTGTGGCCAGCTTTAGTTAGAAGCATAATTCGTCATGTTCTGAAGCACTGAGACTTATCATTAAACACGCGGCTGACATCCACTGAATTGCTATTAATATAAGCTAAGCGAGATAGGGAGTTGTATCATATATCACTCCTCCCAGAGAATAATAGAAGGCTTATTGCATCTAATGAACAACTACACTGATGTTAAATTAAATGCTCCCAGCATTTTCTGCTACAGAAGGTTGTTATCTTTAAACCCTTCCTGTTTATGAATGATACATGTAAATAATTAATAGCACTAATAGCAAACAGAGCTCACATGTGAAGCTGCTGTCACTTGCTTTAATATTGAAGAAGAAATATAAATCAGCATTATAATTTTAAAAAGAAATCTCCCTTTTACAGCATAATGCACAAGCATGCAGCCTGGACTGAATAACAACGACCGAGTCTTAAATTAACTATATCTCTGGCTGACAGCCGCCTCTAATTGACACTTTTATATCTCTTAAACTACACAGTGAATGTTTCTAATTCTAAAAGAGATAAATCTTTAGAAAACACACACAGTGACTCAAATATAACAAATTCATAAATATAGACAGCACACAGCATTGGTTTTAATAACTTTTTATTCACTACAAAATGTATTTTCTTTAACACCCTATATCTTTATGATTTTAATATATTTCACTTGTTAACCTTATTTAAGGATTTACAATTTGTATGCAAATAAATAAATAATAATAAAAAAATTATTTCCATATAATAATAGAGTGGGATCTTGGCACTCTGAATATATCGAGACTACAGGATTTCGGTCCTTTTAAGGAATACCTAATAAAAATGTGTATTTTTAATTAATATATGTTATAAGAGGATGTGAGTGCACCAATTAAAACTGATTATCTTTCTTCTTGAAATTTTTTTTAAAATGTACAGTATGTAATATGCATAGAATATCAGAGGCATCTATGGATAGTATAAAAACAGGATGTGATGTCAACAAAACAAAAATCCAAGATGACAATAAAAAAAACAAGTAAATGATTATAATAGTTACATATACACTTTTGGAAATAGAGTACCACTTACAAATACACATGTTCCCCAAGTTTAGCATTGCTGGGGACCTTTGCCTTCCCTGAAGTTGAGAGACAGCTGCTGCTGAATCACCCCCGCAGTATCAGTTGATGTAAGATGGCACAGAGAAGGAGGCAATTTGTCTAAGAGAATACTACAGTAGATTATTCATTTGAAAAGGAAACATAGTGAGATGGGGCAATAGTGCTTGGTTGCACATAATGGAATATGATGCATATCAACATACTGTATATTGCAGTTAGTAAATAACCCTTACTGTACAAAAAACTCAAGAATATTTTTTTATAGCCTTAATATTTTTGCTTAATAATTCAAAGATATACTCTTTAAAAGTCCAAATTCTGAATTATCCCCCAAAAAATAAATCATGACACTTTGCTGACATAAAGTACATACACATTGTTAAAACTGTTCTATACAAAAGTATATCAAGACATTTTGGTGTCAACTAATTTTCTACCCACTGTACTTAGTACATGGTACTGTGCTGATACTGACAGTCAGCTACAAATGCCTTAAGTAATATTCCTCATGTCTTCAAGTCTATCTGTGAAATAAATATATAAAAGTTCTGTTGTGTAACATCACTGTGTAATAGATTACATACCATAGAACATGTCTTGTCCCAGTCCCTGTTTCATGTTAGAACCAGATTATATTTATATAAGATGTTATACTCTACCTATACAGTATGTTAATAAAAGACCTCCAGGGAAAATTAAAATATTATGTCATTACATTGCTGAAGAAAACTGCTCTGGGATAATGATTCACTCATTTGCCTTTAAAAAGTTTACTTTTTAATCAAATTAATTTTATGCTTTCAAAGTTCTAAGATTTATAATAATAAATATATTTAAAATTTGTGCACAAGAATTTGTATTCTAATTTTACTATTCCATTTTACATTTAATAAACAGAAAATAAATAAATATACAAATATGGATCATGTCTGTTTTGCTAAAATCCTACTACCAGTATGCAGTTATGAGTTCATGACACTCTACCATTTAAGTGCTCCTGACACTCTACCTTTTAAGTGCTCCTGACACTCTGCTATCCATGTGCTATGTCTAATCCGTGTCTCTCAGCTGTCAATGCCTAATCATGATTTCATGCGGTTACACATCTGTCTGTGATCTGTCTGTTTTTAGTGGGATGGTTGTACTGAGGTTGCTAGGCAACTGCTTTCCACTCTGACTCAGCATTAATTAAGCAGCATCTGCCCTGACTGACAGCTCTCAGAGCTGCTAGTTCACAGTAGAGATGGCCATTGACCATCCATGTTTCCAAAACATTGATGGTTGCTGGCCAATGTCAACTGCTTTTTCATCGATGGCAGAGAACCAATGGTTCTGTACCATCAATGGATGAGCAGGAGTCAATGTTTTTAGTGTCTTTAGTGACAGGACGAAGCTTAGCTCTGTGATTGCTAATCCCTGTCCACATTTTTCATTGTCCCGTAGCCTGGCATGCCCACAGCAGAGGTGACCATCGAGGGAGTGCAAACCTTTGATGGTTCACTATAAATGGTTTGTGTGCCATCAATGGTAATCACTGATGGACTCATTGATTGTACCAATCAATGGTCACCCCACCGATGGCCATCCCTAGTTCACAGCTTCTTTAATAAACTCTGTGTTCTTGCAGTTGTTCACATGATCTAATTCATTGAGCTGATTTGGTGTTACCCACATAAAGGCACTCAGTATATTCACTGACCTGTCTATGTTAGCTTTTACCTGGACTAGCTCCTGTCCTCTCTGTTCCTGAGGATTGTGATATTTTATGCATTTGATCCCAGCCAACTCTAAATTCTTAAATGCTTCTGTTCAGTGTCCATCACCTGCCTTCTGAACTGAAATGCCATGTATTCTGTTTATACAATTTGTCCTGCTTGAGTCACCATAGCTGTGATTCTCCCAATTCTCCCATACATCTCCTCACTTCTAGGCGATAACAACTATGCACTACTGAGATCAAGTTCAGGTGGTAACTACCATAAGTCCTAGTGTACAGTGTAATTTCGGGAAAGTCCTGTTATTGGTAAAACATCTCACACCATAGTTCTACATAGGGGTTATCAACCATAGAGAGTGAGGTACATAACACCTGCCACATTGCTACCAGAGAGCAATGATGATTTCCAGAGAGTCTGCTCTCCATGTACAATCATGAGTTCCAACCACCCTGCTACTTGAGTAAAATCCTAAGATTTTGACACTCTGCTGCCAGATTGCAAATATGAGTCCTTTCCACTCTGCTATCCTAGTGCATACCTGAGTTTCTGACTCTCTACTTTCCATATAATTCTGGCATTCTGCTACCAGCCACTATTTCAGTGGAATCCTGAATCCGATTATAATCTGATATCCCTGTGCTCCTTTAAATACCTGAAATATTACTATCCATGTGCAATTATGAGTTCCTTAAACTTTGCTTCCCAAGTACAAACTCGATTTCCTGCCACTCTCCTACCCCAAGTTCATTTCTAAGTTACATGACCCTTTGCTACCCAAGTGCAATCCTTTCACTGTAGTTTATGTGTTCCTCAAACTATGGTACTTGTTTTCCATCTGAAGTACCTAAATTTGGCTATATATGCACAATTATAGGTTCTTGCCACTCAGCTACCTGCATACAAACCTGAGCAATCAGAAGACACGTTACTACCAGAGTGCAAATATTAGTTTTTAACATTTTTCAATTACAATCTTCAGATCCTGTCACTATTCGAGTGCAAGCCTGAATTTCATGTTACTTGGCCACCCATGTGCAATCCTGAGTTTTTGACTCTTTATTCTATGTGCCCCTTGCACTCTACTATGCATGTACAGTCCTGAGTTCATAACACCATGCTACCTGAATGTAATCCTCAGTTTTTGCCACTTTGCTACCAAAGTACAATCCTAAATTTGAAAGACTCTAGTATCTATGTGGTTCTTGTACTCTGCTACCAAAATGTAAACCTGGGTTCCATAGAATTCTAATACCTGAATTCAATCCTGTATTCCTATAATACTGCTACCTGAGTACAAATATGAGTTTCTTATAGTCTAGCCCCAAGTACAATTCTCACTTCTTGTCACTCTTCTTTCAGAATACAAACCTGAGCTCCTCCCACTATTTAAATTAAATTCAAATTTAAATGAAAGTCTTATACCTATGTGCTATCTTGTGAATATCCATGTGCATTTATGAGTTCCCTAAATTCTGCTGCCCAAATGGAATCCTGAGTCATTTATTCATATGTATAACTATTAGGGTTAAATGTAATGTGACCCTTTTTACACATTCATGTGTTGTTCAAGTTTTGTGTGTGTCCTTGTACAGTAGTTAGAGCAACATATTTTGCTTTGAGATGTTGCTGAACAAATCTGTGCAGGGCATGTAGTGACATGTGCAAATACATTTTTATTGAGGGTAAATAGGTCAATAAGGTTGTTCTCAAGACACCAGCTGGTGACCTGGTCAGTTCACATAGCTAACCATATCAATAGGGGAATTCAATTAGCCCCATTAAGTTAACAGGCGCTAATTGATCACCAGCCCCTATTCAATTAGTCCCACTTATCAGGGATTTCTGTTAGAGTCTCCTGAGACCTGTACAGAATCTCAGATAAATGTAGGTTACCGAGTGATATCACGTAGAGAAAGCATAGGTCTGGGAAGTATTCATGGACTCTATGAGTTAATAACCATTAACTGCACTTAATGTCCATTTTTAACACTTGTTATTAAGGTGCTTGGCTGAAAAAGGGAGCATATTGGAATAATCTTAGGTGGAAAAGCCAGAGACTTCCTCTCCTTTTCACCCATGAAAAGTTTTCAATCCTTACTGAATTCCCCCTGTCACAGAACAAAGTCTTAGCTGCCCATACAGGGTTAAATATTAATTTGCTGCCATGTCTAAAACCTCAAACAGACTATCCCAGTGAATACCGCTCACCTACCTGTTCACCTGGTCAGCCTGACCAATTACCTGTTACCACTCCCAATATATTTCCAGGCCTAGGCAAGACTCATTGCCTAAACAACTGTGGGCCTGATTCAGAGCCGGATGCTCTGAATGAGCACCCACTCTGAATCAGGGTGTTTTTAATAGTGCAGCCTTTTGGCCGCTCGCATAGCTGTGAGTAACCACCCACAGCTTATGCGAGCGTCCATGATGATGGTCGCGATGGTCAAGACCATCGCAAACATCGGGCTTGCGATGAGACCCCTGCAATAGGGTCTCATGGCCACAAGCCCTGGAGTGCTTTTGGCTCTATCAGAGCCAAATGCACTCCCACTGACATCACTAGAGATGTCAGTGGGGCCGGCCCCAGATGGTAGGCGTTCCCATGGGAATGCCTCCATCTGGGCAGCCATGCCCCGGCACGCCCACCAAAGGGGGCGTGCTGTCACTCACCATCGATAGCATGCCCCCTTTGGTGCGAGACACATAACGACAGCTTGGCCATCGTTATTCGGGTCTTGCACATGCGCACGACGGAGCCGCCTCCATCATGCGCATGCGCACTTTGGCAACATCAGCTGGTGAGCGCTCAGCGCTCACCAGCGGGTCTGAATTAGGCCCTGTGTTCCTTCCTAAGGATCATTTTAGACTCAGTGTCTCCTTTGTTTCCAGAGATTTTTCCTTTGGATAATTTCCTTGCTGAGACTCAACCATTACACACTTCTATCATTGCTGTTTGCTTCTCATTGCTGCGGCTTACATGTCGCATACAAATAACCACCAGGACTGTTTACCATTTTGCAAACACAGGATGTGGTAAGTACTTAGGGAGTGGATGATGATATCCCTTTTCTTCCATATATCAACTTACCACAAGTTCTCAATGTGATTAAGGTCTGGGGAGTTTCCAGGCCATGGACTCAAAATTTTGATATTTTGTTCCCCGAGCCACTTAATTATCAGTTTTGCCTTTTGGCAAGGTGCTCCTTCATGCTGGAAAAGGCATTGTTCATCACCAAACTGCTCTTGGATGGTTGGAAGAATTTGGTCTTGGAGGATGTTTTGGTACCATTCTTTATTTATGGCTGTGCTCTTAGGCAAAATTGTGAGTGAGCCCACTACCTTGGCTGAGAAGCAACCCCACACATGAATGGTCTCATATAAATGAAAGAAGAATATCAAATGGTGGAATAATAAGAATGAAGACATGCAGTGAGAGTCTTGTGGAGGGAGGCAAGGCCATAGCAGATCATCTTCTAAATTATTATGTGTACTCAGTATTTATTACAGAAGGAGAGGGAAAGGGGCCACAGTTAAGTTGCAAGGATATGCATGAGGTAGATACAAGTATTCTGTACTTACAGAGGAAAATGTCCTAACAGGACTGAAAAATCTGAAAGTGGACAAATCTATGGGGCCAAATGGGATACATCCAAGGATACTAAAAGAGCTTAAAGGGGTGCTGGTAACACCATTAACCAAATTATTCAACCAGTCTCTAGCTACCAGAGTAATTCCAGAGGACTGGAAAAGAGCAAATGTAATCCAACTGCACAAAAGTGGAAGCAAGTAAAAGGCAAGTAACTACTGACCAGCGAGCCTTACATAATTAGTAGGGAAAGTAATTAAATCACTATTAAAAGAAAGACTTATGGAACATCTCAAATCCAATAATTTACAGGATCCTAAATAGCATGGGTTTAATTGGGGGAGATCATGCCAAACAAATCTTATTGATTTTCTTGATTGGGTGACTACAGTAATAGATCCAGGGGCAGCCATAGATGTAGCTTATCTAGACTTTAGTAAGGTTATTGACACAGTCCCACAGCAGACTGAGAAATATACTTGAAAACTTGGGACTTGATTCTAAGATGATTAAATGGATTAGAGCTTGGTTGCAGCATAGGAAACAGAGAGTTGTAGTAAATGGTGCAGTCTTAGGAGGGATTTGTGGCAAGTGGTGTACCCCAAGGTTCTGTTCTTGGACCAGTGCTTTTTAATATCTTTGTTGGTGACTTTGCAAATGGTATTAAAGAGAAAGTATGCCTTTTTGCAGATGACACAAAAAGATGCAACAGGGTAGACACACCTGGGTGGGTAAGACAAATGATGGAGGATCTAGGTAGACTAGAGGAATGGTCAAGAACATGGCAACTACAGTTTAATGCTAAAAAATGCTAAATTATGCACTTGGGTCTCAAGAAACCAAAAGCTAAATATAGTATTGAGGGTACTCTACTGGAAACTACAGAGGAGGAAAGGGATCTAGCAGTCACTACCTTATTTCAGGTGACTTAAAGGTAGGTAAGCATTGCAACAAAGCAATGAGAAAGGCAAGTCAGATGCTTGGTTGCATAGGGAGAGGAATCAGTAGCAGGTAGAAAGTATGGCCTCATCTAGAATACTGTGCTCAGTTCTGGAAGCCACATCTACAGAAAAGATATCAATATATTAGAGACTGTACAAAGAAGGACAACTAAAATGGTGCATGGCCTAGACCACAAAACTTACCAGGAAAGACTAAGAGATTTCAATATTTATAGTTTGGAGCAGAGAAGGGAAAGGGGGGACATGATAGAAACTTTCAAATATATCATGGGCTTTAACAAGGTGCAGGAGGGAGACATTCTTCAAAAGAAGAGAAGTACTAAAACATGAGGACATGCACTGACGCTGGAGGGAGGTAGATTCAAAGGAAATTTGATGAAAAATTACTTCACAGAAAGGGTATTCGATAAGTCTAATATCCTCCCATCAGAGGTGAAAGAGGCTAAGACAGTAGAACATTTTAAACATGTTTGGGATCGGCATAAGAATATCCTTACAAAAAATTGAGCATCACACAGGGTTGAGGTTCCAAAATGGTAAAAAAGGGCAGACTAGATAGGCCAAGTGGTTCTTATCTGCCGTCAAATTCTATGTTTCTATGTAACATAAGCAGCACCAACTGGTGATATATAAGGGTAACGGTGCAGGTACACACAAGATATATGTAGGATACACAGGATACAGTATATGCAGGATAACTTAGCAGGGTCTCTGGAGCTTAGTGAAACACCTCTGTTTCCCACTGTGGAGCTCATATACAGTAACAAAATGGTGCCGGATATGCAAAGAAGACCAAATGGTGGCCATCTTGGTAAAGGAGAATGCTTCATACATGGAGCATTCATGAAGCTATAGATATGTCTTCACACATTTTTGCTGAAGTCGCGCCAAACAGCTCTTTTTGGCACGCCAGGTCCTGTGAGACTCTGGTAGCTCCAGCAATATTTTTTTTTTCTACCCAAAATTGCATCTTAATTGCAATTCAATGTGACGAGGATGCACCAGGAGACTGTGCTGATTAATTCGATATGAGACACTTGTATATCTGTGTGTGAGCCCCTGAATCAGCATAAGAAGTGCCACGAATCAGCCGCCATGGCTTTTTCCACACCAAGACCCATTGTGCTTCATATACTGTCGCACACAGATATACAAGTGTTACATATCAAATTAATCAGCAGTCTCCTGGTGTGTCCTATAATATATGCTAGGCGTGAAAATGCAAAGCACATTGGGAAACATTGTGAGTGTATAATCACTATGGCAAAGTGGTAAGGTCTGCTGTAATCCTTCATAGTTAGATTACATGTTACATAGATTCAGGTTACACTGCATGTTTAAATGTGTACAAATTATTCAATGAAAGGGAGTAAGTGAGCAAGTCTTGTAAATAGCTATAAATGTAGCTGCTATGTAAAATTACAAAGACAGAAAGGTGACACCAAACATAGGGGCTAATTCAGCATTGTATGCTAGCGCAATGGTGAACACAGATTGACAGGCAGAGGAGTTTAAGGGGGGGTGCAGGGATGGTCGGTGTTCCCGGAAATGGGGGGGGGGATGTTGGCTCTGTTTTCTGGGAGTAGTAAGGCCAGGTGCTGCATCCAAGTATGCCGTTTCCTGGCCTCACAAATCAGCCAGCCTACATAAGCAGGATTACACAGCTGTTCGCCATCGCGACTCATGGTCAAGATGGTGATATCGCAAATACAGCATGGGGTGTCAGACACCTCCTGATGCATTTGCCTATTTTCAAAGATGGAATTGCAAAGCTGCTTGTGTGTAGATTTGCAATTCTGTGCTGGATCACCCCCATAATGCATTAAAGGGTATTGCATAATACAATGTATTTTCTTAAAGCAAATACATACAGTATGTGCATACCAGAAAGAGATAATGCAGGTACTCAAATGAATGATCTGGACTTTTCTGATGTTCCTATCTAGATGATATGTACCTCCAGGGAAATAGAAGTATATAGTGTCGTATATGAAATATATAAAGGTTGTTGTTCAAATCTTTAGAACTGTGCACTTTAGAAACATTTAAAAAAAGTCTCATCAGATAATCTGTCTGCAGCTCCAAAAGCCTTCCATCCATAAGTATCGCAAGTGACAGTGGTATCAAATCTTCCATGGTATATTGTGCACCGTAATGTAAGATGATCATCACAGTATAATACTGTGAAAAAATTTATTTAACTATCAACAGCAAGGTAATAAATTTCCCCATACATAAAGCTAAAACATATACAGCTAACCTCAGATTCTTAGGTTACATGACAGGGGAATATTTGTGGCCCAGATATGAATACAATAGGTATCAGTTTAGATTCAGAGTATCCCTGTACTGTATGTCTAAACTTTCTTCAGGGTGGAGAAAAATGTTGGTGTGGGAGCCCTTATTTATGAGGAGAGGGCTAATACAAGTGCCAGTTTGAATACATCCATTTCCGCCTAAGTCCTGACAAAACACGGAAGTGGATTCATTTCTGTCAGATATTTTGGAATGATTGGGCATCATTTTCACCCAATTTTAATGCTATGAGCAGTGTTCTGAGTGAGAATTTTAGACACAGATTATTACATGTAGTCCAACAGTTATTTATCAACAGGGATCAACAATGATGTCCATAATATGATATATAGAACAAGTAAATTATCTAGCACCAGTTTTTGAAGTTCTATTAGTAAACTGAAGGCCATCATATTGTAAGAGTCTGTAACATCATCTTAATGTGGAGTATATATTGCTATTGTGGGCGCCATTTGGTTGAAGTACAAAGATGACACCATCTTTGCTAAGGCCATATAAGGTGTTAGTAACATATGACCAGAGCCGTAACTAGGGTAGAGCGACCAGTGCCATGACACAGGGCATTGCAGGGCAGGGGGCGCTGTTTCGGCCTGTCAGTTTTCCTGTTTATCATCATTCTCACTTGCAACTTCCTCTTCTTTTAATCCCAGCATCTCCTGGCCTCCCCTATCTCTTCCCTGGCCCCTTTTCAGGTGCACTATTTTATGTCCCTATTTAAAAATTGGGAGTGTGTGGGGGGGCGCCCATGGTCTCTTTGGCACAGGGCACCAAAAAGTCTTGTTACAGCTCTACAAATGGCTTCAACATATAAAAAGCACATATAAAATATTTAATACTTTGAAAAAACATAAGACAAACAGGTATTATGGACCAAAGCGCCCTATTAAAACATATATAAAAGTCACAATAATTCTTATAATAGAGATGGAACCAGTTAATTATCCAATTTGATCTAAAAGTATATTTACAAAAGTGGATTCCATTTAAGAACTTATATATTTTCCCAACATCAGGGTAACATCTTTCATTCAACTTCAAAACAGCTTTATATGTAAGAGGCCAAAATAAATAATGAATAGAGGCAATAATATTCTTACCCTCTAGATATAAAACTATATCTAGAAGGTGATAACAGATTTAAATATATTTGTTTGATCATGCTACACTATAAACTTCTCATTCCCTGTAGGTACATTTCATCCAGATAAGACCATGGGGGAGATATATCAAACGTTAGAGAGATATGAACTGGAGGTGTTGCCCATAGCAACCAATTAGCTTATTATTGCCATTTTATAGACTATGTTAGATAAATGATAGCTTGAAGCGGATTGGGTGCTAGAGGCAAGTTCTCCACTTTTATATCTTTCTAATGCTGGGCATACACTCTACAATTATCTATCAGATATCTGTCCAATCTGGCTGGTTGGAATAAAAATCTGGTAATGTATGGGAGCCAATGACAATCGACCATTACACTGGCTGCCGTGGCTGGAGCAACAGGACGCCGAACTGAAAGCAAAAGGCTGCCAAAATGAATGTAAGTTGGAGGGTGCTGGGGAGTGGGTTGGTTGTCAAGGTTACTCAGGTGGCTGGTATGTAAGGGGGATGGAGGGGAGACAGAAGGCTGGAATGATGTGGGGCTGGAAGGGACACAGGGGGCTGTAATGACAGGTGGCTGGAGGGGACACAGGGGTCTGAAGGCTGGAATGTCAGGGGTCTGGATAGGACAGAGGGCTAGAAGGGATATAGAGGGCTGAAGGCTGGAATAACAGGGTCGGGAGCCTAGAATGGACACAGGGGGCTAAAGGTTGGAATGACAGGGCTGGAGGATAGAACAACAGGAGGATGGAATGGACAGAGGGGGCTGGAATGACAGGGGCTGGAATGGATAGAGGGGGCTGGAATGACAGGTGCTGGAATAAACAGAGGGCTGGAATGATGGGCTGGAGGGGACAGAGTGGAATGAAGGCTGGAATTCAGGTGGCTGGAGGGACACAGGGGCTGAAGGCTGGAATGATGGGGGGCTGATTGGTATAGGGGTCTGTAAGGGACATAAAGGGCTGAAAGCTGGAATAACAGCTAGAGCATGGAGTGGACACAGGGGGCTAGATGCTGGAATGATGGGGCTGAATGCTGGAATGACAGGGGGCTGGAGGCTGGAATGATGGGGTCTGGAGGGTACACAGAGGGCTGGAGTCTGGAATTACAGGGGGCTAGAGGGGACACAGAGGGCTGGAAGCAGGAATGATGGGCTGGAGTGGACACAGGAGGCTGGAATGACATGGGGCTGGAGGCTGCAATGATTGGGCTTGAAGGGACTCAGAGGGCTTAAGCTGGAATAAGAGGGGGCTGGAGCCTGGAGGGGACACATGGGTCTGGAAGCTGGGATGATGGGGATGGAGAATAGAATGACAGGGGACAGAAGGCTGGAATTGGAGGGGGCAGGGGGGCTGAAATGACAGAGGGGCTGGAGGAGAGACAGAGGGCTGGTGGCTGGAATGACAAGGGGCTGGAGGGGACACAGTGCTGAGGCAAACACTGAAGGACTGGATGCTGTAATGACAGGGGACTGGAGGGGACACAGGAGGCTGGAATGACAGGGCTGGAGGCTGGAATGACAGGGGCTGGAGGGGACAGAGGGGGCTCAAGGGTACACAGAGGGCTAGAGGATGGAATGACAGGGGGCTGGAGGGGACACAGGGCTGGAAGCTGAAATGACAGGGGCTGGATGGGACACAAGGTGCTGTAGGCTAGAATGACAGGGGGCTGGAGACTGGGATGACTGAGGACTGGAGGGGATACAGAAGGCTGGAGACTGGAATGACAGGATGGAGGGAACACAGGAGGCTGATGATGACGATGACGACATTGGTTATATTCCTACATAAACAGGAATCTTCTAGACCAAGTGATCTTAAACATGAATATTTACTACTGATTGAGGACATTGTCTGCCCACTGAGGATCAATTTCTTCAGAGGTTTCCCATTGCCGACAAACCACCATATGGGTAAGGTGAATTTTTATTTACACACAAATACAGTATAGATTTTTTTGTTCTTTTAAGTGGGGCGCCAAAAGGAATTTTGGGCTCTACTTGGTCTAGAACCTGCAATGATATGACACACAAGGTCCCCCTCCTACAGATGGTTATAACCAGAATATGAGGAATCTGAGGACCCAGGCGTCACGTACCTCACTCCCAGAGACCCCCATTGGTATATATGATGTTGGACGGATTGCCAACATGGTAGTAAGCACATCCTTGCCACCGCTGCACATGAAGAAAGGGGAGGATGTGTTGGTTGGAGCACCTTCCCCTCAAAGCTAATGAGAGGAGCTCCTCGGATTACCATCATGATCATCAGTCGCGATAGTTTCTGCCCCTTTCATGACACATGGCAACGCCCCTCGTGACACATGGCCATGCCTATTTTTACCTGCAAGCTGAAGGCGTGCGCACATAGCGTGTCTCCATACCCCCACTTCAAAATTCCCACTTTGACCACTGTATATAATATATATATATATATATATAATGCAAATAATAGGCATCACTCCAAGTCTTGTAAAGAAGATAAACATGTCTTTAATTCATATTGATGTTTCGGGGACTGCTACCCCGTCATCAGGACAGACATCAATGTACCAATGTACACTGTGCTACCAAACAGACTTAAATACTCACACATTGCTGTTCACTTGTCCTGCGTCAGATGCCAGTTCTCAGCTGCACATAATTAAGATAACAGCTCTGAGACTAAGCAAGATATACGACGTCAGGATGGGGGCTGCGTCTAACACAGGACTCAGAACCATATAGGAGTTGCTAAGCAACAAACAATAAGGTGAAAATCACCAAACAAATGATTATACCATGGAGAGATATAAACATTATATACGTAAACAATAATAAATATGACACATACTAAACATACATCAATAAATATATCAATGCTAACAATATACTATATAAACCACTGAGATCAAAAATACAAATACTATGCATGTATATTTTTGTTGTACACCTCAAATAATATATCAAATATAAATATAATGCCTTTCAAGGAAAAAAACAAAAATGTCATCAATAGTATGATATATAACAGATACCATATATCAATACCTATTGCAATATCTAAAAACGTGCTCATAAATACAGAATAATTAAATTAAGGAATAGAAAGATTGACAAAATAGAAACATACTTATAATAAACTGAGACCTATATAGTACAATAGTAAATATCGTCTATCAGAGTAAGCAGGAGGCACACTACACTCAATGAAGCAGAGGATCCAGTCAACTATATTACTGGCCATAAGCAAGCAGCAACCTCATTATGCAACAAGTATCAACAAAGTAACAGCATCCACTTACTGTTGCAGTTTAAATGTCTTGCTAATAACATACTAAAATTCTTATGAAGCAGCTTAACACCAATGCCTCATTCAAACCTTTGGGATTTACCGTATCTAATATAAACATCCACTTGGCCTCTAATTGTAACAGCTGCTTAGACCTATCTCCTCTTCTGATTTTAAATGGCACTTGGTCAATCATTTTATATCTGAGCATGGCCATATTATGCTTAGCCTGTGCAAAATGCCTAGCTACGGCCTGATCACTTGTGCATTACACAAGTGCTGCTCTAATGGCCACTCTATGTTGTGCCATGTGCTCTTTAAATTGCCTTTCTGTCTTGCCCTCATAGTGGAGACCCACAGGGGCAAGACAGAATATACCCTACAAACTTAATAGTGCATGTTAGTGGTCTATTGATGGAATACATTTTGCAGCTATATGGATGTGTAAATTTATCTCCTGGGATTAATAGTTGCATGTAACACATACCAAGCAGCAATGGTTGCCAGCTTTCTTGGTCAAGAAATTGGGCTGACTGTTAAAGTTCATCCCGGTTATATCTGTTTTAACCACTATGTCTTTAATACTGTGACTTCTTTTATAGCTAGCCATTAACTTGCTATTTGTCAGAGACTGTAATTCTGGATCTGCTGTGACCATCGGCCATAGATTTTTAGCACTTTTATTGGTAAAACTACTAGAAGTACAGAAGGTATTAACCCAAGGGATGGTTTTTCCTTTATTGCTGGCTCTTTTCTGTAAGCAAATTGTGCCTGCTGTGTGTTAATGCTTTGGCCTTAGCTTTCAATAGAACTTTCATGGGGTAACCCCTGTCTGCAATTTATGTATCATGATGTCAAGCTGAACTAACCGGTCATCCATGTCACTACAAATACGACAAACTCTCAACATTTGTGAGTACAGTAAACTGCTTATGGTAGCTTTCGGATGAAAGATATTATGTCTTAAGATATTATTCCTATCTGTGGCTTTGACATAAAGTTTGGTATAGATGTTACCTTGACCTATACCTATAGTGATGTCTAGAAAGTGAATTTCTCTAGTGCTCATCTGGCTAGTTAATTTCGCTGGACAAGAAGATTGATTATGAAGATTAATGATATCTGTCAATTCTTCTGCTGTCCCTTTCCACATAAGCATAATATCATTGATGTATCGATAATATCTCAAAATGCTCATATGTATATTACTCTCTGAAAAGAATAAATTCATTTCAACCATATGCATGAATGCATTAGCATACGAGGGTGCCACCCTACTGCCCATGGCACAACCTGCTAACTGAATAAAGAATCGACCATCATGCAAAAAATATTTGTGTGTCAAAGTAAATTTTAACAAACACATAAAGAACTCAATATCAGGACCCACATAATGCTCATTGTTATCTAATCAGACGCTTCATCGCAGATAAACCATCAGCATGCGGTATGCAAGTGTATAGACTAGTGACATCTATACTCGCCAATACCAGGTTATCTTCTATTTTGCCCACCTCTTATAACATTCTCAACAAGGTATTAGTATCCTTAAGATATGTGCTAGCGTTCTGTATGACTGGCTGCAAGAATGCGTCTAAATAAGCCGATATAGGCTCACACAGAGAACCCCTGGCAGAGATGATGTGGATCTTAGGTGTTATATAGAACAATGGTACCACCGGATGCTTAATAAGCAAACTATCTTTTGTATTACTGGTGATCACCCCACACTCCACTGCATCCTTTAATCAATGTCCCATATGTATGTCCATCTGACAGCAACCTCATACACTCATCTTTATACTGATCCAGATCCATTAGAGGAGCCCTTGTCGGCTCCTCTAATAATGATATCTTGCCTTAAGCTCAAATTTTTCAATGCCAAGAATTCCTCCTTGCTGAGATTATGATAGACATGAGATGTATTACCCTGTGTTGAACTTTCTAGCATACGTGAGGTTTTTATAGAGCTATTAATATATATATAATATATATATATATATATAGCACTGCAATGTAACCATCTAATATAATGAAAATAAACATATAAATAAACAATATCGCATCAGTCTTATCTCTTGTTCTTAACAGCTCTCTTCTTGCTAAATGATTACCATGTAACACACTACAGTTACAATGATTTCCCTCATTGACAGCTGGCTGCGGGCTGGGGAGACGAAGTGCAGGACTTGCTAGTAGGTTGCCTGGCAACCAGCAAGCTCTGGAGAGACATCATCAGATGGGGACACCAGCACCGCAAGCATGGCTCTGCCTCATCCCCCGACTGACCCGGCCTGCTCCAGCGTTGAGGAAGGACGCTACTTAAGGTAAGAAATTACCCACTTCTTTTTCCTTATATTAGATTGTCACATTGCAGTGCTAGTCTTGACAAAAGGCTCCTGTATGATCCTGAAACATCGGCTATGTTAAACATGCAATAAAGAACACTTTGATTGATATAAGCCCAGGAGTGCCGCTGACTCTTCTTGCAAGCACTATTGTTATCAATGCAGAGGGCACCCTGGCCTAAATCATCTTTAAAATTTGAGTGCCAGTTCAACAATGGATTATATATATACAGTATATATATATATATATATATATATATAATTATATATATATATATATATATATATTTATATATATATATATATATATATATATATATATATATTATGGACACAGTCGTGCCCTTATATTAGGGCTGAATCGAAAAAAAAAATTGGAAATCTCCATAGAGAATTCCAGAGGGGTGGGCATGGTGTTTAAGGGGCTATATCTCAAAAGCTATAAGAGGTACCAAGCTGAAAATTGGCATGGGCGGGTAGAACTGTTGCTCGGTGCTGCCTGCCAAAATTCAGGACAAAAAATACATAAAAAATGAGTATTTGGGAGTAATCTAAATTTCCAACTGTCAATTTAATCTGACATTCTCAATTAGGACCACTTTTCTGCTGTTCTCTATGGGGGATTTTTGGGAAGGCATAACTCAGGGTACAGGGCAAATTTAGACTTGGGATTTGTTTTATTATGTAACTATTGTATCAGGGTAGGTCCTTTTGGGGTTCAGGTAATTGAGAAAGTTGCAGTTTATAAACTATTTCCTCACATATGCACCATTATAGAGATAGGAATATTCAATTCCTTGTGCAGCCACAGTAGGAACCTAAAGCAGGTGTACTCACTGTGGCTTCACCTGGGTGCACAAAGTTGGCTGTCCTCTGCAGGTGGTAGTGGGGGCCAGGACTGGGGGGAAGGAAGTCAGCATTTGCTGTGGTCGGGACCTGGGGGGGGGTTGTAACAGGTGTTAGCGGTTGCTGAGACCCAGGGGAGAAAGCAGGCAGCAGTGGTGGTGGTGAAGCCATTAGCGAGCAGCTGGCAGTAGGACCCAGGGGAGGTAGCCGGCATCAACGGAAGATGCCAGATGTGGGCTCGTGAAGCCTGCATCTGTTTGTAAAAAAATTTAGAAAAATGGGGGGGTTTTCCCCCTATTGTTCCTCATCACACTGAATTGTACCTGCAACAATATATGAAGACTATATGGTGATAGAAATTCAGAGATATTAGTTGTATGCATTTGCAAACCCATGGGAAGCTGCTAGGCCCTGTTTCTGGAAATACAGGGGAAAAAATGAGCAGTGTCTCCCCATATTTTCCAGAACAAGCACCTGACTTTTTCTAGTTGGGGGCTGATGCCACAGCCAGGGGATCCCTTCACCAGGCTCCCAGCTGAAGCAACAACCCAGACCACTAATCAGCCCAGGCCAGGGATCCCTGGGGAGCTGGGGATTCTTCCAATAACTGCTATCCCTTGGGCGGTGGTTGCCAGGTTGATAGTGTAATGTGGTTTAAAAACTAGAAGTTAAATATTGTCTATTGCTGTGGAACTACAATTCCCAGCAAGCCTCACCTGCCCTGCATGCTGGTACTTGGAATTTCACAAGTACCAGCATTGTGGGGCATTACGAGCCCGCTGGTACCTGTAGTTCAACAGCAAAATAAATATTTAAATAAACACAGGACACACACACCATACAAAGTAAAAGTTTATTAAACATACATGTACACATACTCACCTATGTATCTTTGTAGCCATTGGTCCCCTTCTCCAGTAGATTGTCCATAGGGTGCCTGTGACAAAATATCCATACTCACCATCTCCTATGCATGGATCGGTCCTCTTCAGTCCAAAGTAGGCAATCCCCCGCTTGGCAAAACAAAAAAGTAATACGCGGACCCATGTACAATATATTAGACCTTGTAGGACAGTACTACACGAATGAGAGCTTAGTAGCAGGATTTCACTATGGAAACCCCACTGCTGAGCAGTCCTTGGCTGAGAAAGGCGAGCCTTCCACCTCTCAGCCAATGAACGATTCTCACCAGTGGAGAGAACCACGAGTGCCCATTTCAAAAATGGTGCCTCAGTGCCATTGAAGAGCTGCTGAAGATAGAAGTTGCTGGGGAAGTCTTGGATGGGCGGCACCCTCCAGGTTAAGTTGCCATGGAAGTCCTAGGGCAGGTGGCAGCCATTTTTTTTAAAATATTTAATTTACTGGGGTACTATAGGTACTAGTGGGCCATTAATGCCCCGCTTGCTGGTACTTGTGGTTTTCAAAGTACCAGAATGCAGGAGAGGCTTGCTGGGACTTGTAGTTCTACTGCAAAGGACAATATTATACTTCTATATTTTTCCACCAGATTACACTATCAACCCAGAACCCACCACCCCAGGGGTGCCGGGGATAGCCCCGGGCTATCAGCCTAGGCTTGGGGTGCCTGGAGAGGGGGACCCCTTATTTGGGTGGTCCCCAGCTCGACAGGGATCCCTGGCCTGGGCTGACTAGTGGTCAGGGTTAATGCTTTGGCTGGGGGGGCCTGGTGAAAGGGCTCCCCTGGCTGAGGCATCAGCCCCTTGCTAGAAAAAGTCCGGTGCTGGTTCTGGAAAATACAGGGGAACCCTACTAATTTTTTTCCCTGTATTTCCAGAACCAGCTCAGAGCCCAGTGTTGGTTGCACTGAATACGGTGGACCCCTACATCATTTGCCCCCCATATTTTGGCAATCATGACTGGTGGTGAAAAGCCCAAGGCTGGTTGTGTTTGGGGGGGATGTCCCTTTTTTATTTTTATTTTATGCAAATTAAAATGTTAACACAGATGCATAGATGGAGCTCACTGACTCATCCATGCATTTGTGTCTATTTTCTCAGATGCATGCCCAGCACCAGTGAGCACCTCTGTCACCCGCTGATGCCCCTGTGCACTGCTGCCACTGGTATGCATGCCGCTGCCCCACACTTCTGCAGCCCACTTCCGCAACACCAAAACACCACCTGTGTGCCAGCCTTCCTCCACCTGAACTAATGTACCATTTTGTTGTCCTTCTCCCATGCAGATGGCCCAGATTGTCCTCCAAACCCTTATAGTTAATACATGTTAAAAAAGCAATGAAATTCCATAGACAAAAAAACCTTACGGTTTCACATGTCCCATTAAGGCTTCTTAGACTTGATCTGAAATTTCACAAAACCTATTGAATTTCTGCACATCTTTACTATTAATTTGTTTGTCATGTTATCTGTACTAAGCACTAAAAGACTATACTTGTAGGCTATTTGTAGCTATTTATGTAGTTATTTAGAATGGAATATGAAGATGGAAAGATAGAGAATACTGGATCTAGTGCAAATCAGACTGGATGTAGATGTCTATGGAACACAATGGATGTGCTGAATGTGAGCCTTAATGCATTGACTTCCACTGGTTGGGGATCTCTCTTTATTGACTACACTACATGTGGAAAATAAAGCTCTGGGCTAGAAATGGATTTTGGCATATTGATCTTAACTGGATGTTTACCTTGACATATCGGATGCAGAAATACATCTATGAAGAGGACCACCCATATTATAAACCAGTGTATTGTAGTTTATGTGGTTCACAGGGTTATAAAATGGTAGGATTGCTACTAGCCTGCCCCCTTGACCAAGCACCTCTGCTCTCTAACCTTCAGTGTTTTATTACTTATTATTTATTACCAGTTTCTTATATAGCGCAACATATTCTGTTATGCCTCACAATTGAAAACATTAATAGAACAAAACTTGGTACTAACAGACAGATATAGAGGTAGGAAAGCCATGCTTGCAAGCTTACAGTCTATAGGGAAATAGGCATTGATACACAAGGATAGGTGCTATATATTGCATATTGGTCCAGCCAGATTGCAGAGTTTCTTGGTGGGCTGTCCAGTCACATAGGAATGTTGGCCTGGGGTTGGGAGGATGTGAAAGAAAGACAATGTGTGAAGTTATTTGTTTGAGAGGGATGTAATTAGATTGGGAAACTATGAAGGATATGTGGGTGGTTCTGGAATCTGAAAAGCTTGTCTGAAAAGTTGAGTTTACAGGGAAAGCTTGAAAGTTTGGAGACTAGAGTAAAGTCTTATTGTGCATGGAAGGCATTAGACAGTGGGTGCAGCTCCAAAAAAATTCCGTAATGTGAGTGACAGCAAGTAATGCATAGGGATGAGAGACGCAGATCTTGTACTGAGCAAAGAGGTTGAGTTGGGTGATATTTTAAATTGAGTGAAGAGATGTACTATGTTGGTGTGGTTTGGTTAATAGCCTTATGTGTAAGTAAAATTATTTTGTATTGAATATGGTAGAAAACCGGTAACCAATGGAGGGACTGACAGAGCGGAGCAGCAGATAATGAACGCTTAATGAGGAAGAGCTTGCAGCAGCATTCATAATAGATTACAGTGGCAAGAGCCTGTTTTTGGAAAAACCAGTAGAGAGACTATTGCAATAGTCAATGCGGGAAATAATGAGTGCATGGATTAGAATTTTTGCAGTGTCTTGTGTAAGATATGGTCAAATTTTGAATGTGTTGCTTAGATGTACAGTATGTAACATGATTTTGATACAGATTGAATGTGGGGAACAAAGGACAGTTCAGAGTCAAGGATGACACCTAGGGAGCGATCTTGTGGGGTAGGTTGGATTGTCGCATTATTGACAGTGATAGAGAGATCAAGTTGGTAACAACAAATAAAGGGAAGCACTGAAGTTTTTTACTGGCTGGAGGACAATAAGATTTTACACCACTTTGATTATCTCTAAAAGCAGTGGTATTTATCTGTTTGGGATATACCCACTCTGTGTGCACACAGATTTACTTGTTTTTTTAATTATTCATACACCATTGTCTATGAATTTCTTATATATTTTTTTGTGCTTTCTGGTATATGTACTGTATTTTTAGTTGTATTAAAATTGTATTCAATTGATTTGCTCCAGTGCTTCCCTTTGTTTGTTGTTGCTTCCATTTTCTGAGGGTCACAGCTCCCTCTTGGTTTCAGGTGAGCTGCAGGAGAAATTTCATTATAAATGTAATAGTTAATTTTGGGTTGGACATATTCATTCTTTAGCGCCCAGTATTTTGTACATATTTTTTCCAGATCAGGTTGGTAACTGCTATTGGCCGGTGGAAATATAATTAATTCTGTTTTGGAAATATTAAGTTTGAGGTGGCGAGATGACATTCAAGATGAAATGGCAGAAAGACATCCAGTGACATGTACCAACACAAATGGTGACAAATCAGGGGAGGATAGTTAGATTTGAGAATCATTTGCATACAGATGGTACTGAAATCCAAAAGAGCCAATTAGTTTGCCAAGAGAGGTGGTATAGATTGAGAAGAGCAGAGGACCTAAGACAGAGCCTTGTGGTACTCCAACTGAGGTAGTGAAGAGGAGGCAGAGTTTGAAAAATGAACAGTGAAAGAGCAATTATATAGGTAGGATGTGAACCAAGAAAGGTCTGTGTCCTTAATACCTAGGGATTGTAATGTTTCAAGAGTGGTCAACAGTGTCATAAGCAGCAGAGTGTTCTAGAAGAGTTAGAAGTGAGTAATGGCCTTTAGCCTTGGCCGTGACCAGATCATTCACTACCTTAGTCAGTGCTGTCACTGTGGAGTGTTGGGAATGAAAGCCGGACTGAAGTGGGTCCAATAAGTTGTGTGTGAGAAGAAAGTGTGTAAGGCGGGTGTAGACAAGTTTTTTCATAATAGGAGTAAGCACTGCATGCTTGAACAGTGATGGAAATATACCAATAGAGGAAGAGAGGTTGCAGATTTTAGTTAGGGTTGGCATGAACACAGGAGACAGAGCTTTACTGAATTGTGAGGGTATAAGATGAAGAAGAGAGGTAGTAGAGTTGGAGGATGAGAAGAGTGTACATACTTCATCTTCGATTGTGAGGTCAAATGAAGAGAATGTGCCAGAGGGTTCAGGTAGAGAATTGAGCAGGTCACTGGATAAGTAACAGTATACCTTTTCATTTTGGATCTTATCAATCAGTCCTTGAAATAGGAAGCAAGATCTTGTGCATAGATAGTAGCAGGTGATTTGGGTGAGGTTGGAATAAGTAGCAATTTAAATGTATTAAAAAGTTGCTTGGGGTTAGAGGCTTGAGCAGAGATTAGAGATTGGAAATATGTTTGTTTGGCAGTGTCCAGAGCATTACGATAAGAGTGGTAGATATTCTTAAATGTGAGGAAGTCACTTGGAGTACAAGATTTATGCCACTGATGTTCTACTTTACGTGAGAGTTTTTGTAGATGCCTTGTTAATTTAGAATGCCACAGTTCATGTCTAAGTCTACATGGAGTGTGATTGGTAGCTGGAGCTACGTCATCGAGGACTTTTCTAGATTCTAGTTCAGGTGTGATGCAGCAATCTCATCATGGATGATTTCAATATTCCTATTGACAGTCCACAATCTTCTCATACCTCCAAACTACTCTCAGAAGAGGTGAATGTAGAAATTGGTGAGAGCAGTTGTCGTAGAGAGGTGGATAGTTGTTGAAAATTAATAGCATTAATATTTCTGCAGGTTTGAGGAGGCTTGGTTGATTTAAATGACATTGAGGTTGACATAATGGAGGAGAGTGTGCAGATGAACAGGTTGTGATCTGAGAGAGGGAAAAGAGCATCAGTGAAATCAGAAACTGAGCATAGTCTAGTGAATACAAGATCAAGGCAGTGGCCATCCTGATGAGTAGAGGAGTCAGTACATTGTGAGAAGCCAACAGTAGAAGTTAAAGAGAGTAGTTTGGATGCATGAGGAGATTGTGGACTGTCAATTTGGATTTGAAATCACCCATGATGATGGTGCATCCCATGTTGTCTGCTCTTCCATCCCCTGGGATTTTTAGAGGATATTTATTCTGCACATGTGCAAGATAGATCTCCTCTTCTCCTTTGGGCCCCTCAAAACTGTGAAGTAGCTGTGTATGACTGCCTACAGCACTGCAGAGTTTTCACTCCAGAAAGCCATATGAATGGGATGGGGCAGAGTGGGTGTGGCTGAGGTAACTAGGCAGACCCTGGGTCCTTTTTCTAGTACTGTACATATAAACCAATGTATTTACAATGTGGAATTGAAAGTGCAACTTCACCCAAAGATGAAAAATTATTTTAAGTATTAGATATTAAATTGTATTTTGATACACTCTTCACCACATTGCTGTAATATTTCCTAGACCCACTTATCTTGGCCTATGCTAGAAACAAGCTTATCAGGATGCAGCCTGGGATAGGCTGCTACTCAACTCTGTGCTGGTGTCCTTGGGCTTAGGTGTCCAGATGCTGGGAGTGGAGGTGTGGAGGTGAGTGGTGACTGAGTATTCTCCCTGGGGTCTGCTAGGGCTTCCGCACGTCCGTCCTGGTTTCCGGGGTGCTGGGCATGCGCGCAGACATGTTTTCTCATATCATGTGAATTATGTCTCCCAATAGTAGTCCTGTGGTCACTCAGCTGATCCTCTGATCTAATGATCAGCTACCCTGGGGTATTTAAGTCTGACTCCAGGAAAAGGAAACTGCTGTTCAACTTCGCTGTTCCAGTGACTTGTGATTCTCACCAGTGTTTCTCTGTGTTTTTCCTTCAGTGTTGCTTCAGCCCACTTTCAGTTCTCAAGAATTCCTGCATTAGCTTCCATGCTAATTCTCAGTCTGAGACTTTAGTTCTCTCTCAAAAGTCCAGTGTTTTATATTGTTTTTTCTGTGTGTCTTGTAGTGTGCTGCTAACCCTCCTGCAGCTTCCCTGTGTTACTGAGGTGTCAGGTTTCCTGCTAATTTCTAGTTAGCTGTCAGCTGGATCTATAGCAATGCCCAGTACATGCCTGTGTCCACTTCTCTCTGTGTCTCACTGTGCTAATCAGCTCCTGAATCTGTTGCAGTTCCCAGTACATTTCCCTGTGTTTCCAAGCAAGCCTGCGACTAGGATTTCTACATTCTCAAGTCCATCTCCAGGGTTTAAGTATTTAGTTCATCTCCAATATTCAAGTTTTCAGTTAATCTCCAGTGGTCAAGTATTAGTTTATATACAAATTCATTTAATATAGTTTTGGTCTTTCTGCCACTCCCAGGTACCTGTCCAGAGAGCTGCAACCTGCCCACTTGGTGCAAGGAAACCCAAATCCTGACTGGAGGGTTCACTGGAGAAGACCACCAAGTGGGTTAGACTCTGCACCTCTGGCCAGGTCTAGCCAAACCTGGGTTTGGCCACAATAGGGAGACCTAGCTGCCACTCACCTAGTTGTTCCCTAGTCATCCTAACCCCCTGGCTAACTGTTCTCCACAGAGGAACACTTGCACCGGATCATGGCAGTTTGAACAGCCCAATATGCAGGCTGCCGGGTTCCAGGGTGAAGAGAGCTTTCAAGATCTTCTCCTTCGTGTTACTGCACAAGGGACCGCTCTGCAACTTGTGAGACAGCAGCTGCAAGAACTTTCTAGTCAATTGAATGTTATTCATTCTGTTATCGCTGCTTTGTCTTTAGACATATCACAAGTTCCGCCAGTGAATTCTCCTGTATCCTCTTCTCCAGAGTTTCAATCTAAAGTTCCAGTCACTCCTACTGATGAAAAATTTTCTGTGTATACTAGTGAACCTCTCAAGTGTTGTCTGGTCTCCCAATTATCTGATATTCATGACCTAGAACCTTTCAAGAGTTTCTACTGGCTTCTAGAACAACTACAAAATCTCTGTCCCAAAATTTTTCAAGTTACTCCCAAGCTTTCTAGTGCTACCCGTGACTTGACTAACATCTCTTCCAAGCAAAATAAAGTAAGGCATCAAAGTTTCCTGTGCCCTAAACTTACTGAGGTTGAACGACAGTGGCGCCAGGAATTACATCTGTTTTTTTTATTGTGGCTATGATGATCGCTTTCTTAAAGACTGTACTCTGCACCCACTGAAAAGTGGTGGCAAGTATGTGACTCCCAACATCTGTGCTTTTAGTTCTTCCCATCAGCCATCAGTGATGTCAGTTTCTGCAGTTACAGATAAGGAGGTGAAGTCCACTAAGCAAAAGAAAGTTCAAGTTTTCGATTGGGGCCCTGTTACAAGATGCTTCAACCCTTGTCTAAGAAATGTTGGGAGGAGATTTCAACCTCCTAAAGTCAGGGACACTACTCATTCCATTTCTACTGGTCCCAGCCCGGTTTCTGCCTGTTCCGGCTCCAGCCCAGATTCTGCCTGTTCCGGTCCCAGCCCGGATTCTGCCTGTTCTGGTCCCAGCCTGGATTTTGCCTGTTCTGGACCCAGCCCAGATTATGCCTGTTCCGGTCCCAGCCCGGATTCTGCCTGTTCCGGTCCCAGCCCGGATTCTGCCTGTTCCGGTCCCAGCCCGGATTCTGCCTGTTCCAGTCCCAGCCTGGATTCTGAATGTTCTGGTCCCAGCATGGATTCTGAATGTTCCGGTCCCAGCATGGATTCTGCTTGTCCCAGCAGGGAACCCCAGGAGGGGTGTCTGCTTCACCGATCCCAGGTGGGATGTCCAGGGCCTTAGCCGCAGGAGGGGTCTCAATTCTCACACCCCAGCAGGGGGTCTCAAGTCTCATACCCCAGGAGGGGTCTCAAGTTTTGCACCCCAGGAGGGGGTCTCACATTTCAAGTATTAGTTTATATACAAATTCATTTAATATAGTTCTGGTCTTTCTGCCACTCCCAGGTACCTGTCCAGAGGGCTGCAACCTGCCCACTTGGTGCAGTGAAACCCAAATCCTGACTGGAATGGTCACTGGTGAAGACCACCAAGTGGGTTAGACTGTGCATCTGGGCAGATCTAGCCAAACCTGGGTTTGGCCACAATAGGGAGACCTAGCTGCCACTCACCTAGTTGTTCCCTAGTCACCCTAACCCCCTGGCTCACTGTCTTCCACAGAGGAACACTTGCACCAGATCGTGACAAAGCTAAATGGTTATTTTGGCTGTTACTCTAACAAAAAACAAGTTGAGCTCTATAAGGAGGCATCATTGGTGTTGGGGGTTATTACAATGGGGGTTATTACAACTAGCAGACCAATGGTGGATCCCACAAATAAAACATCCAAGGTGAGAATACTTGCATTTTTTATATTAACTCATTTAACTCTACAGCGCTGCTTTACATAAAACAGTTATTTGAAAAAAAAAGAATCTTGAAGACTTCTTCTATTAGGGTCAAATAAGTATTGAAAAGTATCATTTTAAATTATTGTGGGGGAGATCAAAAACCATATTAGGCAGTATTATGAAGTGACATGTTCTGTTACAGTGTTACAGTTTTGTAAGACCAAGATAAATTACTCCAGTATCTGTGGTGGTCTGGTCACCTTCAATTAGTTCTGAATCTGACCTCGTAGGTATTGTACCAATCTGTGTCTTTAGGACCACACATTTTGTGATTGGGGTGAATGTATATATATATGTATCACCAGCATGCATAACAAGAGACTACCCAGGGCAATATATTTGTTACTGAACTACTTTATTGAAAGTCATATAGTTCACAATATTCACTGTGGAGGTGACATTGATCAGAAGCATTTAATGGTAGGTATATGCATATAATAGTACACAAATGGGTGGGAATGTTTGTAACAAGTAATTGGACACCAACTAGGAGTAGATGTTTTGCTTTAAGCTGAGAGCTGCGCAGGTGGGTGATCTCTTCCTCACCTTGATGATTAAAATTATATTTTCAGCTGGTACATAATTTTCTCCATCAATGAAGATCAGTATAAAGGTGTTTTTTCAGGAGGTCCATGTCTACATTACAGAAATACACTTTGTAGATTTCCAAATACCTGTGAGCCTCTGAATCCATGCATTTGCCCAAGCAAGACCATGATAGAACCATATGGGACTGAATTATGGCTACAGCTCAGAGAGCATTCTTTCCTGCCTAATGGCCAGTTCTTTTTTGTATGAACCAGCCATCAACCAGGACATTTACCAGAACATGGTTTGATCTATATACATGTATGCAGAAAAGAAGCTAAGTATATACCAATGAGGAGTTAACAGTTATGCCACTAATCTCTGAAGAGCTCTAATGATTTCCTTATTGCGTACACTATATACAAAAGGATTTATCATGGGGATCACTGTTGTATATAGCACACTCATGATCTGCTCTAGATTATTGTATTTTTCTGATGGTGGCATCAAGTATACAGAGAAGCCGTTAACATAGAAGATGATCATGACAGTGAGGTGGGATGAGCAGGTGGAGAAGGCTTTTCTTCTTCCATCCCTTGATTTTATATTCACTATAACACTGATAATCTTTTTGTATGACATCACATTGATGAGGAATGGACAAAGGCCAAATAACACCATGTTACCATAAAGGACAATATAGAACATGCTGGAGCCAGAACAGGAGATATTAATCAGAGCTTTAGCATCACAGAAGAACTGATGAATGGTGTCAGAATGACAGAAGGACATTTTAAGAACTGAAAGTACCCACAACATTGAGTTTAAACATGTGCATAGCCAGATCATCATCACAAGCAGGATACAGATCTCCTTGCTCATTGTCTGGTGATAGTGTAAAGGATGACAGATTGCAATGTATCGGTCATACCCCATCACAAATAAAAGAGAAACCTCTGTGGTGGCAGCTATAATAAAAATATATATATCTGAGTTAAACATTCTGTTAAAGATACTGTGTTATTCCGAGATAGCAAGATGTACAGCAGTTTGGGGACAGTTACTGTTGTGTAACACATATCTACAAATGACAAGTTAAATAGAAACAGATACATGGGGGTGTGTAAATGTGAATCCAAACATATCACTGTAATTATAGCTGTATTCACCATGACTCCAAACAGATATATTAGGAAAAAAACACTGAAAATTAAGGGTTCATCACCGGCTTTCATTAAAACAAATGGCCTAATGTGGAATATTATAACAGATGTGTGGTTCTCCATGAGATTCTGTCACCAGTCTGCAAGACAATAATTATAATATATACATATAAATAAGTTATAACTTATAATAGTGCCCACTCAACAAATGTAAAGATACAGTTTATATTTACAGGATGTTTTTACTAGAGATATGCACACACCCACATATTTTGGTTTTGGTAAAACAACCCTCAAGTGTTTTGGTTTGGATTTGATTTTGGATTTCTTTAAAGTTTATACAAATCTATAAAAACAGCTAAAATCACTTAATTTGGATCTGTTTACATGAAATCCAAAACCAAGATTTTTTTTTTAAATCCGAGTTCCGAACTTAAAGTATGCTTAAGCAGGGTCTCGGTTCTACTTGAAACCCGAAAAGTGATCTGAGCTGAGACTTGGTTTGACTAGGATCCCCTCAGTTCAGGTGTGTTCATTTATCAGGAAACTAAACTGCACATCTGATTAAATACTTGTGGCATGCACTCTCTAGATTTATGGGTTAGGTTTTGTCAGCTGCTGGACCTACATATGGTACCCCATCCCTATTACTGGAAATCAAAATTAAAAATTGGGAGGTCCACGGTATTTGTAGGGTTCATCTCCCTGAGGAAGGCCAAGTGGCCAATACGCGTCAGAGCTAATCCACCTACACACACAGGATCCAGTATTCCCACATACTATCAAGTCTCCTTGCTCCAGCGAGTAGAGCGACCGGCTCCGGAGCATGAACACCGAGGTCCATGTGATCTCGCGAGAGCATAGCACTTCGGAAGGAACGTGATGAACCGGTGACCACAGCAGCCAAGGAGAGCCTGCAGGCAGATGGATGCCCACAAGGATGCTGAAGAAAGAAGATAGCTTCATCACTTACCAGGAGGCGAGCACTACAGTGGGTAAATTGTGCACCTGGCGGACACGGGATGCCGCTCCACCAGTCACATACCCTCCCCCTGGACCTCACCCGCACTTGATTCAATTAGTAGATGGCATGGACACATTACAGTTAATCCTGTAAAGACTGCACCAAATTAAGGAACTGACAGAAATCCTCTTTCACCCGGTCAGGGTAACAATCATTCCATAGACTTACAAATCCCATTCACGGTATTGACAAAGACTTATTACAAAAACTAATTCTATATAACCTGGTCTATGATCAGAATGGGAGCAGTATGACTCCTAAGACAATTTATTCATTGAGCAATAAAAAAAAAAAAATAGGTAATTAATACACAACTTTGTGGAGTTTTTCATATCCTATTCACAAAGATAAACTAACATACACACTCCACCTACAAATAGTGCGGACCTCCCAATTTGTAATTTTAAATTTAAACTGCACATCTCTAGTTTTTACATGTATTCATGTCCCATGCATTATTTTAATTTGCCACAGAGCTGTATAAAAATAGGTAAACTTTTCCTTTGACAATGTAATGTGCCTAGCTGACTCATAATGAATTAGACAATTAGGGAAATCTTATAGAATGCAAAATGTGTCTTTCTAACTGAATTTCTTTTACAAGAGGTGCATATTTTATGGTCTGCTAGTAAAATATGCACATATAAGTAAATTCATTGAAGCAATAAGAGCATACTCTATAATACACATGTATCAGGGGGTAGCGGAAAGACCTGATACAGTTTGATATCCATGATACATTACGGAAATTTTGCCATTTTGTTACCTGGGTGCAAACATGAAATCCTGACACAATGCTACCCTAGTGCAATCCTCATTTCTTTTCAGTCTGCTACATGAATACAATTCTGACCTCAGGCTACTACTCAATTGCAATCCTGAGTTCCATGACACTCTACTACTTGAGTTAAAATATTAAAACTCTGCTGCCTTTCAAAATACTTTTATGTTTTTTTTTTATTATCCCAAACAGATGTGCTGTATTATAGATTGTTATAGCAATTGACTTGACAGGAATTTTTTACAACTACTTTAGAGCACAAATATGAATTATATTAACAATAAGAGCTACAATTGTGATATATTTCTGTGCAAACTTTAAAATGTTGTCATTTCTAGTTTATTTTGTAAATGTTAAATCTGCAAAATGTATATATTGGAATTAATATATTGGTCAGTGCTATTAATATGTAATTAAAATTCTGACTATGTTCAAACATATTTGACTCAAAAATATGCTGCTACACAGGAATAAAAAAAAATACTTACTATCAGCGCTTGTACACACGGCTGTTGAAAAACAACACTGGTAAAAACATGGAATAAATCCATGTAGTTTGTCTGTACTTTTAAGGGAGTCTGTGAAGTATAATGTGTCTCAGGGTTTCCCTACAGCACAATGTACTATGTTCTTCATGAGATGTCCTTCAGAGCCCCATTGTCCTTTACTGAGCATTAACACTGCAGACATTGTTGAAGTTTATATTAAACAAAGCAAATGTAACATTTGCTAGAAAATGTGTGTGAGTCTGCAGGACTATTTAATTTGTCTATGTATTTGAATGTCAGCATCAAAGTACATTTATTAGGCTTCAGAATGCACATTAGAGACTTAAAAACAGGTGAATGTGTACAAGTCATTCTTTGCTTTTTCTTATCTTACAAAGACTAATGTTACAGTACTGGTATAATTTAGCTTTAGATGATATCTCCCTCATTGATATACAATTACATTGACCAGGAATGAATCTTAGATATACTACACAGTAGCAGACAAAATTATGCACTATAATCATATTATAGTACTATTCATTATACATATTTCTAACATAAAAGTTAGTTTTTTTTAGTTTCCTTACAAAATGTTTCCCTACAAATCCTTGTTAAAACACATTAGATGTTTACATTTTATGACAAATATTATCTAGTACCTTCCTGTATTGTCTGATAATGTACAGTGTGTGATCTATTACATAATGACAAGCCCAATAGTGCTCTCTCATTATATTTGGTTCACCTACTTCGTGAGTAAGATAGTTGTGTTTTAAAACTGATAAAAATATGAGGATGCAATTACATTCACAGGATGGAAGATAAATATAGTGATCATAAAGACCAGCAGTAAATGTAGTCTATGTTACTGACTCTACAATTCATAAGGATTAGATAATATTTCAATATTCTTCTGCCCTCTCTCATTTAGTCAAACATCTGGGAAAATGTATGTAATATGCATAGAATATCAGAGGCATCTATGGATAGTATAAAAATAGGATGTGATGTCAACAAAACAAAAATGCAAGAAAACAATAAAACAAACAATAAATGATTAAAGTAGTTATGTATCCACTTTTGGAAATACAGTACCATTTATAAATAAACATGTTCCCCAAGTTTAGCATTGCTGGGGACCTTCGCCTTTCCTGAAGGTGAGAGACAGCTACTGCTGAATCACCCCCGCAGTATCAGTTGACATTAGATGACACAGAGAAGGAGGCAATTTGTCTAAGAGAATTCTAGATTATTCATTTGAAAAGGAAGCATGGTGAGATGGGGTAATAGAGTTTAGTTGCACATAATGGAATGTGATGTATATCAACATACTGTATATTGCAGTTAGTAAGTAACCCTTACTGTATAAAAAATGTAAGCATACATTTTATAGCCTTAATATTATTGCTTATTTAGTCAAAGAAAAAAACTGTTTAAAAGTCCAAATTCTGAATTATCCCACAAAAAATAAATCATGACACTTTGCTGATACACATTGTTAAAACTGTTCTATAGAAAATATGTCAAGACATTTTGGTGTCAACTCATTTTCTACCCACTGTACATAGTACATGGTACTGTGCTGATACTGACAGTCAGCTACAAACACCTTAAGTAATATTCCTCATGTCTTCAAGTCTATCTGTGAAATAAATATATAAAAGTTCTGTTGTGTAACATCACTGTGTAATAGATTACCTACCATAGAACATGTCTTGTCTCAGCCCCTGTTTCATGTTAGAAACAGATTATATATATACAGTAAAAGATCTTATACTCTACCTATACAGTATGTTAATGAAAGACCTCCAGGGAAAATTAAAATATTATGTCATTACATTACTGAAGCAAACTGCTCTGGGATAATGATTCACTCATCTGCCTTTAAAAAGTTTACTTTTTCATCAAATTAATTTTATGTTTTGAAAGTTCTAAGATTTATAATGATAATAATATTTAAAATTCTTGCACAAGAATTTGTATACTAATTTTACTATTTCATTTTACATTTAATAAACAGAAAAAAAATAAAAATACAAATATGGTTCATGTCTGTTTTGCTAAAATCCTATTACCAGTCTGCAGTTATGAGTTCCTGACACTCTGCTATCTATGTGCTATGGCCCTGATTCAGAGCCGGATGCTCTGACCAGAGCGCTCGCTCAGAATCAGGGCCCACCTCCATAAATATGGAGCATCCTCCTGGACGCTCGTATAGCTGTGGGTCACTACCCACAGCCTATATGAGCATGCAGGATGATGGTCACGATGGTCTTGACCATTGCGACCATCGCCAGTGCAAGCAGAAGCCTGTGGTTGAGTTTCTCAACCGCAAGGCCAGGAGTGATTTTGGCTCTATCAGAGCCAAAATCACTCCCACTGACATCACTAGTGATGTCAGTGGGGCCGGCTTCTGACATCTGGCAGGCACGCCCCCGGCACGCCCACCAAAGGGGGCGTGCTGTCAATCAACATCGACAGCATGCCCCCTTTGATCAGACACAATGAGCGAAGTGGACAGCCGCTCGCGAGTGGGTCTGAATCAGGCCCTATGTCTAATCCATGTCTCTCAGCTATCAAGGCCTAATCATGATTTCATGCGGTTACACATCTGTATGTGATCTGTCTGTTTTTAGTGTAATGGTGTGTACTGAGGTTACTAGGCAACTGCTTTCCACTCTGACTCAGCATTAATTAAGCAGCACCTGCCCCAACTGACAGCTCTCAGGGCTGCTAGTTCACAATAGGGATGACCATTGACCATCGATGTTTCCAAACATTGATAGTTGCTTGCCAATCTCAACTGCTTTTGTCATCGATGGCAGAGAACCAATGGTTCTCTGGCATCAATGGATGAGCAGGAGTCAATGTTTTTTTTCTTTAGTGACAGGACAGAGCTTAGCCATGTGATGGCTAAACCCTGTCCCCATTTTTCATTGCCCAATGGCCTGGCATGCCCATAGTAGAGGTGACCATCGAGGGAGTGCAAACCATCGATGGTTCACCATTGATGGCTTGTGTGCCATCGATGGTAATCACTGATGGGTTCATTGATTGTGACCATCAAAAGTCACCCCACCGATGTCCATCCCTAGTTCACAGCTGCTTTGATCAACTCTGTGTTCATGCAGTTGTTCACATGATCTCATTCCATGAGCTTATTGGGTGTTACCCACATAAATTAACTCTGTATATTCACTGACCTATCTATGTTAGCTTTTACCTGGACTAGCTCCTGTCCTCTCTGTTCTTGAGGATTGTGTTATTTTATGCGTTGGATCCCAGCCAACAATAAAATTCTTAAATGCTACTGTTTAGTGTCCATCTCCTGCCCTCTGAATTGACATGCTGTGTATTCTGCAGGTGCTTGTAAAGGGTGGGGTTTACTCTGAACCACAGAAGAAAAGGGTTTTCCTTCCAGCACACTGCAACAATATCAGCAAAAAATACTTGAACCCTGCATGATAATAGAAATAGAACTAACACCCAGAACTAGCTACACCAGTGTGGTGCGCCTGGCCCCCGTCTGGAATGGATCCCGGTGCACTCCTGACGCTATTGATACAGTGTGAGTACCGGCTTCACATTACAGGTGACTACAGTTCTCTGGTCATTTGGAATCCTTTTGGCATTTTTGATTTACATGTTCTAGCTGGAAGCATACTGTCATAGTGGACATACACAGAGCTTGCTTGTGGACATTTCCAGCTATTGGACCCTGGAGTGGTCCTATGTTACAACAATTCCACTTTTTACCTACTCATCCACATTACAATATCGTGCCAGTGTAGATACTTATTGTATGTGTTTTATGTATTTGACTGGTCTATTTTTGCAATAAATAATTTGCATTAAATAGTGTGGTCACTTGATTAAACCAGTTCTCCACTCCACTTTTTTTCATATAATTACATATTAATGTACTGCACAATAATAGCACATATATAAATGTATAAGCCGAGAGCTGACTTACCTAGGAGGTACCCCAGAAACCTCCAAATGGCACTATATGGACCAGCACATCCTCCCAATTCTGTTTCCTTTCATGCCTCTCAGAACTGCTAATAAAAAATATAGTGGTCACTCACATCAGCTTAATGATATTGCACAGGTGCTTGTAAAGGGCAGGGTTTTCTCTGAACCACAGAAGAAAAGGGTATTCCCTCCAGCACACTGCAACAATATCAGCAAAAAATTCTTGAACCCTACATGATAATAGTATTTTTTGCTGATATTGTTGCAGTGTGCCGGAGGGAATACCCTTTTCTTCTGTGATGGCATGTATTCTGTTTGTACAATTTGTCCTGCTTGAGACACCATAGCTGCGATTCTCCCAAACAGATCCTCACTTCTAGGCGATAACAACTATGCACTACTAAGATCAAGTTCAGGTGATAACTAAGTCCTAGTGAACACTGTGGTTTTGGGAAAGTCCTCTGTTATTGGTAAAACATCTCACACCATAGTTCTACATAGGGGTTATCAGCCATAGAGAGTGAGGTACATAACACCTGCCACTTTGCTACCAGACTGCAATGATGAGTTCCAGAGAGTCTGCTCTCCATGTACAATCATGAGTTCCTACCACCCTGTTACTTGAGTGCAATCCTAAGGTTTTGACACTCTTCTTCCAGATTGCAAATATGAGTCCTTGCCACTCTGCTATCCTAGTGCATACCTGAGTTCCTGATTATCTACTTTTCATATAATTCTGGCGTTCTGCTACCAGCCACTATTTCAGTGTAATCCTGAATCCCATTATACTCTGATACCCTTGTGCTCCTTTAAATACCTGAAATATTACTATCCATGTGCAGTTATGAGTTCCTCAAACATTGCTACCCAAGTACAAACCTTTGTTCCTGCCACTCTCCTACCATGACACTTTGCTACCCAAGTGCAATCCTTTCACACAGTAGTTTCAATGTGACCCTCAAACTATGGTTCTTGTTTGCTATCTGGAGTACATAAATTTGGCTATCCATGCACAATTCTACATTCTTTCCACTCTGCTACCTTCAAACAAACCTGAACAATATTCAATCAGAAGACACTTTACTACCAGAGTGCAAATATTAGTTTCTCACATTCTTCAATTACAATCCTCAGATCCTGTCACTATTCAAGTACAAGCCTGAATTTAATGTTACTTGACTACCCATGTGCAATCCTGAGTTTGTGACTCTATATTCTATGTGCCCTTTGCACTCTACTATCCATGTGCAGTCCTGAGTTCCTAACACCATGCTACCTGAATGTAATCCTCAGTTTTTACCACTTTGCTACCCAAGTGCAATTCTAACTTTGAAAGACTCTAGTTTCCATGTGGTTCTTGTGCTCTGCTACCCAAATGCAAACCTGGGCTCCATAGATCTCTAATACCTGAATTCGATCCTGTATTCCTATAATACTGCTACCTGAGGGCAAATATGAGTTTCTTACAATCTACTCCCAAGTACAATTCTCAATTCTTGTCACTCTTCTTTCAGAATACAAGCCTAATCTCCTCCTACTATTTAAATTAAATCCTAGGTTTAAATGATTCTCTTATACCTATGTGCTATCTTGTGAATATCCATGTGCATTTATGAGTTCCCTAAATTCTGCTGCCAAACTGCTATCCTGAGTCTGTTATTGATATGTATAACTATTAAGGTTAATGTAATGTGACCCTTTTTACACATTCATCTGTTGTTCAGGTTTTGTGTGTTTCCTTGTACAGTAGTTAGTGCAACATATTTTGCTTTGAGATGTTGCCGAACAAATCTGTGCAGGGCATGTAGTGACAAGTGCAGATACATTTTTATTGAGGGTAAATAGTAAGGTTGTTCTCAAGACACCAGCTGGTGACCTGGTCAGTTCACATAGCTAAACATATCAAGAGGGGAATTCAATTAGCCCCATTAAGTTAACAGGTGCTAATTGATTGCTGGCCCCTATTCAAAAGCCCAACTTTTCTCCTGAGACCCAGGACCCATATTTGTTTCCAGAGCTTTCTCCTTTGGATACTTTCCTTGCTGAGACTCAACCATTACATACTTGTACCATCACTGTTTGCTTCTCAGTGCTGTGGCTTACATGTCACATACAGATTACCACTGGGACTGTTTACCATTTTGCAAACACAGGTATGGACTTAGGGAGTGGATGATGATATCCCTTTTCTTCCATATATCAACATACTACACTACTGCCACACCTGCTGGGGGCTGTTAGTCTAAAAAATAAAATACTAAAGGACATTTTTTGGCTTATTTCAAACCTGGCTTTGCAAGGCGGATTTTATGTATATTTTGCTACTTTTTTTTAAGCTCACAAAGGATTACAGAAATTTCAGATACATGTGAGTTACCAAGTGATATCACGTAGAGAACGCATAGGTACATGAAGGTTTCATAGACTCTATGAGTTAATGCCCATTAACTGCACTTAATGCCCATTTTTAACACTTGTTATAAAGGGGCTCGGGTGAAAAAGGGAGCCAAATTGAAAAACCTTACTTGAAAAAGCCAAAGACTTCCTCCCCTTTTCACCTATGAAAAGTTTTCACTTCTTACTGAATTTCCCTTTTCACGGAACGTAGTCTTAGCTGCCCATACAGGGTTAAACATTCATTTGTTGCCATATCTAAAACCTCCAACAGACTATCCAAGTGATAACCGCTCACCTGGCTGCTCACCTGCTCAGCCTGACCAATTACCTGTTACCACTCCCTATATATTTCCAGACCTAGGAAAGACTCATTGCCTAAACAACCCTGCTCCTTCCTGAGGATCATTCTAGGCTCAGAGGGCCTGATTCAGACCCACTCGCAAGCACATTGCGCTTGCAAGTGGGTCGATGGTGGACCAGTGCGCATGCACGGCGTGCGAGAGCCACGTAGCAAGTGAGACCTTCATTCGCTCTGGAGCTCGCAGCAAAATGGGGCGGCTGTTGATGTTGATCTACAGCTCACCCATTTAGTAGGTGGGTAAAGGGGGTGGCTGAACAAACGGAGGCATACCCGAAGGAACACCTGCCATTTGTGGGCATCCCTACTGATATCACTCGTGATGTCAGTAGTGGACTTTTGGCTTTATTAGAGCCGGAAGTCCACTCGGCATTGAGAGTGCTGAGACCCTACCTTAGGGTCTCCTCACAATGCCGATGGTCGCAATAATCGTGACCATCTCCTGCCCGCTCGCACTAGCTGTGGGTGAGCACCCACAGCTTAGCGAGCAGACAGGAAAAAATAAAAAAATAAAATACTCCCCATCCTGATTCAGAGCGTGCGCTAGCAAATAGTGAGCAGCTCTGAATCAGGCCCAGTGTCTCCTGTGTTTCCAGAGCTTTCTCCTTTGGATACTTTCCTTGCTGAGACTCAACCATTACATACTTGTACCATCACTGTTTGCTTCTCAGTGCTGTGGTTTACATGTCACATACAGATTACCACTGGGACTGTTTACCATTTTGCAAACACAGGTATGGACTTAGGGCCTGATTCAGAGCCGCTCGTAAGCGGCCGCTCATTCGTTCAGAAAAAGGGGGTGGCTATTCAAATGAACCGTTCGCTCCTTGCGGTCTGTTGCCGCCTCCATGTCTGAACGAGCGAACAAAACATGCGCTCGTTTATTTGTTAAAAACGCCCCCTGGCCGCATGCATCATACGTCATGTCCGCTATTTATTAGATTAATCGAGTACATCGAACAGCGTATGAACTGCTCGCTATTCTTGTGGTTGGTTTTTGCTACCACTATATTGCGAGCAGTTCTGACTATAAAACAACCAAGTGACGTGGTCAATGACGCTGCTGTATTAATTATGCACACCCATAAAACGCCTGCTTTGACCTTTAAGCATGCCTGCGTTCTGATCTCCACTCCCCGTTTTCAAGCACTGTTACCACCCACATACGCCGCCTCCTGTCACTCAAAATAGCAGGCCTTCGCTATATAGCGAGCAAACGATTTTCGGCCGCACTGACTGGTTCGCGCATGCGTATTATAAACCGTACGCATGTGCAGATGTGTGAACATCGCTCGGACCGAGTGTACTGCCGCTTACGAGCGGCTCTGAATGAGGTCCTTAGGGAGTGGATGATGATATCCTTTTTCTTCCATATATCAACTTACTACACTACTGCCACACCTGCTGGGGGCTGTTAGTCTAAACAATAATATACTAAAGGACATTTTTTGGCTTATTTCAAACCTGGCTTATGCAAGGTGGATTTTATGCATATTTTGCTACTTTTTTATAAGCTCACAAAGGATTACAACCACATTCCAAGACTTTTATAATTTGCAAACACCTTTTATTAATGAGGTCTTAATGTGTTTGATTCTGGTGGTCTATTCATATGTTTTTTATTCTTTATGTTTATGTAATGTGATTTTAATGAATAAATATTTTGATAACTAGGGGTATTTAGCTGGTAGATGGGTGTCAGTGGTGCAGTGTCTAAGGTGATCAATCAGGGTCTACACATCTTTTCAGGTATAAATAAAAGAAAAGTGTTTTACTCATCAGCATACTGTAGAAAGAAGATAACAAATGCCTAGCCCCTTTCACTTCGCTCCTGACTACCTTTGGGTTTAAGTCTGCAAATAAATGTCCAAAGTCTCTCTCTGCTCCCTGCAGAGTAACACTAGGATATTTATCCTGGCCTGGCTTGGCCTCTGGCCTCTCAATTGTCAGCTATCCTGACACAGGCTCCAGCCTGTTATTTAGCTGGCTGGCTGCCACAGCCTCACAGTTGTAGTCTCAACTCAGTCTTTTAGAGGTTTCAGGTTCTACTTACCTCCTGTGGGTCGGAACCCCAGCTTCCTAGCCACCAGTGGCTTCCCAGAACACATTGGTCTCCAATTGCAGTCCCACCTGGACTGTCTGACTGCGCCAGCCCTCCCTGGGCTCTGACCAAAGGGCAGTCCAAAGTTGTGGCAAAACTCAGTTTATCTTCCCTGTGTGGGTGGATACCTCCAGACACACACAGAATACATAATAAGATTTGACCAACTGTACCCACGTTCCTTTAATTTATTGACAACTGTATCCAAGACATCTGGTAGATCAGTGGCATCGCTGGTTATGCACGCCACCCTGAGATATCTGTGAATACAGTAATCCAGTCTTTAATGGCTTTGGATGATGGCTATTAGCTTCTAACAGGGTATTTCTTTCTATTGGATTATAAAATACAGAGGTGGATAATTGCCCTTCACAAAGTTGAACTCTAACAACCTAAAAAGGGATAGAATCCCAACTGGTTTGATATTTACATTTGATTGGAGACAGAAGTTGATTAATCTGTTCCATCATAATGCCAAACTGTTCTTCGCCACCATTCCACAACATAAAGCAATCGTTGATATAGCGGATATACCAACAATATGTTTACTAAAATCAGTATTAGTAAAGAAAAATTCTTGTTCTTGTTTGAACATGCAAAGAGATAGGGGGGCAAACCAAGGATCTCCAAAAGCACGGGTTGGTCGCTCTTGCGGCATTCATCAAGTGCCGAATTAGGGATTTTTTAAACTATGATATGGGTATATCCATAAAATTAAGAAGCCAAATTTCAGGTATGTTTGGTAATGGGAGACCAGTGACAGTTATAGATAACCTCCGTGCTATTTTCCAAAAGTCAGTCAACTCCTAACATTGCCACCAGATGTGGAGCGGGGAGTCCTGAGTTCTATTACGTCGCCGACATAGGTCTGATAAATTTGGAAACATCTGATGGATGTACACTGGGCATCGACACCACCTAGAGAGGATCTTATATTGAGTCTCTAAAACTTGCAAAGAAAAAGAGCTAGCAAATGTCAAAGTAAATATCCGTCACCAGTGCTCATCAGTCAACTCCCCTGTCCGTTCTACCTGCCAGCCATGTACATAAGAAGGCAAGCCTACAGTTGGGGTAGCAAGACACATCTGATATAGTAAAGAGGAGCTGTTAGTCCTGTGTTTTATTACATCGCCAACATAGGTCTGATAAATTTGGAAACATCTGACACTGGGCATCGATATCACCTATAGAGGATCTTATATTGAGTCTCTAAATCTTGCAAAAAGGAAGAGCTAGCAAATGTAAAACTAAATATCCATGACCAGTGCTTATTAGTCAACTCCCCTGTCCATTCTACCTGCCAGGCATGTACATAAGAAGGCAAGCCTACAGTTGGGGTTGCAAAAGAAATCTGATATAGTAAAGAGATAAGATGTCTAGGTGGGGCCTCAGCCATGCAGAGAGGTTCAAATTTGGTAAGAGTCCATCTGGGGCTATCAGTATTGAATTAGAGAATATAATGCCAAAGCTGGAGATAAGCCCAGAATTAATGAATGTATGAAAACTTTTGCACAATACTGTATATGTAGTATTTAAAAAAGAATGCGCTCAAAAGGACCTTTAAAATAAAACTTACCTAAATGGAAAATAAATTTTAGCCCAGGACATTATGTCATAGTTAATGAGAGGTTCAGGAACTGAGCTCCTGCTGAAAAAGAGCACTGTATACCTGATACCAGTATACAGTGAGATACAGTATATATTACCAGCATTCATAACAAGACAATTCCCAGGGCAACAAATTTGTTACTTAACTACTTTATTGAAAGGCATAAAATTCACAATATTCATTGTGGAGGCGACATTGATCAGAAATATTTTACTGTATGCAGATGCAAATAACTACATAACTGGGTGGGCAGTTCGTAATAAGCAGTGGGGCACCAACTAAGAGTAATGTTTTGGCTCAAGCTGGGCAGGTTTGTGGTGTCTTCTTTAACTTGATGATTAAAATGATATTTGGCTGGCACTTAATATTCTCCGTCAATGAGGATCAGTGTAAAGGTCTTTCTTCAGTAGGTCAATGCCTACTTTACAGTAAAACACTCTGTATATTTACAAATACATGTGAGCCTCTGAATCCAGGCATATGACCATGCAAGACAATGATAAGACCATAACAGACTGTATTATGGCTACAGCTCAGATAGCATTCTTTACTGCTCAATGGGCAGTTCTTTTTTGTGAGACCATAAATTGGTTTGATCTATGTACATGGATAAATTAAAGTGGTTAAGTATGAATCAATGAGGAGTTAGCGTCTATGCCACTATTCTCTGAAGAGCTCTAATGATTTAATTCTTTGCATAGACTATATACAAAAGGATTTACAATAGGGATTACTGTTGTATACAGCACACTCATGATTTGCTCTAGATTATTGTATTTTTCTGATGGTGGCATAAAGTATACAGATATACCATGAGCATAGTACATGATCATGACGATGAGGTGGGATGAGCAGGTGGAGAAATTTTTTCTCCTTCCAACCCTTGATTTTCTATTCAAATAACAGTGATTATTTTTTTTGTATGACATCACATTGATGGGGAATGGACAAAGGCCAAATAACACTATGTTAACATACATGACAATATAAATCATATTGTGCCAGAACAGGATATATTAATCAGAGCTTTAGTATCACAGAAGAAGTGATGAATGGTGACAGAATGACAGAAGGACATTTTAAGAACTGAAACTACCCACAACATTGAGTTTAAACATGCACATAGCCAGGTCATCGTTGCAAGCAGGATACAGATCTTCTTGCTCAGTATCTGGTGGTAGTGTAATGGATGACAGATCGCAATGTATCAGTCATACGCCATCACAAATAAAAGTGTAACTTCTGTGGTAGAGCCTATAATGAAAAAAAATATCTCAGTTGAACATTGTGTGAAAGATACTGTGCTATTCTGAGATTGCAAAATGTCTAGCAGTTTGGGGACAGTTATTGTTGTGTAACACATATCTACAAAGGACAAGTTACAGAGTAACAGATACATGGGGGTGTGTAAACACAAATCCAAACATATTACTGTAATTATAGCTGTATTCTCCAGGACTCCAAACAGATATATTAGGAAAAAAACACAAAAAATTAGGGGTTCATCACCAGCTTTCATTAAAAATGGCAAAATGTGGAAATTTATAATAGAAGTGTGGTTCATTAGCAGGGCATGCTGGTTCTAGTAGTGCTATTTGGAGTTCCCAGGGGTGACTCCCAGGGAAGCTGGCTCTGAATTTGGATGCATTTATGTATGTGCCTTTATCATGAGGCCTTTCATTTGCCAATATATATATATGTGGGTGTAGGACACCGCAGCTACTCTGGCTGGGCCTCCTCAGGGCATCACCACTTAATACACATAGTTCATTTTCACATCTCCTTTTATGTTTGTGTTTTATTCATGTAATTTTTTCACATATATTTTAACCTCTTTTTCAACACTTATTAACTACTAGCACACATCTATACTTTACACTGCACTGTCACTCTTTTTCCATTTTCATGTGATGCCCTGGGGGGGTCCTGGGCTGGACATTTTTTGGGGTGCTCTGCACCCCAGACATGAACACCTTAGTGTTAGGGACTGCTAGTGACAGAGAAGCCGTGATGTGGCCTAGCAGATTCCCATGTATTTGCAAATGCATGCAACCAATATCTCTGAAGTTCTATTACAATATAATGTTCATATATTGTTGCAAGTATAATTCAGTGTGCTGAGGAACAATAGGGGGGTAAACCCCCCTCCCTTTTTTACCTAGAACATGTCATGTCCCAGCCCTTGTTTTATGTTAGAAACAGATTAGATAAATATAAGATTTTATACTCTACTTATACAGTATGTTAACAAAAGACCTCTGGGGAAAATAAAATATTTCATTATACTGCTAAAGCAAACTGCTCTGGGATATTGATTTCCTCATCTGCCTTTAAAAAGTTTACTTTATCATCTAATTAATGTTATACTTTTAGAGTTCTGAAATTTATAATAATAAATATATGTGAGAAAGTGTGTCGGTCTGTCCGTATTTTTGTCCTTTATGCACAGCCAGAGTTTTGGACCTAGCTTCATCAAATTTGGCATTGTGGTGTAGCTAAACCAGGATTAGGTTTTTGCCTAGGATTGAACTTCGTCAGGGCCACACACTATCACACAATTGCTAAATGTGGGGACACCCTTAAATTATATTGGCTTCGGGGCTGGCTTCAGTGGAAAATGGCAGTCTGCCAAAAACCTGTGAAGAAGCTACAAAAGTATCATTTTAACCTCAGTCTAAGCCAACTTGATGACTCATGCAAGTTCATTATAAATCCAAAGCCTCTGAGGGTGATTCAATTGGGCGCAAGGTATATTGAGGTAAAAAACCTCTCACCCAATTTTGGATTAATAAGTGCATGCGCGCTCCAGATACCCATGGTATCCAATTTATAAAAAGTGGTTGCAAGGTTTTTAGAGCTGAAAACCCCACGATGCATAAAAAATAAATAAAAAGATCCTCACTTGCCCAGGGGTTTCAGATGGCCTCTGCATCTCCTGAAGGGCTCCCCTCCATCTTGTCACTGGGGAGGGGGCCTGCAGGGAGTCACAGGGGCTGCTGGGAGGCACCTGGGACTGCTGGGTGGTGCAAGGCCTGCTGGGAGATGTAGTTCTCCCAGAACCAGCAATAGGGGGGAATACACTCACATGGGGTGAGGGGGGTCACAAACACCAGGGGTCATTCATGCACACACACACTAATATACACTTACAAACACTCACAGACACTCACTGACACTCATATACTCTGATGCATAAGACCCAGTTCCTGAATTAGCAGCCGCTTGTTGGCTGGTGGCTCGGGCTAATGACAGAAGCTATGAGGGGTCTTCTGTCATTAGCTGGGTAGTGATGTATGTGGTAACACATGCATCACTAAATGTCCATTCTGGTCCAGGGTCTCATTTTGTTATTTTACCAAGACCCCTGGATGCTACAGATAACATCGTCAGGATTTAGGTGAGTATAGAATTTTTTATTCACAGGTACAGCTATGGATTTCTACTTGGAGAAGGGGACAGAACATCTGGCAGCAGGTAAGTATGTGTGAGCAAGTTAGGTGTGCAATAAAGTTTTACTAACTATGGTGTGTGTGTCCTGTGGTTTTTTAACTATTTTTTTACAGAGGGGTACAGGTGCTGGCCACCTGCTGGCACTTGTAGTTCCACAAGTACCAAAAGACAGGCACACTGGCACCTGTAGTTCCACTTTAAAAAACAATAGTAACATTATAATATCCCCATTATTACTCCTGCACACACTGCACAGTGGTGCAGGTAAGAGCCCTGGGCTTTAGCTTAAGCCTTGAGTGCTCAGGAGAGGGGGACTCCTTTATTGGGGGGTCCCCACCTCCCCAGAGATCTCCAGCTTGGGTTGGCGGGCTTTGGGTGATAATGCTTTGCCCAGGGTGACCCAGTGAAAGGGTCCTTTGGCTATGACATTACACCCTGGCTGGATTTGAGCCAGGTGCTGGTTTTAAAAAAAGGGGGAACCCTATGCAATTCCCCCCTATTTTTAAAACCAGGACTGGCTCAGCAGCCCAGTGCTGGTTGCTAAAATATGATGGAACCCTACATGTCTTTTCCCATATTTTGTTTATGCTACTTGAATGTTATCAGTTTTTGTCACATTGCAACCCAAGTGCAATCCTGAGTTTGAAAGACTCCAGTATCCATTGCTTCTTGTGCTCTGCTACCCAAGTGCAAACCTGGGTTCCATAGAACTCTGATACCTGTAATCAATCATGTTTATAACCAAACTCCCACCCAAGTGCAAATATGAGTTTCCTACACTCTACACCCAAGTACAATCCTCAATTCTTCTCTCTCTTCTTTGAGAACACAAGTCTGCACTGACCAGTGGTGCAGGGAAGTGCCCTGGCTTTAGCTTAAGCCTTGGGTGCTTAGGAGAGGGGCACCCCTTTATTGGGGGATCCCCACCTCCACTGAAATCCTCGGATTGGGCTGACCAACTTGGGGTGATAATGCTTTGGCCAGAGTGACCCGGTGAATGGATCCCCTGGCTGTGGTATTACACATTATTTAATTATATGACGCTTTACTTCTAAAGTGTAGGAATGGCAACATACCATTCAACAGTACTGTACTTCACATGTACTTCAAGTTGTCTTCAACAGTTTTTTTACTCATTACCAGAGTTGTAAAGAGATACACACAAACTTTTTTTTGTCATAAACTAAACATTTTTTCTTTCCTCATGTAAGGGGATGTTCCTACCTTGCCCTCTACCTCTGCCATTCCTGGTGCAGGCACTTCATTTTGGAGTAGATGACACATATGTTGATGGTGAACTGTAGGCAATACTTTTAGATAAAGTCCACACAAGATGTAGGCGTGCCAGCAAACCATGGTGCAACTGTGAGATGGAAGCAATACAGACCCAGTTAAGCCCTGTAGTTCCCAAAGGAGGGTAATTATGCTGTGTTCATCTCCTGCTATCTGCATGGCAATATGGTTGCTGATGCTTCAAAATTTGGCTGCTGTTTGTTTCTGCAGCAGGTTGCTACAATACTGTAGCACTGTAAATATGAACATACCTGAATGGATTTTATTTGCATCATAACCATTATAATTAGTATCAGCACTTAAACCCACCCAATGTTAGGTGGAAAAGATCAGTTCCCTTATGCATGCCTCAAACATACATGGAAGACTAACTACAAATCTACAACACTCCCGCAAGATGGATCTATTCCATGTGTTAGCATGTTAGCCGCCCAGTTGCCACTCAGAAATGCTCATTTGATGGACAGAGTGAACCGGCCACACACAGAGCAAACTGCCAACTCTTGTACTTTCTGTGAAGGAACGTGTGCTTGGAGCAGCACATGCACAGTCTGCTGATAAACATTAGAAACGTCTACATTTGAACTTGCATTCAACTCGCAATAAAGCCTACTGTATCAATAAATGTCATTATACTGTATGTAAAACTGTATACCTGAAAAATGCTGTTCTTGTGCAGCAGAGCGTTTTCACTCTTTCAAAAGAGGGCACTGGTGCCTCGAAAAAAACAAACAAACAAAAAAACACACTATTATACAATATCAAAGAAAATGTGCTGGTCCATCTACTGATAAGCAAAACAAATAATAGATGTAATTAATTTAAAAAACAAAAACACAAAAATTGCAAATATCAAATTGCAAAAATATATATCATGCACATAGGTAAAGGAACCTCAGTGAGTCCCATAGAAGAGACTGGAGGTTTCCACAGGTCAAATTATTCCAATATGTGCTTTAGTCCATTTCCAGATCCAAATATCATATCTCTGGATTCAATTATAGTAAGATTAGTGCTGTAGATGTTAAACTGAAGCAATGCTAATCGATATAAAGAAGGGAATTCAACATATGTCTCTACAGTCATACATAAGTGTGATCATCTCTTTAATAAGCAACAGTTAAAGAAGTAATATATATGTCACAGGCAGTAACAATAACTCCATATGCTTGTTAATAGGCAGCCTTACCTGTGAAGTTTTCCATCTCCGACTGAACTTAGTAGACTGTCTTCGTGGGTATTTTCAATAGTAATGTTTATAATCCATGCTCAATTGGAGTGCATTCAGAAGCTAGGCCAGCATGATTCCTCTTCAGCCACCTGACACATTCCTCCACTATCGATGACATTACACACATGTGGACATCTGAACATCACACCCATATACTATATTTGAACATCTCATGCTAAAACCATGGACATTAATATGGACTTCGTACACCCTTTTTTGCTATAATGGCTTTCACTCTTCTGATAAGGATTTCGGCCAGATTTTCAAACATGGTTGCCTGGAATCACATTATTCAGTCACAACAGAATTAGTGAGGTTGGACACTAATGTTAAGATGCATACACAATGGGCGATGTGTCCAGTGAAGGACATCAGCGGAGGGCCTGGCAGGGGTGCCAGCATCGGTAAGTGCATACACACTTGCCAATGCCAGCAACGACGAATGACACCAGGTCCATGTTGCATTCGGCAGCATGACATTGCTAACGATATCCCCAGATTGAGCTGCATATTCAGACTACTAGGGATATCGTTAACGACTCGTGGGAGTGAGCATCCTCCATCATTTACTGCTTACACACTGAATGATATGAATGATATATCGTTCAACGATATCATTATTTTTCATATCGTTCACAATTATCATCCAGTGTGTATGCGACTTTAGGGTGATGAGGCCGAGCTCAATGTCTACAATCTAATTCATAACAAAGGTGTTCTATGGAGTTTAGATCAGGGCTCTGTGCAGACCAGTAAAGTTCTTCCACACCAAAAGATAATAAAGAATGTAAAAAGGTTTAGTCGATGAAGCCATTTTATGTCTTTTAGGTGGATGTGGTTTTCGTACAGGAGACCCATTTTAATTAGGTGCTCTTCTGAAATTTTTTAATTCTTCATATCTCCATATGTGCTCAAGTGATAATCCACAGGGGAAGACAAAAGGAGTTGCAATTATTTTTTTCTAAGAGACTCCTGGTTTCTGAGATCACTTCCCATATCTTAGAGGTGGGGCGGGGCCTTATTGTAAAAGGAAACTGTTTAACCAAGACTTTACATTTGTTAACCTATATGCTTCAAACCAGAGTCAGCTGGCATTCTTCAGGATGACTTAATTGAATCGTTTCAAAAGGGAATATTGGTGTTAGGTGGAGACATTAATTGGATACTGGAACCAACTGTTGACTCCTCTATCATTGCTCCTAGGGTCTCTTTCAATTGCCACCATCAGGTAAGACAGCTGCTCCATCTCCACCAGATGGTCAACACATGGCACATACAACACCCTACTGACAGTGACTATACCTTAAACTGGACACCACACCAAACATACACACACACATAGATTATCTCTTTCACAGACACAGACATTTGCATCTTTTACATAGCTCTGATATTGTGCCAATTACCTGGTCAGATTTTTCTCCGATCTCTTGTACTATATATGTCCCTCACTCCTTACCCAGACAATGGACATGGCACTTGAATGAGTCTCTACTTCAAGACCCTATTTGAAAGGCTCTACTAGAAGCTGCATCAACTGATTATATTGTACTTAACGATTCCCCTGACATCTCTAAAGTTACATTGTGGGAAGCATATAAATGTTTCACTAGAAGTAAGTGCATTCAAATGGAGACCCTTGTTAAACAGCAAAGGTGGTTTGAATGTGGGCTCTTTTAGATATCTCTAGCAAAACAAGAAGACCTGACAGTGCTGAGACAGGCACTTAACAATTTAGACATGAAATGAATATATTTCATGTTTATTCCATTAATTTAGACAGGTCCAAATTGGCCCTCCGTAAATGCAAGCATACATTCTTCCACTGGGGAAAAAAACCAGGCAAACTATTAGCTCATGTGCTCTTCAAAATGCAGACATTGACTTTTATTACCAAACTTAAACATAATACAGGCTTACTTGACCATCTTTCAGCGGATATAGCCAATATTTTTTGTACATATTATACCCAACTATATAACTTGAATCCTGACTTGTCTGATCCCGATTTGCAGGGGCTTACTAGACGAATAGATGACTACTTACAGTCTGTTGATTATCCTAGTCTAAAAGAGTAGATAGTGCTCTCCCTAGAGAGTCCATTCGCCATTTAAAATAGCGGGGGCATTACATAAGGGGCACCACTACTATGTGCTCAATGTAAGGTGCACTGCCACTGTGGGCATTGCATAAGGGGCACTACCACTACTGTGGGTCACCTCATAAGAGGCACCACTGCAGTAGGCATTATTTGTAAGGGGAACTACTGCTGTGGGCATTGTATAAGGGGCACAAATGTGGGCAGTGTGTAAAAGGGGCACTGCTGTTTGCCATACATGAATAAGGGACACTACTTTGTGGTGTAATGTGAACCAAGATTGTGCTACTGTGTGGTGTAATTTGAATTGGAAATACTATTGTGTGACCACTCCCCTTTCTTTTGAGACCACGTCCCTTTTTCCAGGTGCACGCTGTCCCTATATTGAAAAAGCACAGGGGGGGCAGTGACTTCCTCCACTTCTCTAGGACTACTTTAAGCACTGGGGAGAATTATCAAATATTTAACATAGTAAAAGTGGATACATTACCCTTAGCAACCAATAAGCTTCTGTCATTTCATAGACTATCCTAGATAAATGTCAGTTAGAAGCTGGTTGGTTACTTTGTTCATCTACTCCACTTTATATCTCTCATAGATTGTATACATACATACGGTACATCTAACCCAAGTAATTTCTCAGAAATGTGGCTGTATTTTCATAGGAAGCTGACACTTTTAGTATATATATATATATATATATATATATATGTAATTAAAGTCTATCATTTATAATATTATTATAACTATTAATTTATTTATCATGTTATTTGCACTAAGCACTATGAGCCTATACTTGTAGGCTAATTGTAGCTGTTTATGTAATTATTTAGCATGGGATATGAAGATGGAAAGATAGAGAATACTGGATCTAGTGCAAATCACACTGGATATGGACATCTATGGAACACAATGCACTGTGCAGAATGTGAACCTTAATGCATTGACTTTCCACTGGATGGGGATCTCTCTTAATTGACCACCCTGGATATGGGATTTAATGCATTTGGCAAGTCTTGAGATGGACATCAATGACTTCCTCTGGACTAGAAATGGATTTCAGCATATTGATCTGGATTGGATGTTTACCTTGAGATATCAGATGCAGAGCTACATCCATGCCAAAGCAGAGGACTAATAATATTACTAAATAGTGTATTGTAGTTTTTGTGGTTCACAGGGGTTTTAAATGGTAGGGTTGCTACCAGCCTTCCCCTTCAACCCAGCTCTCTCTAAGCACCTCTGCTTCCTAACCTTCAATGTTTTCCTGTGCCTTGATCACATGTTTAATGACATCTCATTTCCAGGTGCTAACATGCACTTACCTCCCCCTTTCAAGAAACCCTCTCTTGACCCCCTCCTCTTTCTCTCTCTCTCTTTCTCTCTTACTATAGCTCCATTTCTTCACTCTCCTTTGCTTTCAAAATTCTTGAAAGACTAGTCTTGAAATATCTGACCCACTTTATCTCCTCCCACTCTCTCATTGATCCTCAGTAAAGTCACAAATGACCTAATCCTAATAAACAGACCACTTTTCCTTTGTCATACTGCAGTCCTTGTATGAAGTGGTTTATTATGGATGCTTTGAAGATACTTTCCTGGCACAGTCACATGAGTGACTGCAGCCAGCTGGACTTTCACTGGCATGATTGCATCCTATGTTGTCTGCTGCTCCATCCCCTGGTGTTTTTAAAGAGTTATTCTGCACATGATCTCTTCTCCTTCGGGCCCCTCAGCAGTGAAGTAGCTGTGTATGACTGCCTACAACACCACAGAGTTTGCACTCCACAAAGCCATGTGAATGGGATGGGATGGGGTAGAGTGGGGGTGGCTGAGGTGACTCAGCAGATGCCAGGACCATTTACTAGTATTGTACATATAAACCAAGTATTTAAAATGTAGAATTGAAAGGGCAACTCCACCCAAAGATAAAATATTATTTTAAGTTTTAAATATTAAATTGTATTTGGATACACTCTTCACCAGATCCACCAGATCCACCTAGCTGTAATAGTTCCTAGACCAACTTATCTCGGTCCTATAATAGAAACAAGCCAATTGGTTATTTTTGCCATTACTATAACATTAAACAAGCTGATCTATAAAAGGAGACATCATTGGTGTGAGGGGTTATTACAACTAGCAGATCTATGGATGGTTCCTGCAAATAAAAAATCCAAGGTAGAATTAATTTAAAAGAAAAATGTATATGAACTAATTTGTCCCTACAGCTCTTCTTTACATATTTCAGTATTTGTTACTAAACTACTTTATTGATGGACATACAGTTCACAATATTCAATGTGGAGGCGACATTGATCAGAAGCATTTTGCTGTTGGTTATATGCAGATAATAGTAAATAAATAGTAATAGTACATAACAAGTGATGGGGCACCCACTAGAAGTAGATTTTTTGCTTTAAGCTGAGAGCTGGGAAGGTGGGTGATCTCTTCCTTAACTAATTATTACAATTATATTTTCAGCTGGTACATAATATTCTCAATCAATGAAGATCAGTCAAAAGGTGTTTTTTTTAGGTGGTCCATGTTTACATACCAGTAACACACTTTGTAGATTTCCAAATACCTGTGAGCCTCTGAATCCAGGCATATGCCCATACAAGACCATGATAGGACAATATGGGACTGAGTTATGACTACAGCTCTGATAGCATTCTTTCCTACCCAATGGCCACTTCTTTTTGTATGAACCAGCCATCAACCAGGACATTTACCAGAACATTTTATTATTATTATTATTATTATTATTATTATTATTATTATTATTATTATTATTATTATTATTATTATTATTATCCTTTATTTATATGATGCCACAAGGGTTCTGCAGCACCTTACATAGTACAGAAACAAATGAGCACACAAGACAACAGTTATTAACAGTACAGACAATGCAGGACAAGTACACAATTTATAAACAATGCTGCATAACACCTAAATAAGCAGCATGGTGTCATTAACCAAGTTTTAGGTGCCATTGTAAATGAAAGTAAAAGTAAGGCAAGAAGAAGCACGTGAGGGAAGAGGGCCCAGCTCACGAGAGCTTAATTGTAAAGGGGAGGGTCAGACAAACAGGGGTGACACAGATGGGCTAGATAGTGAGGAAGGAGCATAGAGTAGTGGAAAGCATTGAGGCAGAAATGGGTCTTGAGAGCCCATTTGAAGATTAAGAGCCAGGAAGCCAAGTGATGGAGGAATTTGAATGAAGGCCAGGAAGACAAAAAAACAAAAACAAAGGCCAGCTACTCGAAAAAGTTGGAAGAGGCAAATGCCATGAGTGTCGAATAGAAAGAATGAGATGGAGGGTTCAGTAGGTAAGACTTGGTAGGAGTGACCCAATGATAGCAGGACCCCAAGACCACCACCATGGAAACCTCCAGGCAAGGGTGTGTGAGAGAATGTGAGGCCCCCAAAGGAGATAGCTGCAGGAGCAGTGGTCTCAGATGGGTAAATCTAGGGCTTGGTGATGGCAATGAGAATCAAGACATTGCAGATGAAGTGCTCATGAACGGGGACCAGTTTATTATAGACACAACTGGCTTTCCAGAGGGAACAGGAGAGAGGGACAGAGTTAAGAGGCGAGAGGAGAATGAGATTATTAGGGTTGATGTAGTGTGGAGGTGATATTGATCTAGAGCAGGGGGATAAGGAGTGTGGGGGTATGTGGCTTGCTTCTGAATGAGGAAGGGTGACAGCAGGTGGTGGGTAAGGTGGAGGTTTAGTGTGGTGTGGAGGGGAAGAGGACAGGTAACTTGGAGAAAAGAGAGGGTGCAGGGTTTAGTGGTGGTGTAACAGGACCATGGTGGAATAGAAGTGAATAATACTGGAGTTGTGGGAGATGCAGTGGAGAGACTTATATGTGATGAAGAGAGACAGAGGAGGGGAAGGAGGGGGAGAATGTAGAGGGGACTACGGATGGAGAAAAGAGGTGAAAACTTGTGGTAGAGGAGAAAATAATGTAGCAGCTGAATGAGGGAGGAGTAGAAGAAAAGAGACATAGTGTAGATGAGGCAGTTGGAGGGGGGAAATGGAAAAGTCAGTAGAAGTAATGAGTGTGTAATGAGGGAGCAGTACAGTTCAAATGTCAAAATCAGAGAAAAGGAAGAACAGTGCTGGAAGATATAAAGGCACAACTACAAAAGTATATTATAAACAAAAAAGGATTTTAGAGCTGTTAAAGTTGCAAGACTTTAGAATTAGTATAAAGTATGATTATAAAAAATGATATAGGTGTGAAACAATGGTAGATACTACAGTGGTATAAAGATAAATTGACAGTGGTACTGGAATGATTTAAACAGTATAGAGAAGAAACACAAACATACAAGAATTAAATGTTCAGCAAGCAGGTAGTTGCTTGCAATGCTGAATCAGGGTGTTGGCAAAAGGTGTGTCCAGGTTATATTGAAAGCTGGTGGCTGGAGCTGAGAAGATCCTTTGCAAATTTTTCCAAGTTATAGAGAGTTCTTTTAAAATGTTGTCCTCCTGTCTTGCTCCTGTCTAACTCCTGACTAACTCTTTAAGTTATGCTTTACATGTAGTCCCACTTAGAAAGAAACCCCACTTTGAAAAAAAAACCTATGCAGCCTTGTACAAGCCTGCAGCCTTGTAACCTACTGAGTATATAGTTAAGCATAACATGTGTAGTCACTGATTGCACCCACCCCCAATAACCTCAGCCACACCAGATACAAGTCATAAAATTCTAATGCAAACAAACAGAGCCAAAACAGCATCCCATGAATCTAGGAGATAATATTTAATTATATTGTCAGATCTAAAGTAACTCTGAAGTTTACAGATATTAATTAAAGACAATATACCTAGAAAATCAGTGTATTCCAGACAGCAATGGTATTTCTATAATAGATGCCTGGTGCAAATAGATGTTGCAAACATGGTTTGATCTATGGAAATGGATACAGGAAAGAGGCTAAGTATGAACAAATGAGGAGTTACCAGCTATGCCACTAATCTTTGAAGAGCTCTAATGATTTCATTATTGCGTAAACTATATACAAAAGGATTTATCATGGGGATCACTGTTGTATACAGCACACTCATGATCTGCTCTAGATTATTGTATTTTTTCTGATGGTGGCATCAAGTATACAGATATGCCATTAGCATAGTAGATGATCATGACAGTGAGGTGGGATGAGCAGGTGGAGAAGGCTTTTCTTCTTCCATCCCTTGATTTTATATTCAGTATAACCTTGATAATCTTTTTGTATTTCATCACATTGATGAGGAATGGACAAAGGCCAAATAACACCATGTTACCATATAGGACGATATAGAACATGCTGGAGAAAGAACAAGAAATATTAATCAGAGCTTTAGCATCACAGAAGAACTGATGAATGGTGACAGAATGACAGAAGGACATTTTAAGAACTGAGACTATCCACAACATTGCGTTTAAACATGCACAGAGCCAGATCATCGTCACAAGTATTATGCATATCTCCTTGCTCAGTATCTGGTGAAAGTGTAAAGGATGACAGATTGCAATGTATCGGTCATACCCCATAACAAATAAAAGAGTAACCTCTGTGGTGGTAGCTATAACAAAAAAAATATATCTGAGTTAAACATTGCATTAAAGATACTATGTTATTCCGAGATAGCAAGATGTCCAGCAACTTGGGGACAGTTACTGTTGTGTAACACATATCTACAATGGACAAGTTAAATAGAAACAGATACATGGGGGTGTGTAAATGTGAATCCAAACATATTACTGTAATTATAGCTGTATTCACCAGGACTCCAAACAGATATATTAGGAAAAAAACAGTGAAAATTAGGGGTTCATCACTGGCTTTCATTAAAACAAATGGAAAAATATGGAATTTTATAACAGACGTGTGGTTCTCCATGAAATTCTGTCACCAGTCTGCAAGACAATAATTATAATATATTCATATATAATAAGGTATAACTTATAATAGTGCCCACTCACCAAATGTAAAGATATGGTATATATTTACAGGATGTTTTCTTAGAGATGTGCTCAGACGCCCATGTTTTGGTTTTGGTAAAACCACCCTCAAGTGTTTTGGTGCGGATTCAAATTAGTTTTTATGATTTCTTTAAAATTTATAAAAATTGATAAAAACATAAAATCATGTAATTTAGAACAGTTTACATGAAATCAAAAACCAAGATTTGTTTTTTAAATCCAAGTTCCGAACTTACAGCAGACCTAAGCAGGGTCTCGTTTCTACTTGAAACCCTAAAAGTGATCCAAGCTGGGACTCGGCTTGACTTGGATCCCCTCAGTTCAGTTGTGTTAATTTATCAGGAAAACTAAACTTCACATCTATAGTTTTTACATATACTTATGTCACATGCATTATTTTAATTTGCTACAGAGTTGTATAAAACTAGATAAACTTGACATTTGACATTGTAATGTTCCTTGCTGACTCATAATGAATGAATTAGACAAATTAGGGAAATCTTATAGAATGCTAAATATGTCTTTCAAACTAAATTTCTTTTAGAAAAAGTGCATATTTTTTGGTCTGCTAGTAAAATATGAATATATAAGTAAATTCATTGAAGCAATAAGAGCCAATTCTATAATACACATGTGTGAGGGGGTAGAAGAAAGACCTGATACAGTTTGACATCCATGATATATTACTGAAATTTTGACATTCTGTTACCTGGGTGCAAACATGAAATCCTGAGACAGTGCTACCCAAGTGCAATCCTCATTTCTTTTCACTCTGCTACATGAATACAATTCTGACGTCCTGCTGCTCCTCGATTGCAATAATGAGTTCCATGACACTCTACTACTTGCGTTAAAATATTAAACTCTGCAGCCTTTCAAAATACTTTTGTCTTTTTTTTATTAACCCAAACAGATGTGCTGTATTACAGATTGTTAGTGCAATTGGCTTAATGATTTATTGTGTTTATAACTACTTTAGAGCACAAATTTCAAATATATTAACAATGAGAGATACAATTGTGATATTATTCTGTGCTTACTTTAAAATATTATAGTTTCTAATTTATTCTGTAAATGTTAAATCTGCAAATGTATATATTTGAATGAATATATTGGTTAGTGGTATTAATATGTAAATTAAATTCTGACTATGTTCAAACATATTGACTCAAAAATAGACTGGTACATGGGAATAAAACACATAATATCAGTGCTTGTACACACGGCTGTTGAAAAACAACACTGGTAAAAACATGGAATAAATCCATGTACTTTGTCCGTACTTTTAAGGGAGTCTGTGAAGTATAATGTGTCTCAGGGTTTCCCTACAGCACAGTGTACTATGTTCTTCATGAGATGTCCTACAGAACTCCATTGTCCTTTACTGAGCATTGACACTGCAGACATTGTTGAAGTTTATATTAAACAAAGCAAAGGTAACATTTGCTAGAAAATGTGTGTCAGTCTGCAGGACTATTTACTTTGTCTATTTATTTGAATGTCAGCATCAAAGTACATTTATTAGGCTTCAGAGTGCACATTAGTGACTTAAAAAACATGTGAGAGTGTACAAGTCATTCTTTGATTTTTATTATCTCACACTGAATAATGTTACAGTGCTGGTATAATTTAGCTATAGATGATATCTACCTCAATTGGTATACAATTACATTGACCAGGAATAAATCATAGATATACTACACAGTAGCAGACAAAATTATGCTTGCACTATAATCATATTATTGTACTAATCATTATACATATTTCTAACATAAAAGTGAGCCTTATTAGTTTCCTTACAAAAGGTTTCCCTACAAATCTTGCCAAGCCCAGTAGTGCTCTCTCATTATATTTGGTTCACCTACTGTATTACGTGAGTAAGATAGTTGTGTTTTAAAACTGATAAAAACATGAGGATACAATTAAATTTACAGAATGGAAAATAAATATAGTGATCATAAAGACCAGCAGTAAATGTAGTCTATGTTACTGACTCTACAATTCATAAGGATTAGCTAATGTGTTCATTATTCTTCTGCCCTCTCTAATTGAGTCTAACATCTGGGAAAATGTATGTAATATGCATAGAATATCAGAGGCATCTATGGATAGTATAAAAATAGGATGTGATGTCAACAAAACAAAAATGCAAGAAAACAATAAAACAAACATGTAAATGATTAAAGTAGTTACATATACACTTTTGGAAATACAGTAACATTTACAAATAAACATGTTCCCCAAGTTTAACATTGCTGGGGAACTTCACCTTTCCTGAAGGTGAGAGACAGCTGATGCTGAATCACCCCCGTAGTATCAGTTGACATTAGATGACACAGCGAAGGAGGCCATTTGTCTAAGAGAATACTAGATTATTCATTTGAAAGGAATCATAGTGAGATGGGGTAATAGGGCTTGGTTGCACATAGTGGAATGTGATGCATATCAACATACTGTATATTACAGTTAGTAAATAACCCTTACTACATAAAAATGTAAGCATATTTTTATAGCCTTAATATTTTTGCTTATTAATTCAAAGATATACTCTTTAAAAATCCAAATTCTGAATTATCCCCCCAAAAATAAATCATGACACTTTGCTGACATAAAGTACATACACATTGTTAAAACTGTTCTATACAAAGTATATCAAGACATTTTGTTGTCGAATAATTTTCTACCCACTGTCCATAGTACATGGTACTGTGCTGATACTGGCTGTCAGCTACAAACGCCTAAGTAATATTCCTCATATCTTCAAATTCATCTGTGAAATAAATATATAAAAGTTTTGTTGTGTAAAATCACTTTGTAATAGATTACATACCGTAGAACATGTCTTGTACCAGCCCTTGTTTTATGTTAGAAACAGATTATATATACAGTCAGGTGCATAAATATTGGGACATTGACAGAATTGTCATATTTTGGCCTCTTTTCACCACCACAATGGCTTTGCAATGAAACAAACAAGATGTGCTTTAACTGCAGACTTTCAGATTTAATTTGAGGGTAATTACATAAAATCAGGTGAACGGTGTAGGAATTACAACGGTTTCTAAATGTGCCTCCCACTTTTTAAGCGGCCAAAAGTAATGGGACAAACTAAACAATCCTAAATTTAACTTTCACTTTTTAATACTTTGCTGCAAATCCTTTGCAGGCAATTACAGCCTGAAGTCTGGAATGCATAGACATCACTAGACGCTGGGTTTCATCCCTGGTGATGCTCTGCCAGGCCTCTACTGCAAATGTCTTCAGTTCCTGGTCACCATTGGTCACCCCACCGATGGCCATCCCTAGTTCACAGCTTCTGTAATAAACTCTGTGTTCTTGCAGTTGTTCACATGATCTCATTCCATGAGCTGACTGGGTGTTACCCACAAAAATGCACTCAGTATATTCACTGACTTGTCTATGTTAGATTTTACTAGCTCCTGTCCTTTCTGTTCCTGAGGATTGTGATATTATATGCGTTTGATCCCAGCCAACTCTAAATTCTTAACTGCTTCTGTTCAATTTCCATCACCTGCCCTCTGAACTGACATGCTGTGTATTCTGCAAATAAAAAATATAGTGGTCACTCACATCAGCTGAATGATATTGCACAGGTAGCTTGTAAAGGGCAGGGTTTACTCTGAACCACAGAAGAAAAGGGTTTTCCCTTCAGCACACTGCAACAATATCAGCAAAAAATACTTGAACCCTACATTATAATAGAAATTGAGAGGTATTAGTTGCATACATTTGCAAATATATGATTAAGCTCCAGGCCAGCATCAAGGCTCCTCTATACCATCATCCCTAACATTCAGGGGTTCAAGTCTGAGGTGTAGGGCACCCCAAAAGAGTCCAGACAAGGACCATTCTCAGGGCATCACACAAAAAAGGGAAAGAAGGTGATAGTGAAGTGTAAAGTATAGATGTGTCAAGATAATCAATAAAGTGTTAATATAATAAGAAAGAATTAAAATTACATAAATAATAAACAAACAAATAAAAATATGATGAAAAAGTATCTATGTGAATTAAGTGGTGATGCCCCGAAAAAACGGCCCTGCCAGAGCAACTCCATGGGCCCCACACCCAAACACTCACCCCAAAATGATAGATGATACCTAATAGTAGCACCCATTCTGGGTCATATAATTGCATATTAATGTACTGCATAATAACAGCACATATATAAATGTAAAAGCCGAGAGCTGACTCACCTAGGATGTACCCCAGAAACCTCCAAATGACACTATATGGACCAGCACATCCTCCCAATGCTGGCTCCCTTCATGCCTCTCAGACCTGCAAATAAAAAATATAGTGGTCACTCACATCAGCTAAATGATATTGCAGAGGTGCTTGAAAAGGGCGGGGCTTACTCTGAACCACAGAAGAAAATGGTATTCCCTCCAGCACACTGCAACAATATCAGCAAAAAATATTTGAACCCTACATGATAATAGTATTTTTTGCTGATATTGTTGCAGTGTACTGGAGGGAATACCCTTTTCTTCTGTGATGGCATGTATTCTGTTTGTACAATTTGTCCTGCTTGAGACACCATAGCTGCGATTCTCCCAAACAGATCCTCACTTCTAGGCGATAACAACTATGCACTACTGAGATCAAGTTCAGGTGGTAACTAAGTCCTAGTGAACACTGTGGTTTTGGGAACGTCCTCTGTTATTGGTAAAACATCTCACACCATAGTTCTACATAGGGGTTATCAGCCGTAGAGACTGAGGTACATAACACCTGTCACATTGCTACCAGAGTGCAATGATGAGTTTCAGAGAGTCTTCTCTCCATGTACAATCATGAGTTCCTACCACCCTGTTACTTGAGTGAAATCCTAAGGTTTTGACACTCTGCTACAAGATTGCAAATATGAGTCCTTTCCACTCTGCTAACCTAGTGCATACCTGAGTTCCTGATTCTCTACTTTCCATATAATTCTGGCATTCTGCTACCAGCCACTATTTCAGTGTAATCCTGAATCCCATTATACTCTGATACCCTTGTGCTCCTTTAAATACCTGAAATATTGCTATCCATGTGCAATTATGAGTTCCTCAAACTTTGCTAGCCAAGTACAAACCTGAGTTCCTGCCACTCTCCTACCTTGACCCTTTGCTACCCACGTGCAATCCTTTCACTGTAGTTTCAATGTGACCCTCAAATTATGGTTCTTCTTTGCCATCTGGAGTACCTAAATGTGGCTATCCATGCACAATTCTAGGTTCTTTCCACTCTGCTACCTACAAACAAACCTGAGCAATCTACAATCAGAAGGCACTTTACTACCAGAGTGCAAATGTTAGTTTCTCACATTCTTCAATTACAATCCTCAGATACTGTTTTTATTTATGTTACCTGGCTACCTATGTGCAATCCTGAGTTTGTGACTCTATATTCTATGTGCCCTTTGCACTGTACTATCCATGTGCAGTCCTAAGTTCATAACACCATGCTACCTGAATGTAATCTTCAGTTTTTGCCACTTTGCTAACCAAGTGCAATCCTAAATTTGAAAGACTGTAGTATCTATGTGGTTCTTGTGCTCTGCTACCCAAATGCAAACCTGGGTTCCATAGATCTCTAATACCTGAATTCAATTCTGTATTCCTATAATACTGCTACTGTACCTGAGTGCAAATATGAGTTTCTTACACTTTACTCCCAAGTACAATTCTCACTTCTTGTCACTCTTCTTTCAGAATACAAGCCTAATCTCCTCCTAATATTTAAACTAAATCCTAATTTAAATGATTCTCTTATACCTATGTGCTAACTTGTAAATATCCATGTGCATTTATTAGTTCCCTAAATTCTGCTGCCCAACTGCAATCCTCAGTCTGTTATTTATATGTATAATGTGACACAGTCAGGATAGGGGTCCCTCTCCTGGGTAGATGGACTCCCTCTTTACACAGACAGCAGCCGGAAAAACAGGACACAATTTTCGGGTTCTCGTGCAAGCTGGTCTGAGCCAGCCTTTATTGTACAGGACACATAAATAAAAAAAAAACACAAGCAAAATCCTACCCCATCTGGGCTCTAACTAGACAGAAGTTCCCTCACTAACAGAATACTAAAATAAGTTGATGTCCACAGTACCTTCTGGTTTGTAGGAAACAGTGTCTCAGAGCAAGCTAACCTGCGGGCCTGCTCTGCCAGATATGAGACACTCAGCCACAACTAAACCTAGCTTATCATAGCCATATCCAGGTGCAAGCCCTAAAGACCTGCTACCAGGCTGAAAGGCCCAACACCCGGAGTGGCCTGTGGGTGGAGCCCTCCCTATCCTCACATCCACACCCCCAGGGCCCATTCCGACTATTCACTAAAGCCGATACTCAAACCTGTTTGTAAAACAGACTTCTCCTGGGGGCTAAAACACATATGACAGGAATCTGGGACACACATAGAAGCCATTGAAAACTGTTCCAGTGCTTCTGTCACATATCCCCCCCTTTGCTTTGACCTGTGGGGTGGAACAACTGCAGCCCCCAAGCAATGAACGCATGACAAAGCATCTGCATTGGCCAGCTGGCTTCCTGGCCTGTGTTCTACTGCTAGAACTACCTAGTTATTCTTGCATTGTTGCCTTTGTTCTCCGACATCCACTTCAAAGGGGCATGGTTAAAATAAATTTGAACTTCCTTCCCACCAAGTAGTACCTGAGAGTTTCTAACACCCACTTTATTGCCAATGCTTCTTTCTCAACCACAGTATAGTTTCTCTCGAGTACATTTAATTTTCAGCTTAAGAAAAAAATCGGGTGTTCTTCACCCTCTTTGCTTTGGGACAGGATCGCTCCTATGCCTACATCTGATGCATCAGTTTGCACAACAAACTCTCTGTCAAAATCAGGGGTCATCAGAACTGGTTGGGTGCATAATGCTATTTTTAACTCCTGGAAAGTCTTCTCTGCTTCAGGACTCCATTCCACCAAGACTTTATATTTGCCTTTGGTACGGTCAGTCAGTGGGACTGCAATGGTGGCAAAATTGGGTATAAACCTCCTATAATACCCAGTAATCCCTAAGAAGGCTCTCAACTGCTTCTTATTCAGGGGTCGTGGCCAGTTTTGTATTGCCTCAATCTTATCGAGCTGTGGCTTTATCAAACCTCTGCCAATGGTGTATCCAAGATACTTTACTTCTTCCATCCCTAGACAACACTTTTTTGGGTTGGCTGTCAAACCTGCCTTATAGATGGAGTCCAACACTATTTGTACTATAAGAAAATAAGACTGCCAATCAGGACTATGAATGACAACATAATCCAGATAAGCAGCACCAAACTGTCTATGGGGCCTTAAAATCCTATCCATCATTCTTTGAAATGTAGCAGGTGCCCCATGTAGCCCAAAGGGCATCATCTTGTATTGAAACAACCCCTCTGGTGCAGAAAAAGCTGTCTTTTCTTTGGCATTCTCAGTTAGCGGCACTTGCCAATACCCTTTGGTTAAGTTAAGAGTGGTTAAATATCTTGCTGTCCCTAGCCTTTCAATTAGTTCACCCTAGGCATAGAGTAGGCATCAAATTTTGACACACTTTTCAATTTCCAGAAGTCATTGCAGAATCGCACACTCCCGTCGTGCTTTGGAATAAGCACAATGGGACTTGACCACTAACTATGCAATTCTTCAATTACACCCAAGTGTAACAAATTTTTTTAATTTCCTTCGACACTGATTCTCTTTGGGCTTCTGGTAACCTATAGGGCTTTAGGTTAACCTTAACCCCTGGGTCAGTGATTATGTCATGTTTAATGACCATGGTTTTCCCTGGTATGTCAGAAAACAGCACCCTATTTCTGATCAGAAATTCCTTAACTTCCTGCTGTTGACTGGCTGACAGGGTTTTTGCCACAGCCACTGCGGAAACCACGGGCCCTGGGTTTACTGGAGGGACTCGGATGGCTGACAGTGCTGCTCCATCCTTCCAGCATTTTATAAGATTTACATAGTATATCTGTTCTGGCTTTCTTTTCCCTGGCTGGAAAACTTTAGAATTGACCTGCCACACTTTTTCTAAGATTTCAAAGGGTCCTTGCCATTTAGCCAAAAGTTTACTTTCTACTGTGGGAACCAACAACAACACTCTGTACCCAGGAGCAAAGTTGCGTAAGCAAGCATTGCGGTTGTATACCCTCTGCTGTGCCTGTTGGGCCTGTTCCAAGTGCTCTCTTACTATCGGCACCAAGCAGCAATTCTTTCTTGCATTTGGGAAACATGCTCAATAACTGTTTTATACAGACTGGACTGCCCCTCTCATGTCTCTTTGGCAATGTCAAGTAATCCCTTTGGATGTCTCCTGTACAATAAATCAAAAGGGGAAAACCCTGTGGGGGATTGGGGAACCTCTCTTATGGCCAACATCAAATAAGGTAACAAGTAATCCCAATCTCTACCATCTTTCGCCACTACTTTACTTAGCATGTGTTTTAAAGTTTTATTAAACCTCTCCACTAACCCATCGGACTGGGGATGGTAAACAGAGGTTCGTAACTGATCAATTTTAAATAGGCGGCATAACTCTCATGATTTTTTACATAAATGGGGTACCTTGATCAGTCAGGATCTCCTTAGGTATTCCCAACCTGCTAAAGACATGGACTAATTCTCTAGCAATGGTCTTGGTTGACATATTATGTAATGGTATTGCTTCCAGGTACCTGGTAGTGTAATCCATTATCACCAGAATATATTGATGGCACCAGGCAAATTTCATTAATGGCCCAACCAAATCCATAGCTATTCTTTCAAACGGAACCTCAATATTGGTAATGGAACCAGGGGACTATTGAAATGTGGTCTTGGAGCATGATACTGACATTCAGGGCAGGATGTACAATAGTCGATACCTCTTTATGGACCCCGGGCCAGAAAAACATCTGCATAATTCACTCAGTGGTTTTCTCAACCCCTAGGTGGCCTGCCATTATATGACCATTGGCCAGATCTAACACTGTTCTTCTGTATGCTTTGGGATCTATTAATTGTTCCACAATATCTTCCCCTTCTTAGTCACCTCATACAACAAATCCTGCCATGTGAGGATATGACAAAGGACTATCGGGGTCTATGGGTTTACCATCGATCACCTTGACATTCTCCCTGGCTTTTACCAGAGTAAGGTCATTTAACTGCTCCATGGTAAAGATCTCTCTTCTGACCTCTAAATCAGGCAGACAATCAACTGGCTCAATAACACTTCCCACCTCAGTGGGAGGCACATCACTTGGCAAGCCATCATCACGCTCTGCATTCTCTAGTTCGCCAATCATACTAGAAAAAGGGAACATCTCTGACTCTGAAGAAACTTCCTATGCCACTACATCAGTAACCTTCTCAAATGGGTCAGGGTGATTTACCTTGGTGCAAAATCGGCTTTCCCGCAACTTCCAGAAGTGAGCAAAGTCTCTCCCCAATATTGCATCATACATTAAGCTGTAATATGGGCAAAGCCACCACATTGGAAACACTGAATCACATTATAATCTAGTCTTTATGGGGAAGGAACCTTCCTGGCCTGGCTGGCCTGTCTTCAGGTTCAATACCCTCAGTCTTAAGAACATTCCATCGCCCAGCACCCTTCTCCCCTAGAACAGTCTTACCCGTGTTGATGGGAGTTTGCCGTTGTGCCATTGGGGCTCAGTGGGGCAGACTCAACAGATCCTCAGCCAACACATACCCCTCCACCAGTTCAACTAACTGGTATGTGGACTTAGGGTCTGCATGGCTCACCCACTTACACAGAGAGGCAGGTAGCGATTGCAGATACCAGTCCATCACAACTCTTTCGACGATCTGTGGTCCTGTCAGCATCTCAGGCTGTAGCCATTTTGTGGTTAGATGGATGAGGTCATGAATCTGTGAGCGTGGAGGCTTTTCCATTTGGAACTCCCAGGGGTGCAGTCATTGGGCATGAGCAAACGAGGTGACCCCCAAGCAAGTTAGGATCTCCCGTTTTAGCTTTTCATAGTCCTTTGCATCAGCCAGGCACAAATCATAGCAGGCCTTTTGTGGTTCTCCAGACAGGAAGGGTGCCACAAGACTTGCCCACTGTTCCTTAGGCAAACTCTCCCTTTCTGCAGTTCTCTCAAATGTCGTGAGATATGCCTCCACATCATTACTTGGAGTAATTTTCTGTAAAAAATGACTGGTGCATATGGAGCGTGTGTGGATTGGAGGGTCAGTGGAACCATCTCCAGACCGGGCTACCAAGTATTGTACTACCTCCTGTATGGCCTGGCTGTTTTCCACTATGGCCTGGTGGGTTTCATCGATGGTGACTTGTTGTTGCCTCTGGGCTGCCTCCAAGGCCAATATTTGCACCTGGGTGGATTCTTGCTGAGCTCTGGTAGCTTCCTGCTGAGCCCTGGTTGCATCTTGCTGAGTGGACGTAGTTGGAAGCAAGGCTTTTACCACATCCTCCTTGTTGTCTTTAGTGGTTGGCTGAAAGCAGAACCTGGCCTCTCTGAGCATCTGCTGATGCCACTTTCATGGATTCCACAATCTCGTGCCTGTCCCTTTAAATTTTAAAGGAAAAAAAAATTCTTGCTGCAATTTTCAGTGTTTGATTGCCTGCATTCTCCACCAAATGTGACACAATCGGGATAGGGGTCCCTCTCCAGGGTAGATGCACTCCCTCTTTACACACACAGCAGCCGTTGAAACAGGATACAATTCTGGGGTTCTCGTGCAAGCTGGTCGGAGCAAGTCTTTATTGCACAGGACACATAAATAAAACACAAACAAAATCCTAACCCATCCGGGCTTCAACTAGACAGAAGTTCCCTCACTAACAGAATACTAAAACAGGTTCAAGTCCAAAGTACCTTCTGGTTTGTAGGAAACAGTGTCTCAGAGCAAGCTAACCTGCGGGCCTGCTCTCCCAGGTATGAGACACTCAGCCACAACTAAACCTAGCTTATCATAGCCATTTCAAGGTGCAAGCCCTAAAGACCTGCTACCAGGCTGAAAGGCCCAACACCCGGAGTGGCCTGTGGATGGAGCCCTCCCTATCCTCACATCCACACCCCCAAGACCCATTCTGACTTTTCACTAAAGCCAACTCTCAAACCTGTTTGTAAAACAGACTTCTCCTGGGGGCTAAAACACATAGGACAGGAATCTGGGACACATTTAGAAGCCATTCAAAACTGTTCCAGTGCTTTTGTCACAATAACTATTAGGGTTAATGTAATGTGATCATTTTTACACATTCATCTGTTGTTCAAGTTTTGTGTGTGTCCTTGTACAGTAGTTAGTGCAACATATTTTGCTTTTAGATGTTGCCGAACAAATCTGTGCAGGGAATGTAGTGACATTTGCAGATACATATTTGTTGAGGATAAAAAGGTCAATAAGGTTGTTCTCAAGACACCAGCTGGTGACCTGGTCAGTTCACATAGCTAAACATATCAAGGGGGAATTCAATTAGCCCCAGTAAGTTAAAAGGTGCTAATTGATGGCCAGCCCCTATTTGATTAGCCCCACTTATCAGGGATTTTTGTTAGGGTCTCCTGAAACCCATACGGAAATGTGAGTTACTGAGTGATATCACGTAGAGAATGAATAGGTCCGTGAAGTGCCCATTTTTAACACTTGTTATAAAAGGGCTCAGGTGAAAAAGGGAGCCAAATTGAATAACCTTACATGAAAAATACAGAGACTTCCTCCCCTTTTCACCCATGAAAAGTTTTCACTCCTTACTGAATTCCCCCTGTCACAGAACATAGTCTTAGCTGCCCATACAGGGTTAAACATTCCAGCTTCCTCAACTTCTAACACCATGAGGTCCACGCTGCATTTATTTAAAATTGTGAGCCATCTACGACTAAATTCAGCATTCTTACGGCCTATTGTTGGAACATTATGCACTCAATAACCTCTGGGAATTATTTTTTGTTGAGAGTAATCTGATAAGGTTGATCCATGAAGTAGGAAATCAATCTCTCATTTCCTCATTTTCAGAAGATGATGGTATACTTCCTCCGGGGAATTTTCTGTTCAAACAAGAACAAGAATTTTTCTTTACTGATTCTAATTTTAGTAAACATATTGTTTGGTATATCCGCCATATCGATGATTGCTTTATGTTGTGGAATGGTGGCGAAGAACAGTTTGGCATTATGATGGAACAGATTAATCAACTTCCATTTCCAATAAAATTTAAATATCAAACCAGTCTGGATTCTATCTTTTTTGGATGTTAGAGTTCAACTATGTGAAGGGCAAGTATCCACCTCTGTATTTTATAAGCCAACAGACAGAAATACCCTATTAGAAGCTAACAGCCATTATCCAAAGGCATTAAAGACTGGATTACCGTATTCACAGATGCTCAGGGTGGTGCGCATAACCAGCGATGCCACTGATCTACGAGATGCCTTGGATACAGTGGTCAATTAATTTAAGGAACACGGGTACAGTTTTTCACATCTTAATGCCACCAAAAACAAAGTCCTTGCATCCACCAGATCATCCTTACTTCAACCAAAACTATCCCATTCACATGACAACAAGTTTATATGGTCTACTAGATTTCCACAGCAAGCCCTATCCTTCCTCAAGCTAGCAAAGCGCTGTGGCCCATTGTCACCACTGATGTAAGCTTACCAAGTCTTAGATACACCAAAACTATGACTCGTTACAAATGGGGGAAAAATCTATGTGACCATCTCGTCAAAGTGGATATCACCAATTATAAACCCAAAGTGGGCCTTTTTGGACAAGTTAAAAAACCGGGGTGCTACCGCTGTCCTTCTTGCACTACCTGCAATTGCCTCATCACAGGAACATCTTTCAAGCATCCACATAAAGATGTCAGCTATGAGATATGACAGGTTTTGAATTGGCGTTGCACCATTCTGCTATATCCAAATCCATAGCTGGCAACGACATTGACCAACCCGTGGCCAGGCATTATCGACAACATAACCATCCATTGGCAACATTATGCTATCAAATAATCAACCAGATTCATCTCATGTCTAGAGGGGGTGATAGACATGCAGCCCTCTTAAAACTAGAATCACAATGGATTTACAAACTTTGAACTCTTCAACCTAATGGTCTTAATGACAAAATCAACTGGAATGCTTTATAAGCATCTACATCTAGCCTGGATGACATACTTCTATAGTATCCTTAATTGAACCGCACAGTGTTTTTGTGCATAACATCAATTTATTGAACTCCAATTGTTTTGCAACATTTAGTTCTTCTAGATACTTATTTGTTGACATTTTTCCTCATTCTCCTTTGATGTTAGCTTTGCTTATTTTGTCATGTTTTGTTTTCATTCTTTTACCAGTGCATTTTACATTGGATATTTAATTTAGCTTGTTGATTTTGTTTTTCTTGCTTTACATTTATTCATATTTACACATTGGTTTGTTTGTATTTTATTTATGTGTTCATTTTTTATTATTTTCATTTGTTTATCTCTTTGTCATTTTCAGCCATACAACATTTACACTAACACTCTTATTTTCAGTATTTTTTTCTTCTCTTTTCCCTCATTTTTATCTGTCTCATGCCCCTTCCTTTTTTTCTTATTCATTGCACTCTTACAGCTACACTATTGCTTTGCCGCTTATCTCACCATGGTGTTTTTCTCTTCCAGCATCGGAGCTTGAGACAGCATTGTGGGTTGTTGTGGCAACCGCTGATAACACAGTCGTGATGTCATTGGAGCTGCAATGCACACTTGCTGGATGCCACTCCTTGTTCTCCGATGCAGGCGATTTCATCCTTATCTCAGTGGTATAAGGTAAGCTCCCCAATGTGTTTCTTGTTCTTTGATAGGGTGTTTCTTTGCTTTTTACACTTACATCTCCTCAGCCCTGATGAACATGACAAAGGGGCGTGTGAGCCCCGAAACATTGGCCTATTTTAGACAAATGGTCTTAGTATTACATTTTGCATTTTCACAAATCTCGGAGTGCCGCTGGTTATTATATATTTTTATATATATATATATATATATATAAAAGAGAAAAAGGTATCTGCGCTGGTAATTATATATACATATGACACATTAATGGTAGAAAAAATGTAAATTGAATTTATTCAAATGTGAACTGCAGTTCAATAAAACATACACACATGTAACAAGTAATTGTTAAAATCGCTACCATGGATAATACAAACAAACAAATGATTTAGGTGGCTAATTCAGAAAAATTGTATCCAATAGTTCCCAACAGCTAACTTAGTATCCAGTGAAGCAAATGTCTAAAAAATACGATTGACAATAATGTTGGTACAAAAGGGCTATCTGATAGTAGGTATATGGATATATGGCTGATCAGTGTCACAGGTCACTCTCTCATCCTAATATGTAAAGTCCATGGACTAAAACTCCTTACCCCGTAGAAGCTCACAGGAGAAAAATGTACCGGCAGTGGTGTTCAACTGAGTCGTGCCACTCAGGTGACTCCTGTCCACACTTTGGGTGGATAAATGGAGATCCGTTGGTGAAAGGTGCAACGTGATGCACAGATGGTGTTGATGTAAAGCTGGATAGTGCCAATAGAACAGCTCCTGTACACACCGTAAATGGAAGGGCACCAGCCCGTAAGGAGAGGACACCGCGGCACAAGAGTTCCAAGAAGAGACGGAGACCAGCAGTGATCAGTTGGCACATGTCTGTCCTGACAAGCGCAGGAGCCCGGCGGCTAAAAGGGATGGAGTCAAATAGCCGCTGGGTGCTGTATAAACGGCTGCCAGGAGCTATGCACACGGGGAACCCAGGTAGCTTACACACTGGACCAAAGTGTAAGGCAGGAGTGTGTGATTTGGTCGGCAGTTCACTGGTTCCTTGACGCATTTCTCCCCTATACAGGGGTTTTCTCAAAAGGCAAATGGCATATATATATATATATATATATACATACACATATATATGCACATTACAGCACACTGGCACTCCTTCACTCAATGTCAATGGTCATATAGCCCCAAATTGCTCCATTGCTCTCCAAGGAGGACAGCACCCCCAACTCGGTATGCAGACAATATTCAGGCGGCACTCGGAGACTGATGAAAATAGTACCCTCAATGGAAATAACAACTATGTTCTCCTGATGAAGGGGTGCAAACACCCCAAAATGTTGACTCACAAATAAATTCCTTCTGTTGAGGGTATTATTTTCATCAGTTTTTGAGTGCCGCCTGATTATTGTCTGCATAATATATATATATATATATATATATATACAGTATATATTTATATATACAGCCATACTCACAGTTATACACTTAGTAATATGGGTGGAGCAGAGCTTGAGTAGAACATCTAGAGGTAGCCATGGATGACGATGGCAGATATGTATTATAAGCACTAAGTGTATTATAACATGAAGTGTAGTTTTTGAAACAATTAAAAAAAACAGTTATCTGCATTAACTGGACTGAATATCTTCTATTCCTTTTCATTCCTGTAGGTATGAATTCTATTCCCAAGCTGCACTTTCTTACTACTGCTTTGCAATTCAGTCTCACTCAGATCAGCTGTGTTTTTTAAAAGTATGTTATCCACTTCCATCTAGCAAGCTACAATTTGTTACCTACAAATTGTTAAATTGTTACCTACATTTCTGCCTCTTGGAATGTATCTTTGTTTGCAAAGACTTTGGGTCTGATTTAAAGCCGCTCGCTATTTGCTGTCGTTCGTTTTCTAAAAAGGGGTGGCTATTCAAATGAACCTTTCGCACTTTGTGGTCTGTTCACGCCTCTAAGTCTGAAGGAGCGAGCAAAACTTGAGGTTGTAATTTTGAAAAATACGCCCCCTGGCCGCTCGCACCATACGTCATGTCAGCTATTTAATAGATTAATCGAGTACATCGTACAGCGTTTGAACTGCTAGCTATTCTTGAGGTTGTTTTTTTCAACCGCTATTTTGCGAGCAGTTCTGATTAAAAAAAAAACAAGTGACGTGGTCAATGACACTGCTGTATTAATTATGCACTCCCTTAAAATGCCCGTTTTGACCTTTAATCACGCCTGCGTTCTGAATTTCACTCCCCATTTTCAAACACCTTCCCCTGTTACCACCCACATACGCCTCCTTCTGTCACTCAAAGTAGCAGGCATTTGCTAAACAGCGAACAAACAATTTTTGGCTGCACTGACAGGTTCGCACATGCATATTCCAATCCGTACGCATGCGCAGCTGTGCGAACATCGGACAGAACGAACGAGCGGCCGCTTACGAGCGCCTCTGAATGAGGGCCTTTGATATAATGACTTGATTGTAATTGGTATTACCTGGGTGGGGGATGTTGTTCAGTGAAACCTACAGCCATGGCCAAAAGTTTTGAGAATGACACAAGTATTGGTTTTCACAAAGTTTGCTGCTTCAGTGTTTTTAGACCTTTTTGTCAGATGTTACTATGGCATACTAAAGTAAAATTACAAGCATTTCATAAGTGTCAAAGACTTTTATTGACAATTACATTAAGTTTATGCAAAGAGTCAATATTTGCAGTGTTGACCCTTCTTTTTCAAGACCTCTGCAATACACCCTGGCATGCTGACAATCAACTTCTGGGCCACATACCGACTGATGGCCGCCCATTCTTACCTAATCAATGCTTGGAGTTTTTCAGAATTTGTGAGTTTTTATGTTTGTCCATCCGCCTCTTGAGGATTGACCACAAATTCTCAATGGGATTAAGGTCTGCTGAGTTTCATGGCCATGAACTCAAAATGTAGATGTTTTGTTCCACAAACCACTTTTGCCTTATGGCAAGGGGCTCCTTCATGCTGCAAAAGCCATTGTTTATCACCAAGCTGTTCTTGGATGGTTGGGAGAAGTGCTCTTGGAGGATGTTTTGGTACCATTCTTTATTCATGGCTGTGTTCTTAGGCAAAATTGTGAGTGAGCCCACTACCTTGGCTGAGAAGCAACCCCACACATGAATGGTCTCATATAAATGAAAGAAGAAAATCAAATGGTGGAATAATAAGAATTAAGACAGACAGTGAGAGTCTTGTGGAGGGAGACAAGTCCATAGCAGTTCATCTAAATGGTTACTTTGCTCGGTATTTACTACAGAAGGAGAGGGAAAGGGGCCACAGTTAAGTTGCAAAGATATACATGAGGTAGATACAAGTATACTTACAGAGGAAAAGGTCCTAACAGTACTGAAAAATTGAAAGTGGACAACTCAATGGGGCCAAATGGGATACATCCAAGGATACTAAAAGAGCTTAAAGGGTTGCTGGTAACACCAATAACATAATAATAATTATTATTATTATTATTTTATTATTATTTTTTTCAAATCTGTGTTTACTAAAGTCAGTAGTACATACAATCAATCAAATGGCCAGATATGGTCTAAGCAAGAGACATTTATACAAAGAAAAAAAAGGAGGAAATAGATGGGATAAGTTTTACAAATAACATTTAAGTTATAATAGAATCATGAAATTATAAACTGTCCTAAAATTATAATATGAAAAATAGTGGGTACAAAAAACCCAAATATAAACCAGAACATGAGAAAAGAAAAAGATTAAAAGGAAACTGCAGACAAAAAGAAAAGAAAAGAAAAGAAAAAGAAAAAATAAATAAATAAATAAATAAAATAAAAATAAAAATAATGGGTCGCTTGTGTCAGCTAAGAAGTTGTAGAAGGAGGAGGGGGGAAGTGGCAGTAAAAGCAGCATAATCTGAAGTTTCTTTAAAGCTTAACCAAGGATACCAAGAGGTAGTAAAGTTAGAGGAGGTCAATTTTAAAGAGAATGTTAGGTCCTCCATAAGCATTTATTGATCTATTCTCTGGAACCACAAGAGATAGGGAGGGAAACCGAGGATCTCCAAAAGCACAGTATGGTCGCTCTCGCAGCATTCATCAAGTGCCGAATTAGGGTCTTTTTAAACTGTGATATGAATATATCCATAAAATTAAGAAGCCAAAATTCAGGTGTGTTTGGTAACGGGAGACCAGTGACAGTTATAGATCACCTCTGCACTGTTTTCCAAAAGTCACTCAACTCCTAACATTGCCACCAGATGTGGAGTGGGGAGTCCTGTGTTTTATTACATCGCCAACATAGGTCTGATGGTTTTGGAAACATCTGATGGATGTACAATGGACATCGATACCACCTAGAGAGAATCTTATATTGAGTCTCTAAAACTTGCAAAGAGGAAGAGTTAGCAAATGTAAAACTAAATATCTGTGACCAGTGCTCATCAGTCAACTCCCCTGTCCGTTCTTCCTGCCAGGCATGTACATAAGAAGGCAAGCCTACAGTTGGGGTTACAAGACACATCTGATATAGTAAAGAGATAAGATGTCTAGGTGGGGCCTCAGCCATGCAGAGAGATTCAAATTTGGTAAGAGTGCATCTCTGGCTATCAGTATTGAATGAGAGAATATAATGCCAAAGCTGGAGATAAGCCCAGAATTAATTAATTAATTAAAACTTTTGCACAATACTGTATATGTAGTATTTAAAAAAGAACGCGCTCAAAAATACCTTTAAAATAAAACTTTCCTTAATGGAATATACATTTTAGCCCAGGACATTATGTCATAGTTAATGAGAGGTTCGGGAACTGAGCTCCTGCTGAAAAGAGCACTGTATACATGATACCAGTATACAATGAGATACGTATATCTCACCATCATGTATAACAAGACAATTCCCAGGGCAACAGATTTGTTACTTAACTACTTTATTGAAAGGCATACAGTTCACAATATTCATTGTGGAGGCGACATTGATCAGAAATATTTTATGTATGCAGATGCAAATAACTACATAACTGGGTGCGAAGTTTGTAACAAGCAGTGGGACACCAACTAAGAGTAATGTTTTGGTTCAAGCTGGACAGGTTGGTGGTGTCTTCTTTAACTTGATGATTAAAATGATATTTGGCTGGCACATAATATTCTCCATCAATGAGGATCAGTGTGAAGGTCTTTTTTCAGTAGGTCAATGCCTACTTTACAGTAAAATACTCTGTATATTTACAAATACATGTGAGCCTCTGAATCCAGGCATATGATCATGCAAGACATTGATAAGACCATAACAGACTGTATTATGGCTACAGTACAGATAGCATTCTTTCCTGCCCAATGGGCAGTTCTTTACTGTAAGAACCAGGACATTAACCAGAACATGGTTTGATGGATATAGGAGAGTGGTTAATTATGAATCAATGAGGAGTTAGCGGCAATGCCACTAATCTCTGAAGAGCTCTAATGATTTCATTATTGCGTAGACTATATACAAAAGTATTTACCATAGGGATCACTTTTGTATACAGCACACTCATGATCTGCTCTAGATTATTGTATTTTTCTGATGGTGGCATAAAATATATGGATATACCATTAGCATAGTACATGATCATGATGGTGAGGTGGGATGAGCAGGTGGAGAAAGTTTTTCTCCTTTCATCCCTTGATTTTATATTCAATATAACAGTAATAATTTTTTTTGTATGACATCACATTGATGAGGAATGGACAAAGGCCAAATAACACGATGTTAACATACATGACAATATAAATCATGGTTGTACCAGAACAGGAGATATTAATCAGAGCTTTAGTATCACAGAAGAAGTGATGAATGGTGACAGAAGGACAGAAGGACATTTTAAGAACTGAAACTACCCACAACATTCAGTTTAAACATGCATGTAGTCAGGTCATCATCACAAGCAGGATATAGATCTTCTTGCTCAGTATCTGGTGGTAGTGTAATGGATGACAGATCGCAATGTATCGGTCATACCCCATCACAAATAAAAGTGTAACCTCTGTGGTAGAGCCTATAATGAAAAAAATATCTGTGTTGAACATTGTGTGAAAGTTACTGTGTTATTCTGAGATTGCAAAATGTCCAGCAGTTTGGCGACAGTTACTGTTGTGTAACACATGTCTACAAAGGACAAGTTACAGAGTAACAGATACATGGGGGTGTTAAATGTGAATCCAAACAAATGACTGTAATTATAGCTGTATTCATCAGGACTCCAAACAGATATATTAGGAAACAACCACTGAAAATAAGGGGTTCATCACCGGCTTTCATTAAAAATGGCAAAATGTGGAAATTTATAATAGAAATGTGGTTCTCCATGAGATTCTGTCACCAGTCTACAAGACAATAATTATAATATATAAATATATAAGTTATAACTTATAGAAGTGCACACACTTTTGGTTTTGACTTTGATAAAACCACGCTCAAGTATTTCAGTTTTGGTTTTAGATTTCTTTAAAATTGATAAAAATTTATAAAAACATCTAAAATCATATAATTTGGACCAATTTACATGCAACCCAAAACAGAAATTTGTCTTTTAAATCCTAATTCCGAACTTACAGCAGACCCGAGCTGGGACTTGGTTATACTTAGAATCCCAAACGTGGCCTGTCCTGGAATTTGATTTGACTTGGAACCCCTCATTTCAGAAGTGTTCATTTTTCAGGAAAACCATACCACACAATTCTAGTTTTTACATACTGTGTATTCATATAACACGTTATTTAAATTTGCCACAGAGCTGTAAAAAGCTAGATAAACTTGACATTGATTGTAATGTGCATAGTTGACACATAATTAATGAATTAAACTGATTAGGGACATCTTTTAGAATGCAAAATATTCTTTCAAACTGAATTTCTTTTAGAAAAGGTGCATATTATTTTGTCTGCTAGCAAAATATGCACATAAAAGTAAGTACATTGAAGAAATTAGAGCATATTCTGTAATACACACATATCAGGGGGAAGAACTGATACAGTTAGATACCCATGATACATACATTTTGCCCTTTTGTTATCTATTTGCAAACATGAGTTCCTGACACTCTGCTACCTGAGTGCAATCCTCAGTTCTTTACAGGTATTTCTGAGCTCTTGCTACTGTACTACTCAATCCTGAGCTCCATGACTCTCTTCTACCTGAGTGTATATATTTTAATACTGTGCATCTTTTAAATAATTGATGCCTTTTTATTGTAAACCCAAAAAGACATACTGTAAATACATCTTGCATGTATTACAGATTGCTATTGCAATTGGCTTAACATTTTAAAAAAAATTTATAACTACTTCAGGGCACAAATATCAATTATATTAACCATATATGAGTTATAATTGAGATACATTTATGTGCTAACTTTAAAATGTTGTCATTACCAATTTATTCTGTACATGTTAAATCTGGATAAAGAATATATTGATCAGTGCTCTTAATGTATAAATTTAACTCTGACTATGTTCAAACATATTGACCTGAAAATGTACAGGGACAGAGGAGAAAACACATACTTATTAATAGTGCTTGTACACATGAACGTTGAAAATACTGGTAAAAATATGGAATAAATCCTTGTAATTTGTCCTCACTTTAAAGGGAGTCTGTGAAGCTTAATGTGTTTTAGGGTTTCTCCACAGCAGTGTTCTATATTCTGCATGAGCTCTCCTACATAACTTTATTGTCTTTTAATGAGAATTAACACTGAAGTCATTGTTGAAGTTGATATTAAACGAAGCAAAGGTAACCCTTGCTAGAAAATGCATGTGTGTTTCTGTATGGATTTATTTATTTGAATGACAGCTTCAAAGTACACCTATTAGGCTTTTAGAATGCACATTAGAGACTTAAAAAACAGGTGAGAGTGTACAAGTCCTTCTTTGCTTTTTCTTCTCTTACAAAGAATAATGTTATGGTGCGTATACATGGTATGGTCATTCAGCGATAACAATATCGCTGGATGATCGATATCAATCATCCATAACATCACCAACCCACCAACGATGGCCAATGACCTGTGAACAACTATGGCAGGTCCCTATAGTAACCTGGTCGATATCGACCAGGTTGGCCTGCATGCACGGGCAATGGATGATATCTTTATCATCCATACCTGCCAATGCATTGCAGGTAGTTGGAGGTTGGTAGGGACCCAAAAATGCACAATATGAACGATAATGATATGATGGATATCGTTATCGTTCATGTTGTGCATTTTTATCGTACCGTGTGTACGCACAAGTACAATGCTGGTGTAATTTAGCTATAGATGATATTTCACTCATTAGTTACAGTTACACTGAGCAGGAATAAATCATAGATAGTCTATACAGTAACATTCACAATTATGCTCTCACTATAATCATATTATAGTGCTATTCTCATTCATATTTCTATAATGAAAGTTAAAGTCTTTTAGTTTCCTTACAAAATGTTTCCCTACAAAACCTTGTTAAAACACATCAATATTTAATTTTATGACAAATATTATCTAATACCTTACTGTGTGTCTGATATTGTATTTGTTCTATTGGATAATGACAAGCCCAACAGTACTCTCCTTTTATATTTGGTTCAACAATACCGTGAGTCAGGTAGTTGTGTTTGAAAATGTAAAAAACATTAGGATGCAATTAAATTCACAAAATGAAAGATAAAAATGTTGATTATAGAGACCATCAGTAACTGTAGTCTATGTTACTGACTTTACAGTTCTTAGGGGTTAGAGAATTAGTTCTTTATTCCTCCACCACCTCTCATTTAGTTGGACATCTGTGAAATGCAGTAGAATGCCGGAGGCCGCTATGAATAGCATAAAAACAGGATGTGATTTAAATAAAAAAAAAATGTAAGATAATAACAAAAAAATAAATAACTGATTAAAGTAGTTACATATCCACTTTAGGAAATACCATTCTCAAATAAATGTGTTCCCCAAGTTTATTATTGCTGGGGACCTTCGCCTTTCCTGGAACTAGTCGGTAAATTTACTAAAATGAGAGTTGTTAGAGTGGAGATGTTGCCCATAGCAACCAATCAGATTCTAGCGTAGGGCCCCCAAGGCTAGTCTGGCTGGTCCTCCTCAGGGCATCACCAATTAATGCACACAGTTAATAACCTTTTATGTTTGTTTTTTATTCATGTAGTTTTTTCACATATATTTTAACCTCTTTTTCAACACTTATTAACTACTCACACACATCTATACTTTACACTGCACTGTCACTCTTTTTCTATTTTCTTGTGATAACCTGGGGGGGTCCTGGGCTGGACATTTTTTGGGGTGCTCTGCACCCCAGACGTGAACACCTTAGTGTTAGGTATTGCTAATGACAAAGAAGCCGTGACTAGGCCTAGCAGCTCCCATGTATTTGCAAATGCATGCAACCAATATCTCTGAAGTTCTATTACCATATAGTGTTCATATATTGTTGCAAGTATAATTCAGTGTGCTGAGGAACAATAGGGGGTTAAACCCCCCTCCCTTTTATACTATAGAACATGTCATGTCCCAGCCCTTGATTCATGTTAGAAACAGATTAGATAAATATAACTTTTATATTCTACTTATACAGTATGTTAACAAAAGACCTCTGGGGAAAATAAAATATTATGTCATTATACTGCTGAAGCAAACTGCTCTGGGATATTGGTATCCTCATCTGCCTTTAAAAAGTTTACTTTATCATCTAATTAATGTTATACTTTCAGAGGTCTGAAATTTATAATAATAAATATATATAATAAGTGAGAAAGTGTGTCGGTCTGTCCGTATTTTTGTCCTTTATGCACAGCCAGAGTTTTGGACCTAGCTCCATCAAATTTGGCATTGTGGTGTAGTTTATCCAGGATTCGGTTTTGCCTAGAAATGAACTTTGTCAGGGCAACACACTATCACACAATTGCTAAATGTGGGGACGCTCTTAAATTATATTGGCTTCGGGGCTGGCTTCAGTGGAAAATGGCAGTCTGCCAAAAACCTGTGAAGAAGCTACAAAAGTATCATTTTAACCTCAGTCTAAGCAAACTTGATGACTCATGCAAGTTCATTGTAAATCCAAAGCCTCTGAGGGTGATTCAATTGGGCGCAAGGTATATTGAGGTAAAAAACCTCTCACCCAATTTTGGATTAATAAGTGTATGCATGCTCCAGATACCCATGGTATCCAATTTATAAAAAGTGGTTGCAAGGTTTTTAGAGCTGAAAACCCCACGATGCATAAAAAATAAATAAAAAGATCCTCTATTGTCCAGGGGTTTCAGATGGCCTCTGCATCTCCCGAAGGGCTCCCCTCCATCTTGTCAATGGTGAGGGGTCCTGCTGGGAGTCCCAGCGGCTGCAGGAAGGCATTTGGGGCTGCTGGGTGGTGCAAGCCCTGTTGGGAGATGTAGTTCTCCCAGAACCAGCTATAGAGGGGAATACACTCACATGGGGTGAGGGGGGGGTCATAAGCACCAGGGGTCATTCATGCACACACACTAATATACAATTACGAACACTCACAGACACTCACTGACACTCATATACTCTGATGCATAAGACCCAGTTCCTGAATTAGCAGCCACTTGTTGGCTGGTGGCTCTGGCTAATGACAGAAGCTACGAGGGGTCTCCTGTCATTAGCTGGGTAGTGATGTATGTGGTAACACGTGCATCGCTAAATGTCCATTCTGGTCCAGGGTCTCATTTTGTTATTTTACCAAGACCCCTGGATGCTACAGATACCAGCACCAGTATTTAGGTGAGTATAGGATTTTTTATTTACAGGTACAGATATGTATTTCTACTTGGAGAAGGGGACAGAACATCTGGCAGCAGGTAAGTATGTGTGAGTGAGTTAGGTGTGCAATAAAGTTTTATTAACTACAGTGTGTGTGTCTTGTGGGTTTTTAACAATTTTTTACAGATGGTGTACAGGTGCTGGCCACCTGCTGGCACTTCTATTTCTACAAGTACCAAAGGCAGGCACACTGGCACCTGTAGTTCCACTAAAAAAAACAATAGTAACATTATAATATGACCATTATTACCCCTGCACCCATCACCCAGTGGTGCAGGGAAGAGCCCTGGGCTTTAGCTTAAGCCTTTGGTGCACAGGAGAAGAGGCCCCTTTATTGGGGGGTCCCCACCTACCTTGAGATCCCCAGCTTGGGTTGGCTGGCTTGGGGTGATAATGTTTTGCCTAAGGTGTCCCAGTGAAAGGGTCCCTTGGCTGTGGCATTACACCCAATCTGGATTTGAGCCAGGTGCTGGTTTTAGAAATAGGGGGAACACTATGCAATTCCCCCCTATTTTTAAAACCAGGACTGGTTTAGCAGCCCAGTACTGTTTCCTAAAATATGAGGGAACCCTACACATCTTTACCCCATATTTTGTTTATGCTACTTGAATGTTATCAGTTTTTGCCACATTGCTACCCAAGTGCAATCCTTAGTTTGAAAGACTCCAGTATCCATTGCTTCTTGTGTTCCATAGAACTCTGATACCTGTAATCAATCCTGTTTATAACCAAACTCCCACCCAAGTGCAAATATGAGTTTCCTACACTATACATCCAAGTACAAGCCTCACTTCTTGTCACTTTTCTTTGAGAACACAAGCCTGTACTGACCAGTGGTGCAGGGAAGTGCCCTGGCTTTAGCTTAAGCCTTGGGTGCTTAGGAGAGGAGCACCCCTTTATTGGGGGATCCCCACCTCCACTGAGATCCTTGGCTTGGGCTGACCAACTTGGGGTGATAATGATTTGGCCAAGGTGACCCAGTGAAAGGATTCCCTGGCTGTTGTATTACACCCCAGCTGGATTTGAGCCCGGTTCTGGTTTTAAAAATGGGGAAAACCTACGCAATCCCCAACCCCCCTAATTTTAAAACCAGGACTTGCTCAGCAGCCCAGTGCTGGTTCCTAAAATATGGGGGAACCCTACCATCTTTTCTCCATATATATGGAACCAGGACTGGCTAAGGCACCCATGGATAGTTATTCTTTTTTTTACATAATTTTTTTAAAAAAGGAACCCTTTTTTCATGCTTTAAAACACACAAGCATCCTTCACATACTGTATCTCACTGATATGTGCAGGCTGCTTTTTCAGGAGTGCTTAGCTTTGTTCAGACACTGAAAACTCAGATGAGATATCTATATCAGATACTCCATCGGAAAACACGATCTCAGAATAATAAGATTCATGGTAAATTTGAGTGTTTTAGAAGCCTAAAATCACCCAAGTTTCAATGAGCATAATTGAGTTTCTAAATGGCAGAAGTCGACCAGACACAAATCTTAGTATATTTAACCTCTTGTCTTAAATTTTTATGCCCAGTCATGAGTTCCTACTGTATCACTTCTGTCTGTGATCTGTGTGTTTTAAGTGGGGTGGTGTGTGCTGACGTTGCTAGGCAACTGCTTTCTACTCTGGCGCAGAATTAATTAAACAGCACCTGCCCTGTCTAACAGCTCTCAGGGCTGCTAGTGTACAGCTCCTTTAATCAACACTGTGTTCTTGTGGTTGTTCACATGATCTCACTCCAGTAACTGATTAGGTGTTACCCACATTAATGCACTCCTTATATTCACTGCCCTGTCAGTGTTTTACCTGGACTAGCTCCTGTCCTTCCTGTTCCTAAGGGTTGTGCTATTATATGCATTAGATCCCAGCTGACTCCTGAACTCTTGACTGCATCTGTTTAGTGTCCTTCTCCTGCCTTCTGAACTTACCTGTCATGTATCCGGTCTATAGCCTTTGTCCTGCTTGAGCTACCATAGCTGCAAGTCTCCAAGATTCATTGTCACTCCTAGGCAATAACAACTATGCACTACTAAGATCAGGTCCAGGTGTTAGCTAAATAGTAGTGAACTGTGTGGTTCTGGGAAAGTCTACAGTCATTGGTGAAATATTTCACACCATAGTTATTAATAAGGGTTATCAGGTACTATATATAACACCTGGCACTCTGTTACTAGAGTGCAATGCTGTGTTCCAGATACTCTGCTTTCTACCACTCTGCTACCTGATTGCAAATATGAGTACTTGCCACTCTGCTATCCTAGTGTATTCCTAAGTTTCTAATTTTCTACTTTCCATATGTTTATGGAATTCTGCTACCTGCCACAAATTCAGTGCAATCCTGAGATCCATGATAGCCATACCCTTGTGTTCATTTGAATACCTGAAATTTTACTATCCATGTGCAAATTTGAGTTCCTTAAACTCTGCCACCCAAATACAAACCTGAGTTCTTGCCACTCTGTTACCCAAGTGCAATCCTATCACTATAGTATCCATGTTCTCCTTAACTATGCCCCTTGTTGGCCATCTCGAGTACCTAAATTTGGCTATCCATGTGAAATTCTATGTTTTTGCCTCTTAGCTACCTGAAAACAAATCTGTGCTCCTGCTTCTACCCAAGTGCATTATTCAAATGGAACACACTTTACTACCTGTGTGAAAAGTTAGTTTCTCACACTCTTCAATTACAATCTTGAGTTCCTGTCACTATTCAAGTGCAATCCCAAATTTCATGTTACTTGTATACCCAAGATCAATCCTGAGTTTGCAACTCTATAGTTCACTCTGCTATCCATGAGCAGTCCTGAGTTCATTACACAATGCTACCTGAATGTAATCCTGAGTTTTTGCTGCTTTGCTACCCAAGTGCAATCCTGAGTTTGAAAGACTCCAGTATCCAATGGTTCTTGTGCTCTGCTACCAAGTGAAAACCTGGGTTCCATAGAACCCTGATACCTGAAATCAATTCTTTATACATCAAACTCTCACCTGAGTGCAAATATGAGTTTCTTACACTCTACACCCAAGTACAATCCTCACTTCTTTTCACTTTTCTTTCAGAATACAAGCCTGAGATCCTGCCACTATTTAAATGCAATCCTAATTTTCATGATACTCTGATACCCTTGCATTATTTTAAATACCTGAAATTTGAATATCCATGTGCATTTATGAGTTCTTTAAACTCTGCTGCCCAAATACATCTGAGTTTGTGACTTTGTTTTTCAAATGTGTAACTAGTAGAGTTAATGTAATGTGACCAATTTCACACATTCATCTGTTGTTCAAGGTTTGTGTGTGTCCTTTTAGATAGAGCAAAATATTTAGATTTATGATGTTGTCCATCAAATCTGTGCAGGGAATGTAGTAATATATGCAGACAAGTTTTTATTGAGAGTAAATATGTCAATAAGTTAGTACTCAGGACACCAGCAGGTGACCTTGACATTGCACTTGGGTAAACATGTAAAGGGGGAATTCAATTAGCATTGTTAAGTTAATGGGTGCTAATTGATCACTGGCCCCTGTTCAGGTCTGTGAACTGTTCACAAACTCTATGAGTTAGCATCTGTTAACTGCAATTAATGCCCTTTTTAACACTTGTTAAATAGGGGCTCAGGTAAAAAATAGAACCTGATTGAATTTCCTCAGGTGAAAAAACCCAAGTCTACCTCCCTTTTTCACCCATGAAGTTTTCACTCCTAACTGAATCCCCCCAAAGATAATATGTATTATTCACAATTGAGGTAAAACTGCCCCCTGTTGCTAATAAAGTATTAGTGTAGATGTTCTGGGAAGACACCTTTCATACTTTTAAGGTGATAAAAGGAATATTCATGAGATACTTATGTAGCACTTTCAGCCTGCCTTTGTTACTGGAGCTAAAATGGATGGATGATGTCCAGTATGCCGGTTATTCATTATTGATGTCTGATTGAGACAAAGGGATAATTGAAGCTTCTTTAAATATATTGAGTATAAAACTTAATCTGTTTATACCTACAATATACACATATATATATATATATTTTTTTTATATATATACTCTATATATATATATATATATATATATATAATTATGTTATACATTGTTAAATACCTATTGTGTATTGATAAATTAATGTCCAATTTATATAATATTAATCTGATAGTGTCTTCATTCAATTACTGTATATATTTTTTTTGTTCAGTACTACTTGGTTCTTTTTGACAAATTAGCACTTCAGATTTATTTTATTAGCTTTCCAAAACACATGAGAGCCAGATAGTCTATAAGATGCCTTTTCCAGATGTGAATATACCTAAGTAGAATCTATATTTTTTACTGATATGTGTAGTAAACCATAAAAGTCCCACTGATTACACATATGCTTTTACACTACTAAGTGCCATACTAAATTAATGAAAGCGTGCTACATGAGTGCAACCTGAGTTCTAGCCACTGTGGTACCCAAATACAATCCCAAGATCCTACTACAATTTAAGTGTATTTCTGAATTCCATGAAACTCTGCTACCAAAGAGCAATCCTGAATTTGTGACTCTACTATCCATGTTCTACTTTCATCCTGCTATAGATCTGATATCCTGATTACTGATACCAGAGTATCACTTGAGTTTTTGAAACTTTGCTATCCAAGTGCAGACTAGAGTTCTCTAAACATTATTATCTATGTTCTCCTGGTACACTGCTATTTATGTGCCATCAGGAATTCTGACACTCTGCTCTTCATATGCTATCTGGTGTACCCTATCTGTGGATTGAGCTATTCATGTGAAATTTCAACTTCTTGTCTCTCTGCAAATCTGAGTTCCATGACCCTGTGAAACCAAAGTTCAATCTTGATTTCCTGCCATTCTGCTACCTGAGTGCAGATATAAGTTTATGAAACTCTGCTACCTGAGTGCAATCCCCAGTTCTTGAGTTCCTACCACTATTCAAGTGCATTCCTGAATTCCGTGATACTCTGCTTCTAAGCTGTAATTCTGAATTTGCATTTCTACTATCCATGTACTATTTTAACTCTGCTATAAGTGATATCCTGAATTACTGAAACTGCTACCATAGTGCAAACTTGAGTTTTTGCTCATGGAACTCTGCTATCTATGTTCCATCTTGAATGTCATACCCACTACTTCTCATATACCCCATGTTAAGCTGTCTTTTTGCATTTCTACATTCTAGAAAACTAGGTAAGTGCATACACACTTGCCGATGCCAGCAGCGACGAATGACACCTTGTCCAAGTTGCATTCAGCAGCATGTCTTTGCTAAAGATATCCCCAGATTGAGCTGCATATTCAGACTACTAGGGATATCGTTAATGACTTGTGGGAGCGAGCATCGTCCATAATTTACTGCATACACACTGAACGATATGAATGATATATCGTTCAACAATATCGTTATTATTAATATTGTTCACAATTATCCTCCAGTGAGTATGCAGCTTTAGGGTAATGAAGCCTGGCTCCATGTCTACAATCTAATTCATAACAAAGGTGTTCAATGGGGTTTAGATCAGGGTTCTGTGCAGACCAGTAAAGTTCATACACACCAAAAGATAAAAAGAATATAAAATGGTTTAGTCACTGAGGCCATTTTATGTCTTTTAGGAGGATGTGGTTTTCATACAGGACACCCATTTTAATTAGGTGCTCTTCTGAAATTTTTTAATTCTTCATATCCCCATGTGTACTCTAGCGATAATCCACAGGGGAAGACAAATGGAGCTGCAATCCTTTTTTTCTAAGAGACTCCTGGTTTCTGAGATCACTTTCCATATCTTAGATGTGGGGCATGGCCTTTTTCTAAAAGGAAACTGTTTAACCAAGACTTTACATTTGTTAACCTATATCCTTCAAACCAGAGTCAGCTGGCGCTCTTCAGGAAGACTTAATTGAATTGCTTCATCAGGGAATATTGGTGTAAGGTGGAGATATTAATTGGATACTGGAACCAACAGTCGACTCCTCTAACATTGCTACTAGGGTCTCTTTCAACTGCCACCATCAGGTAAGATAGCTGCTCCATCTTCACCAGATGATCAACACATGGCACACACAACACCCTTCTGACAGTGACTATATGTTTTCACCGCCCACCACACCAAACATATACACATACATAGATTATCTCTTTCCTGGACACAGATATTTGCATCTTTTGCATAGCTCTGATATTGTGCCAGTTACCTGGTCAGATTTTTTTCCGATCTCTTGTACTATATATGTCCCTCACTCCTTACTCAGACAATGGACATGGCACTTGAATGAGTCTCTACTTCAAGACCCTATTTGAAAGGCTCAACTAGAAGCTGCATCAACTGATTATATTGTACTTAATGATTCCCCTGACATCTCTAAAGTTACATTTTGGGAAGCATATAAATGTTTCACTAGAAGTAAGTTCATTCAATTTGGGACCCTTGTTAAACAGCAAAGGTGGTTTGAATGTTAGGTCTTTTAGAAAAATGCCATGCTTGAAGCTCACATCAAGTGATCACTATCTCCAGTGACACAAGAAGAACTGACAGCTCTGGAACAGGCACTTAACAGGCACTTAACAAACTTAATTTAGACATATCCAAATTGGCCCTCTGTAAATGCAAGCATACATTCTTCCACTGGAATAACAAACAGGCAAATTATTAGCTCATGAGCTCTTCCAAATGCAGACATTGACTTATATTACCAAAATGAAACATAATACTGGCTTACTTCACCATCTTTCAGCAGATATAGCCAATATCTTTTGTACATATTATACCCAACTATATAACTTGAATCCTGACTTGTCTGAACACGATTTGCAGGGGATTACTGGATGAATAGATGACTATTTACAGTCTATTGATTATCCTAGTCTAAAAGAGTAGATAGGGCTCTCCCTAGAGAGTCCATTTGCCATTTAAATTAGAGAGTCCATTTGGTTGGAATTCTAAGATTCTGCTGAGTATCAAGATCATCTGGCCAGGTTGAACAGGTGGGTTAAGACAGATTCTGAATGGTTGCTATTGGCAACATCTCCACTTCTAAAAACTCTCACTTTAGTAAATATTCCCCTAAGAGTATTATACTTTACTAATAAAACATACACATTAGTATATTAAATACATATAAAATATTACATAATAAAGCAGAAGTTAAGAAAAACCCATAGGATACACAAAATGTTTCTATAAATTTAAAAAAACTAGTGGCATCAGACTAGGTATAGAAGCTGTTCTTGAACAGCAGCATGGAAAACAGATAAATTAGATGTCCAAAGGAACCAGTAATTTGCATCTGAAAATATGGTATATTTAACAGTTCTAATGTTATATGTTTCAAAAAAAAAATCTCTTTTTTAAATAAAGTCATGTTAGATAAGTTATAAATAGATGTTCTTGATGTAATTCAATAATAAAAAAACTGACAATTTCTGAGTGGTTTTTGGAAAAAAAATACATCAGTTAAGTGGGTAATGGAAGTTTTGCAGCTTTTCCTAGGGAGCAATGAAAACTGGGTAATTGCAACTGTTTAATTACAAGGAGAAAAGAAAGGCTGTATAATGGTGCACTATCCAAGCAAAATTATTTAAAAATTAACCTTTATTAGGTATTCATTAAAATAATATCCCTTTAATAAAATATTAATAGTAAGCTTAGCAAAATATTAAACAGATTAAATAAATTATTATAAATATAATGCACTTGGTGTCTCACCCGTATTACATGAGCTCAATATTAGAGTCAGTAATATCAGATTTATTACATGAATTGATATCCAATTTTCATCTCATATTATTACTTATTAATCATAACAAGCAGGAATACTCAATATTCATCTCATATTTTTTCCAGACAGCAGCTTTATTGAATTAATGTTACACTAAATTATTACATCCCACTGTTGCTTCTCAGTGGATACATATGTCTTCTGTTCAAAATAACAAGATTTTCCCTGTTGCTTGTATAATAAGTGTCCAAAATCAAACTATGTGGACACAAAAATAAAAATATGAGATCTTATAACAGTAGTTTTAAGCTGTGTTAGTATATCAAATGTCTCAAAATGGTCAATGTATTATTCAACTGCCTTAAATCATATAAATCCTTATTAATTCATTTGTTAAACATTACAACTGCTGCAGTGAGATTTACATGTGATACACATACACCAGCGTCTATCCTCCGGTGCTTATTTAATTACTACCTTGTTATAGTCCTTGGTAGATTTTAGCGTCGGAGGGAAGTGATTAATTTGTTGGATAAATCAAAAGATGTTAAATGTCATAGAACCGAATAACTAATACTGTAGAACTTCATACAATATGTGGACATCAATATCTGAGTATGTTCACTTATTTATCACATTTTATAATACATTAGAGTCCTCTTTATTATTTTTATCTCTCTCTTATACTTTTTCACATTATTTAAGACATTACAATAGGTTGTAAGTTTTTTATTAATCACGAATATCACTAATCATTTTAATAAATATAGGGTTTCATTTTAATTTTAATTTATCATGTAATTACACTTTATATATTTTTATATTTATTCACTATTATCATCAACTTTAGGTATTATTAGAAGTAGGTAATTGATTTAGCTTTGATCTACTATAATGGCTGGGGTATTCAATCGGCAATGACTTACTATTCCTGGAAATAGGACTTTCTTTAATATGAAACCGATTGGATGCTGACAATGTGAACAAGATAGGTAAGTGTATTTAAACCTAATAGACCCGCCCATCGGGTTGATTCCATGATTAAGCGATAGGCGAAATGCGCATCGGTACCCTGCACTAAAAGCTCACCCATTCCCCTCCGACGCTAAACTCTGCCAGTGATTGTAAACGGCTGTAATATTATATCAGCCGGGCCGTGATAAAACAAGCGCCGGAGGATTGATGTCAATGTCTATGTATAGAACCATGTATAGAACTCTGTATTAAAAGTTTATCTGCTTTACTCCGACGCTAAACGCTGCTAGTGATTAAAACGGCTGAAGTATTATACCAGCCGGGCAGTGAGAAAGCAAGCGCCAGAGGGCAGACGCTGATGTTTATGTATTATATGGGAACTCTGCATTAACAGTCTACCTGCTTTGCTCCTACACTAAACTCTGCCAGTGATCATAATGGCTGAAGTATTGTATCAGCCGGGCAGTGAGAAAGCAAATGCCGGAGGGCAGACGCTGATGTTCATATATTATATGGGAACTCCGTATTAATAGTTTACCTGCTTTGCTCCTACGCTAAATTCTACTAGTGATCAGAACGGCCAAAGTACTGTATTAGCCGGGCAGTGACAAAGTAAATGCTGGAGGGCAGACGCTGTTGTCCATATATTATATGAAGTCCCACAATATCAGATATGAGGCTCGATATAATTAGTCAAATCTGTCAGTGTCATCTGAATAAATAAATAAAGACAGCAGGGAACTCTGTATTAACAAATTCACCTGCTTTGCTCCGACGCTAGATTCTGCCAGTGACTATAACAGCTGTTGTATTATAGCAGCTGGGCAGTGATATAAATAAGCGCCAGAGGACAGATATTGATGTCCACATATTGTATGAAGTTCTACAGTATTAGTTATTAGGTTCTATGACATTTAACATCTTTTGATTTATCCAACAAATGAATCACTTCCCTCTGACGCTAAAATCTACCAAGGACTATAACAAGGTAGTAATTAAATAAGCGCCGGAGGATAGACGCTGGTGTATGTGTATCACCTGTAAATCTCACTGCAGCAGTTGTAATGTTTAACATATGAATTAATAAGGATTTATATGATTTAAGGCAGTTGAATAATACATTGACCATTTTGAGACATTTGATATACTAACACAGCTTAAAACTACTGTTATAAGATCTCATATTTTTATTTTTGTGTCCACATAGTTTGATTTTGGACACTTATTATACAAGCAACAGGGAAAATCTTGTTATTTTGAACAGAAGACATATGTATCCACTGAGAAGCAACAGTGGGATGTAATAATTTAGTGTAACATTAATTCAATAAATCTGCTGCCTGGAAAAAATATGACATGAATATTGAGTATTCCTGCTTGTTATGATTAATAAGTAATAATATGAGATGAAATTGGATATCAATTCATGTAATAATTCTGATATTACTGACTCTAATATTGAGCTAATTTAATACGGGTGAGACACCAAGTGCATTATATTTATAATAATTTATTTAATCTGTTCAATATTTTGCTAAGCTTACTATTAATATTTTATTAAAGGGATATTATTTTAATGAATACCTAATAAAGGTTAATTTTTAAATAATTTTGCTCGGATAGTGCACCATTATACTGCCTTTCTTTTCTCCTTGTAATTTAGCTCTGTTTACTGGCAGAAGGTAGCACACCCCTTATATAGAAAATTTAAGAATTTAAAAACTAAATATATATTAGAAGGGGTATATCGAGATTAACCGGTGCGGTAGTTTTTGTTGTTGTCTAATTGCAACTGTTTCCAAGTTTTCTGCAGAATATACTGTAGCTAGTAATGACTACCAAGTTGCTGACTCCAGGCGTTGAGCCTATAAGTATCAATATAATTCTATGAACATATTCCACACATATGATAGATCAGTTTATTACTAGCTCTCAATTTATGGAGTTCAACTAAAAACTTCCTTAAACTCCTTGCTCTTAATTTTATCCTCCAGATTACAATCTATATGGGGCTTGGTATTAGGACCATAACTAGGGTAGTGCGACCTGTGCCATGGCACAGGGCACCGCAAGGCAAGGGGCACTGTTTGGGCCTGTAAATTTTCCTATTATCATTCTCACTTATAGCTTCCTATTCTTTTATCACCAGCTATTCCTGCCTGCCCCAGGAATACCCCTATCTCTTCCCTAGCCCTTCCCCATGAAGCTATGTCCCTTTTTCAGGTGCACTTTTTATGTCCCTTTTTAAAAAAAATGGGGGGGGCACCAATGCTCTCTCTGGCACAGGGCACCAAGAATTCTAGTTATGGCTCTGCTTGGTATTCTTACTGTAGTTGTGGCTATTTACCTCTGGGCAATTCTTTGGAGATTTTTTAACTATTTCAGTATGCCAGCTACATTAGGGTGAGAGTCTGTATCTGTAAATTTAATCCTCAAACTATGGAGCAACTGTTCCCTGAGTTCACAGTTGGTTACTGCAAGTATTTTATAAAGGGCAGTTCCTCTTGGAGCTAACTGCAATGTTGAAACTGTAACTTTGGGAGGATAAGCAGCAATTGGATTTCCTAGGTATGTGTGTGCAGTTACCTGGAGGATTCCTCTGATCACAGTGCTGTATTCACAGCTCTCTATCTGGCTCCACCGGACAGGGCTCAGTGCTAGGAACTACTATTTCAGCTCACAGCTGTTCTGTTGAATGGGCTGTTGTAATAGAAGGATGGGCAGAGACTCTGGCAGCTGATACTGCCATGGTGCAGTGTCCACAGTTGGAGCTCAGCTGACAGCTTCAATCGAGCCTGGCAACAGCAAAAAGTGAGCAGTCAGCAGCAAAACAGCCTGTGGCAGTTTGCGGGGACTAGGCACTTGGACGGTGGCTAGTGGCTAGCGCCGGGCCGGCACACACCAGGATAGTGGTCACTACCACGATCAGAATAAGCTTCTGTGCTGGGAGAGGGATTCTCTATCGGGAGAGGGGTGCAGTGTTGGGTAATGGGTGCTGGGTGTGATCTGTGCTGGGAGTGGCGTGCTGGAACCACAGCTCAATGGGGAAGGGGCCTTAGCACAGTGAGACCACACCCTTTCTGTGAGGTCACACCCATTTTCAGGATCCCACAGGAGGGGGCAACACCCAAAATCTTGCCTAGCGACTAATTTGGCTAGGGCCGGCTCTGCTGCCATCTATCAACTTGCTTCACAGCCTATCACGACTTCTGCACCCTTCAGTGTTCCTCCTTGAACACTATACCAGCCTCACAGTTCTACTCCTCAATGCAGCGCTTGCCCAGATTGACAGATCTGCTGGCAAACACAGACACTCCACCTCAGGTATTCAGGGAAAAAGCCACTCAATTTTCCATATGCCTCCTCACAGCATAGCTCAGCTCTCTGTGTCAGTTACCTCAGCTCTCCTCTGACCAATTGCCACTCACCTCCAACTGTCATTTTCCTGAACGAGAACTCTGCCTGCCTGTTGCTGTATACCATATCTATCTATTGGTCAGGTGGAGAAATCTGCATGATCAATGGACTCCCTCCCCCTTTGAAACCTGCCGTGTATGACCAGCCCATTTTGCAAATACAGGGAGTGGTAAGGACTCATTGAGCGGTGATATCCCTTTTCTCCCATACATCTGTAAATCGAGATTATGGGATTACCAAGTATTACGATCAGGGGGAGATTTGGGAACAGCGCTTGAATTGGCCATATAGACAATAAAATACTAAAGGACATATATCGGCTTACTCCATACCTATTTTACACAAGGCGGTTTTTATGCATAGTTTGCTACATTTAAATAATCTTACAAAGGATTACAACTACATTCCAAGACTTTTTTAATTTGGAAAAACCTTTCATGAATGAGGTCTTAATGTGTTTTAATCTGATGGTGTAATCATATGTTTTTTATTCTTTATCTTTATGTAATGGGATTTAATGCATATATATTTTTATTAAATTAACTTGTCAATTGCGCTCTTATTTTTTAATTGGAAGTACTCAGAAGTACTCAGTAGGAGCTGCATATAATAATTAACTTTTTTGATTTATAAGGAGATTCTTGTTTATAACATTGATTAGATTACTAAATTGTCTATGCACCTGAATATAATTGTACTTTGTTCAATTAACTTACTAGTCTGTTTTTTTGGAGGATGAGAGGAAACCAGAGTACCTGCAGGAAATCTACATAATGACAGGAACAACATACCACCTCCACACAGATAGGGCCCTGGATGGGAATCAAACTCATGACCCCAGCTATTGTACAGTATGTATGGCAGAACCCGGGTCATGTCTAAAAAGAGTTTGTCCTGTTAGACTCTGGTAGCGCCGACAATAATTTGCAAATTTTTTTTACCCAAAATATCATCTTAGTTGCAATACGAGGTGACTAGGATGCACCAGCAGACTGTGCTGATTAATTTGCTATGTGACACTTATATCTGTGTGCGAGTCCCTGAATCTGTATATGATGTGCTATGATGCACACCAAGTCCCATTGTGCTTCGTATACAGTCAAACACAAATATACAAGTGTCACATGTCAAATGAATCAGCAGTCTCCTGGTATGTCCCAGTTACATCACATTGGGAAAAAACATGAAAAAAAATGCCTGATGCTAGCAGAGTTGCATGGGACCTAGTGGCAAGCATCTCACATTGCATGGCGTATTGAGGTTAGTTGTATGAGGACACAGCTGTAGCGCAGTAGCGCTCTCCACACAACAATTATGGGCCTGATTCTTTACTGCATGCACAGCTGCAATTTGGTTCAATGGGGACTTGGGAAAAAATGCTAATGCCTTTTGCACAGAGATGTCTACCTCTAGCATCTCACATCCACTGCTCACAAACAAAAGCGGGAACATCGGTCACACATCTGTCACTTCATATGACCTCTTAGCAACCCTTTGCTGTCTCAGACAGAGTGGCTCTCCTAAGATACCGGGGCCTCTCCAGCAGTGAATGAATTTGCAGTGGCTGACAAGGGAATGCCCAGAAAATGGTTCCGGCAGGCCAGCATTTTTCTAGTCACCCCTTTTCACCTCCCCAAAATGTTGACTACCTGCCACTCACTTTGCGATAAAATCCTCTCTGAGACTGACATCACTAATCATTCGCTGCGCGTGCACATTGCAGCTTTAGCACATGTGCAGTGGCTACAAACCACTCCACTGCATACCGCATCGACATTGTGCCTTGGTATCAGGCCCAGGTGTCAGGTTTTCCCAAGAACTTGCAGTAACACTTTTATCCACTTGTGGTCTCCAAGAGCTACAGCAACAGTTTTGCTGCAGGACCCCCTTAATATATGCTGGGTGTGAAAATGCAAAGCATGTTGAAAAATATGGTGAGTGTACCATCACTATGGCAAAGTGGTAAGGTCTGTGGTACGTATTGTAGATTTAGATTACACTGTATGTTTAAATGTGTACAAGTTATTCAGAGAAAGGGAGTAAGTGGATTTATCTTGTAAATAGTTATAAATGTAAATGTTATGCAAAATGACAAAGACAGAAAGGTGGCACCAAATATAGAGGCTAATTCAGCTGTACACGCTGATTATCGGGTATTTGCGTGTGCCCAGTACCCACTCTGAGCATGTGGCACATGCAGCCCCTGCTATGCCTCTGCCTGATTGACAGACCGAAGCATTTAAGGGGTGGTGTGGGCTGGGGAAGGCTGGTGTTTGCAGAAACAGGGGTGTGTCTGCCCCGTTTTAAAGCAGTGACAAATTTAGGGCCTGTGTTCATGTATGCAGGTTCCTGACCTCGCAAGCCTGCCATCCTGTGTAAGCTGAGGCTTACTTAGCTAGCAAGTGCCGTCCACCCAGGTAATCACAACATATGACCTCAGTTGCAGTGCTGGGATCGCAAATGCAGCAAGGGGTGTCAGACACCTCCTGCTGCATTCACATATTTGCAAGGTCTGAATTGAAAAGCTGCTTGCATGCAGCTTTGCAATTCCGTCCTGTGCTTATTTAACCCCATAGTGCATAAAATTGTATAAATCTCTTAAATTCTTAAAGCAAATACATATGTGCATACCAGAAAGAGATAATTCAGGTACTCATCTAAAATCAATGATCTGGACTTTTTTGATGTTCTTATATAAATGCTAAGTACTTACAGTGAAAGATAAATATTGAGTGTATCATTTTCAAATAAATAAAGGTTGTTGTTCAAATATTTAGAACTGTGTACTTTGCTTCAAAGGCATTTCAAACACGCTGTCCCTTTATTGAAAAAGCACAGGGGGGGGGGCAGTGACTTCCTCCACTTCTCTAGGACTTTAAGCACTGAGTATATGTATCAAATATTTAGCAGAGAAAAAGTGGATACATTTCCCATAGCAACCAATAAGCTTCTGTCATTTCATAGACTGCTAGATAAATGTCAGTTAGAAGCTGATTGGTTACTTTGTTCAACTTCTCCACTTTATATCTCTCATGGATTGTATACATACATACGGTACATCTACCTGAAGTAATTTCTCAGAAATGTGTGCAATGTACAGGTGTATTTTCATAGGACACTGACACTTATAGTATATATATATATATATATATATATATATATATGTAATTACAGTCTATCATTGATAATATTATTATTAATATTAATTAATTTATCATGTCATTTGCACTAAGCACTATGAGCCTATTCTTGTAGGCTAATTGTAGCTGTTTATGTACTTATTTAGCATGGGATATGAAGATGGAAAGAGAGAGAATTCTGGATCTAGTGCAAATCAGACTGGATGACTGGATGTGGACATCTATGGAACACTGGACCTCATTTAGAGTCTCTCGTTAGGGCACGATCGCTTGCTGGGAGAGATAATCACATATCTGCGCATGCATATAATTCGCAGTGCGCCTGTGCAAGTCATTGGTTGCGATCTGATTTTGCTAGCTCTCAAGCAACTTTCAGGTTGCTGCTTTGAGTGACAGATAGCGCTGTTTGTGGGTGGTAAAAGGGGAAGGTGCTTGTGAACGGGGGAGTGGTTGTGTGATCGCAGACGAGTCTGACCATCAGAACGGCATTTAATGGGTGTGAATAATTAGCAAAGTAGCGGCATTGCACACGTGCCTTTGTTGTTTTTTAGCCTGACCCTTAGCGCTGCGAGCAGCTCCGATGGCCCTCAATGTTCACGATTAATCAGACTCTTCCCAGAGATGACGTGTGCTGTGAATGACAGGTGGGAGGTTTTATAGGCCAGTGTATGCTAACTGCTGTTGCTCACTAAGACATAGCGGGTGTCCTTACAGCGCAAAGAGCGATCGATTGATTTGCATACCTGGCCCCTTTTTGCAAGCGACCAATCACATCTTGCCAGAGACTCTGAATGAGGGCCACAATGTGCTGTGCAGAATGTGAACCTTAATTCATTGACTTTCCACTGGATGGAAATCTCTCTTAATTGACCACCATGGATGTGGGATTTAATGTATTTGGCAAGTCTTGAGATGGACGTCAATGACTTCCTCTGGACTAGAAATGGATTTCAGCATATTGATCTGGATTGGATGTTTACCTTGAGATATCAGATGCATAGCTACATCCATGCCAAAGCAGAGGACCAATAATATTACTAACCAGTGTATTGTAGTTTTTGTGGTTCACAGGGTTTTTAAATGGTAGGGTTGCTACCAGCCTTCCCCTTCAACCCAGCTCTCTCTAAGCATGTCTGCTCCCTAACCTTCAATGTTTTCCTGTGCCTTGATCACATGTTTAATGATGTCTCATTTCAAGAAACCCTCTCTTGACCCCTCCTCTCTTTCTCTCTCTCTCACTGTAGCTCCATTTCTTCGCTCTCCTTTGCTTCCAAAATTCTTGAAAGACTTGTCTTGAAACATCTGACCCACTTTATCTCCTCCCACTCTCTCATTGATCCTCAGTAAAGTCACAAATTACCTAATCCTAATAAACAGACCACTTCTCATTTCTCATTCTGTAGTCCTTGTATGAAGTGGTTTATTATGGATGCTTTGAAGATAATTTCCTGGCACAGTCACTTGAGTGACTGAAGCCAACTGGGCTTTCACTGGCTTGATTGCATCCTATGTTGTCTGCTGCTCCATCCCCTGGTGTTTTTAAAGATTTATTCTGCACATGATCTTCTCTTATCCTTTGGGCCCCTCAGCAGTGAATTAGCTGTGTATGACTGCCTACAATACCACAGAGTTTGCACTCCAGAAAGCCATGTGAATGGGATGGGATGTTGCAGAGTGGAGGTTGCAGCTCTTCTTTACATAAAACAGTATTTGAAAGAAAAAGATTCTTGAAGGGTTCTTCTATTAGGGTCAAATAAGTATTAAAAAGCATAATTTAACATTTTTGTGAGGGAGAATCTGTGGCGGTCTGTCCACCTTTCTGACCTCCTAGGTACTGAACCAATCTTTGCGAGTCTTTAGGGCCACAAACTTTGTGATTGGGGTGGATGTATATATATATATATATATCACCAGCATGCATAACAAGAGACTACCCAGGGCAATATATTTTTGACGGAAAAACTTTATTGAAAGGCATATAATACACAATATTCATTGTGGAGGTGTCATTGATCAGAAGCCTTTAACAGTAGTTATAGCTGGGCAGGTGGGTGATCTCTTCCTCACCTTGATGATTAAAATGATATTTGCAGCTGGTACATCATTTTCTCCATCAATGAAGATCAGTATAAAGGATTTTTTCAGGAGGTCCATGTCTACATTACAGTAACACACTTTGTAGAATTCCAAATACCTGTGAGCCTCTGAATGTAGGCATTTGCCAAAGAAAGACCATGATATGACCATATGGGACTGAATAATGGCTACAGCTCAGTTAGAATTCTTTCCTACCTAATGGCCACATTTTTTTTTGCATGAACCAGCCATCAACCAGGATATTTATCAAAACATGGTTTAATCTATGTACATGTATGCAGGAAAGAAGCTAAGTATGAACCAATGTAGAGTTAATAGTTATGCCACTAATCTCTGAAGAGCTCTAATGATTTCCTTATTGCGTACACTATATACAAAAGGATTTATCACGGGGATCACTGTTGTATAGAGCACACTCATGATCTGCTGTAGATTATTGTATTTTTCTGATGGTGGCATCAAGTATACAGAGAAGCCGTTAGCATAGTAGATGATCATGACAGTGAGGTGGGATGAGCAGGTGGAGAAGGCTTTTCTTCTTCCATCCCTTGATTTTATATTCAGTATAACACTGATAATCTTTTTGTATGACATCACATTGATGAGGAATGGACAAAGGCCAAATAACACCATGTTAACATACATGACTATATAAATCATGTTTGAGCCAGAACATGAAATATTAATCAGAGCTTTAGCATCACAGAAGAACTGATGAATGTCAGAATGACAGAAGGATATTTTAAGAACTGAAACTACCCACAACATTGAGTCTAAACATGTGCATAGCCAGATCATCATCACAAGCATGATGCATTTCTCCTTGCTCATTTTCTGGTGATAGTGTAAAGGATGACAGATTGCAATGTATCGGTCATATCCCATCACAAATAAAAGAGAAACCTCTGTGGTGGCAGCTATAATAAAAAAATATATCTGAGTTAAACATTGTGTTAAAGATACTATGTTATTCCGAGATAGCAAGATGTCCAGCAGTTTGGGGACAGTTACTGTTGTGTAACAAATATCTACAAATGACAAGTTAAATAGAAACAGATACATGGGGGTGTGTAAATGGGAATCCAAACATATAACTGTAATTATAGCTGTATTCACCAGGACTCCAAACAGATATATTAGGAAAAAAACACTGAAAATAAGGGGTTCATCACAGGCTTTCATTAAAAAAAATGGCCTAATGTGGAATTTTATAACAGACGTGTGGTTCTCCATGAGATTCTGTCACCAGTCTGCAAGACAATAATTATAATATATACATATATATAAGTTATGCCCACTCAACAAATGTAAAGACACAGTTTATATTTATAGAATGTTTTTACTAGAGATATGCACACACCCACGTATTTTGGTTTTGGTTAAACCACCCTCAAGTGTTTTGGTTTGGATTCGATTTTGGTTTTGGATTTCTTTCAATTTTCTACAAATCTATAAAAACAGCTAAAACCACTTAACGTGGACCTGTTTACATGGAATTCAAAAACCAAGATTTATTTTTTAAATCTGAGTTCCGAACTTACAGCATGCCTAAGAAGGGTCTCGGTTCTACTTGAAACCTGAAATGTGATCCGAGCCGAGACTCGGTTTGACTTGGATCCCCTCAGTTCAGGTGTGTTCATTTATCAGGAAATCTAAACTGCACATCTCTAGTTTTTACATGTATTCATGTCACATGCATTATTTTAATTTGCCACAGAGCTGTATGAAACTAGGTAAACTTTTCCTTTGACAATGTAATGTTCCTTGCTGACTCATAATAAATTAGACAAATTAGGGAAATCTTATAGAATGCAAAATATGTCTTTCTAACTGAATTTCTTTTAGAAGAGGTGCATATTTTATGGTCTGCTAGTAAAATAGCATAAGAGCATAATCTATAATACCCATGTATTAGGGGGTAGCAGAAAGACCTGATACAGTTTGATATCCATGATACATTACTGAAATTTTGCCATTCTGCTACCTGGGTGCAAACATGAAATCCTGACACAGTGCTACCCAAGTGCAATCCTCATTTCTTTTCACTCTGCTACATGAATACAATTCTGACCTCAAGCTACTAATCAATTGCAATCCTGAGTTCCTTGACACTCTACTACTTTAGTTAAAATATTAAAACTCTGCAGTCTTTTAAAATACTTGTATGACTTTTTTTATTAACCCAAACAGATCTGCTATATTACAGATTGTTATTGCATTTGACTTAACATTTTTTTTTCTAACTACTTTAGAGCACAAATATGAATTATATTAACTATAAGAGCTACAATTGTGATATATTTCTGTGCAAACTTTAAAATGTTGTCATTTTTAATTTATTCTGTAAATGTTAAATCTGCAAAATGTATATATTGGAATTAATATATTGGTCAGTGCTATTAATATGTAAATAAAATTCTGACTATGTTCAAAAATATTGACTCAAAAATATGCTGGTACACAGGAATAAAACACATACTTAAAATCAGAGCTTGTACACACGTCCGTTGAAACACAATACTGGTAGAAACATGGAATAAATCCATGTAATTTGTCATTACTTTTAAGGGAGTCTGTGAAGTATAATGTGTCTCAGGGTTTCCCTACAGCACAATGTACTATGTTCTTCCTGAGATGTCCTTCAGAGCCCCATTGTCCTTCACTGAGCATTAACACTGCAGTCATTGTTGAAGTTTATATTAAACAAATCAAATGTAACATTTGCTAGAAAATGTGTGTGAGTCTGCAGGACTATTTAGTTTGTTTGTTTATTTGAATGTCAGCATCAAAGTACATTTATTATGCTTCAGAATGCACATAAAGACTAAAGCTGCATACACACTGCTCGATTTGTTAAATGAATGATTTTTCCCTTGAAAAAATGAACAAAAATTGTTCATTAAAATCATTCATTTAGCAAATGCAATGAACAATTTTTACAAACTACAAACAAATTGTCATACTTACCATAATGAAAATCGTTCAGTTGGACTGTCAGAATGGACGATGAACGATGAACTACAAACGTGAATGCGCATGAACGATTATCGTTCATCGTTTTACCTCTGAAATGGAATGATTTTAATAAACAATTAAACGATAATGATTTAATTATAGTTAAATTGTTTGAAAAATCATTGTGTGTGTACGCACTTTTAAAAACAGATGAGAGTGTACAAGTAATTTTTTGCTTTTTCTTATCTTCCAAAGACTAATGTTACAGTGCTGGTGTAATTTAGCTTTAGATGATATCTTCCTCATTGGTACAAAATTACATTGACCAGGAATGAATCATAGATAGACTATATAGTAGCATTCACAATTATGCTTTCATTATAATCATATTATAGTACTATTCATTATACATATTTCTAACATAAAAGTTAGTCTTTTTTGTTTCCTTACAAAATGTTTCCAACAAATCCTTGTTAAAATACATCAGATATTTCAATTTTATGACAAACATTATCTATACCTTCCTCTATGTCTGATAATGTACAGTGTGTGTTCTATTACATAATGACAAGACCAATAGTGCTTTCTCATTATATTTGGTTCACCTACTACGTGAGTAAGGTAGTTGTGTTTTAAAACTTATAAAAACATGAGAATGCAATTAAATTCACAGAATGGAAGATAAATATAGTGATCATAAAGACCAGCAGTAAATGTAGTCTATGTTCCTGACTCTACAATTCATAAGGATTAGATAATGTGTTCATTATTCTTCTGCCCTCTCTCATATAGTCAAACACTTGGGAAATTGTATGTAATATGCATAGAATATCAGAGGCATCTATGGATTGTATAAAAACAGGATGTGATGTCAACAAAACAAAAATGCAAGAAAACTATAAAACAAGTAAATTATTAAAATAGTTACATATACACTTTTGGAAATACAGTACCATTTACAAATAAACATGTTCCCCAAGTTTAGCATTGCTGGGGACTTTCGCCTTTCCTGAAGGTGAGAGACAGCTGCTGCTGAATCACCCCCGCAGTATAAGTTGAGGTTAGATGACACAGTGAAGGAGGCAATTTGTCTAAGAGAATTCTAGATTATTCATTTGAAAAGGAAGAATGGTGAGATGGGGTAATAGAGTTTAGTTGTACATAATGGAATGTGATGCATATCAACATACTGTATATTGCAGTTAGTAAGTAACCCTTACTGTATAAAAAATGTAAGCATATTTTATAGCCTTAATATTATTGCTTATTAATTCAAAGTCATACTCTTTAAAAGTCCAAATTCTGAATTAACCCCCAAAAATAAATCATGATACTTTGCTGACATAAAGTACATGCATTTTCTACCAACTGTACATAGTACATGGTACTGTGCTGATACTGGCTTTCAGCTACAAACACCTTAAGTAATATTCCTCATGTCTTCAAGTCTATCTGTGAAATAAAAATATAAAAGTTCTGTTGTGTAAAATCACTGTGTAATAGATTACATACCATAGAACATGTCTTGTCCTAGCCCCTGTTTCATGTTAGAAACAGATTATATATATACAGTATAAGATGTTATACTCTACCTATACAGTATGGTAATGAAACACCTCCAGGGAAAATTAAAATATTATGTCATTACATTACTGAAGCAAACTGCTCTGGGATATTGATTGACTCATCTGCCTTTAAAAAGTTTACTTTTCATCAAATTAATTTTATGATTTCAAAGTTCTAAGATTTATAATAATAATTATATTTAAAATTCTTGTACAAGAATTTGTATTCTAATTTTACTTTTCCATTTTCCATTAAATAAACAGAAAAATAAATAAATATACAAATATGATTCATGTCTGTTTTGCTAAAATCCTACTACCATTATGCAGTTATGAGTTCCTGACACTCTGCCATTTAAGTGCTCCTGACACTCTGCTATCTATGTGCTATGTCTAATCCATGTCTCTCAGCTATCAATGCCTAATCATGATTTCCTGCAGTTACAAATCTGTCTGTGATCTGTCTGTTTTTAGTGGGATGGTGTGTACTGAGGTTGCTAGGCAACTGCTTTCCACTCTTACTCAGTATTAATTAAGCAGCACCTGCCCTGACTGACAGCTCTCAGGGCTGCTAGTTCACACACATTGATGGGTGCTGATCGATCTCAACTGCTTTTGTCATCAATGGCAGAGAACCAATGGTTCTCTGCTATCAATGGATGAACAGTAGTCAATATTTTTTTTCTTTAGTGACAGGATGGAGCATAGCCCTGTGATTGCTAAACCCTGTCCCCATTTTTCATTGTCCCATGGCCTGGCATGCCCACAGTAGAGGTGACCATCGAAGGGGTGCAAACCATCGATGGTTCACCATAGATGGTTTGTGTGCCATTGATGATAATTACTGATGGACCCATTGATTGTGACCATCAATGGGCACCCCACCAATGGCCATCCATAGTTCACAGCTGCTTTAATCAACTCTATGTTCTTGCAGTTGTTCACATGATCTCATTCCATGAGCTGATTGGGTGTTACCGACATAAATGCACTCAGTATATTCACTGACTTGTCTATGTTAGATTTTACCTGGACTAGCTCCTGTCCTTTCTGCTCCTGAGGATTGTGCTATTTTATGCATTCGATCCCAGCCAACTCTAAATTCTTAAATGCTTCTGTTCAGTGTCCATCTCCTGCCTTCTGAATTGACATGCCGTGTATTCTGCAAATATAAAATATAGTGGTCAATTACATCAGCTTAATGATATTGCACAGGTACTTGTAAAGGGCTTGGTTTACTCTGAACCACAGAAGAAAAGGGTATTCCCTCCAGCACACTGCAACAATATCAGCAAAAAATACTTGAACCTTACATGATAATAGAAATTCAGAGGTATTAGTTGCATACATTTGCAAATATATGATTAAGCTCCAGGCCAGCATCAAGGCTCCTCTATACCGGCATCCCTAACATTCAGGGGTTCATATCTGAGGTGCAGGACACCCCATAAGAGTCCAGCCAAGGACCGTCCCCAGGGCATCACACAAAAAAGGCAAATAAGGTGATAGTGAAGTGTAAAGTATAGATGTGTCAAGATAATCAATAAACTGTTAATATAATAAGAAAGAATTAAAATTACATAAATAATAAACAAACAATTAGAAAGGTGATGGGAAAGTATCTATGTGAATTAAGTGGTGATGCCCTGAAAAAGGCCCAGCCAGAGCAACTCCAGGGGCCCCACGCCCAAATGCTCACCCCAAAATAATAGATGCTACCTAATAGTATCACCCACTCTGGTTCATATAAATACATAGAAGAAATAAACAGGTGCACTGTCAGCCAGAAAACAACCACTTGAATAAATAGAGCCGCTCACACATGCAGGATCTGCTCCTGCTAAAATGGACAATGGGAAAAAGTGCAGTGGAGCGCTGGTTTAATCAAGTGACCACACTAATTAATGCAAATGATTTATTACAAAAATAGAACAGTCAAATACATAAAATACATACATTAAGTATCTACATTGGCACGGTATTGTAATGTGGATGAGCAGGTAAAAAGTGGAATTGTTGTAACATAGGACCACTCCAGGGTACAATAGCTGGAAATGTCCACAAGCAAGCTCTGTGTACGTCCACTATGATAGTATGCTGTCAGCAAGAACATGTTAAGCAAAAATGCCAAAAGGATTCCAAATGACCAGAGAACTGTAGTCACCTGTAATGTGAAGCCGTTTCTCACACTGTATCAATAGCATCAGGAGTGCACCTGGATCCATTCCAGATGGGGACTGGGCACACCACGCTGGCATAGCTAGTTCTGGGTGTGGTGACAGGAGCCTTGCCGGAAAGGAGTCCTATACCAATGGAGCATCCAGCCTGTTTAGCCAGATGGAGAACACACAGCCGCTTAGCAGACTACCAGCAGCTCCCGTCACCACACCCAGAACTAGCTACGCCAGTGTGGTGCACCTGGCCCCCATCTGGAAGCATTCTCTGGTCATTTGGAAACCTATTGGCATTTTTGCTTTACATGTTCTTGCTGGAAGCATACTATCATAGTGGACATACACAGAGCTTACTTGTGGACATTTCCAGCTATTAGACCCTGGAGTGGTCCTATGTTACAACAATTCCACTTTTTACCTGCTCATCCACATTACAATATCGTGCCAGTGTAGATACTTATTGTATGTGTTTTATGTATTTGACTGGTCTATTTTTGCAATAAATCATTTGCATTAAATAGTGTGGTCACTTGATTAAACCAGTGCTCCACTCCACTTTTTTTCATATAATTACATATTAATGTACTGCACAATAATAGCACATATATAAATGTATAAGCCGACAGCTGACTTACCTAGGAGGTACCCCAGAAACCTCCAAATGGCACTATATGGACCAGCACATCCTCCCAATGCTGTTTCCCTTCATGCCTCTGAGAACTGAAAATAAAAAATATAGTGGTCACTCACATCAGCTTAATGATATTGCACAGGTGCTTGTAAAGGGCGGGTTTTCTCTGAACCACAGAAGAAAAGGGTATTCCCTCCAGCACACTGCAACAATATCAGCAAAAAATACTTGAACCCTACATGATAATAGTATTTTTTGCTGATATTGTTGCAGTGTGCTGGAGGGAATACCCTTGTCTTCTGTGATGGCATGTATGCTGTTTGTACAATTTGTCCTGCTTGAGACACCATAGCTGCGATTCTCCCAAACAGGTCCTCACTTCTAGGTGATAACAACTATGCACTACTGAGATCAAGTTCAGGTGGTAACTAAGTCCTAGTGAACACTGTGGTTTCGGGAAAGTCCTCTGTTATTGGTAAAACATTTCACACCATAGTTCTACATAGGGGTTATCAGCCTTAGAAACTTAGGTACATAACACCTGCCACTTTGCTACCACAGTGCAATGACGAGTTCCAGAGAGTCTGCTCTCCATGTACAATCATGAATTCCTACCACCCTGCTACTTGAGTGCAATCTTAAGGTTTTGACACTCTGCTACCAGATTGCAAATATGTGTCCTTTCCACTCTGCTATTCTAGTGCATACCTGAGTTCCTGATTCTCTACTTTCCATATAATTCTGGCATTCTGCTACCAGCCACTAATCAGTGTAATCCTAATCCCATTAAACTCTTATACACTTGTGCTCCTTTAAATACCTGAAATATTGCTATCCATGTGCAATTATGAGTTCCTCAAACTTTGCTACCCAAGTACAAACCTGAGTTCCTGCTACTCTCCTACCATGACCCTTTGCTACCCAAGTGCAATCCTTTCACTGTAGTTTCAAAGTGACCCTCAAACTACGGTCCCTGTTTGCCATCTGGAGTACCTAAATTTGGCTATACATGCACAATTCTACGTTCTTTCCACTCTGCTACCTGCAATCAAACCTGAGCAATCTTCAATCAGAAGATACTTTACTACCAGAGTGCAAATATTAGTTTCTCATATTCATCAATTACAATCCTCAGATCCTGTCACTATTCGAGTGCAAGCCTGAATTTAATGTTACTTGGCTACCCATGTGTAATCCTGAGTTTGTTACTCTATATTCTATATGCCCTTTGCACTCTACTATCCATGTGCAGTCCGGAGTTCATAAAACCATGCTACCTGAATGTAATCCTCAGTTTTTGCTACCCAAGTGCAATCCTAAATTTGACAGACTCTAGTATTTATATGGTTCTTGTGCTCTGCCACCCAAATGCAAACCTGGGTTCCATAGAACTCTAATAATTGAATTCAGTCCTGTATTCCTATAATACTGCTACATGAGTGCAAATATGAGTTTCTTACAATCTACTTCCAAGTACAATTTTCACTACTTTTCACTCTTCTTTCAGAATACAAGCCTTATCTCCTCCTACTATTTAAATTAAATCCTAATTTAAATGATTCTCTTATACCTACAGTATGTGCTATCTTGTGAATATCCATGTGCATTTATGAGTTCCCTAAATTCTGTTGCTCAACTGCAATCCTGAGTCTGTTATTGCTATGAATAACTATTAGGGTTAATGTAATGTGACCCTTTTTACACATTCATCTGTTGTTCAAGCTTTGTGTGTGTCCGTGTACAGTAGTCAGAGCAACATATTTTGCTTTGAGATGTTGCTGAACAAATCTGTGCAGGGCATGTAGTGACATGTGCAGATACATTTTTATTGAGGGTAAATAAGTCAATAGGGTTGTTCTCAAGACACCAGCTGGTGACCTTGTCAGTTCACATAGCTAAACATATCAAGGGGGGAATGTAATTAGCCCCATTAAGTTAACAGGTGCTAATTGATTGGCTGCCCCTATTCAATTAGCCCTGCTTATCAGGGATTTTTGTTATAGTCTCTTGAGCCCCGTACCGAAATCTCAGATAAATGTAGGTTACCGAGTTATATCACGTAGAAAATGCATATCTCTGTGAAGTTTTCATGGACTCTATGAGTTGATGACCATTAACTGCACTTAATGCCCATTTTTAACACTTGTTATAAAGGGGCTCAGGTGAAAAAGGGAGCCAAATTTAATAACCTTACATGACAAAGCCAGAGACTTCCTCCCCTTTTCACCCATGAAAAGTTTTAACTCCTTACTGAATTTCCCCTGTCACGGAACATGGTCTTAGCTACCCATACAGGGTTAAACATTCATTTGTTGCCATATCTAAAACCTCCAACAGACTATCCCAGTGATTACTGCTCACCTGGCTGCTCACCTGGTCAGCCTGACCAATTACCTGTTACCACTTCCTATATATTTCCAGGCCTAGGAAAGACTCATTTCCTGATCAACTGTGTTCCTTCCTGAGGATCATTCTAGGCTCAGTGTATCCTGTGCTTCCAGAGCTTTCTCCTATTGAAACTTTCCTTGCTGAGACTCAACCATTACACACCTTTACCATCGCTGTTTGCTTCTCAGCACTGCAACTTACAAATCACATACAGATTACCACCAGGACTGTTTACCATTTTGCAAACACAGGATGTGGTAAGGACTTAGGGAGTGGATGAAGATATCCCTTTTCTTCCATATATCAACTTATTACAATACTGCTATACCTGCTGGGGGCTGTTAGTCTACATCATGGGATTATCAAGTATTTTGGTTAGGGGGAGGTTTATGAACAGACTTTGAATTGGCCGTATAAACAATAAAATACTAAAGGACATACAGTATATTGGCTTATTTCAAACCTGGCTTATGCAAGGTGGATTTTATACATATTTTGCTACTTTTTTTATCAGCTCACAAAGGATTTCAACCATATTCCAAGACTTTTATAATTTGGAAACACCTTTCATGAATGAGGTCTTAATGTGTTTGATTCTGGTGGTCTAATCACATGTTTTTTATTCTTTATGTTTATGTAATGTGATTTTAATGAATAAATATTTTGATAACTAGGTGGGTGTAAGTGGTGCAGTGTCTAAGGTGCTCAATCAGGGTCCACACATCTTTTCAGGTATAAATAAAAGAAAAGTGCTTTACTCGTCAGCATACTGTAGAAAGAAAATAACAAATGCCTAGCCCCGTTCAGGGCACTGACTCACTTCGCTCCTGACTACCTTTGGGTTTAAGTCTGCAAATAAAAGTCCAAAGTGTCTCTCTGCTCCCTGCAGAGTAACACTAGGATATTTATCCTGGCATGGCCTCTGGCCTCTCAATTGTCAGCTGTCCAGACACAGGCTCCTGCCTGGTGTTTAGCTGGCTGGCTGCCACAGCCTCACAGTTGCAGTCTCAACTCAGTCTTTTAGAGGTTTCAGGTTCTCCTTACTTCCTGTGGGTCTGAACCCCAGCTTCCTAGCCACCAGTGGCTTCCCAGAACACACTGGTCTCCAATTGCAGTCCCACCTGGACTGTCTGGCTGCTCCAGCCCTCCCTGGGCTCTGACCAAAGGGCAGCCCAAAGGTGTGTCAAAACTCAGTTTATCTTCCCTGTGTGGGCAGATTCCTCCAGACCCACACAGAATACATGGCTCACTATTGCCATCTCTGGTGATCTGGTGATCTTGTGACAATATATATATTTATTAAATTAATTTGTGAATAATTAATTTTGTATAACATTTTTTGAATCAGAAGTACTCAGTAGGAGCTGCATATTATCATTTACTGCTTTGATTTATAAGGAGATTGTTGTTTAGAACATTGATTAGAGTACTAATTTGTTTATGCATCAGAATATAATTGTGCTTTGTTCAATTAACTTACTAGTCTGATTTTTGAAGGACGGAGAAAACAGAGTACCTGCAGGAAGTCCACACAATGACAGGAACAACATACCATCCCCACACAGATAGCTCTGGCTGGGAATCAAACTAATGACCCCAGCTACTCTATGTATGGCAGAAGTGTTAACCACCTTGCAATGGTGCTGCCCAGATAGGGATGTGTCACACCTTAGAAAGAGAGGCACTATATCACAAATAACTATGCCATGGAGCTGCACCAATTATATGTCTTTTTGTGTGTATATATATATATATATATATATATTTGTCCCATGAAGACTTGCATCCAAATAAGAAGCATAGCACTGCAGGATTTTTGTGAAAATATCACATTATGATTTTATAAATAATACATCCTAATCCTCTTCTAAGTCAACATCTCTGGACCTCTGAGAACCCAGTCATCAGGACTGAGGAGATGCAAGTGTAAAAACCAATGAAACACCTTATCAAAGTACAAGAAACACAGTGGGGTGCTAACCTTATACCACCAAAATAAGGATGAAATCGCCTGCACCGGACAACAAGGAGAGTCCAGCAGGTGTGCGTCACAGCTCCAATGATGTCACGACTGTGTCGTCAGCGGTTGCCAGGACAACCCGCGATGCTGTCTCAAACTCCGGTGCTGGCAGAGAAAAACACCATGGTGAGATAAGCGGCAAAGCAATAGTGTAGCTGTAAGAGTGCTCTGAATAAGAAAAAAAGGAAGGGGCATGAGACAGATAAAAATGAGGGAAAAGAGAAGAATGGCTGAAAATGACAAGAGATAAACCAATGAAAATAATAAAAAAAATGAACACATAAATAAAATAAAAACAAACCAATGTGTAAATAAGAATAAATGTAAAGCAAGAAAAACAAAATCAACAAGCTAAATGAAATGTCCAGTGTAAAATGAACTGTTAAAAGAATGAAAACAAAACATGAAAAAATAAGCAAAGCTAACATCAAAAGAGAATGAGGAAAAATGTCAACAAATAAGTAACACCCACAGCTTCAGCGACCGACCAGGTTGATGGTCGCGATGGTCAAGACCTGACCATGGGTTGGGTCTTGGCAACCGCAAGCCCCAGGGAGCTTCCTGCTCTGATCGAGCTGGAAGCTCCCCACTGACATCACTGGTGATGGCAGTGTAGCCACCCACAAAATGGCAGGTGTTCCTTAAGGAACACCTCCGTTTGTGAAATCACCCCGCCACTACACCAGAAAACAGGACGAGCTGTCAATCAACATCGACAGCCACCCTTTTTGTAGTGAGCTCCGGAGTGAGATAATTTCTCTCTCGCTCTGGGGCATGCACAGTGTGGCCGCTGCACATGCGCAGGGCCTAAACATTGACCCGGTTGCAAGCGCTCAGCACTTGCGACTGGGTCTGAATGAGGTCCTTTGTCTTTGGTGGCAGTAAGATGTGACCAACTGTACCAATGTTCCTTAAATTTATTGACCACTGCATCCAAGGCATCTATTAGATCAGTGGCATTGCTGGTTATGCGCGCCACCCTGAGCATCTGTGAATACAGTTATCCAGCATTTAATGCCTTTGGATGATGGCTGTTAGCTTCTAACAGGGTATTTCTGTCTGTTGGCTTATAAAATACAGAGGTGGATAATTGCCCTTCACATAGTTGAACTCCACAACATACAGCAATAGTCAATATAGCGGATATACCAAACAATATGTTTACTAAAATTAGTATTAGTAAAAAAAAATTCTTGTTCTTGTTTGAAGAAAAAATTCCCCGGAGGAAGTATACCATCATCTTCTGAAAATGAGGAACCGAGAGGTTGATTTCCTACTTCATGGATCCACCTTATCAGATCACTATCGACAAAAATTAATTCCCAGAGGTTATCGAGTGTATAATGTTCTGACAATAGGCCATAAGAACACTGAATTTTGTTGTAGATGGGTAGCAATTTTAAATAAATGAAGCCTGGACCTCATGGTGATAGTAGTGGAGGAAGCAGGTCGAGAATTGCAGGTGATAGGTAAAAAAATTGAAGAGTATAGAAAATCTGAGGAAATCACTTTGCAGGAACCAAATAATAACAGATGGTGGCTCAAACTCAACCAACAAGTTGATAATTGTAAAACAGAACTACACAAGTTCAAGAAATCTAAATGACAGGTGGTACAAAATGATTATGAAGAACAAAGGGTCTATCGCTGGCTCACGGGCACAGAACCATCTAGATGTGACAATTGGTCACTATCTAAATCTAACTGGAGATCACGTCACAAGCAACGTACTAATGAATGCTATACTTCAAATAGCGATTTTGTAGTGGCTGATTCTGATAAACCCAATGTGACACAGAGACCCCCTTTAGGGGCAAGAACTCGGCCAGAACAGTACCTGCAATAGACCAACCAGAAGAGGTGGCCAAGCCCAAAGGATCTTCAGGGAAAACCACCAGAAAAAATAACTAATTTTTAATCTTTCCTCTAAAATACTTACACCAGCAGAACAGTCACTGCTGAATAAATGACTTTCTTTTGTGCCCACTAATGCACATGTTGAATTTGAATGGCAGTTAGACCTACACCAACTGGGATGTAACTTAATATTACGTGAATACTTCCAGAAGAGTCCTTTACATTCCATCAGGGACAATAATGCTTCTATAACTAATAAGTGTACCAAATCTAAATTCAATCCGATCTCTCCGAATTCTTCTATCAAAACTTATACCAGACTTATGGATGACTCAGTTAAACATTTCATCAAAACTCCTACTCGCATCTATACCAATTTGAAATGGGATGAGACACAGGCATTAAAATCTTTAAGCAAAGATATAAGCATAATCATCAGACCTGCAGATAAGGGTGGCAGTGTGGTCATACATGACCGAGCCAAATATAGAGCAGAAATCATAAAACCACTTTCAGCTGCTGATACCTATCAAAAGCTGGATGGGAATCCAACTGTTCGCTTTCATAAGGAATTACAGGAAGTATTACGTATAGCCGTCAACAATTCCTTCATTGATTCCAGAACCAGCAAAGCACTATTACCCCAGTGTCCTATAGTACCGGTGTTATACACCATACCAAAAATTCATAAAAACCTTAACAATTCCCCTGGGAGACCTATTGTCTCAGCCAGGGGAGGCCTATATCAAAAAGTGGCAGAATTTTTTGGATGAACTTCTACAGCCGCATGTGACAATATGAGACACTTATCTTAAAGATACCACAGCATTTATCAATTTTTTTGTCACAATTTACTGAATTGTACACCTCTATCCCACATACTTATGGTTTAAACACCTTGCAACAATTATTCACAACCTACAGGAAGCATTCCCCTTTGATAAGGATTTATTTTTACAGCTTTTGCATCTGGTATTGACGCATCATTTATTTTTATTTGACGGAAATGATTATCTACAAACAGCAGGATGTGCCATGGGCAGTAGTGTAGCCCCAGCCTACACAAACATTTACATATTTAAACTAGAACAATAATTTTTCTTTACTAATACTGATTTTAGTAAACATTGTTTGGTATATCTGCTATATCGACGATTGCTTTATGTTGTGGAATGGTGGCGATTAACAGTTTGGCATTATGATGGAACAGATTAATCAACTTTCGTCTCCAATCAAATTTACATATCAAACCAGTTGGGATTCTATCCCTTTTTTGGATGTTAGAGTTCAACTATGTGAAGGGCAATTATCCACCTCTGTATTTTATAAGCTAACAGCCAGAAATACCCTGTTAGAAGCTAACAGCCATAATCCATAAGCATTGAAGACTGGATTACCATATTCACAGATGTTCAGGGTGGCGCGCATAACCAGTGATGCCGCTGATCTACCAGATGCCTTGCATACAGTGGTCAATAACTTTAAGGAATGTGGGTATAGTTGGTCACATCTTACTACCACCAAAAACAAAGTCCTTGCAGCCACCAGATCATCCATACTTCAACCAAAACCATCCCAATCAGATGACAACAAGTTTGGATGGTCTACTAGATTTTCCACAGCAAGCCCTATAACTCCTCAAATTAGCAAAGCGCTGTGGCCCATTGTCACCACTGATGTAAGCTTACCAAGTCTTAGAAACACCAAAACTATGACTAGTTACAAACGGGGGAAAAATCCACGTGACCATCTCGTCAGAGCAGATATCACCGATTATAAACCCAAAGTGGGCCTTTTTGGACAATTACGCTATCAAATAATCGACCAGATTCATCCCATGCCTAGAGGGGGTGATAAACATGCGTCCCTCTTAAAACTAGAATCACGATGGATTTACAAACTGGGAACTCTTCAACCTAATGGTCTTAATGAGAAGATCAACTGGAATAATAATAATAATTTAATTTAGATTGCGCTTTTCTCCTAAAGGACTCAAAGTGCTTTACATTTGCCTTTACAGTGAAAAATACAAAATAAGCTTAAACAAGGGACATTAGTGAAATGCTTGGGTGAAGAGGTAAGTCTTTAATGCTTTTTAAGCATCTACAGCTAACCCGGATGACATACTTCTGTGGTATCATTAATTGACCCGCACAGTGATTTGTGCATAACATCAATTTATTGAACTCCAATTGTTTTGCATCATTTAGTTCTAGATACTTATTTGTTGTCATTTTTACTCAATTTTTTTTGATGTTAGCTTTGCTTATTTTTTCATGTTTTGTTTTCATTCTTTTACCAGTGCATTTTACACTGGATATTTAATTTAGCTTGTTGATTTTGTTTTTCTTGCTTTATGTTTATTCTTATTTACAAATTGGTTTGTTTTTATTTTATTTATGTGTTCATTTTTTTATTATTTTCATTGGATTATCTCTTTGTCATTTTCAGCTATACAACATTTACACTAACACTCTTATTTTCAGTCCTTTTTTTCTTCTCTTTTCCCTCATTTTTATCTGTCTCATGCCCCTTCCTTTTTTTTCTTATTCAGCGCATTTTTACAGCTACACTATTGCTTTGCCGCTTATCTCACTATGGTGTTTTTCTCTTCCAGCACCGGAGCTTGAGACAGTGTCACGGGTTGTCGTGGCAACCACTGATGACACAGTCGTGACGTCATTGGAGCTGCGATGCACACCTGCAGGACATCTCTCCTTGTTCTCTGGTGCAGCCGATTTCATCCTTATTTCGGCGGTATAAGGTAAGCTCCCCACTGTGTTTCTTGTTCTTTGACAGGGCATTTCATTGGTTTTTACACTTACATCTCCTCAGTCCTGATGAAGGTGACAAAGGGGCATATGAGCCCCGAAACATTGGTCTATTTTGACAAATGGTTTTAATATAACACTTTGCATTTTCACTAATCTCAGAGTGCCACTGGTTGCTTCCTATATATGTATGTATGTATGTGTGTGTGTGTATATATATATATATATATATATATATGCACACAATACAGTGCTCTGGCACTCGTTCACTCAGTGTCAATGATCATGTAGCCCCAGCTTGCTCCAGTGCCCTCCGAGGAGGACAGCACCACCAAAACAGAGAGCAGACAATATTCAGGCGGCACACGGGGATTGATGAATATGGTACCCTCAACGGAACTAACAACTATGTTGTCTTGAGGAAGGGGTGCAAACACCCCGAAACATTGACTCACGAATAAATTCCCTCCATCGAGGGTACTATTTTCATCAGTCTCTGAGTGCCGCCTGAATATTGTCTGCATAATATATACATACATATATATATATATATATATATATAACTCCAGTTATAGGATGGCACTCCCACAGAGAAATAATGATAGTCCTGGTTGCCCTCTGCAAGCATGCCAACACGTGGCAGCACTAGTACAAACATATACCATCAGTGGCACTCCAGTTTGAAAAAATCACAAATGCAGGTATCATCAATGTTTCAATGTATTTCTCACATCGTCATCAGGATACAAAACACATCACAATTGCACTTACTTATACCCCTCCACCATACACCGCGTGCATCCCCGCAGCTTCTGGGTTCCGTCAATGTAGATGCCCACAAATGACGTCATCATGCACGGCCCGTTGCCATGGTGATACTAAAAAACATTAAAACAGAAGGCAATCTGCTATGCAAGTACTTATACACAATCGATGCTTGGTAATCTTATATATGAGCACCTATATGTGCAATATTAACACATTATACATACAGTCAAATGTTGTAATACATAAGCGTCACAAATAAATAAACAAATTCAATGGATACATATTGAGCATACATAAATCACGTCAAAGGTGAGGGATACTGTCCATAAGGACCTGTACATACATATTAGTTCCAAAAAACCTCAATCACTGCCCACACTGAGGTAATACTGAACATACATCCACAGTCGAGGGGTTGCAAAAACTATATTACCGGTAATTGCACAAGCAATTACAAACAAGTTCCTAGGATCTATCAGCCTAGATAAAACAATGCAGGCCCAAATTATCATTTAAACCCTTAGGATACAGAGTGCCCAATCTATAGATCCAGTGCGACTTGCATTGTAACAACCTATGTGACCTATTCCCACCCCTCACCATCAGTGGTATATGGTCAATAAGCATGTACCTAAGTGTAGATAGACCATGGCCAGCAACCGCAAAGTGCCGTGCCACAGGTTGGTCACTAGATCCAGACGTAATGGCCACCCTAATTGCGGAACAATTTACAGCCATATTTTCCCGAAGGGTACATTCCATTTTACCAACATAACTAAACCCACATGGGCATGTTATCAAATAGACCACATATTTGGTGGTACAAGTTAATCTATGTCGAATCACATATCTGGTCCCTTTGTATGGGTGAGAAAAACTATCTCCAGTGATCAGGTATCTACATGTCAGGCAGTTAAGGCATTTATAACACCCATTTTTCTGTCTCAAAAAGTGCTTCACCATATTACCTTCCCTCTCATTGATGTCAGCCTAACTATCCAGTCACGGATGTTTTTACCATGTGAATAGCATGTCATAATACCAGTATCTGTTAGATTCAAATCACCGTCATCTTGTACTATTTTCCAAAAACGTTTAGATATAGACCTAACACCATCACTAGATATACTAAAATGGTTAATCCAAGGGATACAATCTTTTTTAGATTTTGTTTGTTTGGACTTCAACAGTTGTTCCCTCGGAATCCTACATGCTCTATTCTTGGCACAAATCAGTAACTCCTGATCATATCCCCTTGCCTGAAAGTCATCCATCATAGTTTTAATTTTCTAGTCAGCAACTCCCTCGTCACTGCAAATACGTCTTGCCCTTATAAATTGGGAATATGGTAAACTATACTTGGAGTGTTTGGGATGGAAACTACTGGCATGGAGAAATGTATTCCTATCCGTGGGTTTGCAGTAAAGAGATGTACTCAATTTGCCTTGCTGATTTTGTATCTCGATGTCTAAGAAGGTTACACGTTCAATATCCACCCAAACACTTAACTTAATGGGACTGCTAGATGCATTGTGTTCACTAATCACCTTTTCCAAAAGTTCCCTAGTGCCTGTCCAGATTAGGAAGATGTCATCGATGTATCTAGTGTAGAAATAAATCCACCTAGATACATCACATGATGAAAAAAATATATTCTTTTCAGCCAAAAACATATATGCATTGTCGTACGATGGGGCCACATTGGACCCCATCGCACTGCCACTGCGCTGTAGGTACACCTTCCCATCAAACATAAAATAATTATGTGTTAGAACCATCCTTAACAGTTCAAGTATCAGTTTAATATCAGGCCCTTTATACAACGGATTATCTTTCAACAGTTGAAATACAGCATCAATCCCTTCATCATTTGGTATCACCGTGTATAAACTGGATACATCAGCAATGCACAGAAAACTGTGTGGTGGGATGTCTCCAATGGCTAATAATGTTTTCAAAAAGAAAGTAGTATCCAACAGGGAGTCTGGGTGACCTATTACACAGGGTTGAAGTAAAGAATCTAGGTACACAGAGGTAGGCTTGAATAGCGACCCCCTCACCGAAATAATCGGCCGACCGGGAGGGCTATTCAGCCCCTTGTGTACCTTAGGCACTGTGTACAATAAAGGCATGATCGGAAATTTAGGTTATAATGCATCACACAAGTCCTGAGATATAATTCCATCTGCCACAGCACCTTCCAAACAGTATTGTAATTCACCTCTAAAGCATGCAGTAGGGTCCACATCCAGTGATATATACACATTATTATCAGACAGTTGACACAACATTTTTGTCCAGCATATTCATATAAGTCCTGATTGATGGATCCTGTGTCCATTAATCCATCGATCAGGACTTCTATGAATATGCTGGACAAAAATGTTAGCAAATTGGTATCTAATAAATCAAATGTCCAACATAACCTGAATAGAAATGCGTTTCAGGTTTTAAAGCGACTTGCATCCAATTATGATATTGTAATACGACCCGCTGATAAGGGCGGGTCGATTGCGATACAGAATTTGACAGATTATCGTAGTGAGACACTGCGTCAACTGTCTGATAATAATGTGTATATATCACTGGATGTGGACCCTACTGCACGCTTTAGAGGTGAATTACAATACTGTTTGGAAGGTGCTGCGGCAGATGGAATTATATCTCAGGACCTGTGTGATGCATTATTACTTAAATTTCCGATCATGCCTTTATTGTACACTGTGCGTAAGGTACACAAGGGGCTGAATAGCCCTCCTGGTCGGCCAATTATTTCGGCGAGGGCGTCGCTATTCCAACCTACCTCTGTGTACCTAGATTCTTTACTTCAACCCTGTGTAATAGGTCACCCAGACTACCTGTTGGATACTACTTCCTTTTTGAAAAAATTATTAGCCATTGGAGACATCGCACCGCACAGTTTTCTGTGCAGTGCTGAGGTATCCAGTTTATACACGGTGATACCAAATGATGAAGGGATTGATGCTGTATTTCAACTGTTGAAAGATAATCCATTGTATAAAGGGCCTGATATTAAACTGATACTTGAACTGTTAAGGATGGTTCTAACACATAATTATTTTATGTTCGATGGGAAGGTGTACCTAAAGCACAGTGGCTGTGCGATGGGGTCCAATGTGGCCCCATCGTACGACAATGCATACATGTTTTTGGCTGAAAAGAATATATTTTTTTCATCGTCCGATGTATCTAGGTGGATTTATTTCTACACTAGATACATTGATGACATCTTCTTAATCTGGACAGGCACTAGGGAACTTTTGGAAAAGGTGATTAGTGAACATAATGCATCTAGCAGTCCCATTAAGTTAAGTGTTTGGGTGGATTTTGAACGTGTAACCTTCTTAGACATCGAGATACAAAATCAGCAAGGCAGATTGAGTACATCTCTTTACCGCAAACCCATGGATAGGAATACATTTCTCCATGCCAGTAGTTTCCATCCCAAACACTCCAAGTATAGTTTACCATATTCCCAATTTATAAGGGCAAGACATATTTGCAGTGACGAGGGAGTTGCTTATCAGAAAATTAAAACTATGATGGATGACTTTCAGGCAAGGGGATATGATCAGGAGTTACTGATTTGTGCCAAGAATAGATCATGTAGGATTCTGAGGGAACAACTGTTGAAGTCCAAACAAACAAAATCTAAAAAAGAGTGTATCCCTTGGATTAACCATTTTAGTTCATCTAGTGATGGTGTTAGGTCTATATCTAAACTTTTTTGGAATATAGTACAAGATGACGGTGATTTGAATCTAACAGATACTGATATTATGACATGCTATTCACATGGTAAAAACATCCGTGACTGGGTAGTTAGGGCTGACATCAATGAGAGGGAAGGTAATATGGTGAAGCACTTTTTGAGACAGAAAAATGGGTGTTATAAATGCCTTAACTGCCTGACATGTAGATACCTGATCACTGGAGATAGTTTTTCTCACCCATACAAAGGGACCAGATATGTGATTCGACATAGATTAACTTGTACCACCAAATATGTGGTCTATTTGATAACATGTGAGTATAGTTATGTTGGTAAAACAGAACGTACCATTCAGAAACATATGGCTGTACACCATTCCGCAATTAGGGCGGCCATAACGTCTGGATCTAGTGACCAACCTTTGGCACGGCACTTCACGGTTGCTGGCCATGGTCTATCTATACTTAGGTACATGCTTATTGACCATATACCACCGATGGTGAGGGGTGGGAATAGGTCACGTAGGTTGTTACAATGCGAGTCGCGCTGTATCTATAGATTGGGCACTCTGTATCCTAAGGGTTTAAATGATAATTTGGGCCTGCATTGTTTTATCTAGGCCAATAGATCCTAGGAACTTGTTTGTAATTGCTTGTACAATTACCGGTAATGTAGTTTTTGCAACCCCTCGACTGTGGATGTATGTTCAGTATTACCTCAGTGTGGGCAGCAATTGAGGTTTTTTGGAACTAATATGTATGTACAGGTCCTTATGGACAGTATCCCTCACCTTTGATGTGATTTATGTATGCTCAATATGTATCCATTGAAATGGTTTATTTATTTGTGACGCTTATGTATTACAACATTTGACTGTATGTATAATATGTTAATATTGCACATATAGGTGCTCATATATAAGATTACCAAGTATCGATTGTGTATAAGTAGTTGCATAACAGATTGCCTTCTGTTTTTAAGTTTTTTAGTATCACCATGGCAACGGGCCGTGCATGATGACGTCATTTGTGGGTGTCTACATTGACCGGAACCCCGAACCTGCGGGGATGCACGCAGTGTATGGTGGAGGGGTATAAGTAAGTGCAATTGTGATGTGTTTTGTATCCTGATGACGATGTGACAAATATATCGAAACGTTGATGATACCTGCATTTGTGATTTTTTCAAACTGGAGTGCCACTGACGGTATATGTTATATATATATATATATATATATATATATATATGTATATGTATATCTGTGTGTGTGTGTGTGTATATATATATATATATATACAATCTCTATATATATATATATATATATATATAGAAGAGGGAATAGGCACTCACCATTCAGTAGGAAAAATATTTAATGACTCACATATATTGCATGACAAAATCAACGTTTCGGTCCTACCAGGACCTTTGTCAAGACAGAGACAGTCGCCACAAAGCTACCACCAACAAGACACACAGAACACTGTCACCTCTACCTGATGATATGGCCACATCAATTAGTAAGCTCCACCCTGTTGATCAACACTCCGGAAATGAACATAAGAGAACTAATGTTACATACACATCGTCAAAACAATGTGGAGATACTTACAACACTATATATTGAGAAACACCCATACCGCTAGTGCAGCATCAGCCGCTAGCATGTTATTAGTCCACAAACAACTGCAGTTCGTGCCTGCATCACGTCAAGACTGGAACTAGCATGCGCTCCAACAAATGGAACGCACCATCCCCGGAAGTGATGTAACAGGGCAACGCCAGCTGCACGCCTAAACTGTTGCTAAGTTACACTGCATAACAATAAGCCGGTACTGTACTAAATCATATATCATAAATAGTCACAACTACAGGCTGCATAGGGACAATCCCCACATAAGAAACACACTACACAGAACTGACAACATAAATCAAAATAGATAAATCACATAGATAATTACTAGGGGACTTAGCATAACAGCAAGCCTATGACATACTGAATCGTAAATCAAAAGTGTTCACCACTACAGGTGGCCTTATTATAAAGATAAATACCATAGCAATATTCTCAATTAGAAACATGACAGTACATTAGATTCATTTAGACCTCTTGGTGAAATAACATCCAAACGATGGATCCACCTTGCTTCACATTGAAGCAATAGGCAGCCCCATTTACCCCCCTCCTAAGTGGTGAAATGTGATCTATCATGCAATAGCGTAGGCTTGCAAGATTGTGTTTGTATGTAGCAAAATGACGGGCGACAGGTTGTTCGCTCGTCCCGCTTAACAAAGCTGATCTAATGCTAGAGCGAAGCATAGCCATACGCTCCTTGAACTTACACTGGGTCTTACCAATGTTAGATAAGCCGCAAGGACACAGGATCTGATAGATAACATGCATACTATTACAAGTCAAATGATATAATATTTGATATTTTTTTCCTGAATGTGGATGATTAAAAGTACTGCCTAAAATCAGGTATCTGCAAGTAACGCATGAACATTTAAAACAATCTGGTCTTTTATTTGATAAGAAATGCTGGCCAGATTTCTCTACTGTAATGTCAGCCTTAACAAGGAGGTCATGCAAGTTACTCCCCCTAGAATAGCTAGGCATAATCATAGTGTCCTGTAAGGGTAAACTATGGTCAGTTTGAATAATCAACCAATGTTTCTTAGCAATCTTACCAATATCGGTCGACCTCACATTAAATCGATTGACCCAAGGTAGCTTCTTATCAATGGTGGATCTAGATTTCTTAACTAATAAATTGGACCTATCTAATGCTAATACCCGGTTCTTAGTTTCAAGTAAGTTGGTACGATTATAACCACGTAATATGAATTTCTCAATCAGAGCATTCATCTGACAATCTGCTGTCAAAGGATCACTATTAATCCGCAATATCCTCAGCATCTGAGAATATGGAAGACTGAGTTTATGGCTCATTGGATGACAGCTATGCATATGGAGCATGGTATTACGGTCAGTGGTTTTAGTGAAAACAGACATAGATAAAACATTGTCAATCTTAGTAATATGCACATCGACAAAATCAATATTAACTTGATCCATCCTAACAATAAACTTCACCGGACAATCGATGGTGTTATGCTGACTAATCAAATTTAGAAAAGATGATTCACTATCATTCCAAACAAGAAATATATCATCTATAAACCTTGTAAAGAATATGTAAACAAATAAATTCCCTCCATTGAGGATACTATTTTCATCAGTCTCCGAGTGCTGCCTGAATATTGTCTGCATTTTATATATATATATATATATATATATATACAGTCAGGTCCATAAATATTGGGACATTGACAGAATTTTCAGATTTTGGCCTCTATTCACCACCACAAAGGTTTTGATATGAAACAAACAAGATGTGCTTTAACTGCAGACTTTCAGATTTAATTTGAGGGTAATTACATCCAAATCGGGTGAGCAGTGTAGGAATTACAACAGTTTCAATATGTGCCTCCCACTTTTTAAGGGGCCAAAAGTAATGGGACTATCAACTCAAAAGCTATTTCATGGACAGGTGTGGGCATTTTCCCTTGTTATTTCGTTATCAATTAAGCAGGTAAAAGGTCTGGAGTTGATTCTAGGTGTGATATTTGCATTTGGAATCAGTTACTGCCAACTCTCAATATGAGATCCAAAGAGCTGTCACTATCAGTGAAGCAAGCCATCATTAGGCTGAAAAATGAAAACAAACCCATCAGAGAGATTGCAAAAACATTAGGTGTGGCCAAATCAACTGTTTCGAACATTCTTAAAAAGAAATAACGCACCGGAGAGCTCAGCAACACCAAAAGACCCGGAAGACCACGGAAAACAACTGTGGTGGATGACAAAAGAATTATTTCCCTGGTGAAGGAAAACCCCTTCACAACAGTTGGCCAAATCAAGAACACTCTCCAGGAGGTAGATGTATATGTGTCAAAGTCAACAATCAAGAGAAGACTTCACAAGAGTGAATATAGAGGGTTCACCACAAGATGCAAACCATTGGTGAGCCACAAAAACAGGAAGACCAGATTTGAGTTTGCCAAACAACATCTAAAAAAGCCATTACAGTTCTGGAACAACATCCTATTGACACATGAGACAAAGATCAACTTGTACCAGAGTGATGGGAAGAGAAGAGAAGGAAAGGAACTTCTCATGATCCAAAACATACCACCTCATCAGTGAAGCATAGTGGTGGTAGTGTCATGGCGTGGGCATGTATAGCTGCCAATGGAACTGGTTCCCTTGTATTTCTTGATGATGTGATTGCTGACAAAAGCAGCAGAATGAATTCTGAAGTGTTTCGGGCAATATTATATGCTCATATTCAGTCAAATGCTTCAGAGCTCATTGGACAGCGCTTCACAGTGCAGATGGACAATGACCCGAAGCATACTGCAAAAGCAATCAAAGAATTTTTTAAGGCTAAAAAGTGGAATGTTATGCAATGGCCAAGTCAATCCCCTGACCTGAATCCGATTGAGCATGCATTTCACTTGATGAAGACAAAACTGAAGGGAAAATGCCCCAAGAACAAGCAGGAACTGAAGACATTTGCAGTAGAGGCCTGGCAGAGCATCACCGGGGATGAAACCCAGCGTCTGGTGATGTCTATGCATTCCAGACTTCAGGCTGTAATTGCCTGCAAAGGATTTGCAACAAAGTATTAAAAATTGAAAATTAGATTTAGGATTGTTTAGTTTGTCCCATTACTTTTGGCCCCTTATAAAGTGGGAGGCACATATAGAAACCGTTGTAATTCCTACACCGTTCACCTGATTTGGATGTAATCACCCTCAAATTAAATCTGAAAGTCTGCAGTTAAATCACATATTGTTTGTTTCATTTCAAAGCCATTGTGGTGGTGAATAGAGGACAAAATATGAAAATTCTGTCATTGTCCCAATATTTATGGACCTGACTGTATATATATATAATCAATGTATGTACAGCCATACTCACAGTTATACACTTAGTAATCTGGATGGAGCAGAGCTTGAGTAGAATGTCTAGAGGCAGCCGTGGATGAAGATGGCAGATATGTATTATAAGCACTGTGTATTATTACATGAGGTGTAATTTGTGAAACAGTTAAAAAAACAGTTATCTGCATTAACTGGACTTAATATCTTCTATATCTTTTCATTCCTGCAGGTATGAATTCCATTCCCAAGTGGCACATTCTTACTACTGCTTTCCAATTGAGTCTCACTCAGATCAGCTATGTTTTTAAAAAGTATGTAATCCATTTCCATCTAGCAAGCTACAAATTGTTACCTACAGTTCTACCTCATGAAATTTATCTATGTTTGCAATGACTTTGATGTAATGACTTGATTGTAATTGGTATTACCTTCATGGGGGATGTTGTTCAGTAAAGCCTACAGCCATGAACAAAAGTTTTAAGAATGACACAAGTATTGGTTTTCACAAAGTTTGCTGCTTCAGTGTTTTTAGACCTTTTGTCAGATGTTACTATGGTTTACTGAAGTAAAATTACAAGCATTTCATAAGTGTCAACTGCTTTTATTGACAATTACATTAAGTTTATGCAAAGAGTCAATATTTGCAGTGTTGACCCTTCTTTTTCAAGACCTCTGCAATTCGCCCTGGCATGCTGTCAATCAACTTCTGGGCCACATACCGACTGATGGCCCTCCATTCTTACCTAATCAATGCTTGGAGTTTTTCAGAATTTGTGAGTTTTTATGTTTGTCCATCCGCCTCTTGAGGATTGACCACAAATTCTCAATGGGATTAAGGTCTGGGGAGTTTCATGGCCATGAACTCAAAATATTGATGTTTTGTTTCCTGAGCCACATAGTTATCACTTTTGCCTTATGGCAAGGGGCTCCTTCTTGCTTGAAAAGGCATTTTTCATCACCAAACTGTTCTTGGATGGTTGGGAGAAGTGATCTTGGAGGATATTTTGGTACCATTCTTTATTCATGGCTGTGTTCTTGGGCAAAATTGTGAGTGAGCCCACTGCCTTGGCTGAGAAGCAACCCCACACATGAATGGTCTCATATAAATGAAAGAAGAAAATCAAATGGTGGAATAATAAGAATTAAGACAGACAGTGAGAGTCTTGTAGAGGGAGACAAGGCCATAGCAGATCATCTAAATGGTTTCTTTGCTCAGTATTTACTACAGAAGTAGAGGAAAAGGTGCCACATTTAAGTTGCAAAGATATACATGAGGTAGATACAAGTATACTTACAGAGGAAAAGGTCCTAACAGTACTGAAAAACTGAAGTGGACAAATCAGTAGGGCCAAATGGGATACATCCAAGGATACTAAAATAGCTTAAAGTGGTGCTGGTAACACCATTAACATTATTATTATTATTATTATTATATATTTTTTTCAAATCTGTGTTTATTAAAGTCAAGGAAGACACCAGTACATACAATCAATCAAATGGCCAGATATGGTCTAAGCAAGAGACATTTATACAAAGAAAAAAAAGGGAGGAAATCGATCACATAAGTTTTACAAATAACATTTAAGTTATAATAGAATCATGAAATTATAAACGGTCCTAAAATTATAATATGGAAAATAGTGGCTAGAAAAAACCCAAATATAAACCAGAACAAGAGAAAAGAAAGATTAAATGAAAACCGCAGACAAAAAGAAAAGAAAAATTAAAAAAAAAAATAATAAAAATAAAACTAATGGGTCGCTTGTGTCCGCTATGAGGTTGTAGAAGGAGGAGGGGGGGAATGGCACTATAAGAAACATAATCTGAAATGTCTTTAAAGCTTTAACAAGGATACCAGATGTTAGTAAAGTAAGAGGAGGGCAATTTTGAAGAGGATGTTAGATCCCCAATAAGCATTTAGTGATCTATTCTCTGGACCACGAGAGATAGGAGTGCAAACCAAGGATCTCCAAAAGCACGGTATGGTCCCTCTCACAGCATTCATCAAGTGCCGAATTAGGGACTTTTTAAACTGTGATGTGGGTATATCCATAAAATTAAGAAGCCAAAATTCAGGTGTGTTTGGAAACGGGAGAGCAGAGACAGTTATAGATCACCTCTGCACTGTTTTCCAAAAGTCACTCAACTCCTAACATTGCCACCAGATGTGGAGCGGTTAGTCCTGTGTTTTATTACATCGCCAACATAGGTCTGATAAATTTGGAAACATCTGACACTGGGTATTGATACCACCTAGAGAGGATCTTATATTGAGTCTCTAAAACTTGCAAAGAGGAAGAGCTAGCAAATGTGAAACTAAATATCCATGACCAGTGCTCATTAGTCAACTCCCCTGTCCATTCTACCTGCCAGGCATGTACATAAGAAGGCAAGCCTACAGTTGGGGTTGCAAAACACATCTGATATAGTAAAGAGATAAGATGTCTAGGTGGGGCCTCAGCCATGCAGAGAGACTCAAATTTGGTAAGAGTCCATCTGGGGCTATCAGTATTGAATTAGAGAATATAATGTCAAAGCTGGAGATAAGCCCAGAATTAATGAGTGAATTAAAACTTTTGCACAATACTGTATATGTAGTAATTAAAAAAGAACGCGCTCAAAAGGACCTTTAAAATAAAACTTAACTTAATGGAGAATACATTTTAGCCCAGGACATTATGTCATAGTTAATGAGAGGTTCAGGAACTGAGCTCCTGCTGAAAAAGAGCACTGTATACTTGATACCAGTATACAGTGAGATACAGTAGATCTCACCAGCATGCATAACAAGACAATTCCCAGGGTAACAGATTTGTTACTTAACTACTTTATTAAAAGGCATACAGTTCACAATATTCATTGTGGAGGCGACATTGATCAGAAATATTTTACTGTATGCAAATGCAAATAATTACATAACTGGTTGGGAAGTTTGTAACAAGCAGTGGGACACAGACTAAGTAATGTTTTGGTCCAAGTTGGGCAGGTTGGTGGTGTCTTCTTTAACTTGATGATTAAAATGATATTTGGCTGGCACATAATATTCTCCATCAATGAGGATCAGTGTGAAGGTCTTTCTTCAGTAGGTCAATGCCTACTTTACAGTAAAACACTCTATATATATACAAATACATGTGAGCCTCTGAATCCAGGCATATGACCATGCAAGACAATGATAAGACCATAAAAGACTGTATTATGGCTACAGCTCAGATAGCATACTTTCCTGCCCAATGGGCAGTTCTTTATTGTTAGAAACAGGACATTAACCAGAACATGGTTTGATCTATGTACATGGATACAGGAAAGTGGTTAAGTAAGAATCATTGAGGAGTTAGCGGCTATGTCACTATTCTCTGAAGACCTCTAATGATTTCATTATGGCGTAGACTATATACAAAAGTATTTACCACAGGGATCACTATTGTATACAGCACACTCATGATCTGCTCTAGATTATTGTATTTTTCTGATGGTGGCATAAAGTATACGGATATGCCATTAGCATAGAACCTGATCATGATGGTGAGGTGAGATGAGCAGGTGGAGAAAGTTTTTATCCTTCCATCCCTTGATTATATATTCAATATAACAGTGATAATATTTTTTTTTTATGACATCACATTGAAGAGGAATGGACAAAGGCCAAATAACACTGTTAACATACATGACAATATAAATTATGTTTGTGCCAGAACAGGAGCTATTTATCAGAGCTTTAGCATCACAGAAGAAGTGTTGAATGGTGAAAGAATGACAGAAAGATATTTTAAGAACTGAAACTACCCACAACATTGAGTTTAAACATGCACATAACCAGGTCATTGTCACAAGCAGGATACAGATCTTCTTGCTCGGTATCTGGTGGTAGTGTAATGGATGACAGATCACAATGTATTGGTCATACCTCATCACAAATAAAAGTGTAACCTCTGTGGTAGAGCTATAATGAAAAAAAATGTCTGAGTTGTACATTGTGTGAAAGATACTGTGTTATTCTGAGATTGAAAATGTCCAGCAGTTTGGGGACAGTTACTGTTGTGTAACACATGTCTACGAGGGACAAGTTACAGAGTAACAGATACATGTGTAAATGCAAATCCAAACATATTACTGTAATTATAGCTGTATTCACCAGGACTCAAAACAGATATATTAGGAAAAAAATGCTAAAAATGAGGGGTTCATCACCGGCTTTCATTAAAAATGGCAAAATGTGTAAATTTATAGTAGAAGTATAGTTCTCAATGAGATTCTGTCACCAGTCTACAAGACAATAATTATAATATAGAAATATTTAAGTTATAACTTATAGAAGTGCAAACACTTTTGGTTTTGACTTTGGTAAAACCACTCTCGAGTGTTTTGGTTTTAAATTTTTTTACAATTGTTTAAAATCGATAAAAACATCGAAAATCATATAATTTGGACCTATTTACATTCAACCCAAAACAGTATATATTTTTTTAAATCCTAATTCCGTATTTACAGCAGACCCGAGCTGGGACTTGGTTGTACTTAGAACCTCAAAAGTGGTCTGTGCCGGAATTTGATTTGACTTTGAACCCCTCAGTTCAGAAGTGTTAATTTTTCAGGAAAACCACACAATTCTAGTTTTTACATACTGTATATTCATATAACATGTGTTTTTTAAATTTGCCATAGAGCTGTATAAAACTAGATAAACTTGACATTGATTGTAATGTGCTTAGCCGACACATAATGAATGAATTAAAATGATTAGGGACATCTTTTAGAATGCAAAATATTCTTTCAAACTGAATTTCTTTTAGAAAAGGTGCATATTATTTGGTCTGCTAGTAAAATATGCACATACAAGTAAGTACATTGAAGAAATTAGAGCATATTGTGTAATACACACATATCAGGGAGTAATGGAAAGAACTGATACAGTTTGATACCCATGATACATTACTGAAATTTTGCCCTTTTGTTATCTATTTGCAAACATGAGTTCCTGACACCCTGCTCAGTTCTTTCCACTAATTTCTGAGCTCTTGCTACTGTACTACTCGATTGCAATCCTGAGTTCCATGACTCTCTTCTACCTGAGTGAATATATTAATACTGTGCAGCTTATAAATAATTTTATGCTTTTTTATTGTAAACCCAAAAAGACATGCTTTAAATGCATCTTGCATATATTACAGATTGTTATTGCAATTGGCTTAACATTTTAATTTTTTTATAACTACTTCAGGGCACAAATATCAATTATATTAACCAAATAAGAGTTACAACTGAGATACATTTCTGTGCTAACTTTAAAATGTTGTCATTACCAATTTATACTATAAATGTTAAATCTGGATAATGTATATATTGATCAGAGCTGGTAATGCATAAATTTAATATGTTCAAATATATTGACCTGAAAATGTGCTGGGACACAGGAGAAAACACATACTTATTAATAGTGCTTGTACACATGAACGTTGAAAATACTGGTAAAAATATGGAATAAAACCTTGTAGTTTGTCCTCACTTTAAATGAAGTCTGTGAAGCTTAAGGTGTCTCAGGGTTTCCCCACAGCAGTGTTCTATGTTCTGCATGAGCTCTCCTAAAGAACGTCATTGTCTTTTTCTGAGCATTAACACTGCAGCCATTGTTGAAGTTGATAGTAAATGAAGCAAAGGTAACCCTTGCTAGAAAATGCCTGTGTGTGTCTGTATGTATTTATTTATTTGAATGACAGCATCAAAGTACACTCATTAGATTTTCAGAATGCACATTAGAGACTTGAAAAACAAGTGAGAGTGTACAAGTCCATCTTTGCTTTTTCTTCTCTTGCAAAGAATAATGTTATGGTGCGTACACACGGTATGGTCAGTCAGTGATAATGATATCGCTGACTGATTGACCAGCACCTAACCGGTGTGCTGGATGATCGATATCCATCATCCAGAACACCACCAACCCACCAATGATGGCCAATGACCCGCGAACAAGGATCGCAGGTCAGTATAGCAACCTGGTCGATATCGACCAGGTTGGCCTGCATGCATGGGCGATGGATGGTATCTTTATCGTCCAAACCTGCCAACGCATTGCAGGTCATTGGAGGGTTGGAAGGAAGGGACCCAAAAATGCATGATATGAAGGATAACGATATGATGGATATCGTTATCATTTATATTGTGCATTTTTATTGTACCGTGTGTATGCACCATTACAGTGCTGGTGTAATTTAGCTATAGATGATATTTCACTCATTAGTTATCATTACACTGACCAGGAATAAATTATAGATAGACTATACAGTAGCATTCACAATTATACTCTCATAATCATATTATAGTGCTATTCTCATTCATATTTCTATGAAAGTTAAAGTCTTTTTAGTTTCCATAAAAAATGTTTCCCTACAAAACCTTATTATAATACATCAATATTTACTTTTATGACAAATATTTTCTAATAAATTCCTGTGTATCTGATATTGTATTTGTTCTATTGGATAATGACAAGCCCAATAGTACTCTCCTTTTATATTTGGTTCAACAATACTGTAAGTAAGGTAGTTTTGTTTGAAAATTTATAAAAACATGAGGATGCAATTATATTCACAGAATGGAAGATAAAAATGGTGATTATAGAGACCATCAGTAACTGTAGTCTATGTTACTGACTTTACTGTTCTTTGGGGTTAGAGAATTAGTTCTTTATTCCTCCACCAGCTGTAATTTAGTCAGACATCTGGGAAATTTATGTTATATGCACCAGAATGCCAGAGGCCGCTATGAATAGCATAAAAACAGGACGTGATTTCAATAAAACAAAAATGTGAGACAATAACAAAAAAATAGTAACTGATTAAAATAGTTACATATCCACTTTAGGAAATACCATTCTCAAATAAATGTGTTCCCCTAGTTTATTATTGCTGGGGACCTTTGCCTTTCCTGGAACTAGGGGGTACATTTACTAAAATGAGAGTTTTTAGAAGTGGAGATGTTGCCCAATGCAACCAATCAGGTTCTAGCTATTATCTTCTAGAAAGTTAAGTTAAATGTTATGAAGAATCTGATTGGTTGCTATGGGCAACATATCCACTTCTACAAATTCTCACCTTAGTAAATTTACCCCTGAGAGGCAGCTGCTGCTGAATCACCGTCATTTTATCATTTGAAGTTACATGATACAGAGAAGGAATAACATGTGCCTGATAGAATGCTAGATTATATACTAGAAAAGAAACCATGGTGAGATAGGGTAATAGAGCTTGGGTGCACATAATGGAATGAGATGCATATCTACATATATTGCAGTTAGTATATAACCATAACTACATAAAAAACTAGCATAATATTAGCATATTTGTTTTAAAGCCTTAATATGTTTGACTATTAATTTAAAGATATACACTTTAAAAATGCAAATTCTAAAATAACCCCAAAAAAGAAATAAATATGTTTTTACTAATAATCAAACAGTGTAACTGACACTATGCTGAAATAAAAGTACATACAAAGTGTTTTCTATACGAAGTGTACCAGGACATTTTAGATTCAACTAATTTTCTACTCACTATACATACTGTAGTCAGAGCCGTAACTAGACTTTTTGGTGCCCTGTGCCAGAAAGAGCATTGGTGCCCCCCTCATTTTTCAAAGGGACATAATGCACCCAAAAAAAGGGCCATGGCCTCATGGGGAAGGGCCAGGGAAGAGATAGCAGAGGTCAGGAGATGCTGGGGATGAAATAAGAGGAATCTTCAAGCATAGAATGATAATTAACAGAAATTTGACAGGCCCAAACAGCACCCCCTGACCTGTGGTGCCCTGTGCGATGGCACCGGCCGCACTACCCTAACTGCGACCCTGACTGTAGTACATGGTACTGTGCTGGTACTGTCAGCTACATATGCCTTCAGTAATAATCTTTATATCTTCAAGTCTATCTGTGGAATCATTATATAAAAGTTCTGTTGTGTAAAATCACTGTGTAATATATTACATACCATAGAACATGCATTTGCAAATACATGGGAAGCTGCTAGGCCATATAACAGCTTCTCTGTCACTAGCAGGCCCTGACACTAAGGTGTTCATGTCTGGGGCACAGAGCACCCCAAAAAACATTCAACCCAGGAACCCCCAGGGCATCACATGAAAATGGAAAAATAGTGACAGTGCAGTGTAAAGTATAGATGTGTGCAAATAGTTAATAATGCCCTGCTAATGCTGGCTCATTCATGCATCTCATGACTGCAGGGGTGAGCGTTTGGGTGTAGGGTCCCCAAGGCTACTCTGGCTGTGCCTCCTCAGGGCATCACCACTTAATACACATAGTTAATTTTCTCATCTGCGCCCCAGACGTGAACACCTTAGTATTAGAGACTGCTGGTGACAGAGAAGCCATGATGTGGCCTAGCAGCTTCCCATGTATTTGAAAATGCATGCAACCAATATCTCTGAAGTTCTATTACCATATAGTCTTCATATATTGTTGCAAGTATAATTCAGTGTGCTGAGGAACAAAAGGGGGTTAAAACCCCCTACCTTTTATACCATAGAACATGTTATGTCCCAACCCTTGTTTCATATATTGTTGCAAGTATAATTCAGTGCTGAGGAACAATAGGGGGTTAAACCCCCTCCCTTTTCTACTTGGTATGACCCCTCCCTTTCATGCACCTGAAAAGTACTGCCAGATTGATTGAGCAGCTGCCTTTTTTGTTTGTGGTCATGAGATGCATGTATGAGCCAGCATTAGCAGGGCATGCTGGTTCTAGTAGTGCTAGTTGGAGTTCCCAGGGGTGACTCCCAGGTAAGCTGGCTCTCAATTTGGATGCATTTATGTATGTGCCTTTATCATGAGGCCTTACATTTGCCAAAATATATATGTGCCTTTATTATGAGGCCTTATAATTGGTACAGTATATATTACATTTGGGGTGAGCGTTAGGGCGTAGGGCCTCTGAGGCTACTCTGGCTGGGCCTCCACAGGGCATCACCACTTAATACACATAGTTAATTTTCACATCACCTTTTATGTTTGTTTTTTAACCAACTAATTTTTTCACATATATTTTAACCTCTTTTTCAACATTTATTAACTACTCGCACACATCTATAATTTACACTGCACTGTCACTCTTTTTCCCTTTTCGTGTGATGCCCTGGGGAGGTCCTGGGCTTTAATTATTTTGGGGTGCTCTGTGCCCCAGACGTGAACACCTTAGTGTTAGGGACTGCTAGTGACAGAGAAGCCGTGACATGGCCTAGTAGCTTCCCATGTATTTGCAAATGCATGCAACCATTATCTCTGAAGTTCTATTACCATATAGTGTTCATATATTGTTGCAAGTATAATTCAGTGTGCTGAGGAACAAAAGGGGGTTAAACTCCCCTGCCTTTTATACCATAGAACATGTTATGTCCCAACCCTTGTTTCATGTTAGAAACAGATTAGTTAAATATAAGATTTTATACTCTACTTATACAGTATGTTAACAAAAGACCTCTGGGGAAAATAAAATATGTCATTATGCTGCTGAAGCAAACTGCTCTGGGATATTGATTTCCTCATCTGCCTTTAAAAAGTTTACTTTATCATCTAATTAATGTTATACTTTCAGAGTTTTGAAATGTATAATAATAAATATATATAATAAGTGAGAAAGTGTGTCGGTCTGTCCGTATTTTTGTCCTTTATGCACAGCCAGAGTTTTGGACCTAGCTTCATCAAAATTGGCATTGTGGTGTAGTTTAACCAGGATTAGGTTTTTGCCTAGGATTGAAATCCATCAGGGCCACACACTATCACACAATTGCTAAATTTGGGGACACTCTTAAATTATACTGGCTTCGGGGCTGGCTTTAGTGGAAAATGGTAGTCTGCCAAAAACCAGTGAATAAGCTACAAAAGTATCATTTTAACCTCAGTCTAAGCAAACTTGATGACTCATGCAAGTTCATTGTAAATCCAAAGCCTCTGAGGGTGATTCAATTGGGCGCAAGGTATATTGAGGTAAAAAACCTCTCACCCAATTTTGGATAATCGCGTGTATGAACGCTCCAGATATCCATGGTATCCAATTAAAAAAAGTGGTTGAAAGGTTTTTAGAGCTGAAAACCCTATGATGCATAGAAAATAAATAAAAAAATCCTCACTTGTCTGAGGGTTTCAGATGGCCTCCGCATCTCCCGAAAGAGCTCCCCTCCATCTTGTCACAGGGGAGGGAGCCTGCTGGAAGTCCCAGGGGCTGCTGGGAGGCACCTGGGGCTGCTGGGTGGTGCAAGGCCTGCTTGGAGATGTAGTTCTCCCAGAACCGGCAATAGGGGGGAATACACTCGCATGGGGAGAGGGGGTCACAAACACCAGGGGTCATTCATGCACACACACTAATATACACTTACAAACACTCACAGCCACTCAATGAAACTCATATACTCTGATGCATAAGACCCAGTTCCTGAATTAGCAGCCGCTTATTGGCTGGTGGCTCTGGCTAATGACAGAAGCTATGAGGGGTCTCCTGTCATTAGCCGGGTAGTGATGTATGTGGTAACACATGCATCGCTAAATGTCCATTCTGGTCCAGGGTCTCATTTTGTTATTTTACCAAGACCCCTGGATGCTACAGATACCAGCACCAGGATTTAGGTGAGTATAGGATATTTTATTCACAGGTACAGCTATGGATTTCTACTTGGAGAAGGGGATAGAACATCTGGCAGCAGGTAAGTATGTGAGAGTGAGTTATGTGTGCAATAAAGTTTACTAACTACAGTGTTTGTCTCCTGTGGTTTATTAACAATTTTTTTTTACAGTGGGGGTACAGGTGCTGGCCGCCTGCTGGCACTTGTAGTTCCACAAGTGCCAAAGGGCAGGCACACCGGCGCCTGTAGTTCCAGTGTAAAAAACAATAGTAACATTATAATATGCCCATTATTACCCCTGCACCCATCGCCCAGTGGTGCAGGGAAGAGCCCCAGGCTTTAGCTTAAGCCTTGGGTGCTTAGGAGAAGAGGACTCCTTTATTGGGGGGTCTCCACCTAGCCTGAGACCCCCAGCTTGAGTTGGCTGGCTTGGGGTGATAATGCTTTGCCCAGGGTGACCAAGTGAAGGGTCTCTTGGCTGTGGCATAACACCCTGGCTGGATTTGAGCCAGGTGCTGGTTTTCAAAATATGGGGAAGCCTATGCAAATCCCCCCTATTTTTAAAACCAGGACTGGCTCAGCAGCCCAGTGCTCATTCCTAAAATATGAGGGAACCCTACACATCTTTTCCCCATATTTTGTTTATGCTACTTAAATGTTATCAGTTTTTGCCACATTGCTACCCAAGTGCAATCCTGAGTTTGAAAGACTCCAGTATCCATTGCTTCTTGTGCATTGCTACCCAAGTGCAAACCTGGGTTCCATAGAACTCTGATACCTTTAATCAATCCTGTTTATAACCAAACTCCCACCCAAGTGCAAATATGAGTTTCCTACACTCTACACCCAAGTACAATCCTCACTTCTTGTCACTCTTCTTTGAGAACACAAGTCTGCGCTGAACAGTGGGGCAGGGAAGTTCCCTGGCTTTAGCTTAATCCTTGGGTGCTTAGGAGAGGGGCACCCCTTTAATGGTGGGATACCCACCTCCACTGAGATCCTCGGCTTGTGCTGACCAACTTGGGGTGATAATGCTTTGGCCAGGGTGACCCAGTGAAAGGATCCCCTGGCTGTGGTATTACACCCCAGCTGGATTTGAGCCCGATGCTAGTTTTAAAAATGAGGAAACCCTACGCAATCCCCAACCCCCCTATTTTTAAAACCAGGACTTGCTCAGGAGCCAAGTGCTAGTTCCTAAAATATGGGGGAACCCTAACATCCTTTCTCCATGTATATGGAATCAGGACTGGCTAAGGCACCCTTGGATAGTTATGCTCTTTTTTAAACCTTTTTATTATTTTAAATGTAACCCTTTTTTCAAGCTTTAAAGCATCCTTCACATGATGTAACTCGCTGATATGTGCAGGCTGCTTTTTCAGGAGTATTTGGCTTTGGTCAGGCAATGAAAACTCATGTGAGAAAACTATATCAGATACACCATCGGAAATCAAAATCTCAGAAAAACAGAATTCTTGGTAAATTTGAGTGTTTTAGAAGCCTATAATCACCTGAGTTTTAATGAGCATAATCGAGTTTCTAAATGGCAAAACTTGACCAGACATGAATCTTAGTATTTTTACCCCCTTGTTCTAAATGTTAATACCCAGTAATGAGTTGCTACTGTTTCACTTCTGTCTGTGATCTGTGTGTTTTAAGTGGGGTGGTGTGTGCTGACGTTGCTAGGCAACTGCTTTCCACTCTGGCGCAGAATTAATTAAGCAGCACCTGCCCTGTCTAACAGCTCTCAGGGCTGCTAGTGTACAGCTCCTTTAATCAACACTGTTCTTGTGGTTGTTCACATGATCTCACTCCAGTAACTGATTAGGTGTTACCCATATAAATGTACTCCTTATATTCACTGCCCTGTCAGTGTTAGGTTCTGACTGCACTACCTCCTGTCCTTCCTGTTCCTAAGGGTTGTGCTATTATATGCATTGGATCCCAGCTGACTCCTGAACTCTTGCCTGCATCTGTTTAGTGTCCTTCTCCTGCCTTCTAAACTGACCTGCCAAGTCTTTCAGATTCATCCTTACTCCTAGGCAATAACAACTATGCACTACTAAGATCAGGTTCAGGTGTTAGCTAAATAGTAGTGAACTGTGTGGTTCTTTGAAAGTATACTGTCATTGGTGAAACATCTCACACCATAGATATGAATAAGGGTTATCAGGTATTATATATAACACCTGGCACTCTGTTACTAGAGTGCAATACTGAGTTCCAGATACTCCGCTCTCCATGTACAATCTTGAGATTCTGCCACTCTGCTACCTGATTGCAAATATGAGTACTTGCCACTCTGCTATCCTAGTGTATTCCTAAGTTTCTAATTTTCTACTTTCCATATGTTTATGGAATTCTGCTACCAGCCACAAATTCAGTGCAAGCCTGAGATCCATGATAACGATATCCTTGTGTTCATTGGAATACCTGAAATTTTACTGTCCATGTGCAAGTTTGAGTTCCTTTAAACTCTGCCATCCATCCTCTCAGCTACCTGAAAACAAACTGGTGCTCCTGCTGCTACCCAAGTGCAATATTCAAATGGAACACACTTTACTACCTGCGTGCAAAAGTTAGTTTCTCACACTCTTCAATTACAATCATGAGTTCCTGTCACTATTCGAGTGCAGTCCCAAATATCATGTTACTTGTATACCCAAGATCAATCCTGAGTTTGCAACTCTATAGTTCATGTGCCCCTTGCACTCTGCTATCCATGAGCAGTCCTGAGTTCATTACACCATGCTACCTGAATGTAATCCTAAGTTTTTGCCTCTTTGCTACCCAAGTGCAATCCTGAGTTTGAAAGACTCCAGTATCCAATGGTTCTTGTGCTCTGCTACCAAGTGCAAACCTGGGTTCCATAGAACTCTGATACCTGAAATCAATTCTATATACATCAAACTCCCACATGAGTGCAAATATGAGTTTCTTAAACTCTACACCTAAGTACAATCCTCACTTCTTGGAACTTTTCTTTCAGAATACAAGCCTGAGATCCTACCACTATTTAAATGCAATCCTAATTTTCATTATACTCTGATACCCTTGTATTATATTAAATACCTGAAATTTGAATAACCATGTGCAGTTATGAGTTCTTTAAACTCTGCTGCCCAAATACATCTGAGTTTGTGTCTCTGTTATTCATATGTGTAACTAGCAGAGTTAATGTAATGTGACCCTTTTCACACATTCATCTGTTGTTCAAGGTTTGTGTGTATCCTTTCAGATAGAGCAAAATATTTTGATTTATGATGTTGTCCATCAAATCTGTGCAGGGCACATAGTAATATGTGCAAACAAGTTTTTATTGAGACTAAATATGTCAATAAGATAGTACTCAAGACACCAGCTGGTGACCTTGACATTGAACTTGGGTAAACATGTAAAGAGGGAATTCAATTAGCCCTGTTAAGTTAATGGGTGCAAATTGATCGCTGGCCCCTGTTCAGGTCTGCGAACTGTTCACATACTCTATGAGTTAACATCTGTTAACTGCAATTAATGCCCTTTTTTAACACTTGTCTAACTCCCTTTTTCACCCATGAAGTTTTCACTCCTAATTGAATCCCCCCAAGATAATATGTATTATTCACAATTGAGGTAAGACTACCCCCTGTTGTTAATAAAGTTTTAATGTAGGTGTTCTAGGAAGACACCTTCCACACTTCTAAGGTGATAAAAGGAATATTCATGTAATACCTATGTAGCACTTTGAGCTTGCCTTTGTTACTGGAGCTAACATGGATGGATGATGTCCAGTATGCAGGTTGTTCAATATTGGTGTCTGATTGAGACAAAGGGGACTCCCCAGGGATTATTGAAACTCCTTTAAATATATTGAGTATAAAACATAATCTGTTTATACCTACACTATATATATATATATATATATATATATATATATATATAATTATGTTATACATTGTTAAATACCTGTTGTTTATTAATAAATTCATGTCAATTTATATAATAATATTAACCTGATACTGTGTCTTCATTCAATTATGTTTTATTGTTGTCCAGTTCTACTCGGTTCTTTTTGACAAATTAGCACTTCAGATTTATTTTATTAGCTTTCCAAAACACATGAGAGCCAGATAGTCTATAAGATGTTTTTTCCAGATGTGACTATACCTGAGTAGAACCAAACCTCTCATCTATATTTTTTACTGATATGTGTAGTAACCCATAAAAGTCCCACTGATTACACATATGCTTTTACACTACTAAGTGCCATACTAAATTAATGAAAGCCTGCTACATGAGTGCAAACCTGAGTTCTAGCCACTGTGCTACCCAAATACAATCCCAAGATCCTACTACTATTTAAGTGCATTTCTGAATTCCATGAAAACCTGCTAACAAAGAGCAATCCTGAATTTGTGACTCTACTATCCATGTTCTACTTTCATCCTGCTATCCATGTGATATCCTGAATTACTGACACCAGAGTGTCATCCTGAGTTTTTGAAACTTTGCTATCCAAGTATTGTCCAGAGTTCTCTAAACACTTTTATCTATGTTCTCCTGGTACACTGCTATCCATGTGCCATCAGGAATTCTGACACTCTGCTCATCATATGCTATCTGGTGTACCCTAACTGTGGATTGAGCTATTCATGTGAAATTTCAACTTCTTGTCTCTCTGCAAATCTGAGTTCCATGACCCTGTGAAACCAAAGTTCAATCTTGATTTCCTGCCATTTTGCTACCTGAGTGCAGATATTAGTTCATGAAACTCTGCTACCTGAGTGCAATCCCCAGTTCTTGCCACTTCTGAGTTCCTACCACTATTCAAGTGCATTCCTGAATTCCATGATGCTCTGCTTCTAAGCTACAATTCTTAATTTGTGTTTCTACTATCCATGTGCTACTTTTCCTCTGCTATAAGTGATATCCTAAATTACTGAAACTGCTACCAGAGTGCAAACTTGAGTTACTGCTCATGGAACTCTGCTATCTATGTTCCATCTTGAATGTTTAACCCTCTACTTCTCATGTACCCCATGTTAAGCTATCCTTTTGCATTTCTACTTTCTAGAAAACTCTGCTAACCAAGTGACATTTTGAGTTCCTGTCTTAGTAAAAGCCTGAGTTCCATGACATTTTATTACCTACAGATATGTCCAGCTTCATCCTTGTTGCTGGTGTGGCAAATTGCGCCATGCATAGAGTGAGACATGCACATGCAAGTGGATACATGCACTGTGTTTGTGCCTGTGCCTTCAGAGGAATGCATGGTGTGAATTCAGTGTGCCCCATAGCGTACCGTAGCATATGCATGCATGGGGAATTGCATGGCGTGATGCATGCGCATGTTTGTGGCGTGATAAGCTAATAGTAAATTCTTGCCATTATGCTACATGAGTGCAAAGATGAGTTCTTAACATTCTCTATGAAAGTACAATCCTCAATTCCTACTACTGTGCTACCCAGATACTGTTCTTCACTCATGTCACAATTTAAGTGTAATTATTTAATTACATGATACTTTAGTTCTAAAGTGTTAAAATGGCAACATCCCATTCAACAATGCTGTACTTCACATGTAAGTAGTCTTCAAAAGTTTTTTTTACTCATTACCAGAGTTGTAAAGAGATACACACAAACTTTTTTTTTTATCATAAACGAAACATTTTTTCTTTCCTCATTTAAGGGGATGTTCCTACCTTGCCCTCTACCTCTGCCATTCCTGGTGCAGGCACTTTATTTTGGAGTAGATGACACATACAGTATGTTGATGGTGAGCTGTAGGCAATACTTTTAGTTAAAGTCCACACAAGATGTAGGCGTGCCAACAAATCATGGTGCAACTGTGAGATGGAAGCAATACAGACCCAGTTAAGCCCTGTAGTTCCCAAAGGAGGGTAATTATGTTGTGTTCATCTCCTGCTATCTGCATGGCAATATGGTTGCTGATGCTTCAAAATTTGGCTGCTGTTTGTTTCTGCAGCAGGTTGCTACAATACTGTAGCACTGTAAATATGAACATACCTGAATGGATTTTATTTGCACCATAACTATTAAAATTAGTATCAGCACTTAAACCCACCCAATGTTAGGTGGCAAAGATCAGTTCTCCTTATGCATGCCTCAAACATACATGGAAGACTAACTACAAACCTACAACACTCCTGCAAGATGGATCTAATTCATGTGTTAGCATGTTAGCTGCCCAGTTGCCACTCAGAAATGCTCATTTGATGGACAGAGTGAACCGGCCACACTCAGAGCAAACTGCCAACTCTTGTACTTTCTGTGAAGGAACGTGTGCTTGGAGCAGCACATGCACAGTCTGCTGATAAACATTAGAAACGTCTACATTTGGACTTGCATTCAGCTCGCAATAAAGCCTACTGTATCAATAAATGTCATTATATGTAAAACTGTATACCAGAAAAGTGCTGATCTTGTGCAGCAGAGAGTTTTCACTCTTTCAAAAGAGGGTACTGATACCTCGAAAAAAACAAACAAACAAAAAAACATACTATTATACAATACCAAAGAAAATGCACTGGTCCATCTACTGATGAGTAAAACAAATAATAGATTTATTTAATTTAAAAAACAAAAACAAAAATTGCAAATATCAAATTGCATAAATATATATCATGCACATAGGTAAAGGAACCTCAGTGTGTCCCATAGAAGAGACTGGAGGTTCCACATGTCATATTATTCCAATATGTGTTTTAGTCCATTTCCAGATCCAAATATCATATCTCTGGACTCAATTATAGCAAGATTAGTGCTGTAGATGTTAAACTGAAGCAATGCTAATCACTATAAAGAAGGGAATTCAACATATGTCTCTACAGTCATACATAGGTGTGATCATCTCTTTAATTAGCAACAGTTGAAAAAATAATATATATGTTACAGGCAGTAACAATGACTCCATTTGCTTGTTAATAGGCAGCCTCACCTGTGAAGTTTTCCATCTCCGACTGAACTTAGTAGACTGTCTGTTTCCGCGGGTATTTTAAATAGTAATGTTTATAATCCATGCTCAATTGGAGTGCATTCAAAATCTAGGCCAGCATGATTCCTCTTCAGCCACCTGACACATTCCTCCACTTTTGATGACATTACGCACATGTGGACATCTGAACATCACACCCATACACTCTTGTTGAACATCTCATGCTAAAATCATGGACATTAATATGGACTTTGTACACCCCTTTTTGCTATAATGGCTTTCACTCTTCTGATAAGGATTGTCGACCAGATTTTCAAAAATGGTTGCCTGAAATCACATTATTCAGTCACAATAGAATTAGTGAGGTTGGACACTAATGTTAAGATGTATACACAATGGATGATGTGTCCAGTGAGCGACATCAGCGGCGGGCCTTACAGGGGTGCCAGCATCGGTAAGTGCATACACACTTGCCGATGCCACCAATGATGAATGACACCTTGTCCATGTTGCATTCGGCAGCATGTCATTGCTAACAATATCCCCAGATTGAGCTGCATATTCAGATGACTATTGATATCGTTAACGACTCGTGGAAGCGAGCATCGTCCATCATTTACTGCATACACACTGAATGATATGAATGATATATCGTTCATCGATATCATTATTATTCATATCATTCACAATTATCATCCAGTGTATAAGCGGCTTTAGGGTGATGAGGCCGGGCTCAATGTCTACAATCTAATTCATAACAAAGGTGTTCAATGGGGTTTAGATCAGGGCTCTGTGCAGACCAGTAATGTTCTTCCACAGCAAAAGATAATAAAGAATGTAAAAAGGTTTAGTCGCTGAGGCCATTTTATGTCTTTTAGGTGGATGTGGTTTTCCTACAGGAGACCCATTTTAATTAGGTGCTCTTCTGAAATTTTTTAATTCTTCATATCCCCATGTGTACTCTAGTGATAATCCACAGGGGAAGACAAAAGGAGTTGCAATCCTTTTTTTCTAAGAAACTCCTGGTTTCTGAGATCACTTCCCATATCTTAGAGGTGGGGTGGGGCCTTTTTGTAAAAGGAAACTGTTTAACCAAGACTTTACATTTGTTAAACTATATGCTTCAAACCAGAGTGAGCTGGCATTCTTCAGGAAGACTTAATTGAATTGCTTCAACAGGGGATATTGGTGTAAGGTGGAGACCTTAATTGGATACTGGAACCAACAGTCGACTCCTCTAACATTGCTCCTAGGGTCTCTTTCAACTGCCACCATCAGGTAAGACAGCTGCTCCATCTCCACCAGATGATCGACACATGGCACATACAACTCCCTATTGACAGTGACTATACCTTAAACTGCCCACCACTCCAAACATATTCACACACATAGATTATCTCTTTCACAGACATTTGCATCTTTTACATAGCTCTGATATTGTGCCAATTACCTGGTCAGATTTTTCTCCGATCTCTTGTACTATATATGTCCCTCACTCCTTAACCAGACAATGGACATGGCACTTGAATGTAACTCTACTTCAAGTCCCTATTTGAAAGGCTCAACTAGAAGCTGCATCGACTGATTATATTGTACTTAAAAATTCCTCTGACATCTCTAAAGTTACATTGTGGGAAGCATATAAATGTTTCACTAGAAGTAAGTGCATTCAATTGGGGACCCTTGTGAAACACAAAGGTGGTTTGAATTTGGGCTCTTTTAGATAAATTAGCCATGCTTGAAGCTCACAACAAGACATCATATCTCCAGCAACACAAGAAGACCTGACAGCGCTGAGACAGGCACTTAACAAACTTAATTTAGACAGGTCCAAATTGGCACTCTGTAAATGCAAGCATACATTCTTCCACTGGGGTGACAAACCAGGCAAATTATTAGCTCATGTGCTCTTCCAAATGTAGATATTGACTTTTATTACCATTAAAACATAATACAGGCTTATTTCACCATCTTTTAGCAGATAAAGCCAATATCTTTTGTACATATTATACCCAACTGTATGACTTGAATCCTGACTTGTCTTATCACGATTTGCAGGGGCATACTGGACTAATAAATGACTACTTACAGTCTGTCGATTATCCTAGTCTACAAGAGTAGATAGGGGCCTCACTAGAGAGTCCATTCACCATTTGAATTAGAGAGTCCATTTGGCTGGAATACTAAGAATCTGCTGAGTATCGAGATCATCTGGCCAGGTAGAACAGGTGGGTTAAGACAGATTCTGATTGGTTGCTTTGGTTAACATCTCCACTTCTAAAAACTCTCACTTTAGAAAATATACCCCTAAAAGTGTTATACTTTACTAATAAAACATACACATTAGTATATTAAATACATATAAAATATTACATAATAAAGCAGAGGTTAAAAAAAACCCATAGGATACACCAAATGTTATATAAATAAAAAAAAAACTAGAGTCACAGTTCTACTCCTCAATGCAGCGCTTGCCCAGGTTGACAGATCTGCTTGCAAACACCGATACTTCCCCTCAGGTATTCAGGGAAAAAGCCAGTCAACTGTCCATGTGCCTCCTCACAGCATAGCTCAGCTCTCTGGGTCAGTTACTATACCTCAGCTCTCCTCTGACCAATTGCCACTTTCCTCCAACTGTCATTTGCCTAAATGAGAACTCTGCCTGCCTGTTGCTGTATACCATATCTATCTATTGGCCAGATGGAGAAATCTGCACGATCAATGGACTCCCTCCCATTTAGAAACCTGCTGTGTGTGACCAGCCCATTTTGCAAACACAGGGAGTGGTAAGGACTCATTGAGCGGTGATATCCCTTTTCTCCCAAACATCTGTTAGTCTAGATCATGGGATTACCAAGTATTGTGGTCAGGGTGAGGTTTGGGAACAGCGCTTGAATTGGACATATAAACAATAAAATACTAAAGGACATAGGCCCTGATTCAGAGCCGGATGCTCTGATAGAGCGCTCGCTCTGAATCAGGGCCAGCCTCCTGGTTTTTTAGAGCGGCCTCCTGGCCGCTCGCTTAGCTGTGGGTGACCACCCACAGCTATAGCGAGTGGCCGGGAAGATGGCCACGATGGTCAAGACCATCACGACCATCGGGCTTGCAATGAGACCCTTGTGGTAGGGTCTCATGTTCGCAAGCCCCAGAGAGATTTTCGCTCTCACAGAGCCAAAATCTCTCCCACTGACATCACTCGAGATGTCAGTGGGGCCGCCCCCAAATGGAGGCGTTCACATGGGAATGCCTCCATTTGGGCAGCCACTCTCCTGGCCCGTCCACTAAAGGGGGCGTGCTGTAACTCAACATCGACAGCAAGCACCATTTGGCACGAGACCCAGAGCGACGGAGTGCCAGTCGCTATCCGGGTCTCGCGCATGCGCACAATGGAGCCGGCTCCGTCGTGTGCATGTGCACTGAGCCACGGGTCTGAATCAGGCCCATATATTGGCTTATTCCAAGGCGGATTTTATGCATAGTTTTCTATATTTAAATAAGTTTACAAAGGATTACAACTATATACCAAGATTTTTTTAATTTGAAAAAACCTTTCATGAATAAGGTCTTAATGTGTGTGATTCTGATGGTCTAATCATATGTTTTTTATTCTTTATCTTTATGTAATGTGATTTAATGAATTTATATTTTTATTAAATTAACTTGTCAATTGCGCTCTTATTTTTGAATTGGAAGTACTCAGTAGGAGCTGCATATAATAATTTACTGCTTTGATTTATAAGGAGATTGTTGTTTATAACATTGATTAGATGACTAAATTGTCTATGCACCTGAATATAATTGTGCTTTGTTCAATTAACTTACTAGCCTGTTTTTTTGGAGGATGGGAGGAAACCAGAGCACCTGCAGGAAATCTACATAATGACAGGAACAACATACCACCTCCACACAGATAGGGCCCTGGATGGTACTCAAACTCATGACCCCAGCTACTGTATATAGGGCAGATGTGCTAACCATCTTGCAATGGTGCTGCCCAGATGGGGTTGTTTCACACTGAATTGGGGTATATTTGGAAGCATGCCAGACATTGGGGGACATCACGGCCAAGAGTGGACATGATACTTATACCCCTTTTACACCAGAGCTAAAACCTGGGTTATTGCTGGGTCTACCCAGGCAGCAGCTCAGTGTAAAAGAGGTCCTGAAAAATAACCCAGGTCAAGTGACCTGGCAATCCAACCCAGGTAGCTACCAATGTCAGACCCAGGATGGACCTGGGTAATGGTGCAGTGTAAACGGCACAACCCGGGTCATACCTAAAATGTGCTTGTCCTGTGAGACTGTGGTAGTGCCGGCAATCATTTTCACATTTTTGTACCCAAAATTGCATCTTAGTAGCAATATGAGGTGAATAGGATGCACCAGCAGACTGTGCTGATTCATTTGCTATGTGACACTTATATCTGTATGCGAGTCCCTGAGTCTGTATATGATGTGCTACGATGCAGCAGCCACGGTTTTTTTCCACACCAAGTCCCCTGGTGCTTCGTATACAGTCACACACAAATATACAAGTGTCGCATGTCAAATTAATCAGCAGTCTCCTGGTATGTCCCAGTTGCATCACATTGGGAAAAAAACATGAAAGAAAAATGCCTGGCGCTAGCAGAGTAACATGGGACCTAGTGGCAAGCATCTCGCATTGCATGGTGTATTGAGGTTAGTTGTATGAGGACACAACTGTAGTGCCGTAGCGCTCTCCATACAACAATTATGGGCCTGATTCTTTACTGCATACACTGCTGCAATTTGGTTCACAGGAGACTTGGGAAAAAATGCTAATGCCTTTTGCACAGAGATGCCTACCTCTAGTGTCTCACATCCACTGCTCACAATCGGTCACACATCAGTCACTTCATATGACCTCTTAGCAACCCTATGCTGTCTCAGACAGAGTGGACCATCCAGCAGTGAATGAATTTGCAGTGGCTAACAAGGGAATGCCCAGAAAATGGTTCTGGCAGGCCTGAAATTTTCTAGCCACCTCCCCCAAATGTTGATTACCTGTCACTCATTTTGCGAATAAATCCTCTCTGTGATGGACATCGCTAACCATTCTCTGTGGGTGCACAGTGCAGCTTTGGTACATGTGTAGTGGCTAAATACCACTCTACTGCATCCAACATTGACAGTGCGCCTCAGTATCAGGCCCTGTGTCAGGTTTTTCCCAAGTACTTTCAGTAACACTTTTATCCACTTGGGGTCTCCAAGAGCTACAGCAACAGTTTTGCTTCAGGACACCCGTAATATATGCTGGGCGTGAAAATGCAAAGCATGTTGAAATACATGGTGAGTGTACCATCACTATGGCAAAGTGGTAAGGTCTGCGGTACATAGATTCAGGTTACACTGTATGTTTAAATGTGTACAAGTTATTCAGAGAAAGGGAGCAAGGGGGTCTTGTAAATAGTTATAAATGTAGCTGTTATGCAAAATTACAAAGTCAGAAAGGTGGCACCAAACAAGGGGCTAATTGAGTAGTGCACGCTGATTATTGGGAATTTGCATGCGTGCAGTACCCACTCTGCAAATGTGTCACATGCAGTCCCTGCTATGCCTCTGTCTGAGGGTATACAATCGGGAAGCCGGCTGCTGGAATCCCAACAGCCGGCTTCCTGACTGCTTTATTCCGGCATGGGATGAATGACCGGCTTCTATTTCTAGACGCCTGTCATTTTCCCGATGCTGGGAGACCGGCGCCCGGCATCCCGATAGAAGGGATGCTGGACGCTGCGAGTGGAGAGCCACGGGGGGGAGGGTTAGGTTTAGGGCACCTGGGGGGGACTTAGGGTTAGTCACCCCCCTGGGAGGGTTAGGGTTAGGCTAGGGGGAGGGAGGGTTAGGGTTAGGCACCCCCGGGGGGGACTTAGGGTTAGGCACCCCCCCGGGGGACTTAGGTTTAGGCAGTGGGGAAGGGGGATTAAGGTTAGGCACTTAGAGGGGGGCTTAGGGTTAGGCACTTGGGGGAGAGGTTAGGGTTAGGCACCCCTAAGGAGGGTTAGGGTTAGGGGGTTAGGTTAGGTTAGTAGATACTTACCTTAGGGATGATCGGGATTTTCAGCACTGTCAGGCTTCCGCTGCCGGGCTCTGCTGTTTTGTCTGGCTGCCGCTGCCGGTAATTGAACTCCCGGCCATGTGGCAGCCGGGATTTCATACCAATTCCTGTCTGAGTGATATACAGAGGCATTTAAAGGGCGGTACGGGACAAGGACGGCCAGTGTTTGCAGAAACAGGGGTATGTCTACCCCGTTTTTCCAGGAGTGACAAATTCAGGGCCTGTGTTCATGTACGCAGGTTCCTAACCTTGCAAGCCAGCTATCCTTCATAAAATGAGGCTTACTTAACTAGCAAGTGCCGTCCACCCAGGTAGTCCCAACATATGACCTCGGTCATAGTGCTGGGATCGCAAATGCTGTAGGGGTGTCAGACACCTCCTGCTGCACTTATATATTTGCAAGGTCTGAATTGAAAAGCTGCTTGCATGCAGCTTTGCTATTCCATCCTGTGATGATTTACCCCCATAGTGCATTAAAGGGTATAAAACTCCAGATATTCTTAAAACAAATACATATGTGCATACCAGAAAGAGATAATTCAGGTACTCATCTAAAATCAATGATCTGGACTTTTTTGATGTTCTTATATAGATGATAAGTTCTTAAAGTGAAAGAGAAGTATTGAGTGTAGCATGTTCAAATAAATAAAGGTTGTTCAAATCTTTAGAACTATGTACTTTGCGTCACAAGCATTTCAAACACAGCAAGTGACAGTGGTATCAAATCTTTCATTGTAATTTGTATACCTTAATTTAAGATAATCACCATAGTATAATACTGTAAATAATGTATTTTAATTTTAACAGCTAGGTAATAATTAGTTAGATCACAGGGGAATATTTGTGGCCCAGAAATGAATACAACAGATATCAGTTTAGATTCAGAGTATCCCAAGGGGAGATCCAACGCGTTTCATCTACTGTATTGTCAGACTTTCTTCAGGGTGTAGCATAATATGGTGTGGGAGCCCTTATATATAGGAGAGGGCTAATACAAGTGTTAGTTTGAAAACATCCATCTCCACCTTCTGACAAAACATGGAAGTGGTGTCATTTCTGTAAGATAGTCTGGAATGATTGGGTGTAATTTCCACCCAATTTTAATCAAATGGGCAGTGTCCTGAGTGAGAATCTAAGAAACTAATTATTCCGAATAGTTACAGAGTTATTTATAAACAAGGTTCAACAATTAGGTCTATAGTGTGATATATATAACAAGTACATTATCTAGCACCATTTTTTGTAGTTCAATTAGGAAACTGGGGGCCACCATATTGTAAGAACCTCTAACATTATCTTAATGTGGGGCAAATATTGGTATTGTTGGTGCCATTTGGTTGAAGTACAATGATGACAACATATTTGCTAAGGCCATGTCAGGCATCAGTAACATATGGCTTCAATATAACTAAACTACTTATACTATAAATTATTTAATACTTTGAAAAAACATAAGTCAAGCAGGTATTAGGGACCAAACCCACAATTAAAACATATATAAAAGTCATAATAATCATTATATTAGAGATTAAACCAATTAATTAATCAATTTATGCTTACAAAAGTGTATTATATCTAAGAACATATATATATATATATATATATATATATATTGCTAACATCAGGGTAAAATGTAACATTCAACTTCAAAACAGTTATATGTATGGGAGGCCAAAATAAATAATGAATAGAGACACTGGTGTTTTATAATGTCTAATGCAATGTTTGTCTTTCACATCTCTCATTTGGGGAGATGCAGGGGTTAACATGGGCTGGATTGGGACAGAACTGCATTCTGTAACTTCTATGTGGAGACGGAACCAGTTCCACCTCCTCTGGCCCACCAGAGCACGGCGCCGCAGGGAGGCTCCATTTGCCAGGCGCCTGCTGAGATTTTGTTACCAGCGGGCACCCGACTCCCTCCCCACAGCACCAGCGGGAGCCAGAGGCTGGAGCTCACTCCTGAGCTCCAGTTTCCAGCTCCCCCAGTGTGCAGTGCACTATGGGAGAGGCGTCATGATGTCATGACATCTCTCCCATAGTTCAGAGGAGCAGCCAGGTGGAACAGACATGGGAACGGGAGCGTGGCTCAAGGTAAGTATTTTTTTTCTTGTGTGTTAGCGGCTTCACTATAGGGGGCATTATTCAGGGGGCACTACTACTGGGGACATTATTTTGAGGGCACTACTACAGGGGGCATTACTCAGGGGCCATTACTACTGGGGGCATTACTCGGGGGCACTATTACTGGGGGCATTACTAAGGGGGCACTACTACTGGGGAATTATTCAGGGGCACTACTACTGGGGTAATTATTCAGGGGGCACTACTACTGGGGGCATTATTCAGGGGACACTACTACTGGGGGCATTACTCGCGTGCACTACTACTGGGGCATTACTCAGGGGACACTACTACTGGGGGCATTACTCAGGGGACACTACTACTGGGGGCAATACTCAGGGGCACTACTACAGAGGGCAATACTCAGGGGGCACTACTACTGGGGGAAATACTAGGGGGGCACTACTACTGGGGGCATTATTACTGGGGGAATTATTCAGGATACACTACTACTGGGGGCATTACTCTGGGGGCACTATTACTAGGGGCATTGCTTGGGGGCATTACTATTGGGGGCAATACTCAGGGGGCACTACTACTGGGAGCAATACTCAGGGGGTTTTACTACTGGGGGCAATACTCAGGGGCACTACAACTGAGGTCAATACTCAGGGGGCACTACTACTGGGGGCATTATTACTGGGGGAATTATTCAGAATGCACTACTGCTGGGGGCATTACTCAGGGGGCACTACTATTGGGAACATTACTCAGGGGACATTACTATTGGGGGCATTACTCAGGGGACATTTCTACTGGGGGCATTACTATTGGGGGTACTACTGGGGGCATTACTCAGGTGGCACTATTACTGGTTGCATTAATATTGGGGGCACTCATATTTGGAGAACTGCTACAGGGGCTATACTACTATGGGCACTACTATTGGGGGCACTACTACAGGGGGCTAACTATTCCCCATTAGTTATGCATTGCATAGGGGGCACTGCATAAGGGGCACCACTCCTGGGGGCACTGCATAAGGGGGGCTTTGCATAAAGGGCACCACTACTGTGGGCTCTGCATAAGTGGCACTACCACTGTGGGAATTGCATAAGGGGTACTATCAATACTGAGGGCACTGCATAAGGGGAACTACCACTACTGTGGGTCACTGCATAAAGGGCACCAAAACAGTGGGCATTGCATAAGGGGCACCACTACAGTAGGCATTATGTGTAAGGGGAACTACTGCTGTGGGCATTGTATAAGGGGCACAAATGTGGGCATTGTGTATAAGGGGCACTGCTGTTTGCCATACATGAATAAGGGACACTACTATGTGGATCAAGATTGTGCTACTGTGTGGCATAATTTGAATTGGAAATACTATTGTGTGACCTTTACCCTTTCTTTTGAGACCACGCCACTTTTTCCGGTGCACGCTGTCCCTTTATTGAAAAAGCACAGGGGATGGGGCAGTGATTTCCTCCACTTCTCTAGGACCACTTTAAGCACTGGGGAAATATATAAAATATTTAACAGAGATAAAGTGGATACGTTGCCCATAGCAACCAATAAGCTTCTGACATTTCATAGACTGTGCTAGATAAATGTCAGTTAGAGGCTGATTGGTTACTTTGTTCAACTTCTCCACTTTATCTCTCTCAAAGATTGTGTATATATACATATGGTACATCTGCCCCAAGTAATTTCTCAGAAATGTGTGCAATGTACAGATGTATTTTTATAGGAAGCTGACACTTTAAGTATATATATGTAATTACAGCCTATCAATGATAAAATTATTATTATTACTATTAATTTGTTTATCATGTTATCTGCACTAAGCACTATGAGCCTATACTTGTAGGCTAATTGTAGCTGTTTATGTAATTCTTTAGCATGGAATATGAAGATGGAAAGATAGAGAATACTGGATCTAGTGCAAATCAGACTGGATGTGGACGTCTATGAAACACAGGGGCTGATTCAGACCTGCTCGCAAGCGCTATGCACTCACAAGCGGGTCGATGTTTGCCCCCTGCACATGCGCCGCCTCTGTCATGCACATGCATGAAACCCGGCCAGCGACGGGTGCTCCATCGCTACGGGTCTCGCAATATAATGGGGCGGCTGTCGATTGTGATTGACAGCTTGCCCCATTTTGGAGGCGGGCAGGGGGGTGGCTACACAAATGGAGGCATTCCCGAAGGAACACCTGCCATTTGTGGGAGGCACCACTGACATCACCAGTAATGTCAGTGGTGAGCTTCCTGCTCTATTTAGAGCAGGAAGCACACTGGGGCTTGCGGAAATGAGACCCTACTATGAGGGTCTTGTCGCAAGCCCCAATGGTCGTGTTGGTCACCCACAGCTTAGCGAGCGGCCAGGAGGCCAGCTCCATTGAAAAAAAAATACCGCCCTGATTCAGAGCGAGTGAACCTTAATGCATTGACTTTCCATTGGATGGGGATCTCTTTTAATTGACCACCCTGGATGTGGGATTTAATGCATTTGGCAAGTCTTGAGATGGATGTCAATGACTTGCTTTGGGCTAGAAATAGATTTCTGCATATTGATCTGGATTGGATGTTTACCTTGAGATATCAGATGCAGCGCTACATCCATGCCAAAGCAGAGGACCATCAATATTACTAACCAGTATATTGTAGTTTTTGTGGTTCACAGGGTTATTTAATGGTAGGATTGCTACCAGCCTTCCTGTTCAACCCAGCTCTCTCTAAGCACCTCTGCTCCTTAACCTTGAATGTTTTGCTGTGCCTTGATCACATGTTTAACCTCTCTAATGGCGTCTCATTTCCAGGTGCACTTACCTCCCCTATTTCAAGAAACCCTCTCTTGACCCCTCCTCCCTCTCTCTCACTATAGCTCCATTTCTTTGCTCTCCTTTGCTTCCAAAATTCTTGAAAGACTAGTCTTGAAATATCTGACCCACTTTATCTCCTCCCACTCTCTCATTAATCCTCAGTAAAGTAAAAAATGATCTAATCCTAATCAACAGACAACTTCTCCCTTCTCATACTGTAGTCTTTGCATGAAGTGGTTTATTTTGAATATTTTGAAGCCACTTACCTGGCACATTCACTTGAGAAATGCATGCAGCCAACTGGGCTTTCACTGGCGTGATTGCCTCCTATGTTGTATGCTGCTCCATTCCCTGGTGTTTTTAATGATTTATAGTATTCTGCACATGATTTCCTATTCTCCTTCAGGCCCCTCAGCAGTGAAGTAGCTGTGTATGACTGCCTACAACACCATAGAGTTTGCACTCTAGAAAGCCATATGAATGGGATGGGATGGGGCAGAGTGGGGCAGATGCCTGGTCCATTTACTAGCATTGTACATATAAACCAATGTATTTAAGATGTGGAATTGAAAGGGCAACTCCACCCAGAGATAACAAATTATTTTAAGTATTAAATATTAAATTGTATTTGGATACACTCTTCACCAGATCCACCTAGCTGTAATAGTTCCTATACCCACTTATCTCAGCCCTATAATAGAAACAAGCAAATTGGTTATTTTTGCCATTACTTTAATATTAAACAAGCTGAGCTGTAAAAGTAGACATCATTAGTGTGATTGGTTATTACAACTAGCAGATCTATGGATGGTTCCTGCAAATAAAACATCCAAGGTACTGTAGAAATAATTAACGAAAATTTATATGAAGTAATTTGTCTCTACAGCTCTTCTTTACATATTTCAGTATTTGAAAAAAAGAATCTTGAAGGGTTCTTCAATTAGGGTCAAAGGAGTATAGAAAATTATAATTTTTAATTATTGTGGAGGAAATCAAAAACAATATTAGTCAGTATTATGAAGTGACTTTTTGTGTTACAGTGTTGTAATCAATACACACAAGTCATAGTAAAATAATTCCCTAATTATTTGTGTAGCTACAGTATGCTAGAGCCATATTTAATGCTCCAGTATCTATGGTTGTCCATTCAACTTTATTAAGTTCTGATTCTGACCTCCTAGGTACTATACCAATCTGTGTGACTCTTTAGGGCCACAAACATTGTGATTGGGGTGGATGTATATATATGTATCACCAGCATGCATAACAAGAGACTACCCAGGGCAATTTTTGTTGCTGAACTAATTTATTGAAAGGCATACAGTTCACAATATTCATTGTGAAGGTGACATTGATCAGAAGCATTTTATTATAGGTATATGCAGATAATAGTACATAAATGGGTGGGAATGTTTGTAACAAGCGATGGGGCACCCACTAGGATTAGATGTTTGAGATCTGGGAAGGTGGATGATCTCTTCCTCAATTATAATTATATTTTCAGAAGATCAGTATGAAGGTGTATCTTCGGGAGATCCATGTCTATATTACAGTAATACACTTTCTTTCCTGCACAATGGCCACTTCTTTTTTGTATGAACCAGCCATCAACCAGGACATTTACCAGAACATGTTTGATCTATATACATGGATACAGGAAAGAGGCTAAGTATGAACCAATGAGGAGTTACCAGTTATGCCAATAATCTTTGAAGAGCTCTAATGATTTCATTATTGCGTAGACTATATACAAAAGGATTTATCATCGGGATCACTGTTGTATACAGCACACTCATGATCTGCTCTAGATTACTGTATTTTTCTAATGTTGGCATCAAGTATACGGAAATGCCATTAGCATAGTAGATGATCATGACAGTGAGGTGAGATGAGCAGGTGGAGAAGGCTTTTCTTCTTCCATCCCTTGATTTTATATTCAGTATAACACTGATAATCTTTTTGTATGACATCACATTGATGAGGAATGGACAAAGGCCAAATAATCCTATGTTAACATACATGACAATATAAATCATGTTTGAGCCAGAACAGGAGATATTAATCAGAGCTTTAATATCACAGAAAAAGTGATGAATGGTGACAGAATAGCAGAAGGACATTTTAAAAACTGAAACTACCCACAACATTGAGTTTAAACATGCACATAGCCAGATCATCATTACAAGCATGATGCATATCTCCTTGCTCAGTTTCTGGTGGTAGTGTAAAGGATGACAGATTGCAATGTATCGGTCATATCCCATCACAAATAAAAGAGAAACCTCTGTGGTGGCAGCTATAACTAAAAAATATATCTGAGTTAAACATTGTGTGAAAGATACTATATTATTCCGAGATAGCAAGATGTCCAGCAGTTTGGGGACAGTTACTGTTGTGTAACACATATCTACAAAGGACAAGTTAAATAGAAACAGATACATGGGGGTGTGTAAATGTGATTCCAAACATATAACTGTAATTATAGCTGTATTCACCAGGACTCCAAACAGATATATTAGGAAAAAAACTATGAAAATGAGGGGTTCATTGCCGACTTTCACTAAAAAAAAAGGGCAAATGTGGAATTTTATAACAGATGTGTGGTTCTCCATGAGATCCTGTCACCAGTCTGCAAGACAATAATTATAAGATATAAATATATATAAGTTATAACTTATAGTAGTGCCCACTCAACAAATGTAAAGATAAAGGGCCTGATTCAGAGCTTCTCGTTGCTCATGGGCACTCACTCTGAATCAGGGCAGGTATTTTTTTTTCTTCAGGCCGCTCGCTAAGCTGTCGGTGACCACCAACAGCTTTTACAAGTGGCCTGGAAATTGTCGCGGTTATCATGAACATCGGGCTTGCAATGAGACCCTGTGGTAGGGTCTCGGCTCCTGCAAGCCCGAGTGGACTTCCTGCTCTAATAGAGTAGGAAGTCCACTACTGACATCACAAGTGATGTCATTAGGGCTGCCCACAAATGCCAGGCATTCCTAAGGGAATGCCTGCATTTGCCTAACCATCCCCCCTCCCCACCTACAAAATGGGGCGAGCTGTCACTCACCATTGACAGCTGCCACGTCTTGTAGCGGGAGGCAGCGCATGAGCAGTGGGGGACCATCGACCAGTTTGCAAGTGCTGTGCACTTGCGAGCGGGTCTGAATCAGGCCCACAGTTTATTCTTACAGGATGGTTTTACTAGAGATATGCACACACCCATGTATTTTGGTTTTGGTTAAATCACCCTCAAGTGTTTTGGTTTGGATTCCATTTTGTTTTTGGATTTCTTTAAAGTTTATAAAAATGTATAAAAACAGCTAAAATCACTTAATTTGGACCTGTTTACATGAAATCCAAAACCAGGATTTAATTTTTAAATCCGAGTTCCGAACTTACAGAAGACCTAAGCTGGATCTCGGTTCTACTTGAAACCCCAAAAGTGATCAAAGCCAAGACTCGATTTGACTTGGTTCCCCTCAGATCAGGTGTGTTCATTTATTAGGAAAACTAAACTGCATATCTCTAATATTTACATATATTCATGTCACATGCATTTTTTTTAATTTGCCACAGAGCTGTATAAAACTAGATAAACTTGACATTTTACATTGTAATGTTCCTTGCTGACTCTAATGAATGAAATATACAAATTAGTGAAATCTTATAGAATGTAAAATATGTCTTTCAATCTGAATTTCTTTTAGAAAAGGTGCATATTTTTCAGTCTGCTAGTAAAATATGCACATATAAGTAAATTCACTGAAGCAATAACACATATTCTATAATATGCATTTATCAGGGGGTAGAGGAAAGACCTGATACAGTTTGATATCCATGATACATTACTGAAATTTACCATTCTGTTACCTGGGTGCAAACATGAAATCCAGACACAGTGCTACCCAAGTGCAATCCTCATTTCTTTTCACTCTGCTACAGGAATACAATTCTGACCTCCTGCTATCACTCGATTGCAATCCTGAGTTCCATGACACTCTACTACTTGAGTTAAATATTAAAATTCTGCAGCCTTTAAAAATACTTTTTTTTTATTAACCCAAACAGATGTGCTGTATTACAGATTGTTATTGCAATTGGCTTATAATTTTTTTTTATAACTACTTTAGAGCACAAATATGAATTATATTAACAATAAGAGCTACAATTGTGATATATTTCTATGCTAACTTTAAAATGTTGTCATTTCTAATTTATTCTGTAAATGTTAAATCTGCAAAATGTATATATTGGAATTAATATATTGGTCAGTGCTATTAATATGTAAATTAAATTCTGACTATGTTCAAACATATTGACCCAAAAATATGCTTGTACACATGAATAAAACACATACTTAACATCAGCGCTTGTACACATGGCCGTTGAAAAACAACACTGGTAAAAACATGGAATAAATCCATGTAGTTTGTCCTTACTTTTAAGGGAGTCTGTGAAGTATAATGTGTCTCAGGGTTTCCCTACATCACAATGTACTATGGCCCTCATTCAGAGCCGTTCGCTATTTGCGTTCGTTTGTTCAAAAACAAGGGGTGGCTATGCAAATGATCCGTTCGCACATTGCAGTCTGTTCACACCTCTAAGTCTGAACGAGCGAGCAAAACATACGCTCGTTTATTTGATAAAAACGCCCCCTGGCCGCTCGCACCATACGTCATGTCCGCTATTTATTAGATTAATCGAGTACATCGAACAGGATATGAACTGCTCGCTATTCTTGTGGTTGGTTTTTTCAACCGCTATTTTGCGAGCAGTTCTGAGTTAAAAAAAAACAAGTGACGTGGTCATTGACGCTGCTGTATTAATTATGCACACCCATAAAACGCCCGTTTTGACCTTTAAGCACGTCTGCGATCGGATCTCCACTCCCCATTTTCAAGCACCTTCCCCTGTTACCACCCACATACGCCTCATTCTGTCACTCAAAATAGCAGGCACTCGCTATATTGCGTACAAATGATTTTCGGCCACACTGACTGGTTCGCGCATGCGTACTAAAAACCGTACGCATGCGCAGATGTGCGAACATCGCTCGGAACGAGCGTACTGCCGCTAGCGAGTGGCTCTGAATGAGGGCCAATGTTCTTCATGAGATGTCCTTCAGAGCCCCATTGTCTTTAACTGAGCATTAACACTGCAGACATTGTTGAATTTGATGTTAAATGAAGTAAAGGTAACCCTTGCTAGAAAATGTGTGTGTGTCTGCAGGACTATTTGCTTGGATTATGTATTTGAAATTCAGCATCAAAGTACATTTATTAGGCTTCAGAATACACATTGGAGACTTTAAAAACAGGTGAGAGTGTACAAGTCATTCTTTGATTTTTCTTATCTTACACTGAATAATGTTACAGTGCTGGTATAATTTAGCTATAGATGATATCTCCCTCATTGATATACAATTACATTGACCAGGAATAATTCATAGATAGACTACACAGTAGCAGACAAAATTATGCTTGCACTATAATCATATTATAGTACTATTCATTATACATATTTCTAACATAAAAGTTTTAGTCTTTTTAGTTTCCTTACAAAATGTTTCCCTACAAATCCTTGCTAAAACACATCACATGTTTCAATTTTATGACAAATATTATCTAATACCTTCCTGTATGTCTGATAATGTACAGTGTGTGTTCTGTTACATAATGACAAGCCCAATAGTGCTCTCTCATATTTGGTTCACCTACTAGAAGAGTCAGGTAGTTGTGTTTTAAAACTGATAAAAACATGAGGATACAATTAAATTCACAGAATGGAAGATAAATAAAGTGATCATAAAGACCAGCAGTAAATGTAGTCTATGTTACTGACTCTACAATTCATAAGGATTAGAGAATTTGTTCATTATTCTTCTGCCCTCTCTCATTTAGTCTAACATCTGGGAAAATGTATATAATATGCATAGAATATCAGAGGCATCTATGAATTGTATAAAAACAGGATTGATGTCAACAATACAAAAATGCAAGAAGACAATAAAACAAACAATAAATGATTAAAGTAGTTCCGTATCCACTTTTGGAAATACAGTACCATTTATAAATAAACATGTTCCCCAAGTTTAGCATTGCTGGGGACCTTCTCCTTTCCTGAAGGTGAGAGACAGCTGCTTCTGAATCACCCCTGCAGTATCAGTTGATGTTAGATGACACAGAGAAGGAGGACATTTGTCTAAGAGAATACTAGATTATTCATTTGAAAAGGAAGCATGGTGAGATGGGGTAATAGGGCTTGGTTGCACATAATGGAATGTGATGCATAACTACATACTATATATTGCAGTCAGTAAATAACCCTTACTGTATAAAAAACTTAAGCATATTTTTTTATAGCCTTAATATTTTTTCTTATTAATTCAAAGATATACTAAAAGTCCAAATTCTGAAATATCCTCCAAAAAAATAAATCATGACACTTTGTTGATACACATTGTTAAAACTGTTTTATACAAAGTATATAAAGACATTTTGGTGTCAACTCATTTTCTACCCACTGTACATAGTACATGGCTTTCAGCTACAAACGCCTTAAATAATATTCCTCATGTCTTCAAGTCTATCTGTGAAATAAATATATGAAAGTTCTGTTGTGTAACATCACTGTGTAATAGATTACATACCATAGAACATGTCTTGTCCCAGCTCCTGTTTCATGTTAGAAACAGATTATATTTATATAAGATGTTATACTCTATTTATCCAATATGTTACTGGAAGACCTCCAGGGAAAATTAAAATATTATGTCATTACATTGCTAAAGCAAACTGCTCTGGGATATTGATTCACTCATCTGCATTTAAAAAGTTTACTTTTTCATTGAATTAAGTTTATGTTTTCAAAGTTCTAAGATTTATGATAATATATATATTTAAAATTATTGCACAATAATTTGCATTCATTTTACTATTCCATTTTACATTTAAAAAACAGAAAATAAATAAATATACAAAATTAGTTCATGTCTGTTTAGCTAAAATCTTACTACCAATCTGCAGTTATGAGTTCCTGACACTCTGCCATTTTAGTGCTCCTGAAACTCTGCTGTCCATGTGCTATATCTAATTCATGTCTCTCAGCTATCAATGCCTAATCATGATTTCCTGCAGTTACAAATCTGTCTGTGATCTGTCTGTTTTTAGTGGGATGGTGTGTACTGAGGTTGCTAGGCAACTGTTTTCTACTCTCACTCAGCATTAATTAAGCAGCACCTGCCCTGACTGACAGCTCTCAGGGCTGCTAGTTCAAAGTAGGGATGGCCATTGACCATCACTGTTTCCAAAGCATTAATGGTTGCTGGCCGATGTCAACTGCTTTTGTCATTGATGGCAGAGAAACAATGGTTCTCTGCCATCAATGGATGAGCAGGAGCCAATGTTTTTTTTTTCTTTAGTGACAGGATGGAGCTTAGTCCTGTGATTTCTAAGCCACATCCCCATTTTTCATTGTCCCGTGGCCTTTCGTGCCTGCAGCAGAGGTTGCCATTGAGGGGGTGCAAACCATCAATGGTTCACCATAGATGGTTTGTGTGCCATCAATGGTAATCATGGAAGGGCCCATCAATTGTAACCATCAATGGCCAACCCACCAATGGCCATCCCTAGTTCACAGCTGCTTTAATCAACTCTATGTTCTTGCAGTTCACATGATCTTATTCCATGAGCTGATTGGGTGTTACCCACATAAATGTGCTTAGTATATTCACTGACCTGTCTATGTTAGCTTTTACCTGGACTAGCTCCTGTCCTTTCTGTTCCAGAGGATTGTGCTATTTTATGCGTTCAATCCCAGCCAACTCTAAATTTTTAAATGCTTCTGTTCATTGTCCATCTCCTGCCTTCTGATCTGACATGCCGTGTATCCTGTCTGTACAAATTGTCCTGCTTTAGACACCATAGCTGTGATTCTCCCAAACCGATCCTAACTTCTAGGTGATAACAACTATGCACTACTAAGATCAAGTTCAGGCGGTAGCTTAGTCACAGTGACCAGTGTGGTTTTGGGAAAGTCCTCTGTTATTGGTAAAACATCTCACACCATAGTTCTACAAAGGGGTTATCAGCCATAGAGAGTGGAGTACATGACACCTGCCACTTTGCTACCAAAGTTCAATGATGAGTTCAAGAGAGTCTTCTTTCCATGTACAATCATGAGTTTTAACCACCCTGCTACTTGAGTGCAATCCTAAGGTTTTGACACTCTGCTACCAGATTGAAAATATGAGTCCTTGCCACTCTGCTATCCTAGTGCTTCCCTGTGTTCCTGATTCTCTTCTTTCCATATAATTCTGGCATTCTGCTACCAGACACTATTTCAGTGCAATCCTGAAACCCATGATACTCTGATACCCTTGTGCTCCTTTAAATACCTGAAATTTTACTATCCATGTGCAATTCTGAGTTCCTCAAACTTTTCTACCCAAGTACAAACCTGAGTTCCTGCCACTCTCCTACCCCAAGTTAATTTCTGAGTTTCATGACCCTTTGCTACCCAAGTGCAATCCTATCACTGTAGTTTCAATGTGACCCTCAAACTAGTCCTTGTTTGCCATATGGAGTATCTAAATTTGGCTATCCATGCACAATTCTAGGTTCTTGCCACTCAGCTACCTGCAAACAAACCTGAGTAATCTTCAATCAGAAGACACTTTACTACCTAGGTGCAAATATTTTTTTCTCACATTCTTCAATTACAATCCTCAAATCCTGTCCCCCAAGCCTGAATTTCATTTTACTTGGCTACCCATGTGCAATCTAGAGTTTGTGACTCTATATTCTATGTGCCCCTTGCACTCTACTATCCATGTACAGTCCTAAATTCATAACACCATGCTACCTGAATGTAATCCTAAGTTTTTTCCACTTTGCTACCCAGGTGCAATCCTAAATTTGAAAGACTCTAGTATCTATGTGGTTTTTGTGCTCTGCTACAAAAATGCAAACCTTGGTTCCATAGATCTCTAATACCTGAATTAAATCCTATATTCCGATAATACTGCTACCTGAGTGCAAACATGAATTTCTTAGACTCTACTCCCAAGTACATATCTCACTTCTTGTCACTCTTCTTTCAGAATACAAGACTGAGCTCCTCCCACTATTTAAATTAAATCCTAATTTAAATTATACTCTGATACCCATGTGCTATCTTAAATACATGAAATGTGAATATCCATGTGCATTTATGAGTTCCCTAAATTCTACTGCCCAAATGCACTCCTGGGTCATTTATTCATATGTACAGCTATTAGGGTTAATGTAATGTGACCCTTTTACACATTCATCTGTTGTTCAAGTTTTGTGTGTCCTTGTACAGTAGTCAGAGCAACATATTTTGCTTTGAGATGTTGCCGAACAAATCTGTGCAGAGCATGTAGTGACATGTGCAAATACATTTTTATTGAGGGTAAATAGGTCAATAAAGTTGTTCTCAAGACACCAGCTGGTGACCTTGTCAGTTCACATAGCTAAACATATCAAGGGGGGATTTAATTAGCCCCATTAAGTTAACAGATGCTCATTGATTGTCTGCCCCTATACAATTAGCCCCGCTTATCAGGGATTTCTGTTAGGGTCTCCTGAGACCCGTACAGAAATCACTGATAAATATGAGTTACCAAGTGATATCACATAGAGAAAGCATAGGTCTGTGAAGTTTTCATGGACTCTATGAGTTAATGGACATTAACTGTACTTATTGCCCATTTTTAAAAGGTGCTCAGGTGAAAAAGGGAGCCTAAGTGAATAACTTTAGTTGACAAAGCAAGAGACTTCCTCCCTTTTCACAGATGAAACATTTTTACTAATTGAATTCCCTCTGTCATGTAACGTGGTCTTAGCCACCCTTACAGGGTTAAACATTCAGTTGTTGCCTTGTCTAAAACCTCCAATAGACTATCCCAGTGATTACCGCTCACCTGGTTGCTCATCTGGTCAGCCTGACCAATTACCTGTTACCACTCTCTCTATATTTCCAGGCCTAGGAAAGACTCATTGCCTAAACAACTGTGTTCCTTCCTGAGGATCATTCTAGGCTTAGTGTCTCCTGTGTTTCTTAGAGTATTCTCCAGTGGATACTTTCCTTGCTGAGACTCAACCATTACCTACTTGTACCATCGCTATTTGCTTCTCAGCGATGCGGCTTACACGCTGCATACAGATAACCACCAGGACTGTTTACTATTTTGCAAACACAGGATGTGGTAAGGACTTAGGAAGTGGATGATATCCCTTTTCTTCCATACATCAACTTACTACACTACTGCCACACCTTTTGGGGGCTGCTAGTCTATATCATGGGATTATTAAGTATTGCAGTCAGGGGGAGGTTATGGAACAGTGCTTGAATTAGCCATGTAAACAATAAAATACTAAAGGACATATATTGGCTTATTCCAAACCTGGCTTATTCAAGGTGGATTTTATGCATAATTTGCTACATTTTTATAAGCTCACAAATGATTACAACCACATTCCAAGACTTTTATAATTTGGAAACAACTTTCATGAATGAGGTCTTAATGGTGCTCTAATCATATGTTTTTTATACTTTATGTAACGTGATTTTAATGAATATATATTGTGATAACTTGGGGTATTTAGCTGGTAGATGGGTGTCATTGGTGCAGTGTTTAAGGTGCTCAATCAGGGTCCACACATCTTTTCAGGTATAAAAAAAGATAACTGCTTTACTCATCAGCATACTGTAGAAAGAAAATAACAAATGCCTAGCCCCCTTTCAGGGCATTGCCTCACTTCTTTGCCCCTGACTACTTTTGGGTTTAAGTCTGCAAATAAAGTCCAAAGTCTCTCTCTGCTCCCTGCAGAGTAACACTGGAATATTTATCCTGGCCTGGCTTGGCCTCTGACTTGCTGTCCTGACACAGGCTCTTGTCTGGTCTTTAGCTGGCTGGCTGCCACAGCCTCACAGTTGCAGTCTCAACTCCGTCATTTAGTGGTTTATTGTTCTCCCTATCTCCTGTGGGTCTGATCCCCAGCTTCCAAGCCACCAGTGGCTTCCCAGCACACACTCTACAATTGCAGTTCCACCTGGACTGTCTGACTGCTCCAGCCCTCCCTGGGCTCTGTGCAAGGGGTAGCCCAAAGGTGTGGCAATACTCAGTTTATCTACCCTGTGTGGGTGGATCCCTCCAGCCCCACACAGAATACATGGCTCACTATTGCCACCTCTGGTGATCCTGTCACAATATATAGTTATATATATATAAATTAATTTGTGAATTGCGTTCTTTGTTATTTTATTGTATAACATTTTCAGCATTTTTTAATCGGAAGTACTCAGTAGGAGCAGCATATTATCATTTACTGCTTTGATTTATAAGGAGATTGTTGTTTATAACATTGATTAGAGTACTAATTTGTTTATGCACCTGAATATAATTGTGCGCTGTTTAATTAACTTACCAGTCTGATTTTTGGAGGATGGAGAAACAGAGTACCTGCAGGAAGTTCACGCAATGACAGGAACAACATACCATCCCCACACAGATACCTCTGGTTGGAAATCAAACTAATTGCCCCAGCTACTGTATGTATTGCAGATGTGCTAACCACCTTGCAATGGTGCTGCCCAGATGGGGATGTGTCACACCCTAGTAAGAGAGGCACTATATCACAAATAACGATGCCATGGAGCTGTACAATTGCATGTCTTTTTGTGAATACATATATATACATATATATATTTTATATATATATATATATATATATATATACAACAAGAAGCCAGCACTCCTTTGCAAGAATAACACACCCTGCATCCGGTGCCTTCCTAAATGACTCCCTGGCCAGGGAAATAGATAGATAGATAAGAAGGGTAACAGGCGGCACTCTAAACGACTTGTAGAAAAACACAGATATCGCAATAATTCAAATCGATGGTTCAATGCTTAATGCACTTTCATCAGGATACAAAAGAGTAGTAAAAATGGTCTTACCTTTATAGTAGGGATGTGCAGGCTCGGATAGGTTCGAGTTTGCACGTGGAGTTCGGATTTTTCCCTCCAAAAAAACGGAACTCAGAACGAGGCAAAACGTCATCTTACATGGATGAACATCATCATTCCTGGACAAAAGACCAGGAATGATGATGTTCGTCCATGTAAGATGACGTTTTGCCTCGTTCTGAGTTCCGTTTTTTTGGAGGGAAAAATCCGAACTCCACGTGCAAACTCGAACCTATCCGAGCCTGCACATCCCTACTTTATAGTAAACATCACCCAGAGCACGGAAGTCTGGATCCCGCCAAGCGCGTGAGTCCAATGATGTCAGAAATGTGAAACACCCTCCACCAAGAGACTGTATGTAAGGAAGCCTGTCAGGTTCAAAAAGTATTCAAAAACCATCAAAATAAGTCAAGCTGCATTGAGCTTGTTGCTAGGTAATAGGCAGTAAACAGCATGAAGTGACATAAAATTATTGTCAGAGAAATAGATATAAAAGAGCGCCGCCAGTGCTGCAGATAAGAGGAGATAGAGCATAATTAGAACTAGTAAAGAAAAGAGAAGAAAAGACCAGTAGAGCTAGAGAAAAATAGGGAACAAATGTAACAGAACTGAAACAACTGTAATTCACTAGAATATATATATATATATAATGGATGTAGAGTGCTACGGCAAGATTAAAACTACCCATTATAGCAGACAAAAATTAACTGTTTATAGAAAAAAGACATATACAGTATGTACATTGAACCTATAGAAAGCAATGTAGGCCCAATTGCTCATTTAACCCCTTTGGGGTAAGTGTATCCAACTTGTGAATCCATCAGGATTCTGTTTGTAGGAGACAAAGGGATCTATCGCCTCCTCTAGACAAAGGGGGTACACAATCAATGATCCTGTACTTTAAGGAGGCCAGGCTATGTCTGGCCTACCACGGTTGTTCTGCATGGCCCTTCTCGAGTGCTAGTTTTATTGCACTTCTATGAAGGGCCATGCACTCCTTAAACATTCTCTCAGTCTTTCCAATGTAACATTTGCTGCATGGACACATAATTATGTAGATTATTAATTTAGTCGTGCACGTAACATAATGCCGAATAAGAAACTTTTAACCGGTTTGTGGATGGTTGAAGCTATCTCCGCTAGCCATATATGTACAAGTCATGCAGTTGGTGCATTTAAAACATCCCTGTTTTGGGAGTCTAAAACAAAAGCTAGATTTTACTTTCTCCCATGAAATGATATCAGATTTAACCAGCAAATCTTTGAGGTTTCTACCTCGAGTGTGGCTAATGTAAAATGGGGTTTGTGCTAACGGTAAAGGAATAAACACCGGTGCTGACAAAGGTTGCCTCTCTAAGCAGCTGCTAAATAAGAGTCTCTTAGATAGAACAAACATTTTTTATAAAAAGCAGAGCTACATCAATAAACCATTTAATAATTTGAATAGATATAAAAAAAACACAATAAAATATAATATCACTTAATGGCATTGATTCTATAGAAGATACTTGCAAGTACTACTAAGCAGATAAAAAGGCACTATTAAGTTAAATAGTGGACATGCATGTCAAATTCGAAAACTCACATCCTTAGTATGCACCCATATCAGGCAATAATACTAATGCACTGCACAAAATTAATTTGCACTAAAATTAGTTCCGTTTGGAAAACCAGATAGATAAACCAGCTGGAAATGGGAGTCCGATTATCCTGGAATGCTAATGACTGGGCATGTAGTGTCCCAACCGCATAAGGACTCCTGGGTGGACAAATATTACCTCTGCAAGTTTCTTAAGAGTAGTCCAATGAGTCCTATGGTGATGGTGGTCTTGAAGGAAAGATCGCTCAAAGTCACAAGCAATAATCCATAGTTGTTGATGCCAGTGTAAGAATCATAATTGCAAACTAGTAAGGACAAGGTCCCAGAGATGGCAGATTTCCAAGTGGAGTGCAGTTGTATGCAAGTGCAAGAAATGCCTGGTTCCTGGTGCTTCACCAACGCGTTTCACTGCCTATCTGGCAGCTTTTTCAAGGCCCTAATTTTAAAGGTCTATTTAACTTAAAGGTTTCAACTTCCCACTGGAAGGAATCAAAATGGACTATGGGAACAAATGAGAGACCACGGTTGAGGACTTTTACTTCGCATGGCTTCAATTGCTTTGAGTAGAGGTTAAATATTATGTCCTTCTCTGGAGAGGGGGTTTCTTGTTGTACCCCCTGCCTCTGATTTTGCCTCGCCCTTTGTGTACAGAGTCTATTTGGTCTGGTGTGAAGGCTCTTGTCGTTACCCCTAAAGGGAAGTTTCTGGAGGTACTGGGGGTCGTTGTTATTTCGTGATCACTTGCTGATAGGTTGGAGTAAGCTGAGGAATCTCTATGAGCGTGAAACTTATGAAAGCGTCTGGGTTTGGACCATGTTTTCTCTCTCCCTCTAGTACCCGTAAGCCAACTATAAACATATTGTTTGTCCTAATCCATTTGTACCTTTGCCAGTTTGTTCTTTTTGAAACTAATCAAATCTTTTGTGTATTGGTCAACCTGTAGGTTCAGCTTGTCTAACCAATTTACTGTATGATCCTGTTCCAAAATCGATTTAATGTTTGTTTCCAACACTTTTATAAATTCTTTGGTGGCATTTAATTCTTTTGTGGCTTCTTCTATTACAAGTAAGATTAAATCAAACCTACACTTGTTCAATATTGCCACCCAGCATCAACAGAAGTTTGTATCATGTCGACTTATGGTTGGCACATTGTTAATTCTGAAGCCATGAGGGATCATTTTGCCTTTATAATAATTAGATAAGGTGATACTGTGGTATAGATAATCTGTTTCTCTCTTTTTTAATTTTACCCATTCTCTATAGTGGTCTTCGTTTGAGGCCACCTTCTTGTCTATAAGTGCTTGTGAAAACAAAATACTGGAAGCTTGTTGATCATAAAAATGTAGAACTTCCCCTTGTGTTAATTGAACACAATTAAAAGTTTCTGGCAAGTCCTCCATGTCTGCTGTTACAACACTGGGAAGAATTGCTTAAACAGAGCAAATAACACACTGAACAGTGTAATCCAAAATGAGATCAATAGGCAAAAAAGTCCGAAAGGTTAAAAGAAAGACCCTATGAGGGGTCTGGAATGTCTGGTGACTGAAAAAAAGCCAGCGTTGGGTGCATTGCTTTAGAGGGCTGTATGTGGTTCAACAGACCAATAAGTAGAAAAACAACAAGAAGCCGGCACTCCTTTGCTAGAATAACACAGAATAAAATATTCTTTTCCTATTTTTTTCTATCTTGACTGGTATTATCTTCTCTTTTCTTTACTAGTTCTAATTATGTTCTATCTCTTCTTATCTGCAGCACTGGCGGCGCTCTTAAATATCTATTTCTCTGACAATTATCCTACGTCACTTCATGCTATTTACTGCCTACTACCTAGCAACAAGCTCTGCGCAGCTTGACTTATTTTGATTGCTTTTGTATGTTTTTTGAACCTGACAGGCTTCCTTTAGTACAGTCTCTTGGTGGAGGGTGTTTCACATTTCTGACGTCATTGGACCCACACAATTGGTGGTATCCAGACGTCCGTGCACTGGGTGATGTTTGCTATAAAGGTAAGACCATTTTTACTACTCTTTTGTATCCGCATGAAAATGCATTAAGCATTAAAATGTCGATTTTAATTATTGCGGTGTCTGTGTCTTTTCTACAAGTTGTTCAGAGTGCTGCCTGTTACCCTTCTTATATATATATACTGTATGAGCAGGGATTGATGGAGTTGGTGCCAACAGTGGATATGAAAATTACACATCTGTTGGCAAGGTTCAGTATTTTCTCAACAAATTACATTTAGTTTATTGCTCTATGTAGGTGAAAATAACCCACAAAAAGGTATATTAAACATACTTAGGCAAATACAAACCAATGTATAAACAATGTAAGTGTATACCAATTTATGTACAGTAGGACTCATAGTTATACACTTAGTAATCTGGATGGAGCGGAGCTTGAGTAGAACATCTAGAGGCAGCAGTGGATGATGATGGCAGATATGTATTATAAGCACTAAGTGTATTATAACACGAAGTGTAATTTATGAAACAGTTAAAAATACAGTTATCTGCATTAACTGGACTGAACATCTTCTGTTTATTTTCATCCTTGCAGGTATGAATTCCATTCTCAAGCTGCACATTCTCACCACTGCTTTGCAATTCAGTCTCACTCAGATCAGCTGTGTTTTTTAAAAGTATGTAATCCAGTTCCATCTAGCAAGCTACAAATTATTACCTACATTTCTGCCTCATGGAATGTATCTATGTTTGCAGAGATTTTCATGTAATGACTTGATTGTAATTGGTATTACCTGGGTGGGGGATGTTGTTCAGTGAAGCCTACAGCTATGGCCAAAAGTTATGAGAATGACACAAGTATTGGTTTTCACAAAGTTTGCTGCTTCAGTGTTTTCAGACCTTTTTGTCAGATGTTGCTATGGTATACTGAAGTAACATTACAAGCATTTCATAAGCTGATGATTTTATTGACAATTACATTAAGTTTATGCAAAGAGTCAATATTTGCAGCATTGTCCCTTTATTTTCAAGACCTCTGCAATTCGCTCTGGCAAGCTATAAATCAAATTCTGGGCCAAATACTGACAGATGGCCGCCCATTCTTGCCTAATCAATGCTTGGAGTTTGTCAGAATTTGTGTGTTTTTGTTTGTCCACCCGCCTCTTGAGGATTGACCACAAATTCTCAAGGGGATTAAGGTCTGGGGAGTCTCCTGGCCATGGACCTAAAATATTGATGTTTTGTTCCCCGAGTCACTTAGTTTCACTTTTGCCTTTTGGCAAGGTGCTCCTTCCTGCTGGAAAAGGCATTGTTCATCACCAAACTGTTCTTGGATGGTTTGGAGAAGTTGCTCTTGGAGGATGTTTTGGTACCATTCTTTATTCATGGCTGTGTTCTTAGGCAAAATTGTGAGTGAGCCCACTGCCTTGGCTGAGAAGCAACCCCACACAAATAAATGAAAGAAGAAAATCAAATGATGGAATAATAAGAATTAAGACAGACAGTGAGAGTCTTGTGGAGGGAGACAAGGCCATAGCAGATCATCTAAATGTTTTTTTTGCTCTGTGTTTACTACAGAAGGTGAGGGGAAGGGACCACAGTTAAGTTGCAAGGATATACATGAGGTAGATACAAGTATACTTACAGAGGAAAAGGTCATAACAGAACTGACAAAAATGAAAGTGGACAAATCAATGGGGCCAAATGGGATACATCCAAGGATACTAAAAGAGCTTAAAGGGGTGCTGGTAACACCATTAACTGAATTATTCAACCAGTCTCTAGCTACTGAAGTAATTCCAGAGGACTGGAAAAGAACAAATGTAATCCCACTGCACAAAAGTGGAAGCAAGGTAAAGGCAAGCAACTAACGACTAGTGAGCTTTACATTATTAGTAGGGAAAGTAATGGAAACAATATTAAAAGAAAGACTTGTGGAACATCTCAAATCCAATAATTTACTGGATCCCAAACAGCTTGGGTTTACTAGGGGGAGATCATGCCAAACAAATCTTATTGATTTTTTTGACTCAGTGACTACAGTAATAGATCCAGGGGCAGCCGTAGATGTAGCTTATCTAGACTTTAGTAAGAATTTTGACATGGTCCCATATGACAGACTGATAAATGTACTTGAAAACTTGGGACTGGATTCTAAGATTCTCTGGAGCTTAGTGAAACACCTGTGGACTCATACACAGTAACAAGATGGTGCCATGCATGCACAGAAGACCTAACAGTGGCCATCTTGTTAAAGAAGAATGCTTCATTCAAGTAGCCTTCATGAAGGTACAGATATGTCCTCACACAATTTTTGTTGCAGTCATGACAAACAGCCGTTTTCGGGCCGCCAGGTCCTGTGAGACTATGGCAGCGCCTGCAATAATTTTCACATTTTCTACCCAAAATTGCATCTTAATTTCATTGCAATGTGATGAGGATGCACCAAGAGACTGTGCTGATTAATTTGATATGTAACACTTGCAGTGGTGTAACTAGGGTGTTTGGAGCCCAGGGCAAACAGAAAAATGGAGTCCCCCATTCTATGTGCTCGCGCCAAAAATGGGCATGGTCACAAGATGCGTGATCACTGGGAAATGAGGCATATCAACATGACACACACCCCTTTCTCTTCACTCTGGTAAGATTCCTTTCCATTCTATATGCACCTTAATGCAGTGCCCCTTATACAGTCCCCCCTATGCAGTGCCCTCAGTAGTGGTCCCCCTTATGCAGGCCCCCAGTAGTGCCCCTTACAGAGTACCCCCAGTATGAAATGCCCTCAGTAGTGGTCCCCCTTATGCAGGCCACCAGTAGTGCCCCTTACAGAGTACCCCCAGTATGCAATGCCCCCAGTAGTGGTCTCTCTTATGCAGGCCCCCAGTAGTGCCCCCAGTATGCAATGCCCCCAGTAGTGGTCTCTCTTATGCAGGCCCTCAGTAGTGTCCCTTATACAGTACCCCCAGTAGTGGTCCCCCTTATTCAGCCCCCATTAGTTCCCCTTTTACAGTGCCCCCAGTAGTGGTCCCCCTTATTCAGCCCCCATTAGTTCCCCTTTTACAGTGCCCCCAGTAGTGGTCCCCGTTATGCAGGCCACCAGTAGTGATCCCCCCTATGCAGTGTCCATTATAAAGTTCCCCCTGTAGTGGTCCCTCTATGCAGGCCCCCAGTAGTGCCCCTTCTTATGCAGGCCCCAGTAGTGATCGCCCTATGAAGGAGCCCCTTATACAGTACCCCCAGTAGTGGTCCCCCTTATGTGGCCACCCATTAGTTACCCTTATACAATGCCCTCAGTAGTAGCCCCCCTTATGCAGGCCCCCAGTAGTGATCCCCAATAGGCAGTGCCCCTTATACAGTGCCCCTTGTAGTGGTTCCCCCTATGCAGGCCCCCTGTAGTAATACCCACTTTTCAGTGCCCCATATACAGTGCCCCCTGTAGTGGTCATCCCTATTGAGTGCCCCAGGGCCAGTAGTGGTCCCCCCTGTGCAGTACCCCCAGTAGTAAGCCCCTTATATAGTGTCCTCAGTAGTAGTAGTTATCCCTATGCAGTGCCATTTATATAGTGTCCCCAGTAGTAGTTCCCCCCCAGTAGTAGTCCACCCCAGTAGTGGTCCCCTCTGATGCAGTGCCCCCAGTAGTAGTCCCCTCCCCAGTAGTAGTCACCACTATGGGTCCATCCTGATGCAGCGCCCCACATAGTAGACCTCCCCTGTGGTGGTCCCCCCTCGATGCAGTGCTCCAGTAGTTGTCTCCTTGTCCTTCCCCCAGAAGTAGTCCCCAGTAGTGTTCCCCTCTGATGCAGTGCCCCCCAGTAGTAGTGCCCTGCAGTGGTCCACCCCAATGCAGTAGCCCAAGTAGTAGTCTCCCCAGTAGACACACACATAAAAAAGAAAAAAACTTGCCTGAATCCCTGCTCCGGCTCCTGCTCCCTCCACCGCCATCTGCTTCTCTGTCCTCCCGGGCCAGCCCACTTTGCATCATGGGAGAGATGCCATGACGACATGACATCTCGACGTCTCTCCCATTACCCACTGCACGAGCCGGAAGATGGAGCTCATGAGTGAGCTTCAGCCCAGCTCCGGCAGTGGGCGCAGCAGTCAATGAGAGTCTGTCTGACACTTATTGACTGCTAATTACAACAAACACACAGCGCTGGTGGCTGTGTGTTTGTTACTGTGTAGTGCTGAATGAACTCCGCCCGGTCAGCACTACACTGACCACAGTGTCCAGGACTGCAGCCGGCCATGCCCCCTGTGCCACTGGACCGATGGCACCCAGGGCACAAGCCCTGCTTGACTCCCCTTAGTTACACCAATGTACACTTGTATATCTGTGTGTGAGATCCTGAATCCACAAACTAAGTGCCTCAATGCAGCGGCTATGACTTTTACCACATCAATTCCCATTGTGCTTCGTATACTGTCGCACACAGATATACAAGTGTTACATATCAAATTAATCAGCAGTCTCCTGGTGCGTCCCATAATATATGCTAGGCATGAAAATACAAAGCACATTGTGAGTGTATAATCACTATGGCAAAGTGTTAATGTCTGCGGTAATCCTTCATAGCCAGATTACATGTTACTTAGATTCAGGTTACACTGCATGTTTAAATGTGTACAAGTTATTCAGTGAAAGGGAGTAAGCGGGTCTTGTAAATAGCTATAAATGTAGCTGTTATGTAAAAACACAAAGACAGAAAGGTGGCACCAAACATAGGGGCTAATTCAGTATTGTATGCTAGCGCAATGATCAACACAGATTTCTGATTATCGTGAATCTGCGCATGCTCAGGACCCTTCTGCACAGGTGCAGAACAGGTCCTATATGATTGCACACAGCCACTGCTATGCCTCTGCCAGATTGACAGGCAGAGGCATTTAAGGGGCGGTGTGGGGATGGCAGGTGTCCCCTGAAACGGGGGACGGGGGGTGATGTCGGCCCTGTTTTCCGGGCGTGGCAAGGTCAGGTGCTGCATCCACATATGCAGTTTCCTGGCCTCACAAGTGAGCCAGACTGCATAAGCTGAAGCTTACACAGCTAGCCAATGCCGTCCACCATCGCGACTCATGGTCACAATGGTGAGATCGCAAATGCAGAATGGGGTGTCAGACACCTCCTGATGCATTTGCATATTTGCAAGGACGGAATTGCAAAGCTGCTTGTGTTGAATCACCTCCATAATGCATTAAAGGCTATTGCATAAAACACTGTATATTATTAAAGCAAATACATATGTGCATACCAGATAGACATAATGCAGGTACTCAGCTAAAATCATTGATCTGGACTTTTCTGATGTTCTTATCTAGATGAAATGCACAGTACCTCCAGGGAAAGAGAAGTATATAGTGTAGTATATCGAAATATATAAAGGTTGTTGTTCAAATCTTTAGACCTGTGGACTTTAGAAACATTTAAAAAATGTCTCATCAGATAATCTGTATGCAGCGCCAAAAGCCTTCCAACCATTAGTATCGCAAGTGACAGTGGTATCAAATCTTCCATGGTAAATTGTGCACCGTAATGTAAGATGATCATCACAGTATAATACTGTGAAAAAAATTATTTAACTATCAACAGCAAGGTAATAATTTGCCCCATACATAAAGCTAAAACATATGCAGCTTTTATGGGTTCCTTAGGTTACATAACAAGGGAATACTTGTGGCCCAGATATGAATACAACAGGTATCAGTTTAGGTACAGAGTGTCCCTGTACTGTATGTCTAAACTTTCTTTAGGGTGGAGAAAAATGTTGGTGTGGGAGCCCTTATTTATGAGGAGAGGGCTAATACAAGTGCCAGTTTTAATACATCCATTCCCGCCTAAGTTCTGACAAAACACGGAACTGGCGTAATTTCTGTCAGATATTTTGGAATGATTGGGCATCATTTTCACCCAATTTTAATACTATGACCAGTGTTCTGAGTGGGGATTTGAGACACTGATTAGTACATGTAGTCTAACAGTTATTTATCAACAGGGATCAACAATGATGTCCATAATATGATATATAGAACGAGTAAATTATCTAGCACCATTTTTTGCAGTTCTATTAGTAAATTGGGGGCCACCATATTGTAAGAGTCTCTAACATCATCTTAATGTGGAGCATGTATTGCTATTGTAGGCACCATTTGATTGAAGTACAAACACAACGCCATCTTTGCTAAGGCCATATAAGGTGTCAGTAACATATGGCTTCAAAATAACAAAACCACATATAAATTATAAAGTATGTAATACTTTGGAAAAACAAGACAAATAGGTATTATGGACCAAAGCGCCCTATTAAAACATATATAAAAGTCATAATAAATCTTATAATAGAGGTGGAACCAGTTAATTATCCAATTTGATTTTAAAGTATATTTACAAAAGTGATTTCCATCTAAGAACATATATATCTTCCCGACATCAGGGTGAAATCTAACATTCATGTTCAAAACAGCTTTATATGTAGGAGGTCATAATAAATAATGAATAGTAACATTGATTTTTTATAATGTTTAATGCACTTTGGGCCTGATTCAGACCCATTTGCTAGATGCGGACGCTCGCTCCCAGTGTATGCAAATTCAGCAAGTGACGTCAAGGGATGCGATCGCACGGCAAGGTATAAGCACGCCCACTATGTCTTGGCGAGAGATCACTTTGTGTTTATAGATGCCCACCAGCCTGTCTTTAGCCGCCCACTAGCGTACGTCATCTCCAGGAAGTATATACAACCATCGGTACATTGGGTTCCATAGGCACTGACTGCATTACTTGTGGTTGATTGTACCCTACCGCAAGCACTGCGAGCACTTCAGTGTATAATTCAACCAGGTGACGTGTACTATGACGCTGCCTGTTAATTAAGCACGCCTCTGAAACAGCAATAAGATGCTAAGGCACGCCTGCAGGCCACTGGAAACTCCCCCATTTCCAGTGACCTGCCACTGTTACCACCCACAAACAGCTTGACCTGTCATTCATTCAGCTAGGATGTCTCTATTGGGCAAGCGATTGCTTCCCGATCGCTCGGACTAGTTTGTGCACTATGATGCATACACATGCGCACTTTGCAAAACATTGCTCGCTCTGAGCGATCACTTGCTAGCGAACGGGTTTGAATCAGGCCCTTTGTCTTTCTCGTCTCTCATTGGGGGAGATCTATCAAATATTCAAGAGAGACTAAGTGGAGACATTGCCCATAGCAACCATTAATCTTCTAACTGTCATTTCACAGACTGTGCTAGATAAATGTCAGTTAGCTGATTGGTTACTTTATTCAACTTCTCCACTTTATCTCTCGCAAAGATTTTATATATAGGTACAGTACATCTACCCCAGGTAATTTCTCAGAAATGTGTGCTATGTACAAGTGTATTTTCATAGGAAGCTGACACTTTTAGTATATATGTGTAATTACAGCCTATCATTGATAATATTACTATCATTACTATTAATTTGTTTATCATGTTATCTGCACTAAGTACTATAAGCTCATACTTATAGGCTAATTGTAGCTGTGTATGTAATTATTTAGCATGGAATATGAAGATGGAAAGAGAGAGAATACTGGATCTAGTGCAGATCAGACTGGATGTGGACATCTACGGAACACAATGGGCTGTGCTTAATGTGAACTTTAATGCACTGATTTGCATGAAGTGGTTTATTATGGATGCTATGAAACCACTTACCTGACACAGGGCCTAATTCAGCAAGGATCGGATTTGCAAAGTTGCTCATAGGCATATACAGTATACTTTATATATACATCTAAAATCCTGGAGTGATGCTCTGTGTTCTGCCTTGATTAGAGACAGTACATCTCTTGATTATATATATATATATATATATATATATAATGTAGGATCATTATGGATTGGTTGATTATTGATGCACATGCTGTACTGCTGTATCTCCTGAAGATGGTCCATGTAGGACTGAGAACATTGAGATGATATTGGAATTACTTATTTGAGGATTAAAATTTGCTACCTTTATGTGCTAAAGCTGGTGAGTGCCCCTCAATTTTTCTTTATTGTGGACTTTCCATGTGGACATCCTGAGTGATACCCCAGTATCTTTTGGAGACTTGGATAATGTGAGTATGGCCATGGACAACTATATACAGTATATATACACACTATATATATAGTGTTTAATGCACTATATATATATATATATATATATATATATATATATATATATATATATATATATATATATATTTATATAGTGGCAATACAAACCTAGGTGGCCATGGATTCTGTGTGGGGCTGGAGGGATCCATCCACACAGTGTAGAAAAAGAAATTACGAGCACACCTGGAGGCTGCCCAGTTAATTCATTCTAGGGAGGACTGAGGCAGGCCAGCAGGTTGCATGTGGAATCAGTCCAAGAAGGACTGAGGCAGCTGAGGAGCTCAGTATGCCTGGAGGCCAGTGGGGGCTAGAAAGGCATAGGTTGTTTGTTATTTTTGTTGTTTTTTTTGTTCCTGAATGCTGACAGTAAAACACCAAATACAGTGCATCCAGAAAGTATTCACAGCACTTCACTTTTTCCACATTTTGTTATGTTACAGCCTTATTCCAAAATGGAATAAATTAATTGTTGTCCTCAAAATTCTACACACAATATCCCATAATGACAATGTGTAAACATTTTTTTTGAGATTTTTGCAAATTTAATAAAAAAAACCACTAAGAAATCATATGTACCTAAGTATAAAGGACTTTTGCCTTGAAGCTCAAAATTGAGCTCAGGTGTATCCTGTTTCCACTAGTCATCCTTTAGATGTTCCTACAGCTTAATTGGAGTCTACCTGTGGTAAATTCAGTTGATTGGACATGATTTTGAAAGTCATACACCTGTCTATATAAGGTCCCACACTTGACAGTGCATGTCAGAGCACAAACAAAGCATGAAGTCCAAGGAATTTTCTGTAGACCTCTGAGACAGGATTGTCTCGAAGCACAAATCTGGGGAAGGGTACAGAAAAATATTTGCTGCTTTGAAGGTCCAAATGAGCACAGTGGCCTCCATCATTCTTAAATGGAAGAAGTTCGGAACCACCAGGACTCTTGCTAGAGTTGGCCAGCTGTCTTAACTGAGCGGTCAGGGAGGTGACCTAGAACCCAGTGGTCACTCTGTCAGAGTGTCAGCATTATGCTGTGGAGAGAGGAGAACCTTCCAGAAAGATAACCATCTCTGCAGCAATCCCCCAATCAGGCCTGTATATTAGAGAGGCCAGACGGAAGCCACTCCTTAGTAAAAAGCACATGGCAAACCACCTGGAGTTTGCCAAAATGCACCTGAAGGACTCTCTGGTCTTATGAGACAAAGATTGAACTCTTTGGCATAAATGCCAGTGGTTATGTCTGGAGCAAACCAGGCACCGCTCATCACCAGGCCAATACCATCCCTATAGTGAAGCATGGTGGTGGCAGCATCATGCTGTGGAGATTTTTTTCAGCAGCAGGACCTGGAAGACTAGTCAGGATAGAGGAAAAGATGAATGCAGCAATGTACAGAGACATCCTGGATGAAAACCTGCTCCAGAGTGCTCTTGACCTCAGGCGGGGGCTACGGTTCATCTTTCAGCAGGACAATGACCCTAAGCACACAGCCAAGATATCAAAGGAGTGGCTTCAGGACAACTCTGTGAATGTTCTTGAGTGGCCCAGCCAGAGCCCAGACTTGAATCCAATTGAACATCTCTGGAGAGATCTGAAAATGGCTGTGCACCGATGCTTCCAATCCAACCTGATGGAGCTTGAGAGGTGCTGCAAAAAGGAATGGGCAAAACTGCCCAAAGATAGGTGTGCCAAGCTTGTGGCATCATACTCAAAAAGACTTGAGGCTGTAATAACTGCCAAAGGTGCATCAACAAAGTGTTGAGCAATGGTTGTGAATACTTATGTACATGTGATTTTAGTTTTTTATTAAATTGCAAAAATCACCAAAAACTTTTTACACGTCATTATGGGGTATTGTGTGTAGAGTTTTGAGAACAAAAATGAATTTATTCCATTTTGGATTAAGGCTGTAACATAACAAAATGTGGAAAAAGTGAAGCATTGTGAATACTTTCTGGATGCACTGTATTTTCATTTAAACCTGAAAATCTGCATGTGGACCCTAATTATGCAACTAGGCACTGCACCACTGACCAGCTACCAAGATTAATTACCCCAAGGGATTTCCAGGGCAACAGATATGTTACTTTACTTCTTTATTGAAAGGCATACAGATCACAATATTCAATTCATTGTGGAGATTACATTGATCAGAAACATTTTACTCTAGGCATGCTGATAATAGTAAATAAATGGGTGACACTGTTTGGGGCACAAGTAAATGTTGTGCTTTAAACTGAAAGCTGGGAAGGTGGGTGGTGTCTCCCTCAATGTGATGACTAAAATGAAAAGTTCAGCGGGTACATAATATTCTCCATCAATGAGAATCAGTGTGAAGGTGTATCTTTAGGAGGTCAATGCCTACATTTCAGTAACACACTTTATAGATTTCCTAATACCTGTGAGCCTCTGAAACCAGCTACAGTATATTACCATACAAGACCATGATAGGACCATAAGGAACCGTATTATGGCATTCTTTCCTGCTCAATGGCCACTTCTTGTATGTTGTATGAACCAGCCATCAACCAGGATATTTACCAGAACATGGCTTGATCTACCTTATGTACATGGATGCAGGAAATAGGCTAAGTATGAACAAATGAGAAGTTACCAGCAGTGCCACTAACCTCTGAAGAGCTCTCCTGATTTCATTATTGCGAAGACTATATACAAGTGGATTTACCATGGGGATCACTGTTGTATACAGCACACTCATGATCTGCTCTATATCATTGTATTTTTCTGATGGTGGCATCAAGTATACGGACATGCAATTAACATAGTAGATGATCATAACGGTGAGGTGGGATGAGCAGGTGGAGAAGGCTTTTCTTCTTCCATCCCTTGATTTAATATGCAATATAACAGTAATAATTTTTTTGTATGACATCACATTGATGAGGAATGGACAAAGGCCAAATAACACCATGTTACCATACAGGATGATATAGAACATGCTGGAGCCAGAACAGGAGATAATAATCAGAGCTTTAATATCACAGAAGAAGTGATGAATGGTAACAGAATGACAGAAGGATATTTTAAGAACTGAAATTACCCACAATATTGAGTTTAAATATGCACATAGCCAGATCATTGTCACAAGCAGGATACAGATCTTCTTGCTCAGTATCTGGTGATAGTGTAATGGATGACAGATTGCAATGTATCGGTCATACCCCATCACAAATAAAAGTGTAACCTCGGAGCTGGCAGCTAAAACGAAAAAGTATATCTGAGTTAAACATTGTGTGAAAGTTACTGTGTAATTCTGAGATTGTAACATGTCCAGCAGTTTGGGGACAGTTACTGTTGTATAACACATATCTACAAAGGACAAGTTACATAGAAATAGATACATGGAGGTATGTAAACATGAGTCCAAACATATAACTGTAATTATAGCTGTATTCACCAGGACTCCACACAGGTATATTAAGAACAAAACAGTGAAAATTAGGGGTTCATCACCAGCTTTCATCGAAAATGGCATAATGAGGAAATTAATAACAGAAGTGTGATTCTCCATGAGATTCTGTCACCAATCTACAAGACAATAATTATAATATATATATAAGTTATAACTTACAGAATGTAGAGATACAGTATATATTTACAGAATGTTTTTACTAGAGATGTGCAGGGACCCACATGTTTAGTCAATAATCTTCACACATGTTAAGTACTTGGGCTGTCTAGTGCATCTGGACTCAACTGGTGTTTACTATTATAACCTCATTCTGCAGCTAATAGTACACACAAATCAACAAACAATGCAGCTTGTGAGAAACTATAACTATATAAACCATATATGCTTAGAGACTGTCAAAGTTTAACACTGTGTGTGAAATAAATCTGCTCCTTAACATTAAGTAACTACTAAGAATAGGGGATCTGAGTTTATTTCAAATGTGAAACAGTTTCATTACCTTTTTTGAATACATTGATTTATGTTTGCCTAATTATGTATATTATACCTTATTGTTGGCTATTTACCACTACATAGAGCAATAAACAAAATGTAAATTGTTGAATATTTACTGAACTTTGTCACCCAATGTCAGGATTGCTTTCAAATATTCACCAACTCCATCAATCCCTGATCATTTATATATATATATATATATATATATATATATATAGATGGATAAAGGTAAATGCTGGAAGGCACTCGAAGACTGCATAAATAATCCAAACTGCTACAGTGGAGTAGTCAATGTTTCGGAGACCCCTCCTTTATCAAGACAGTCTTCATAAAGGAGGTTTCTCCGAAATGTTGACTACTACACTGTAGCAGTTTGGATTATTTATGTAGTCTCCGAGTGCCTTCCAGCATTTACCTTATCTTCACATACCTTGTGTTATGGCACCGGAGCTATCTGTACAGCTTTTTGCTTAAGAGTGCCGGATGTTCATTGCCTATATATATATTTTGCCACAAAAACAAACAATTAGTGCATCATACACTAAGATATCGGGATGCAATCGGGAAGCCGGCTGACATTATACCGACAGCCGGCTTCTCGACTGTCATATCCCAGCGAGGGTTAAATGACAGGCGTCTAAAATCTAGATGCTGGGAGACCGGCACCCGGCATCCCGATTGAAGGGATGTCGGGCGCCGCGAGCAGACAGCCACGGGAGGGGGAGGGTTAGGTTTAGGGCTCCCAGGGGGACTTAGGGTTAGGCACCCCCTGGGAGGGATAGGGTTAGGCTAGGGGAAGGGGGGGGGTTAGGGTTAGGCACCCCCTTGGGAAGGTTAGGGTTAGGCACCCCCTGGGGGATTTAGGTTTAGGCAGCGGGGAAGATAGGAATTAGGTTTAGGCACTTAGAGGTGGGATTATGGTTAGGCACTTTGGGGGAGGTTAGGGTTGGGCACCCCTAAGGGAGGGTTAGGGGGGTAGGTTAGGTTAGTTAGTACTTACCTGGGGACGATCAGGATTTCCAGCGCTGTCGGGCTGCTGCTGCAAGGGTCTCTTCCTCTGTCGGTCTGATGCTGCCAGGATTCAAACTGCCGGCCATGTGGCCAGCGGTGTTGCATACCGATTCCAAGATATTGTCCCACACCACTATATTTTTGTATTGGTTTTTGTCTCTTATGAAAAGAAAAGGGTATATTCCTTACATCGATCCTAAACTCGTGTTATTTCAATTATATAGTTCTATTTATTTATGATAACTTATTATGAGAGGCCACCTTTAACTCTGAATTACATACATAGACTATCCAAACAAAAAAGAAAAAAGCAATAATAAATTGTTTCTTGTCAACAAATAGCTAAAATGTAATCAATCTTTATTATTTCCATCTTTAAAATACTGTGTTCAAACAAAATAGGCGAAATATTGGTTAAAATGATAGATGGTACATAAAGTTTGAATGTGAAAGAAAAAAATAGTATAGAAAATCTATATAAATTTCCCTTTTGGCCGCTAGTTATTTAATATGATTAATCTGCCGACTAATTGAGATCCTTTTTATTAAAGAATATGATATCTGGTATAAGGATCAAATAAGTGACTAAGAGGTGTCTTTTGTCACTATTTATTATTAATGTTCACGTGATTATAGTATAATAATGGCTTGGTAGATTTGCTTTAATGGATTGAAAGATTACAACGTGATGCTGACTACAGGGATACATTTGTTAGGCTTCAGAATGCACATTGGAGACTTAAAAAACAGGTGAGAGTGTCATTTGCTTTTTCTTTTTTTACAAAAAATAATGTTACAGTGCTGGTGACATTTAGCTATAAATGATATCTCCCTCATTGGTTACAGTTACATTGACCAGGAATAAATCATGGTTATGCAGCATAATCATATTATAATACTATATAATATATTATAATACTACAGTATTAATCATTTATATCTTAAAAAAATAAAAGTTTAAGGGGCCTATTCATCAACACTAAAATAACAGTGTTAAGGACATTTTCATTAATTACTGTTTTCTTAGTATTCATGATCACACTTAACACAGGAGATATCACTAATATCTCCTGGTTAAGTCTGTCTGCATTAATTTCCACACTCCCCATACATTAGTACTTTAGTACATTAGTATGGGGATGTAGAAATTAGGCTAAATTATGTATTTTCGGAATTTGATGGTGTTAGTATACGCCACTCTCAGTTGGCTTATAACGGGTTACACTTACCTGCTTTCGTCGTGAGCAGGTTCTCCTCTGGCTCTCTCCGTCAGTCCCTCGTCGCTCCTCCAGCTGCTGCTCCAACTGTGTTCTCCCGACAGAACACAGTAAAGTTTTTAAAAAAAATTATATATATTTTTTTACTTTACTGTTTTCTCCTCTTCAGACGGGAGGTCGGGGTCCACGACTGGAGCAGCCAGGTAGGTGGGGGACAGGGAGGTGAGTGGAGGGGAGGAGGGACGGGGACAGGGGGGGATACAGAATTACTGTAGCTGTAATCAGTGCTGCACATGCACCGCTTTTTTTGTGAATGTAACGGCGCATGCGCAGCACTGATTACAGCTGCGGTTGGTTAGTGTAGAGAGGGAAACGTATCTATTTTCTGAAGAGCTGTCATCGCAAAAATGACAGCTTTTCGTAATAGATACTTATGGAGAGGAGGAATAATGAATTTGCCCCGGTAATTAGGTAGAACTCCATGCAAGTTCTAAACCTAATTACCTCCATCGATATTTTAGTTATGATGAATAGGCCCTCCCAGTCTTTTTAGTTCCCTTACAAAAAGTTTCCCTACAAAGCCTTGTTGAAACATTAGTCAGATATTTCCATTTTATGACAATTATTACCTACATACCTTTTAGTTGTCTGATATGGTATTTATTCTATTGGATAATGACCAGCTAATAGAGTGCCCTGCTTTATTTGGTTCATCTACCCCGTGAGTAAGGTAGTTGTCTTTTAAAACTGATAAAAACACAAGGATTCAATTAAATTCAAAGAATGGAAGATAAAAATCACAGATCACCAGTACACATACTGTAGTCTATTTTACTGACCCTATAATAAGTAAAGGTGCACACACACACAATGATTTTTTTAATGATTATCGATAACGATATCGTCTATCATTCAATCATTGAAAAAATTATTCACTTTCTGAGTTAAAACGATGAATGATTATCTTTCATGTGTATTCACATTTGTAGTTTGTAGTTCAGTCAGACTGACCAACTGAACGATTTTCATTAAGGGAATATGCAAAAACTGTTTGTAGTTCTAAAAAATCATTCATTACACTTTAAAAAATCTGACAGATAATCTGACAGAAAATCGTTCATAAAATCGTTCATAAAATTGTTGGTAACAAAATCGTTGTGTGTATGCAGCTTAAGTGTTAAAGAATTTTGGTCTTTTTTCTTCTATCAGCTCTCACTTAGTCAGATATCTGGGAAATGTAAGTAATATGTAGCAGAATACCAGAGGCTTCTATGGATAGCATAAAAACAGGACCTGATGTTAATTAATTAAAGTTTTGCTTTTAGAACAAAACAAAAATGCAAGTAAACAATAACACAAACAAGTACATGATTAAAGTAGTTATGTGTCCACTTTTGGAAATACCATTCTCAAATAAACATATTCCCCAGGTTTGCTGGGGACTTGCACCTTTCCTGAAGCTGAGACAGCTGTTGCTGAATCATCCCCCATAGTATCAGTTGATGTTAGATGACACAGATAAGGAATAACATGTTCCTGAGAGAACACTAGATTAATCACTAGAAAAGGAAACATGGTGAGATTGGGTAATAAGGCTGAGCTGCACATAATAGAATGCAATGATATATTGCAGTTAGTAAATAACCCCTACTGCATAAAAAACTTTAGGATATTTGTTTTATAACCTTAACGTTTTTGCCTATATATTTAAAGATATACACTTTAAAAATCCAAATTCTGAACTAGCCCAAAAATAAATACTTTTTTTTACCTACAATCAGACAGTGTAAGTGACACTTTGCTGAAATAAAGTACATACACATTGTTCAAATTTCTCTATATTGTACAGAGTATATCAAGACATTTTGGAGACAACTGATTTTCTACTCACTGTACATAGTTTGTGGTACTGTACTGATACTGACAGTCAGCTACAAATGCCCAAAGTAATATTCCACATATCTTCAAGTCTATCTGTGAAATAAACATTTAAATGTTCTGTTGTGTAAAATCACTGTGTAATAGATTACATACCATAGAACATGTCATGTCTCAGCCCCTGTTTCATGTTAGAAACAGATTATATATATATATATATATATATATATATATATATATAACATTTTATACTCTATTTACACAGTATGTTAATGAAAGACCTCAAGGGGAAAATAAAATGTTATGTAATTATATTGCTGAAGCAAACTGCTCTGGGATATTTATTCACTCGCCTCCATTTAAAACATTTACTTTTAATTTGGTTATTATAAGCTTTCACAGTAATGAGATTTATATATTAAAATACATTTACATACTTTCACAAATTGTACTTTTCCATGTTAGATCAACTTGTATTCTAATTTTACTGTCCATATTACATTTAAAATACAGAGAATAAATAAAATACAAAATATTGTACAGTACATGTCTGATTTATTTACTCTCTATGTCCTCTGCTACCCAAGTGCAAACCTCAGTTTCTGGCACTCTGCCACTTGAGTTACTGCCAATATTTGAGTGCAGTCCAAAATTCCATGATACTCCGCTACCCAAGTGCAATCCCTGACTTCGTTACTCTACTGTACATGTGCTTCTTGCACTCTGCTACTCGAATACAATCCTGAGTTTCAGACACCCTGCTCTCCATTGGGATGAAGAACAAGCCCGGGACATCTATGGAAGTAGCCCTGATGGGAGCTGGTTCTTTTGAGGGGATGGGGTCAGTTGAGGGGAGTGGGTTCCTTCCTCATAGGGCCCGATTCTGAGTTGGACACAAAAATTATCTCGAAAAAGTGGCAATGTTTTTACAGATGCCGCTTTTCACTTTGCTTTTTACATAGAGCTCAGTGTGAATCTTGCATTTCTGAGTGAGTGTTTGTGTCTGTGTGAATGTAGTGTGGATTCGAGTATTACTCTTACTCTTACTCTCTTATACTTAAATTACATATTCTATATAAAAAAACATATACACACAAGAATTAACATTTAAAAACATATTCATATATACATACATACACAATCTTAATGTAATGCCCAGCTTTCTTTTTATTTTTTACTGGCGATGCATCAAGTATTTATTTTTACTCTCTCCTTTCTCCCCCCATTTCTCCTCCTCTCTTCCCCCTTCTTATTCCATTTCTCACTTCCTACTCTTTCTTTTCCCCATATCTCTTTCCTCTTTCCACTATTTCCCTTTCTCACTCTGATAGTCTCCCTCACTACTTTGTCTCTCTCTTCCCTCCTGTCTTGCACTTCTCCACCTCTCGCTCTCCTGCCCTTTATGTCTGTGTCTGTTTGCATTCTGACATTCTTTCCTGCTCATTTTTTGTGATGGAAAACATTGAAGTGATTGTATCTTATTTAGCATGAGTGCCTGGGTGAGTATGTGATAGTAACATTGTGGGTGCTTCTGTAGTATGTAGCTTGTGTGATAGTGTGACTGGTAGGAATACTGTAATTGATGAGTGTAGGGACATTGAGGGTCAGTGTGAGTGATACAAAGTTGAATGTGACTGAGTGACAGGACTATGATGGTTAGAGTAAGTGACAGGCAGTACGAGTGGCAGGAGTATTGAGAATGAGTGCAGAGTAAGGACACACAATGTGAGTTACAGGAGGGTGAGGGCAGGGTTTCAGCTAGATCCCCTTCAGCTAAAGGACCCTAACGTCATCATTTACAATCCACATGTACATCTATTTGAATAGTAACCTGTGGCAAGCGCGGTCTCCTCCATTGGCTGACGATGCCCACCAATGACATCATCAAGCCGCGTACCTGACCGGCTAGTCATAATCACATACAGGTGCATAAAATACAATGTGACACATAATAACTAGATAGACACATAATCACATAAAACACAATGACACAATATTTTTTTGAAAAACAAGTAGCAATGTAGACCGTAATGTTCATGTCAATCAATACAGTGTTACCCATAACAAATTTGACACAAGGTTAAAGTACTAATCCCAACATTATATAATGAAAAAAGATACCTAATAATCACCTCCACAGGTTCTTATAAATATTAATATTAATGTTGATGTAACCAATCACATACTGACACAGATTAATATAGATCTTATTTTACAGAAAACAGTGTAACCCACTGCTCTCATTTAACCCCTTAGGGGACATAGTGCCCAAGCGAATTATCCACTGTGCCTCACATCACAACAATTTATGCGACTTGTCACCACATCTTATAGATTCAGGTACATGGTCAATAATGATATAGTGCAAAGTAGCAATCCCATGTCCACAGGCAAAAAAATGCCATGCCACGGGTTGATCACTTGTGCCTCTGCTTAATTGATGACCAATGCATGGCCATCCTTTTGCGTAAGGTTCTCTCGGTTTTACCCACGTACCCAAACCCACAGGGACAGGTTATAAGGTATACCACAAACCATGTGAGACAAATCACCCTATGTCTAATAGCCATGTCCTTGCCATTGTGCGGATGTTTAAAGCTTATTCCCATCTGCATATATCTACAGGTCAAACACCCAAGGCATTTATAACAGCCTTTCTTGGCTGTCAAAAAACCAGACTGCTCACTTTGTTCCAAGTGCATTCCAGTAAAATCACTTCTCATAACGATATCTTTAATTGTTTGTCTCCTCGTATAACAGGGCATAATCTCAATTTGATTCAAATTAAGACTATCATCAGATTGTAGAATGGGCCAAAGTTCCTTAGCCGTGCTTCTAATCATATTGCTACAGGGATTAAAGTGATTCACCCATGGAAGTCTCAGTCTGCCTTTAACTTTTTCTACTTTCTTCAGTAACTGCTGCCTCGGAATCAACATAGCACGATTTTTGGCCTGTTCCATAGACATTCTATCATAGACCCTTTCACAAAATGTATTTATCATGTTGTCTATATAAAACTCGGCTGTTTCAGAATTGCTACAGACTCTCCTAGCTTGTACAAACTGTGAATAAGGAAGACTATACTTAATTGCCATGGGATGAAAACTGCTTGCGTGCAAGAGTGTATTGCGATCTGTGGATTTTTGGTGTAAAGCTGTCTCAATTTCACCACCTTTTAGAATCACTCTAACATCCAAAAAAGCGATGGATTCCTTACTAATGTTAAATGTAAATTTAATGGGGCTGGTTGAGTTATTATGGGTCTGCATTAAACCAATAAAAGCCTCCTCAGTGCCCATCCAAATCAAGAACAGGTCATCAATATAGCGAGCATAAGTGTAAATATATTTAGAAATTTCTGCATTCTTAAAAAATATATCCTGCTCTGCAACCATCATATAGGAATTTGCGTACGATGGGGCCACATTCGACCCCATCGCACACCTGGACACTTGTAAATAAAATTTTCCATCATAGAGGAAGTAATTGTGAGTTAAAATTAACTTCAACAGCTCCAAAAACAAATTGATCTCCGGACCATCATAAAACACATTCCCCTCTATCAATTTTCTGACTGGTCACAGTCCATCACTATTGGGGATAAATCCTACATATACTGATATTAAAATTCACTCCGCGGATAAAGGAGGGGTGATTGTTATCTAAGATTTGACTATGTATAAAGAGGAAATCAGTAGGCAGTTGTCAGATACAAATGTTTACAAGATGCATGATAGTGATCCAACAATTGTGTTTTCTAATAAGTTGAAGTTTCTACTAGACAGGGCAAGGAATGATGGTTTGATTACTTCTGAACTGTAAGGTGCCCTTTTACCGGGGCAATCTAAGGTGCCATTGCTGTACACGCTGCCCAAGGTGCACAAGAGTTTAATTGCACCCCCTGGGTGGCCGATTATAGCTGTTTGAGGTTCTTTATTCCAACCTTTGTCAACTTACCTTGATGCATTGTTACAACCATGCATAATTAACAGTGCAGGATTTATTTTGGATATGACAGCTTTTCTGAACTTATTATCATCTGTGAGCTGTGTACCTGAAGGGAGTGTATTGTGTAGTGTTGATGTCTCTAGTCTCTACACTATTATCCCCAATAGTGATGGATTGTGACTGGTCAGAAAATTGATAGAGGGGAATGTGTTTTATGATGGTCCAGAGATCAATTTGTTTTTGGAGCTGTTGAAGTTAATTTTAACTCACAATTACTTCCTCTATGATGGAAAATTTTATTTACAAGTGTCCGGGTGTGCGATGGGGTCAAATGTGGCCCCATCGTACGCAAATTCCTATATGATGGTTGCAGAGCAGGATATTTTTTAAGAACGCAGAAATTTCTAAATATATTTACACCTATGCTCGCTATATTGATGACCTGTTCTTGATTTGGATGGGCACTGAGGAGGCTTTTATTGGTTTAATCCAGACCCATAATAACTCAACCAGCCCCATTAAATTTACATTTAACATTAGTAAGGAATCCATCGCTTTTTTGGATGTTAGAGTGATTCTAAAAGGAGGTAAAATTGAGACAGCTTTACACCAAAAATCCACGGATCGCAATACACTATTGCACACAAGCAGTTTTCATCCCAAGGCAATTAAGTATAGTCTTCCTTATTCACAGTTTGTATGAGCTAGGAGAGTCTGTAGCAATTCTGAAACAGCCAAGTTTTATATAGACAACATGATAAATAAATTTTGTGAAAGGGGCTATGATAGAATGTCTATGGAACAGGCCAAAAATCATGCTATGTTGATTCCGAGGCAGCAGTTACTGAAGAAAGTAGAAAAAGTTAAGGGCAGACAGAGGCTTCCATGGGTGAATCACTTTAATCCCTGTAGCAATATGATTAGAAGCACGGCTAAGGAACTTTGGCCCATTCTACAATCTGATGATAGTCTTAATTTGAATCAAGTTGAGATTATGCCCTGTTATACGAGGAGACAAACAATTAAAGATATCGTTATGAGAAGTGATGTTACTGGAATGCACTTGGAACAAAGTGAGCAGTCTGGTTTTTTGACAGTTATAAATGCCTTGGGTGTTTGACCTGTAGATATATGCAGACAGGAATAAGTTTTAAACATCTGCACAGTGGCAAGGCCATGGCTATCAGACATAGGGTGAGTTTGTCTCACATGTTTTGTGGTATACCTTATAACCTGTCCCTGTGTGTTGGGGTACGTGGGTAAAACAGAGAGAACCTTACGCAAAAGGATGGCCATGCATCGGTCATCAACTAAGCAGGCTTTTGATAAGGGCATGAGTGATCAACCCATGACACAGCATTTGTTTGCCTGTGGACATGGGATTGCTACCTTGCACTACATCATTATTGACCATGTACCTGAAACTACAGTCAGGTGCATAAATATTGGGACATTGACAGAATTTTCATATTTTGGCCTCTATTCACCACCACAATGGCTTTGAAATGAAACAAACAAGATGTGCTTTAACTGCAGACTTTCACATTTAATTTGAGGGTAATTACATCCAAATCAGGTGAACGGTGTAGGAATTACAACGGTTTCTATATGTGCCTCCCACTTTTTAAGGGGCCAAAAGTAATGGGACAATCTAAACAATCCTAAATCAAATTTTCACTATTTAATTCTTTGTTGCAAATCCATTGTAGGCAATTACAGCCTGAAGTCTGGAAGGCATAGACATCACCAGACGCTGGGTTTCATTCCTGGTGATGCTCTGCCAGGCCTCTACTGCAAATGTCTTCAGTTCCTGCTTGTTCTTGGGGCATTTTCCCTTCAGTTTTGTCTTCATAAAGTGAAATGCATGCTCAATCGGATTCAGGTCAGGGGATTGACTTGGCCATTGCATAACATTCCACTTTTTAGCATTAAAAAACTCTTTGGTTGCTTTTGCAGTATGCTTTGGGTCATTGTCCATCTGCACTGTGAAGCGCCGTCCAAAGAGTTCTGAAGCATATGACTGAATATGTGCATATAATATTGCCCAAAACACTTCAGAATTCATTCTGCTGCTTTTGTTAGCAGTCACATCATCAATAAATACAAGGGAACTAGTTCCATTGGCAGCCATACATGCCCACACCATGACACTACCACCACCATGCTTCACTGATGAGGAGGTATGTTTTGGATCATGAGCAGTTCCTTTCCTTCTCCATACTCTTCTCTTCCCATCACTATGGTACAATTTGATCTTTGTCTCATCTGTCCATAGGATGTTGTTCCAGAACTGTAATGGCTTTTTTAGATGTTGTTTGACAAACTCTAATCTGGTCTTCCTGTTTTTGAGGCTCACCAATGGTTTACATCTTGTGATGAACCCTCTATATTCACTCTTGTGAAGTCTTCTCTTGATTGTTGACTTTGACACATACACCTACCTCCTGGAGAGTGTTCTTGATTTGGCCAACTGTTGTGAAAGGGTTTTTCTTCACCAGGGAAATAATTCTTCTGTCATCCACCACAGTTGTTTTCCATGGTCTTCCGGGTCTTTTGGTGTTGCTGAGCTCTCCGGTGCGTTATTTCTTTTTAAGAATGTTCCAAACAGTTGATTTGGCCACACCTAATGTTTTTGCTATCTCTCTGATGGGTTTGTTTTAATTTTTCAGCCTAATGATGGCTTGCTTCACTGATAGTGACAGCTCTTTGGATCTCATATTGAGAGTCGACAGCAACTGATTCCAAATACAAATGTCACACCTAGAATCAACTCCAGACCTTTTACCTGCTTAATTAATAATGAAATAACGAGGGAATAGCCCACATCTGTCCATGAAATAGCTTTTGAATTTATAGTCCCATTACTTTTGGCCCCTTAAAAAGTGGGAGGCACATATAGAAACCGTTATAATTCCTACACCGTTCACCTGATTTGGATGTAATTACCCTCAAATTAAATCTGAAAGTCTGTAGTTAAAGCACATCTTGTTTGTTTCATTTCAAAGCCATTGTGGTTGTGAATAGAGGCCAAAATATGAAAATTCTGTCAATGTCCCAATATTTATGCACCTGACTGTATAAGACATGGTGACAGGTCACGTAAATTGTTGCAATGTGAGGCACAGTGGATAATCCACTTGGGCACTATGTCCCCTAAAGGGATAAATGAGAGCAGTGGGTTACACTGTTTTCTGTAAAATAAGATCTATATTAATCTGTGTCAGTATGTGATTGGTTACATCAACATTAATATTAATATTTATAAGCACCTGTGGAGGTGATTATTAGGTATCTTTTTTCATTATATAATGTTGGGATTAGTACTTTAAACTTGTGTCAAATTTGTTATGGGTAACACTGTATTGATTGACATGAACATTACGGTCTACATTGCTACTTGTTTTTCAAAAAAATATTGTGTCATTGTGTTTTATGTGATTATGTGTCTATCTAGTTATTATGTGTCACATTGTATTTTATGCACATGTATGTGATAATGACTAGCTGGTCAGGTACGCAGCTTGATGATGTCATTGGTGGGCATCGTCAGCCGATGGCGGAGACTGGCTTTACACGAGGATGGGTATTTAAGGTCAGTGTATTTATCTATTTTGTATCCTGAGGATGAGATATTAAAAATTCTCGAAATGTTGAAGCATTATACTGCCTGAATTTGTCTGTTGATTTCCAAGTGCCGCCTTCCAGTTTTCTTATGTTGGATCCTCAGCGGGGATACCTAGGAGGGCACCGGAACATTATTTCTGTAAGGTGGGAGTGCTGCCTGTGGTGAATTTGTCTATATATATATATACATATATATATATGCACACACACTTGTCTTTCAGGGCCTATCTAGCTATGATGGCACTACAAGTCCCAGCACATTTTGTTGATAAAGGGTGCTGAGACTTGTAGTTTCATCACAGCTGGTCAGTGATCTATTTGCATTTAGGACTCCAGGAGTTCTTATCGTTCCATGCAAAGCTCCCGGTCATGCTGTTACAGTGCAGCTGCCCCTCGGTCCAGGATCACTGTATGTTGACTGTGGTGGAAGTGGGAAGACCATGCTTGATCGCTGGGAAGGGAAGCTGAGGAGTATTTGGAGGTGCCCTGCACTCAGCTAAATCTGCCATCATGACTGTGATCACTGCAGATGACCCTCTCCTGAGTCCTGACCAGCATCAGCATTGCCCGCACTATTAAGGGGTGGTCTTGTGCACAAACAGACCACCACTTGGTTTTTCCTGGCCTTGCTAACAGATAGTTCTCTGGCTGGAGCACAAGCCCCATACACTGGCTCAGCCACCACTGCTCCTGGTTAATATCACCCAGGAATGCCTGCTATCTGGATCAGATGACAGCTTCCTATTTGTGTTCCATAGTGGAAAGCAATTCCAGGATGCACAATAGTTGGCACTTGCATACTTAGGAATTAGCCTGTGCCAATAACCGATGTCAGCAGGCCAAGCAGGCAGTGTTAGCTGGCCTGGCAGTGGGGTGCATTGGACTGGCCCAGCAGAAACTTTCCTGGTTGCCCAATCTGCCCCTGGGTGTCCCTGCCCCTCTGCTACCCAAATACAATCTTATATTCTGGGTACCATTTCAGGCAATCTTGATTTGCATGATATTTTGATACTCTTGTGCTACCTTGGATACCAGGATTTGTATTATCCATCTAGAGTTCCTTCAACTTTACAATACAAGTACAAAAACTCAATTCTTCCCACTCTGCTACCCCAAGTGCATTTCTGAGTCCTATGACCATTTGCTGCCCAAGTGCAATCATAACACAGTAGTATTAGTGTACTCCTGAAACTGTTATCAATTCCTACCTGCCTATACCTTCTAAAATTGTCGCTGTTTAGCGTTATGAGTCGCACAAGTTCCAAAGCACAAAAAGTTATTATTCACCATAAAAGAAGATAGTTACACGCTGTGATCTAAATACAATTAGTGCAAACAAATTATACAGACACACAAGGTACAGTCGTTACATACGCAGGCGCTCTGGACCCAGATCAGGTATCAAAGATGAAACCTATGTCAACAGCAAAGCAAGAAGACTACCATCCAGTTTCAGAGAGCCCACATATATACCCTTACAGAGATAGGCAATACAATAGAACAGGTTGACATGATTCCATTGGTTCTTCTTTCTGGTTCTTCTGTTACAGTACAGTTCATAGGTCAATTCATATGGTCACATTCTAGCCTCCAACAGCTCTTTGTGTCCATTTTCCCGCTGCATAACAAATTAGACTGGCTGCATTACAGGAAACATTTCAATGCCTAACTCTCTATGATCCATAATTTGCAGACGCATGTTGCAATCTTCTCACCGATGAGACCGGAAATCTGCAAAGACACAGTGGTTTAGAATGACACCAAACATGTTCTGCTTATCATGTACTTAATCTTAGATATCAACTAACATGTATTACGCAACATTTCTGATAATGAATAAAACCTTAAATATTAACCTTAATGCTAGGGAACTTTTTATGTAAGTGTGCAGTGTGTAAGTATTGGGGTATTGCGAAAAGACGCTAGTTAGCGTTGTGCGATGACGTGTTTGTGAAGTACACCGTGATATGTGTTTTGCAGGGTTGCTCATATTATATGTTTTAGTAACTGTCAGTATTCATATAAAGGGGACTTTTAACATCTTTCTATTGCATGGGAATCGTAAGATGCTAAATAATAGCATCGCTGTATGTACTTATAATGTGGGTTTCGCTAAAATGGCACTGTGCGGCCATTCGCAAAATGGTGTCGTCGGCCATTCGCAAGATGGCGCAATGCAGATATTTTAAACAGATTCTGTCTCAGCCGATTATCCAGCTTCGACAGTCCACCCTTTGATAGCAAATGACATGCTATCACATTCTGATTTTAAAATGAATTTAGGCTTACACTATGACATATTATTTTATGTTATATTATGGGATGGCACAAGGTGGTTCTTAAACCATCAATAATGTGTCTCTGGGAGGGGACATAAAACTATCCTTATATGCACACCGCGGATCTGGAAGATCGTGGGAAAGATGTGGGGATGCACCTAACCTATAAAGGAAGTCTTGAAGGGGAATAGGGACTTACATTATTTAAGATGTTTTAAAATAACATTTTAATAACACATTTCATGCATGTCTAAATCTAAATTTCATCTGATGGCACACTCTAATTCAGGGTTGTAATGCAGTCCTACATTTACCTCAGTATTCATATTGTTACTTCTAACCACCATCATAATCTCATTCCTTCGATTTACCTTATCTTTACATTTTCCACATTTCAACACTGTAGGAACACACCTGACACATAAGCCAATTAGTATGATGACAACCAATATAGGGATCAGGAGTTTACCTATACTCGCAATCATTTCCTGGACCCACTCTCCTAGACCTGAGAACCATTTCACTGGGTTCAACCCTGAAACCCATTCCTCTACCTTCTCCTCTACTTCAGCCACTGAGGCATTATGGTTCTTCCAAAATTCCCATTTCAGCTGCAGTATTTCATCCATCTTCCGGTCTATCACCTCCTTGGGGGTCACTAGTATTATTTGTAATGTATGTACAACATTTAACACCAAATTGGGTGGCCAAAGTTACGCAATACCCTCCTGTGACAGCTGTTAAATAGTTTAACACAAGTCTATGTTGCAACAGTTCTTTCTTGTAGGCCTGCAACTCCTTACCTGTGTACCTAAATGTGTCATCATACATCTCAGTGATATTATTTATAAGTTTAGCAAGATCTTGGATATATCTAAAATTTAGTGTACCCTGAGCAATCCTGGTGGGATCCAATGCTACCAAAACTTGAAAGCCAGTTGTCTCACTAATTAACTGTGTGGCTTTATGCACGTCACCAGATATCATATTTCTTTTGTCTCAAGTTCTCCCATCTGGCTAATTCATGTTTCTGGTTGTATAACCCTGGCACAGTATCCTTCTGGTACTCTGCCAACCATTTCTTTGGTGGAACTTAGTGTATATTTATAACTGAAATGTGTTCCACCTGACCTAATTGTGCATAACAGTTCATAATTCATAGGCTCATGATCAGCTCTTAGTGAGAAGGTCATCGTCTGGTTATTCCCAGTCACCTCCCAACTTCCTGGTTCATTGGAGTTAGTGATGTTCAAACATAAAAGTGATTTACCCGCTTGGTACTGGTGGAGTTTAAAATGGGGTGGTTTGGTGTTAAGAAATTTTCCATCCAGTGTCTTCCCTTTTTGCAATTCAAAAATCTCAGAGACATTTAATGGAAATGGCACTAATCCTACATTATGCTGTCCTTGGGGCACGTGAGAGCACACCCAACAGTCAGTTTGGTTTAAAACTTTGCCCACCATGGTATGATAATCCTCTAAAGGATACCCTCCCCAATACTGGTTATACTTAGGTTGGCACCGTTGGATGAATCTCTCATTGACTACAGACCCAAAGGACTCACACATACAATAATCCTCAGATGTTAGACCTTCACACTGTCTCCGAGTATCCAGAATAACAGATCTCTTAGCAATTACTGTACTGGGTTTGGTCAGATACTCCCCCGGTTGGTTTAGCACTCCTTCTCCCGACTCCATTCCATTGATATCACCATCATCTCCCCTCTCCGTCCTCTGTCCTCCATCACAGAAACCAGACATCCCGAAATAACCCAAGATAATGAGATCTCTGGGAGAAAACACAGAGATAACAACAGCAGACCAATCCATTGCTGAAAACAAGGATCTACAAATTTCTTTAGCTCAGGTATCTCACTGTAACCTTTAACCCTCCTGGAACAGGCTTGCAATTGACACGTCTACATTATCTGCCTCGATTCCGCCTTGTCTATCCACTGGTTGGTTGACCTTCTTACAGTGAGTGGAATGGACCTAGGTATCTCTCTCCGCCACCTTCAATGAAGTTGTACTCGTCAGCAACACCTGATATGGACCTTCGCACCGATCTGTCAGACAACCTGAACGTAAGACATTTCTGATCATAACAAATTCTCCAGGTTCAACATCATGACAGTTTGTTTCAGGCATCTCATGTGTTAACAATTTCAGTTTCTGCTGTTGCTATTTTAACTGTTTACCCATTGTTATAAGATACCTTACAGTATCCTAGTCTTAACAATTTCAGTTTCTGCTGTTGCTGTTTTAACTGTTTACCCATTGTTATAAGATACCTTACAGTAACCTAGTTATTACTTTTCAAATCTTCCAGTGGACTTATAACCAAATGAGGTTGTCTACCAAACAGTATTTCAAAGGGGGACAGATTGAGAGGGGGTCTAGGAGTTGTCCTGATACTGTGGAGGACAAGTGGTAGTACTTCTGGCCAGCCCAGTCCAGTTTCTGCCATGCTTTGACTTAATTTGTTTTTAATAGTCCCGTTCATCCTCTCCACCTTGGCACTGGCTTGTAGTCGGTAGGAGGTGTGAAGTGTACTATTACTACCCTTCAACTTACACATATTTTGGAAAACATCACCTGTGAAATGAGTACCTCTATCACTTTCAATAATTCTAGGGATACCATATCTGCATACAAACTCTTGAACCATTTTCTTAGCAGTAAATGCAGCAGTATTAGTGGCAGCTGGGTATGCCTCAACCCAATTAGAAAACACATCAGTGCACACTAATACATACTTGATATTCCTGCAGGGTGGTAATTGGATGAAATCAATTTGTATTACCTGAAAAGGTCCGTCGGTCGGAGGAATGTGGGATGGTTCAGTAAGGATCATTTTCCCAATGTTTTTTCTCAAGCAGGTCAGACAGGACATTGCTCTCTTTTCCACTTGAGAAAAATAATCTGGTTCACACCAGCATGCTCTCACCAATTTGCACATACCTTGCTTTCCCAAGTGAGTCAGACCATGCGCTGCCTCAGCCAGGCTTGGGTAGTACGCTTTGGGAGCCACTGGCTTACCTTGTCCATCCCTCCAGAGTCCAGAGGACTCTAGCCCACATCCCTTGGACTTCCAGACTGCCTTTTCCTGGATGGAACACAAATTTTGCATCTCAATTAATTTCAGCATGTCAATCATTTGAAACATCATTTGATTAATTGGCACATTTATATTTAATCCTGCTGCCCATTTGGCAGCTGTGTCTGCCCTGTTGTTGCTCAGTGACACCGGATCGTCCTCACATGTATGGGCTTTACACTTAATTACTGCCACTGTCTTAGGTAATTGGATTGCTGTTAGTAGTCCTTTTATATGTCTGGAATGTGCAATTGGTGTGCCTGCTGCTGTCATAAAATTTCTCAGATGCCATAGGGCACTAAAATCATTTACCACCCCAAAGGCATACCTAGAGTCTGTGTAGATATGAGCAGATTTACCTTCTGCTAACTCACACGCTCTCCTTAATACCACCAGTTCCGCCACTTGGGCCGAGTGAGGTGGACCTAAAGGTTCGGCCTCTATGACTTCTTCGTCATTTACCACAGCATAACCTGTACAAAACTCTCCAGTGTCAGTTTGTCAATGACAACTCCCATCCATGTAAAATGTCACATCTACATTTTCTAAAGGTGTATCCTGTATGTCAGGTCTTGCAGTAAAGGTCTGATTCAGATATTCCATACAATCATGTGCATCAATATACCTGCAGAACTCACCTTCCACCAGTGACTCACCTCTCTCCACCCTTTGTGCATCCTGAGGCACATATGGTAAATACATTGCTGGATTTAACATACTGCACCATTTGATGGTGATGTTTGCAGGTGCTATTAGGGCTAGTTCCCATTTTGTGAAACTAGCTGAGGAGACATGTCTGGTTTGGGCAGAATTCAGCAAAGCAGTTACAGCATGGGGAGTATAGACAATCATATCATGGCCTAATGCCACATCCTCACTCTCACTGACCTATAGAGCAGTTGCTGCTACACTTTTTAAACACGTTGTGAGTGATCTTGCCACAGTATCCAATTATGCACTGTAGTATGCTACGAGCCTACTGGCATCACCATGTTTTTGTGTGAGGACACCTGCTGCACAACCGAAAAGATTGTAAACAGTCATGAAAGGCCTGGGAAAAGATACTGGGGCTGTCTAGAAGCCCTGGGGCAATCATGTCCATGTGTATTGTACACCCCTGTATGTAAAAGCGAATAGGTACTGACAGTCAGGATGAAGAGGTACAGAGAAGAAAGCAGAGCAGAGGTCAGTGACAGTGAAATGGGTTGCATTTGTTGGGATCTGCATACGAATGACAGCTGGAGTTGGGACTACAGGAAATTGGCTCTCTACTACCATATTAACCCCTCTGAGGTCCTGTACCAGCCTATATCCCCTCCCACCACTTTTCTTCACAGGAAAGATGGGACTGTTGGCTATGCTTGCTGTATGGATTAAAATTCCCTGTTGTAATAATAGCTCAATTATGGCATAAACCCCTAATTCTACCTCCTGTTTTAGTGGGTACTGGGGTATTTTCGGAGCTTGCCTACCGCTTTTTAGATTTACCATTACGGGTGCTACATATGCCATTAATCCAGTGTCCTGTCCATCCATGGTCCAAAGTGAATCTGGTATTTGGGATAACATTAGATTTACCTGAGATGGATTTTTACCTGAACCAGTAGAGTGATACATTAACCTTTGGGGAGTGTCCAACATATCCCTCACCTCGTGTGCAACTCTCTCTGGGATATCTAAAAATATACCATCAGGGATACAATATATGACACATCCCATCTTACATAACAAATCCCTTCCCAGTAGGTTAGTAGGAGCTGCTGCTGCCAGGAGAAAAGAATGCCTGGTATGCAATGGCCCGATAGTAACCTCTGTGGATTTGGTTAAAGGATAATGTTGCACTTTACCCGTTACACCCATTGCTGGTACTGTCTCGCTGGTCACCTTTAAGTTAGCTGGAGATTTTATCACTGATCTGGTCACCCCTGTGTCTACAAGAAAAGGATGTTTAGTACCAGCTACATCAACCATCATCACCGGTTCTTCCCTAGTACTTCCCATTAATCTGACTATCTGTAGACTACAGGTATGACCTGACCCCTAGCATTGACTCTCACTCTCCAATACAGCAGTTAAGGCCACAATTGGAGCCAGTAACTGTGGGAAATTTCCTGCATTCTGTGTATATCCCTTATGTGGATATCCAGGTACTCCCTGGTTAGGGGGTCCTACCTTTTTCACCTTACAGTTCCTACTTACATGTCCCACTTGATTGCAATTAAAGAACTTTCGTGAGTTGAGTGGCTGAAAAGAAAGATTGGTATAGAAAGATTGTGGGTGAAGATAAGGATTTTGAGGGTAGTATGGTGGCTGTGGATAGTATGGGTTTTGTGGCTGTGTGTGATAAGTGGGGTAGGGCTGTGTTTGTGGTGGTGCAGAATTTGTGAGGGTGTGTAGCTGTGCAGGTGCATGTGTGTCTAGTAGCTGTGATGTTACATTCATTCCCTTTAGAGCTTGAATACTAACAGCCATTAGCTTCTCGCTCTGGGTCTCTCTCTTCTTGAGGGAGTTTTTATCATGCTCAATAGCAGACTCCCTGAGTGTGTCTACAGTAACTCCCCTCCAGCCAGGTAGAGAGGTCTGGACTCGGGTCTTTAGAGTGTCTTTAAGACCATCCATAAGTACCGTGATGACCATTTCCCTATGGTGAGTGCTATCTTTAATATCTTCTATCCCAGTGTACTGGGTGATAGTCTCCAGATCTCGGGTACAGTAAGCCTCTGCAGATTCACCCTCTTTTTGTTTTATGGTGACAATTTTACTCCTGTTAACTACTACTGGAAAATATACACCCAATTGAGTTATTATGCGGGTAATGTTACCTTGGTTATCCTCATCTGTTAAGGGACCATATCCCTCCAATACGCAATGCGTGATAAACTTTTTCACATTGGTATTGTGTGGAAGACACGCACTTAACACCACTCGCCAATCTTTATTGGTTGCCTCGTGAGCATTACCCAAATTTTTAACAAATCTTTGGCATTTTGCTAATTCCTTCTTAGAGTCAGGGAAGTCGGTCATTATGGAATTTAGTTCAGCTCTTGTCCAAGGACAATGCATCACTACATCCCTTGTGGGCACCATACTATTCACATCCGGATTCCCATTGGGAACAGTTATTGTCCGGATGGGATGGAGACCAGCCACACTGTTACCTTGGACTTTGTTACCTGGCTGGGGATTTAGTCTATTACTGCTACGTACAGGTTTAACAACTTCTGTTACAGGTACAGCGGATGTTAACACTTTCTGTACTACCACTGATGAGGATGGGGCCACCACTCATGCTTGTTGTGATGGAGCATCTAACATGTGTACAGCATGGGAAATGGCAGACATAACAACAGGTTCATCATCCGTATCATAAACATTTTCCTTGTGATTACTCAAGAGAGGGTACAGGTTACTTGTTACATTTTTATGAGTTTTTACATCGACTGTACCTACACCCCCATCCGCATAGGGTGGTGGTGGTGCACATGAACCACTGGCAATACCTTCCACAATGCTACCTTGCTGTGCGTGCATGCTATTTCATGGCATGCACGCATTGCAGTTTAGCGCTGCGTGTGCACTCCCCTGCATCGTGCACGCGACGCTGGTTTGCATCGCATGCATACCCTTAAACCACATATCCCCCTTGTGCTGCCACAATTTTAAACAATCGTTATTCTTTATCTGTTTCATTCGAGAGTGCACCATACAGATGCTATCTCGGACATTGTTCAATACCTCCTTATCAAAGCTGCCATTTCTGGGGAACAGTTTCACACTTTTCCTCATCATTTTAAACCATACATCACAGTACCTAGTTGCATAAGCACCATACCTAGTATGCATAACATGCCATGCCAACCCAAGCGGCGCTTCCAACAGCAGCACATCATCTAACATCCCTAGTGTTGTTTGCCTCCCATCTTTGGTTAAAATAACGCTAAACTTTTCAATAGAGATTTAGACTGGTGAAAGAACGTCAAGGCTACTTTCACTTACCTGTGGACGATATTAACAGGATGCGCCCACAAACCTATGGAAGAATAACCAGGCTACTTCCACGCACCTAATCCCTTTTTGACTACCTTTCAACTGCTAGCATTTAGGCATTCTAGTAACACCTACCCTTTTCAGTGATTTCCTCCACCCTCTGCTCAGTTCACAATCACAATTTTGCCACAAATGTACGGTTCAATTACAATGCTCAAATAACCCTAACTGATCACTGAACACTGCAATCACACTTAGAGCTGAACCCTACAACAAGACAACTACACCTGCTTATGTGTATAGACTGCGGTATCTACTGCCGAGCCACTAGGCCGACACCAGGCACCTAGCACTTAAGGGTCCTATGATACCCTTAACTAGGGAACATGTTACCCCTACCAACAAATGTTCACTGTTACATACTCTTTTTCTGTGCAGAAAAATAAATGTTCTCCCAGATTTTGGCAACACTGACTAAGATATTTACAACAATGCTATCACTCTATCAATATCACAATGCAATCTCAACGGCTTTGTTTAAAACACATGGCAGCAATACAGGAAACACTTATACGCTATTGTGCAACTAGTCGCAAACACAATAATGCGACCGCTACACAAAATGTATTATTACCCTTACGCTATTGTGCGACTTCCCCTTTTAACATGAAAAATTCTATCAATGGAGGAAAACACACTTTTTCCTCCCTTGTCCCTGGATTCTAATCAGTGCTCCTTGAACTCACACAATAATGGGTAGTGGGCTTTCATCAACAAAATGGTAGCAGGTATTCTAAAGCACAATGCGTTCTTTCCTGCTCATGGCACCTCCACCCTTTTGCTGAGAGACCGCTGATCGAGTGTTATTGTGTGACTGGTAGCGTGATTTCACACTGCGAGACCCCAACTTTTGATTCCTATCTGCCTATACCTTCTAAAATTGTCGCTGTTTAGCGTTATGAGTAGCACAAGAAATAATTGTTTTCAGACTTTGATTGTGGTTCCAAAGCTCAAAAAGTTATTATTCACCATAAAAGCAGATAGTTACGTGCTGTGATCTAAATACAATTAGCGCAGATCCCGGTATCAAAGATGAAACCTCTGTCAACAGCAAAGCAAGAAGACTACCATCCAGTTTCAGAGAGCCCACATATATACCCTTACAGAGATAGGCAATACAATAGAACAGGTTGACATGATTCCATTGGTTCTTCTTCCTGGTTCTTCTGTTACAGTACAGTTCATAGGTCAATTCGTATGGTCACATTCCAGCCTCCAACAGCTCTTTGTGTCCATTTTCCCGCTGCATAACAAATTAGACTGGCTGCATTACAGGAAACATTTCAATGCCTAACTCTCTATGATCCATAATTTGCAGACGCATGTTGCGATCTTCTCACCAATGAGACCGGAAATCTGCAAAGACACAGTGGTTTAGAATGACACCAAACATGTTCTGCTTATCATGTACTAAACCTTAGATATCAAATAACATATATTACGCAACATTTCTGATAATGAATAAAACTTTAAATATTAACCTTAATGCTAGGGAACCTTTATATGTAAGTGTGCAGTGTGTAAGTATTGGGGTATTGCGAAAAGATGCTAGTTAGCATTGTGTGATTACGTGTTTGTGAAGTACACCATGATACGTGTTTTGCAGAGTTGATCATATTATAAGTTTTAGTAACTGTCAGTATTTATATAAAGGGGACTTTTAACATCTTTCTATTGCGTGGGAATCGCATGACGCTAAATAATAGCATCGCTGTATGTACTTATAATGTGGGATTCGCTAAAATGGCGCTGTGTGACCATTCGCAAAATGGCGTTGTGCAGATTTAATTTTAAACCGATTTTGTCTAAGCCGATTATTCAGCTTCGACACTGTGCTCCTTGTTTACTATCTGGAGTACCTAAATTTGCCCAACCCAGTGCAATTCTAGGTACTTGCAACTTTGCTATCAAATAACAATCCTGAACTACTGCTGCTACCCTTGTGCAATCTTCAATCCCAAGACACTCTACAACCTGATTGCAAATATTAGTTTCTCACACTCTTTAAGTTCAATTCTGAGTTCTGTCACTTATTGAGTGCAATCCTGAATTTCCTGTTACTTGGCTATCCAAGTGAACTCCTAAGTTCGTAACTCTTCTATCCATGTGCTCCTTGGATTCTGCTATCAATCTGTATTCCAGAATTCCATAGAACTCGAATACCTGAAATAAATTTTTAATTCCTGCCATATTGCCACTTAAGTGCAAATATGAGTTTATCACACTCCACTACCCAATGCAATTCTCATTATTTTCCATTCTGCTTCCAGAGTACAATGTTGTGTTCCTACTGCAAATCAAGAGCAATGCTAAATTCCTTGATACTCTGATACCTTTGTTCTATCTTAAATACCTGAAATGTGACAATCCATGTGTATTTATGAGTCCATCTGCTTCCTAAATGCAATCATGGGTTTGTGACTCTCTTTATTCATGTGCTACCTTTAAACTACTATCTTATTGCCATCAATAATTAATGACACTCTGCTACCTAGGTGCAAACTTGAGTTCTAGCCACTCTACTATCTAACTGCAATTCTAAGTTTTTGAAAATTTGCTATCCGAGTGCAATCCTGATTTCCCAACACACTACTACCCTTGTTCTCCTGGCACTCTGCTACCCATGTGCCATCAGGTATTCCTGACACTCTACTCTTCATATGCTAACTGGTGTACCCTACTGTAACTTTGGATTGGGCTATCCATGTGCAATTCCAACTTCTTGACTCTGCAATTTTGAGCTTCTGCCACTACTTCCACACAAGTCTAAGTTTCATCACGCTGTGATGCCAAAGTTCAATCCTGATTTCCTGCCATTCTGCTACCTGAGTACAAAAATAAGTTTCTGACACTCTGTTACCTGAGAGCAAGCACCAGATCTTGCCACTTTGCTACATGAATACAATCCTAAGCTTACCACTATTTAAGTGAGGCGTACTGAGCGGTATAGCAACTTTTTTGCAACTTTTTCACTTAAATATGCATCATAGTCACAATCAGATCCAACAAAACTGCTTCATGAGACTGCACTGATTAACTTCATATGCAACACTTGTATAAATTGTGTGCGACTGTGCCTAAACCTGTAAATGCAGCACAATGGAACTTGGCATGAAAGAAAGCCATGGCCAGGGCTGGATTAAGTCTTTGGGGGGCCTGGGGCATTAAAGACAGGGGGCTCTCCCCTTCTTGTCAGTACCGCTACTTGGCTGTGCCCACTGTATGTGTGGGCCCACACTGCACACCCTGAACTCATTATTTTATTCTTACCTCTGTAGAGTCCTGCGTTGGCAGTGCTAAAGACAGAAGTCACCAAGAAAATGCACGGCAGCCATTTTCCCAGAGATTTATGCAAGAGCAATAGAGAAGTCTCCAGGTACATAGTGAGGGCGCCATGTTCCCAGAGACCTGCTTGTAAGCGGTAGACTCTGACACAAAGCAGGGGCTACTTTGTTGATGGAGAGGAGGGTGTCCTCACAGAGGCTACACATGGCCCCTTACTCTCTAAACTGCCCCTGGGTGTAACTACCTTTGTGGGGCCCATAGCTATATTTTGAAGGGATTCCCTTTCAATGTGCACACACTTTCCCCCTAGCCAGTAAAGCATAAAGGAAAAAGCATTTCCCTGTACCCACATTCATTTGTCACTGCTTCCATGCGACAAGATGACTTACAGTGTTTAGGGGCACAAGCATTAGTAAAAAATAATAATTTTGTACAAATGTATATAAGGTTTCACTTCTCTTGATAGTGTGTATGCTATTATAATTATTATATAACTATGTCAAGTCACCCCTGCCACAGTGAGTGTACCTCAGCCTGTACTGCTGCACACTGTAACACTCACTACTGTGTGGGGTGGGTGCTCACCTCTCTAGAGTCCAGACTAGCTTGCTTGAACTCCTGCACTTTTTATCAGTGTATGAGTGCAGCTGCATTCAGATTTCTGTGTTCACTGTTCAGTCTCCTCTGTCTCCAGCCCAGTCTGCCTGGTAGTACTCTCCTCAGTGACGCTGGTAGGAGGAGTGGTCCCTGCAAGCCAGACAGCGGCTACTACTGTAGCTGTGTAACTCTTTGTGCAGTGAGACTGTGTGCAGGCAGCAGGGTTGGCAATTCATGAAAGCCATACTCCCTGCACTTACGATGGTGTGTATGTGACTGATGGCCAGACAGTAAGCAGAGAATGCTGTCTGGATGCTCTAGTGCCAGAGCTGGGTCAGACTATCTCAGGCTGGGGGCCCCCCTGATAGATGGGGCCCCGAGGGTACTCACCTCCTGCACACCCCCTTACTCCAGCTCTCGCTGTGGCCACTGCATCATAGCACTGTATATATATAGTTTCAGACAGTGGCGTAAATTCATCCCAGATACCCGGAGGCAAGTTATAATTTGGTGCCCCCCCATGTCACAGCCGCTGACACTGTAATGTAGCAAATCACATGCAGACAGGCTATAGATAGACAAAGGCAGCAGCTGATAGTCTGACATGGAGCTCTCCACTAGTGTATGGTGGCTTCTCAGGTGCAAGGAAGGGGTGCCATGTATTGGGCGGCCGTGACGGTACACTCCAGGTACATGGTTACAGCCCTAAGTGGGGTAAATATGTTGTGGACAATGGAGGAGGTGCCCCTTCTGGTTTCAGACTAAGGCCTGTATTCAATTAGTCATGAAAAGTCAGAATCTGCAGAATAGTATCGCTGGTTGTGACTTTTCACCTGTCGGAAAAGTATCGCCGTATTCAATTGCATCCGGTTTTCGCATCTGAATAGGTGGAGAAAAAAAGTGCAAAATCGCTATTTTGGGGTGTAAAGGTGGGGAAACCACTCAGCACCCTTGGGACACCCCCCTAAAGAATAACTGCATAAAAAAACCTAAAATTTGAGGAACCCCCCAAAAAAAGCACTTTGAAAAAGGGGGAGAAAAAGTGCAAAGTGGAGGTACAAGCTTAACAACTAGTGAAATACACTTTTGGGGGGTCTGCAAGTATAGGTGAGGTGTTTTTTGGATTGCTGGTGGTTGCTTCAGGTGCATTTTTTACGTTTTTTTCAACTTCACTTTAGCGACTTTCAACCATGCTTGTATCCATTTTCAAGTACCCCAAATTTGACAGGACTACTTATTTTCACCCAAAAAAACTGCTTAAGGCTAGTCTTCACCACTTGTGCAAAGACGCTAATTAAAAGTAATTGACACACCTTAAGTACCCCAAATAGCTTTATTAGGGCTATTTGGGGGCATGTGCATTGATCTCCAATGTTAGTGCATCTTTTAGGGAGTGTCAGGCTGATTTCCCCAATTCTACCAACACTTTTCGCTTGGTTTGCATTCGCCGAGTTGCGTTTTCGCGTGTTTTGGAATTGAATCAGATGAATCGCAGGTACGTGCGCAATAAGTTTCCACAGCTAAAATACGCAATGTAGGTGAAAGGTCCGGCATGCGAAAAAGTATCGCGGGTGTGAAACTAATTGAATACGGTCCTTAGTCGCACACAGATATAAAAGTCTCACATGTCAAATGAATCAGTGCAATCTCATGATCTGATTGCAGCTTAAATGCACATTTTAGAAAAAAGATGCAAGAAAAATGCTTGGTGCAAGTGAAATCTCTTGGGACCTAGTTTGCCAAAAAGGGATGTTTTGCATTACTGCAGTAATAGTGTATAAGGACACATCTGTACATCTGCCATCCAAGGTGCAGACATCTTTTTGGAGGTGTAGCTCACGCATTTTATGAGTTAATGGTGCTTCTCAGACTTTGGTTAAGCCCTATAGTGCCCTATGGATGTTAATTATGTTGTGTTCATCTCCTGTTATCTGGCAATATGTTTAATTATGCTTCTGCAGCAGGTTGCTATGATGACACTGTAAATGTGAACATATGTGACAATATATAAGTATTGGCACTTAAAACCCACCCCATCTTGGGTGCCAAACATTAATCTGAAAAAGGTGTCCCTTCTTATATACACACCTCAAATGTACACAGAAGTCCTGCTACACCCCCACATTACTCCCATTTGATGGATCTTTGCAGTGTGTCAGCATGTTAGTCACTCTGTTGCTCATTTCATGGGCAGAAAAATCCAACCACACACGGAGCAAACCGTCCACTCTCATATTCTCAGTGCAGGTGGGTTTGCTTGCAGTGCAGATGCAGTGTGCTTATATCCTTGCTATCTCCCATTCAAGCCTACTGTAATAAAATGTCATTATATTCAATACAGTATACATGAGATAAAATATATAAAAACTGGTATACTGTAGTGCGCAAAAAATGCAGCCTATATATTCTGATATATATGAGCTACACCAGTGCTCAAATCAAGTTAAACCAAACACATATATTGTAACAGATATAATGGTGCTTTGAAAAAAAAAATTTACTCTCCTATTACTGTGGATTTAATTCATCCACAAGGGTAGTCTCAATCAACATGTAAAATAAAAAAACAAAATACAAGAGTGTAATCCTGTTTTTTTAAACATACAAATGCATTCTAATACATGAATGGAAGCTCCTCTCTGTATATAAGAGGGAAATGATCTGGGGGATGCCCCCCACACATCTGACTCATAGCCAGTGACTTGTAATCAAGAATGTAAAGGTATCTTATTCTTGATGTACACCACCACCACGAAGATAAACAAATTCAGGGTTGCCCAATATACATCACACTCACAAATTCTCAGTAGGTAAGTAGGCATATCACTTAGTCTTGAACAATAGCATCCGGACACTTTATTCTAATCAATATAAACTTTATTCTGAAGCAGCAGTTAGTTTTATAAGTTTATTTTATTATTAAACATATAACAAGTCCTCCAATAATGTCCACACTAAAAAGACCTATTGGGATAGGGGATAGTCTTAAATACCAGACACATGGATGTTTAGGGATTCCACAAAAGTCCAGGTATCAGGCGTCCTTCTGTCCCACAAGGTAAATAGAGTCCAAAAAAGGTAAAGCCAATTGTCCCCACCAACAAATTTAGACCCTTCAGTGGGTCTTTTTCAAGGTGTATGGGCTGGCGACCATAAACAACCTAAATAAACCCTATTGATTGGCACCAATTAACTAACCAACCTATAATAGTATTGCACTATACCCTTCAACATGTAAACATAAATTCACATACACAATATCATACAGGGTGAATCTCTTATCCAGGTTCCTCCAGCCAGTTATTTCCCAGTTTCCCCGGCATAGAATACCGGAAATGGCATCACTGTCGATTTCCTCTGCAGCCGCGTGTTGTATCCATACTTCCAGTTGTGGTCATTTACATCAAACCGGAAGTGACATCAGAACCATATCCACGGATGGTATAAATCTAAATCTGGAAATGTAACAGCGGCCATTTTGTTAAAAAATTCCGGATATCTGTCAGCGCCCATTTTGTTGAAGAGTCCCCATTCCTAGCAGCCATCTTACTGGCGTTCTTATACAAAGTCTAAACATTTATTCTAGAGAAAGTAAAAGCAAATAAAATATGGAATCAATGTTAAAAATTCTCTGTGCATTTTCTACTTACATAAATACACTTAATAATGTTATAGGGGGATTAAGATAATCACATCAATATAGGATGTGTTATATTAAAAATATTATACTAAAATATATACTTTTAACCCTAAAAATACAATCATGAATATAAAAAAACTAATAAAAACGGTAATAAAAAACATCTAAAGGAACCATTTTAATTCAAAATCATTATTTAAACCATTTGTTACTAAAGTTTTGAACATGTACAGTATATAAATTTAATTTTCATCTTGGCAATGGAGCTCATCATATAAAATATTTAATTTTTTTCTTTTACATGTTTATTGAGACTACCCTTGTGGAAGAATTGGACCCACAGTAATAGGGGAGTACATTTTTTCTTTTTTCAAAGCACCATTATATCTGTGATGATTTATGTGTTTGGTTTAACTTGATTTGAGCACTGCTGTAGTTCATATGTATCAGAATATATAGGCTGCATTGTTTTGTGCACTAGCAATTTTATATATTTGCTCTAAAATTTTCACCAGCATGTATTTTACCTGTGCTGCATTATTATGTTTTGATTCAGAGATAGTAGACAGAATAAATTAGAATCTTTGTTTAATTCTACATCAGACAATATAAGAAGTAAGTGATGAGGATTTTGATAATGTCATGAATAAACTAAAGAAAGACATCTTCAAAGAAAGCAGGATTTGTTGGGAGGTAGCAATATTAGAGAAATACCTTGCACATAAGGTGATCCCTAAAGGGTTAAGAATAGATAAAAGGGCATCATTTACCACTGCAACAGAGACCTTTAAGAAAGAATGGGATATAATTATACAAAATTTCTCATTTTCTCTTATGGCTTTAATTGTAGAGGAAATAATGAAGGATCTTAAGAAATTGGAGGAAACTATTGAACAACATAAGTTCCTGATTAGCCCATTCTCTGAATTAGTTGATTACAAAGAGAAAGAAAAAATCATAAAATCCCGATTAATGAAAGCAGAAAAAATTCTGAGAGAAAGAAAATTAAAGAAATTTCAGGGAAAAAGGGAGGAATTAGAATCAGGAGTGATGATTAATGTGGCAGACCAAAGGATACTGATTAGAAAAAAAAATAAAAAAATGTATGGTGGCGATGTCAGGGACCACCAGAAACTTAAATTTGAGAGATGAGTAGAAAACACACAAAAGGAATATCATAGAGGCAGGGCTCAACCTTGGAATCTTGAATGGAGAATAAAAAATTATAGAAGGAGGGTGAATGACTTCAGGACACCGGACATAACAACTAATGTGAAAAAAACATTATCGTTGAGGATGGATAATAGATTTTTACCACTGAGTAATGTGGATTCCCCTAGAATGAGAAATCCTCCGGGTTTTTAGAAACAGATTGGGGACACCAATACCAAAGATAATTAAATATTGAGGGAAAATGGGAGGTAAAAAATGAAACCTAGGATCAGAAAGAAAAATTAAATCACATGAGAAAAATGTAATATTAAACACTGATACTGTTGATAACAGTGCACATTTTAACCTTAGGACACACATTTTAGAAGCAAGTGAAATATCATTACAAGAAAAGGGATTAAAATTTGCTCCAGCATCAAAATGCAACGACTTCGAACTTTTTACTGACTTGCAGAGATTCATTCACAAATTAACTATCAAAATGTTTTTCCTACAAAAATAGGGAGAATTAGGAGACAGAGATTGGAAGTAGGGTCTACTACCCCATTTAAACCTAAATCCATATTTTTCTCATCATATATGAAGGGAAGTTATATAAATGCTTTCAGTATGCAAGTTATGGAGGAAATTAAAAAGTTTAAAAACCAGCAAGATAAAGTTCAATTTAACTTTCAAAGACAGACTAGCATTAAAAACTTTGAAAGAGGAAAAGAGTCTTATAATTAAACCCACTGACAAAGGGGGTGCAGTAGTGATAATGAATACAGAACATTATGAAATAGATGTGATGTGTCAGTTGGTCGATAAAACCACTTATAAAAACTGTAACCATGATGCAAACAAATGCATTTATGACTGAACTACAAGCACTCATAGAGGTTTATGAAAAAAAATGGAACTTTAGAAAAACAATCAGCTAGATTTTTACTCCCAGAATCGCCGGTTATTCCGGTAATATATATACTACCAAAAGAACATAAAGACCCCATTAATCCACCTGGACATCCTATCGTTTCTGGAATTGGGTCGATAATGGCTAATCTCTCCCAATATATTGATTATTTTATCCCACCTTTAACAATAGAAAAAATTCACACCTGAAGGATGCGAGAGTTTTTCTAAACATTATAAATAATCTAACCTGGGAAAACAATTTTTGGCTGGTTAGTGTGGACATAAATTAATTATATACAATTATCAACCATGCATTAGGATTAAAGGCAGTTAGGGAAAGCCTTTGGAGAACTGATTTAAATAGAGAATTACAAGATGTTATTCTAACCAGCATCACCTTCATTTTAAAACATAACTATTTTATATTTAAGGATACTTTTTATTTCCAGAAGACAGGTACAGCCATGGGCAACAGGTTTGCTACCCAAATGTATTCCTAAATTCCAGCCACTATTTTTGTGAAATCCTGAATTCCATGATACTCTGAAACCCTTCAGCTATCTTGAATACCTGAAATTTGACTATCTCTATGTACTGTCTAGAGTCCTTAAACTCTTCTACCTAAGTACAAACCTGAGTTCCAGCCACTCTGCAACACCAATTGCATTCCTGAGTTCAATGACCTTTTGCTTCCAAAGAGTAATCCCAACACTGTACTATACATGTGCTATAGAATCTCAACTATCAATACTTTATGTCATCTTAAATTCCTATTTCTTTTTGCTATCTGGCATACCTGAATTTGGCTATTTATGTGTAATTCAGTGCTTCTTGTTTGCTATTTGTCATACTTACATTAGGCTATTTATGTGCACTCTGCTACCTGGAAACAAACCTAAGCTCCTGCTGCTACCCAAGTGTAATCTTCACTCCACAACACTCTACTGCCTGAGTGAAAATATTAGTTTCTCACATTCTTCAAGTTTATTCTTGAGTTCCTGTGACTATTAGAGTGTAATATTGAATTCCATGATAGTTGGCTACCTAAGTGTAATTCTGAGTTTATGACTCTAATATCCATGTGCTCCATCCACTTTGCTCTTCATAGGCTGTCTTGAGTTACTGACACCCTGATTCCTATGGCTAACCTGAGTTCTAGAAATTTGCCTATCCATGTGTAGTCCTGAGTCATAACAACATGCTACCTGACTGTAATCCTGAGTTTTTGACACTTTTCCACTGAAGTGCAATCATGAGTTTACAAGTCTCTAAAGTCCATAAATCCTGGCTCTCTTCTCTTCATGTACCATCCTGAATAACTGGCATTATTCAAGTGCAATCCAGTATTTTGGAATAGTCTGCTACCCAAGTGCAACCCTGAGTTACACTCTGATACCTGAATGAAATCATGAATGAAAACCATGAGTTCAACTCTACTATCCATATGCTCCTTGCACTATGCTGCCTAAGTGCTATCCTAGGTTCCTGATGCTTTGCTACAGTACCTGATTGCAAATATGAGTTCCTGCCACTCTGCTACCCAAGTGTTTCTTGCATTCTGCTATCAGTAAGCTATTCTGAATTCCTTTCTCTCTGCTACTTCAGTGATAGTATCCAGAAGGTAGATAAGCAATAGGTTGACATGGTCAAAAGTTTGACATGTACAAAAGGTGGAGTTTCAAAAGATCAACAGGGGCATAAGGTTTTCAGGGACATAATGTCAAAAAAAGACAAATGGTCAACACAACAATGGTCAACACAAAAATGTTTGTTTCATGATTTTTCAACACTTTTAATGATAGGGTTAGGTTTTAGGGATAGGGTTAGACACTTAGTGGAGGGCACCCTACCCTAACCCTCCCCCTTCCTCCCCAGTGCCTAAACCTTACCTCCCCCCTAGTGCCTAACCTAGCCACCTCACATCCTAAACCTAACTCTCTCACCCTAACCCTCCCCCTAGTGACTAACCCTAACCTTTAACCCTAATGATCCCCCTTACCCCACTACATGCCTTTGGGATGCCAGCACCAGGATTCTTAGCACCGGCATCCCAAGCGCCGAGATAGTGAATGTATCCCCTTCAGAGAGCAGTTTGATATTTTTAGTTAATTCATCAGAATTGGGGACATATTTAGCCTTGTAGAAATAATAAATTCAATAATGTAGCAGTATGTGCATGAAATACAAATCATTCACAAATATTTTATTGATGCATTTTCAAACTATGGCATTATACAAGACATATGTTTATTAGCAAAAAACAGATGCTATTAATTGAGCAAAGACTTGTATCATGCTGCAATATATACACTACCGGTAAAAGGCTTTAAACAGCCCATTATCCAGTTTGTTTTTAAAAATCTGCAATTTAATATGTACTTTGAAATGAAAGTAAAGAACAAATAAACAATTGTGGATAAAATAGAAATCATAGAAAACATTTTATTTAACAAAATGTAATCTGAATTTTTGATCCATCAAAGTAGCCATCTTTTTCAGATCCACTGCTTAAGCATGTCAGATAAACCTGGAGTTAAAACAGTAGATTGAAAATCATCTCTCATTTCTCCATAGGTACAGATGTGTCCTCATACACTTTGTCACAATCACGCCAAACAGCCCTTCTCAGTGCATCAGGCCCTGTGCGACTTGACTTGATCTTTTTAGCTTGAATGGGCATCTTAGGGGTCAATCCAATTAGGTGCGTATTACGAGGTGCAAGTTGTTATTTTCTCTTTGAATTTGCATAGCAAATTAATTTTGCAATCCAATTAACAACTCGCACTGAATCAGTCAGACTGAATTTGCATGTTTCCATTCACACCTCCCTGAAGGTGAGAGATGGAAAGGAAAATCTTTGTTTTAAGTATAAAATTCAGGACACTGTGCTGCACCTTTTGGACACCCCCCCAAAATGACTAATTATGCATTTGGAAGTTTACAATTAGCTTTTTTAGTCCAATAATTACATGCCATTTTTTGGGGTAAAAAAATTGTCCTCAAATTACCACAAAATCAACTTTTTTCATTAGTTTAGGTACACCAAATTGAATTACAATATTTTATAATTGAAAAATAATTGTTTTTTATTATTTTTAAAAAATTTTCAAAATGTCCTTAAAGTACCCCAAAATCACCTTTTTTGCTCTTTTTTTCATTTAATTAGTTTGAGATTAAATAAAAAAGTTTGTTTTTTATAATTTTCTTGCACATCTTTTTAAAAAGCACAAATCAGCCATTTGACACCATATCAAAACCTACAGTACCTTCCTAATGCCCACAAACAGCCTTCTATATGGTCCTGCTAACAAAATTATCCATTTTGGTGGGTCCAGGATGGTCTCCCCACTTTTTCAAGCACTTCTCTCAAATCTCATTTGGCGATCAATTTGCAAACCTCCGTTGCAAGTAGTGCAAATAGGCATTTATAATTGGATTGGAGAATTCTCGGGAGCACGCTTCGATGCGAAGTCTGCGAGTTTCAGGAAACAAACTCGCTACTCGCAATTCACACCTAATTGGATTGACCCCTTAGTCTCTTAATAACACAAATTAAACATTCGGATGTGGCAAAACTGCTTAACGATACTGCACTTATTCATTTGATATGCGACACATCCGTGTGTGACTCTGTATATGACGTGCTCTGATGCAGCTGCTGCTGCTTTTTTTCTTACCACGTTCCGTGCTTCATCTGTGATTCTGTACATATTTAAACCTAATTCCTGGGCAGTTAAAGTCACAGACCAGCAGCTCTGTTGCAGATTGAGCACTGTTTCACTGCATCTGCGGTGAAAAAGATGCAAGTTTGAAGAGAAAGTCGAGCACCTTGCGCCGCATGGCATGTTGGAGCTTGGTGTATGAGGACATATCTGGCAGTAATTCCTACTTCCATACTTGATGCCTTCTCTTCTACCCGCCTACACTTTCCATACCTCAAGTATAGTCTGTTTTGAAGTTTGTTTGGAAATGTGAGCCTGCAAAATCCCCTTCATTAATTAGCTAGCTGAACAAATTGCTCAGACACTCCCTCCCCCTGTACCAGCTGACCAAGTGTCTCTTACAAAAAGTTTATCATCTGAAAGGCCTACACACAGAGGCTTGGCCTGCCGTCTTCAAGCCTGCAGCTTAAGCATGTCAGATAAAGCACGGAGCAAGCATAGGAGTTTGACCTGGATTTAGACTTTGAATGACACAATAACCTCAAATTAAACAATTATCAAGCACTGCACCTCAGGAATACTACTACTCCATACTTGTCTACTTTTTTTCATCTCCTCTCTGGGGGAAGACCGGAGAGGAGATACAGCTGGCCGCTCTAGGAAAGTATGTATTACTACCCTCCTGCAACTTCTCCTGGCAATATACACATCATTGCATACAATTATGGGGTAGACTTACTAAAGATTCTAAAAATTAATGTGGTGGTGTTGGCCATAGCAACCAATCAGATTCTGTCTATCATTTTCTATGATGCAATCTAGAAATGACAGCTAGAATCTGATTGGTTGCTATTGGCAGCACCAACACTTTTAATTTTTAGAGATTTTAGTAAATCTACCCGCTATGTGTTATTACTAATTTTTGCAATTTGTCCTCACTCATTTTTTTTATGTCACCTTTGTTATTATTCTGTTGTTACTATGTACTTCTTCCTGCAATATGCTGGTGCCTTCCCTGTGTTATCTATATTTATTCTTCCTGAAATCCCACACTGTATGTTATATTTATACTAATAGCACATCCTGCCAACTGTAACCCATGTAGTGCATCCCGCATGGCTGCCTCACCTGGTACTTTCATGGACAGTGTCACACGCCGCTCTGGAGACCCCAGAATCAGACCCTGCCGCTTACCTTTGTGGCGCTGACCCGTGCTGTCTTCCGGCTCCCGCACCGTACTCCTCCCACGGGGCGATCTTCTCTGTTCTCCTCTGGAGGGTCCCGCTGCTGTGCTGCTTCCTCGCCGCCTCCTGCTGATCACTGGTCCCTACTGGTTTCTTCCTAGAAGCGCTGTCCTCCGGTCCATGGACGTGGCCATCTTCGATTGCCCATGTGACTCCACTTCCACCAATGAGGAATCTTCTCCTTCTCTCTCAGCCTGTCAGCTCTCAGCGTCCACTATAAAAGGATCCCCAATGCTGACACAAGTTGCCAGTGCAACTACTTTCTTAGTTCTACTAAGTGAGCCTTCCCACTGTGCTCCGAAGGTTTTTCCTGCTAGTATTCACCACTCAGCTACCAACGTCTACCCACGGCTAGCCAGCCGCTCCATGTAGCCACTCAGCTACCAATGTCTACCCATGGCTATCAAGCCGCTCCACGTAGCCACCCAGCTACCAATGTCTACCCATGGCTATCCAGCCGCTCCACGTAGCCACTCAGCTACCAATGTCTACCCATGGCTATCCAGCCGCTCCATGTAGCCACCCAGCTACCAACTTCTACCTACGGCTGTCCAGCCACTCCACGTAGCCACCCAGCTACTAACGCCTACCCACGGCTATCTAGCCGTTCCACGTAGCTTCCAAGTTACCACGCTACTTCTACATTCCTCAAACTCCTATCAGTTCGCTGCACCCTCTCATGCGGAGAAACTTTATTAAGCCAAGTCTCCTCCAGTGAGCATCTGCACCAAGTAATACAGGTCCAAGGCCCAGTCCGGGAACACAGCTTCCAAATCCCATGATTGTGACAGTTATCCAGCCGCTCCACATAGCCACCCAGCTACCAACGCCTACCCACGGCTATCCAGCCGTTCCACGTAGCTTCCAAGTTACCACGCTACTTCTACATTCCTCAAACTCCTATCAGTTCGCTGCACCCTCTCATGTGGAGAAACTTTATTAAGCCAAGTCTCCTCCAGCGAGCGTCTGCACCAAGTAATACAGGTCCATGGCCCAGTCTGGGAACACAGCTTCCAAATCCCACGATTGTGACAGACAGGATGAACAACATGTGGAACTATTCATCCAGTGTGTCTCATATTAGACAACTTTCACTTGCCCATATATGTTTAGGTCCATGTATTGCTTTAATTATCTCGCACACTGTAACCTATGTAATGCGCCCAAGATGGCTGCCTCACCTGGTAATCTCATGGGTAGAATGAACAATGCATAGATATGATGATTTTGTAAGGATCCTGCATCTTATTTTAGCATTCTGTAGCTTCCCCATTATGTGTAATTTATGTGTAATTTCTTCCAGGCATTGCCTATTCTGCCCAATGTGACCTATGTAGTTCCCAAGATGGCTGCCTCCCCTAGTACCATCATGGGGAGAGTACTGTAAATAATCCTTGAAATGTATTAACCATAATGGCTGCATCAACCCTGTTTTGTGTTCATTGGTTTCTGTATTTTCTGCCTATCTAAACCACTATATTATGTTCATAATTGTAAAGTACATTGGGTCCTTCTGCAGAAAAGCACTATATAAATAAAATTATTATTATTATTATTATTATTAGTATTATTATTATTAGTAGTATTATTAGTATTAGTATTATAAGTATTATCTGCCATACACACTAATGGCATTCTTTCTACAATGAATATCAAATATTGCTCGGGAAGTTATTCTTCACACTGTTGCAGAAGTTCCCCCAAAAGTGTTGAATTTGTAGGTTGCTTTGCTTGTACCCTTCAATCCACTTCATTGGAAAGCAGCTTGTGTAAGTCTGGAGACTGTGCTGGCCATACAAAGAATTAAATCCTACCATCTTGTTATTTTCCTCAAAGGTAGTTCTCACATTGCCTGGAGGTATGTTTTGGGTCATTTTCTTGCCTGTAGGATGAACCATTGACCAACTAGTTATTGGCCAGAAAGTATTGCATGACATTGCAAACTGCTGTGGTTGGCCATTTTTGTCAGGATACCACAAACTCTGTTCAAGTCACCAATTTGGGATTCAGTAAAAGAGCCACAGACCATCACACTTCCTTCTCTATGTTTGGCAGTGGGCTTTCACAGGGTTTTATTTACCAACGCTGGCTTGAAATAGCTGCTACTTCAAAGCATGTTTAATCCAGAATTTAAAAAGAAAATGAGGCAGATGTATGAAGCTCTGGAAAATGATAAAGTGCAGAGTGATAAATGAACAGCCACTCAGCTCCCAACTGTCATGTTACAGGCTGTGTTTGAAAAATGTCAGTTGGGAGCTGATTGGTTGGCCATTTATCACTCTCCACTTTATCACTTCCCAGAGCTTCATACATCTGCCCCAATGTCTTTAACAACAAAAAAGGGGGTATTTTTCTATTAAAAGCATCGCCCTTTAAAATGTTGGGCTCAGACATGCCGCTGCTTAGTAAATAAATAACACAGACTGAGGAACCATCCTTTCATCTACTCAATGGTGAACAAAAACCCTGAATGCTAAACCAAACATTTAAAATTTTTATTCATCGGTCTATAACACCTTCTTCTAGTCTTCAGTAGTCCACTAGTGGTTGTCCACTTAATGTCTAAGGCAAACCTTTTTTCATTGGTGCCAAACAGCTGTAAGTTCTTAACCCATTTCTTGTTCCCTGAAAAATTCCTTTTATAACTCTTAGAAGTACATTATTTTTAAGTTTTTGCTTTTTCGCTAATCTATTTTTTTTATTGATATTTTATTGGAAAGATGAAAACATGTACAATAAAACCATGCAGCATACCTCCAAACAGTTTACAATAATTGTAGGAAGTAGGGGGTGGAGGAGGAAGGGGAAAGGGGCAGATATCCAGTAACATAGTTGTGTTTTACAGAGTGAAAATTAATTCTTAAGAAATTGAAATTTAAGAAGAGTACAAAGCAAGTGCAACAGAACTCACATTTGAAGGTCCAGGGTCACTTGGCAGGGGATCCAAGAAAATAAGGGGTCCACAGGGCCTTTGAAGGGTATCTCTTTAAGCCCCAGGATGGGAAGGTATCTGTGGGGGGTATCTTACCTTTAGTAAGTAGAATGTGATCTTTTCCATGCAAAATTGGCAGATTGGCAGATACAGTTATTAAATACTGGCTATTTCCAATTCCTAGCTATCAGTGCCTTGGCCACTACCAGTAAATAAGAAAATTATTTTTGACTGTCTTTGCTTATATCCTGGGGAGGTTGAAAGAATAGAAAGCATCAAGGAACTTTAGCTAAATGCCATTCCAACATTGTGTTGAATAGAGTAGACCTTGTCCCATAAAGGAACTATGAGTGGGCAAGTCCATCATTTTTGGCACATTGTTCCCTTGAGGCCACACTCTCTCCCAAAAGCCTATCAGGAGTGTAATACCACATATAACACATATAATAGACTTTGTGTTTAGTTTTCCTTATTCTCTCTCATTCTCTCTAATCCATTACTGCTCTAGTCACCGTTAATCATTAATCATCAAAATATATATATATATAAGATGTCATACCCTTCCTCAGCAGAGACCTCAGACAGGCATCCTTAAATGGAGTTTAATCCCGGAGGACACCAGCTGGAGGAAGTGAGATAAGAAGTATCTCACCTGAAAGAATTCAAAAACAGAGGTCTAAAACAGGGGAACTTCTGCTGGATGTCATGTAGAGATTCCATTTGTGAGCAACCCTGAGATCTGCCTGCATCTGTAACTCCTGGGGGGAATAATGGGTTAGCCCATATTGAAGTCAAGAGTAAGTATTCAGAAGAGAGTTTAAATTTCAGTCTGCAAGAGCCCCAAATACTAAGGGGATAATTTATTAAAGTGAGAGTTTTTAGAAGTGAGTTTTAGAAGAGATGTTGCCCATAGCAACCATTTTGATTCTAGCTATTCTCTTCTAGAAGGTGCTAGTTAAATGTTAAGTAGAATCTGATTGGTTGCTATGGGCAACATCTCTTCTAAAACTCTCTTCTAAAAACTCTCACTTTTGTAAATTTACCCCTAATAGAGAACTTGAGTGAAGGAAGAAAAGCCACTGGAGCGGGTCTCTTAATCTTTGGTATCACCTACAAGGTATAGATGATCATAAATGTAAGTACAGTGTTATTCACCTCATGGAATTTCATTTTTTGCTTCTGCAAAATATTATGAGCCAACTAGAAATAAAGGTGTGTACAGACGGGACGATCCGCTCCATGAACGAAATTATCCCATGTGTCCCCGGCAGGGGTGTGCTCAGTATCATTAATGACCCTGAGCAGAAACACTGAACAAAATCAAGAACAATTCTGTTCAGTGCCGGTCACCCTCCCTCATCCCCAAGCATGTTCAACGTGACATTATCGTCAGGTTGGACGGGAGGTTCGGACGATGAACAATAACTACCAATTACAAATGGGGGCGCGCATTGGTAGTTATCGTTCATCGTTTTGGGGCAGAAATTTAACGATTTTTTGGATGACCGAATCATAACGATATCGTTGAGTCATCCAAAAAATTGCTGCATGTGAATGCACCTTAAGTATTAATTTATGACAGCACATACAGAAGCATGACCCCTAATTTAGAAAAAAATATTTTATAACCTTAAAGTGCACCATATTCCATTAACCATTACTTTATCGAAGGGAATAGTATAGAGAGCTTAAATACTAGTTAGAAACTCATCCATAGGCTTAAAGTGTTTGGAACATAAAGGCCCAGGAAATTGTGTCAAAAGCATTTTCAGCATCCAATGACAGACCTACAGCTGGGAATTTATTTAAATAATAATTTGATTAAAATCAATTCCTCTCCTGGTGTTAATCCTGGCCTGTTGTTCTGGAATGTACCCTACTTGATCATTGAGAATCATACAGTAAACTAACAAAGAAAAAAAATAAATACTCTTTGTTGGGGCACTCTTATACAAAAGAAGATGAAAAATAGTTAAACTATAAGTTTTAATTCAACATTATAAAATAGTAGTATCCAAATATGAGAAAAGAGTAAGCATACATCATTCTAGTTAAAATAAATTCATACATCAGTCTCATAATCAAATTAGTATCCCCAAAGACCTAATACCCCCAACTACTGAACAGGGATCTGTTCTATCAGTGTTATGCAATCAGTGGGCACACGTGGGTCCCAGTCATTTGCTCAGAGGAAGGGTATGTGTAAACTTTGCGTTTTGTTACTCTTTGCGTTTTGTTACTCTTAACCCCCTGGATACCTACATGGAACAAAGAGGATGTGATCCACGGTTAGAAAGAGGTGAGTATTAATTTTTTTGCAGGTTTCCATGGATTTCAACATGGAGAAGTGGACATGAATGGCTACAGGTATACTGGGTGAGTATGTGTGATAGTGAGTGTGAGTGTGTATGTGAACATTCATGTATGTTTAAATTAAATTATACTGTCACAGTTTGTGTGTGTTGTCATTTTTTTAATATTTGTTTTGCAGTAGAACTACAGGAACCAATAGGCCTTTAATGCCCCACATGCTGGTACTTGTGGTTCTCCAAGTACAGCTTGTGGGTGAGGCTATAGTTCTACTGCAAAAGACAATATTTTCACTTCTATTTTTTTCACCACATTTACACTATCAAGCAGGCACCCACTGGCCACAGGTGCCGGGGATTAAACTGGGCTATCAGCCCAGGCCAGGGGTGCCCTGTAGAGGGGAATGCCTTTAATGAGGGGTCCCCACCTCCCCAGGAATCCCTGACCTGGGCTGACTAATGGTCAGGGGTAAAGTTTGGCTGGGGACCCAGTGAAAGGGTTCCACTGGCTGTGGCATTAATCCCCAGTTAGGAGTCTAGTGCTGGTTATGAAAAATACAGGGGACCTCTATTTGTTTTGTCCCTTGAATTTCAACAACCAGGACCGGCTCAGTATTTGCCGCTTGCAAGCGGGTTGATGGTGACCCAGGGCGCATGCGCATGATGGAGCCGGCTCCATCGTGCGCATGCGCGAGACCCATGACAGAGTGCTCGCTCAGAATCAGGGCTGGCCTTCTTGTTTTTTAGAGCCTCCTGGCTGCTCACATAGCTGTGGGTGGCAACCCACAGCTATAGCGAGCAGCCAGGAAGATGGTCGCGATGGTCAAGACCATCACGACCATCGGGCTTGCGACGAGACCCTTGTGGTAGGGTCTTGATGCCGCAAGCCCCAGAGAGATTTTGTCTCTCACAGAGCCAAAATCTCTCCAACTGACATCAGTCGTGATGTCAGTGGGGCTGCCCCCAAATGGAGGCGTTCACATGGGAACGCGCCCGCTTGGGCAGCCATTCCCCCAGCCCGTCCACCAAAGGGGGCGTGCTGTCACTCAACATCCACAGCATGCCCCCTTTGGTATGAGACCCGGAGTGACGGTTTGCCCATTGCTATCCGGGTCTCGTGCATGCGCAGGATGGAGCCGGCTCCATTGTGCGCATGCGCACTGGGCCACCATCGACCACGCTTGAAAGCACATAGCGCTAGCGAGCGGGTCTGAATCAGGCCCTGATTTCTCAGGCAGTAATATATGCGAGTGAAGCACTCACACTCTATTACTTTGGTGAGTAATAGTAAAGCACACCAAAATTTGAGTTTTACTACAGTCGCACCCTATTACATTAGTGAGTGAGTAATAAATATGAGTTTGGCGCTAAACTCACATTTTTTTACAAATTCACACTCTATTACATTTGGCCCGATACGTCTATATTAAAATAAATCTAAATATATCTCTTATAGAACCTAAACATGAAATGGAAACAACTTATTTCAATGTAAAAAGAGCAGCTGTCTTGTTAATTCAAAATAACAAGTCTGTTTATAAGCTTGTGTTAATATTGAAAACAAAAGTATGTAGTACAGTAGTCCTTTGTAATTTAAAAAGTGTTCCGTACAAGTCAATAGAAACAGTTTTAGTATACTGGTCTGCAGTTAATGAGTTATTTACCAGTTGTCAGCATCTGTTAGATTGTTGACATAAAAAGTACCAATGCTCATATAATAAAATCTCATTTATTAGAGGAGTAATCCCTTTTTTCATAAGCGCTTGTTTTTTAGGATTATTGATATTCATGTCTGCCCGAACCTGGTTGAGCTGATAAAGGATCAGTGGATCCAAAATTTCTTTACTGTATGCTACACTTCCAGGCAGGGCAGGATTGGGATTCAAAGTGGCTCTGGAAAATATCCTATAAGCGGCCCTATGTGTGTGCGTCCAAGGTGCTTGGGCAAAAAAGTGGGTGTGGCCTTGCAGAAAAGGGTGTGGCTGCATTTGAAATGCCATGCCCGCAAGCCACTTCCCTTGTTTTCATCATGCTGGGGGCATGCCCACCAATCCAAGAGAGATAGGCCCCTGGTAAAAAAACACAGTGAGCATGTGAATAAGTATTTTCTTACCTATATGATTTCTCTGCAACAAGGAACTTCTGAAGAAAATGATCCTCCCTGGACAGGCAGTGTCTTGAGCCAGTTTTCATTATTCATGCTGGAGATCACATGGTCTGGAAGCTGCCTGTTAGCGTAGGAATAAAGCCAATGTCATCAACATGCGAGAGGTTCTCACCAGCACCATTCCCATCATTCTCCAGTACCATCTGCCTGGGTCTCTCCGATACAACCCACTGTCCAGCTCCTCTTTGCCCCCTGGTCCATCTGCTATTTGCCCCAGCACCATCTCCTCTGTGACCCCAGTGTCAACCCCCTATGTGCACCTAATGGCATCTCTTCTCTGTGCCCACAAGAGCTATCTCCTGTGTCCTCAGATTCATCTTCTGTGTCCCCAGATCCATATCCTCTGCCCCACCTCCATATAGGTCTGTCCGGCCTCATTCTCTTGTGTCTCCAGCAGCAAGCAATACTTACCTTCCATGTTTTCTGCCTATGTGCCTCCAGCTGCTCTCCTTCTCCTCGGCAACACAGTGCAGCCACCACATGTATGAGCAAGCTGCCGCCTCCTGAACGTGTAAGCATATCGGAGTACGGGGATTGGTTGGGAGAGGCCAGAGCCATAGAAAGGAGACAATGTACAGTATATCCCCCGGGTTCCTGCAGCAGTGCTGCTGAGGCTGTGTGTGACTGTGATTGGCCCCTGGAGTGGGAGACAGTGTATGATTGGACCCACTCAGTGTGTGAGTGGCCCCTGATCAGTGTGACAGGGTGTGAGTGGACCTTGGTCAGTGTGACCATGGTCAGTGCAACAGTATGTGAGAGGCCCCTGGTCAGTGTGAGAGTGTAAGTGCCTTGTCAGTGTGAGAGTGGTGCCTGGTCAGTGTTAGAGTGGCCCCTGCTCAGTGTGAGAGTGTAAGTGCTTGGTCAGTGTGAGAGTGGCCCCTAATCAGTGAGCATGTAAGTGCTTGGTCAGTGTGAGAGTTGCTCTTGGTCAGTGTGAGAGTGTAAGTGCCTGGTCAGTGTGAGAGTGGCTCCTGGTCAGAGTGAGAGTGTAAGTGCCTGGTCAGTGTGAGAGTGGCCCCTGGTCAGTGTGAGAGTGTAAGTGCCTGGTCAGTGTGAGAGTGGGCCCTGGTCAGTGTGTGTGTGAGTCTTAGCTCCGGCAGCCATTACCTCTACTCTAACCCCAATCTCCCACCTTGGCTGGCCATGTACATCACCCCACTTGTGGACCTGGTGCTGAGGGTGAGGGCCACTGTATGGCCTGTGTGCTTCTGAGTCCGCGGAGCTGGAGGGGGTGAAGACACGGTGGTGGCTGCAGCTGCAAGGAGAGCTCCGGACCTATGTTGCATGCTGCTCTGACCGCAGAGCAAGAGGAGCTCTGGACCAGTGAATCATGCAGGCTGCGATGGCCATGGGGCTGCAGAAGGGACTGGCGACCAGGCTGCTATACCAGGAGGGATGATCCAACTGTGACAGATAGTGCAGCATCCATCAGGAATAGCGGAGAGCACGGGATCAGGAAGAGGCAGGCTGGGTTGATCATGAAGTACAGCAATAGGTGGCTGGTCCTTGGGAGGGAGGGGTCAGCCACCATTAGCAAATCAAAGTACGTTTCAGCTGTCTCCCGATTAGCACTGGCATGGATCATGTATTAGAAAAAAAAAATGATAATTAATTCCATCTGCCCCAAAATGGTCCGGCCCACTGGGAAAACTCCAGCTGAAGTCTATGGCCAATCCGCCCCTGCATCCAGGTCATGTAATTGCATTGATATTATTGTCTGAAATTTTGCTAGTTTTATTTTTCGGTTGGCGGAGATCATGCTAATTAGATGGACTCTGACCACTATTGTTTTTAGCCTCTCAAGCACCATCGTGGTGGTCTCAAGGAGGTCAAATAGTTGAAGTCAATGGGAATGTTCTGATTGGTCAGAGCATGGTGACTGGTGTGCTCTGATTCAATCAGCATTTCTATGGAGAGTTACCGGAAGTGATTTGTAATTCATGATGGGCTCTGGGAAAAGCAGTAGCTAAATTTTTTTTGAGAGTCAGGATGCTACATAGACTGAATAGGACATGACCCCTTCACCTTGTAAGTAATAAATGGGTGCCAAAAGGGCAATGTGGGGGGGTGTTTATTTATTAATAGTCTACAATCATTTTTTTAACAGATGGACTAAAGTTGCCAGTGGGCCTTAATATCCAGGCATGCTGGCACAGTTTGAACAAGTGACCTGCATGCCACATATAATAAACAATATTATTTAACTATTTAATTTCTATTACCTTGGTACCCAAATCCCAGGGCTGGTTTTCCTTTGGAAGGGTGGATCTGCCTGTCAAAGTGTACAGTACTGTGTCATTCTATGTAAGGTATATACATCAATTAATAACATGATTCCACAATTATAATATTGTACACATTAACAAATGCACAGTGTGTTACATAATTCAGTTGTGTAAAAAAATATGAGTCTTATGTCATAATTTTCCTTCAAAATATATAAAGGACTGGAACCAAATGTGGTCTGATCTTCTTTGGACTTTGACCTGGCTCTGGTCTCCAATGAACCAATCTAGAAGAAAATGTAAGGCAATGAAAATCACTGTATTCAGGGTGAAGGTTTGTAGGTATATCTTTAAGAAGTCAATTGATACAATTCAGTATCACAATTTCCAATTCCTCATGAGCCTCATTACTACCATGCAGGACCTCACCTTGGCTACAGAAGAAAGCTCAATGTTTACTGTCAGGCATGTATACAGAAAATATGCTAAGTAAGCTCCAGTGAGGGATACTAGCTATGCCAATAGCTTCTGAAGAGTGCGTTTTATTTCATTATTACGTAGACTATATATGAGAGGATTTACCATGGGTATAACTGTTGTATACAGCACAGTCAAGATCTGTTCTAGAACATTGTATTGGTCTGATGGTGGCATCATATATACCAACATACCATTAACATAGTAGATGATCATGACAGTGAGGTGGGACGAGCAGGTGGAGAAAGCTTTTCTTCTTCCTTCCCTTGATTTAATATGCAATATAACATTGATAATTTTTATATATGACATGACATTGCTCAAGATTGGACAAAAGCCATATAACAACATGTTAACATATGTGACAATATAGAACATGTTTGAGCCAGAACAGGAGATGTTAATCAGAGCTTTAGCTTCACAGAAGAACTGATGAATGGTGACAGTATGACAGAATGATATTTTTAGAACAGAAAATGTATATAATATTGAATTCAAAGATGCAGACAACCAGATCAAAGTCATAAACAGGATACAGAGTTTCATGCTCAGTAACTGGTGGTAGTGTAAAGGATGACAGATCGCAATGTATCGGTCATACCCCATGACGAGCAAAAGGGTAACCTCAGTACTGGCACACATAAAGTAAAAATACATCTGAGTGAAGCACTGTGTGAAGGATACTGTGTTATTCCCAGATCTTAATATGTCCAGGAGTTTGGGAACAGTTACTGTTGTGTAACACATATCTACAAAGGACAAGTTACAGAGAAACAGATACATGGGGGTGTGTAAACGTGAATCCAAAAATATAATTGTAATTATAGCTGTATTTACCAGGACTCCAAACAGATATATTAGGAAAAAAACTGTGAAAATCAGGGTTTTGTCTCTGGCTTTCATGGAAAATGGCAAAATATGGAATTCTTTAACAGAAGTCTGGTTCTCCATGAGATTCTGTCACCTGTCTGCAAGATAATATAAATATGATATAATATATTAGTATGAGAATATTGTACCACATACTATAAAATAAAAGATACCCTAAACCACTGGGAACTTCTGTGATCAAATAAAACAATTATATAATAGGCCACTCAATTTATAGAGGTTATACAACTTCAAGGAAATTATTTATATTTTAATTTATTTTAGGAGTATTTTATACAGTAGGGGTAGAGTAGACAACCTCCTGTCTATGTGTGTTTTACTGTTGGATTAATAAGATAAAAATACCAGCTACTAGAGAATGTTTGCTACAGTATAACTTTAAACAATATATCCCTTCACCTAATACTAACCATTTGTAATACCTTTGTATGTAGGAGCATACAAAGCTATTACAAAGGTGTTAGTATGAGCAGTGCAAGGCATCAGGTGACCTACCCTGCCAGCAGCACTTGTCGAAGCCAGATAATTGGCTGAGACAGGATCGGTTTAAAATTAAATCTGCACAACGCCATTTTGCGTATGGCAATAAGACGCCATTTTGCGACTGGCCGCCCAGCTCCATTTTAGTGAATCTCGCCCATTATAAGTACATACGGCAATGCTATTATTCAGCATCGTGCGATTCCCACGTAATAGAAAGAAGATAAAAGTCCTCACCATATAAATACACAGTCACTAAAACATATAAAATGATCAACCCTGCAAAACACGTACAGTACCATGGTGCACTCCACAAACATGTAGTCGCACAGCACTAACAGGCATCTTTTCCCAATTCCCCAACACTGACACACTGCACACTTACATGAAAGGTTCCCTACTGTTAAAGTGTAATATCCAAGGTTTTATTCAGTATTATAAATGTTGTGAAATAAACGTAATGTGATATCTAAGGTTTAGTAAATGGTAAGCAGACCATTTTTGGTGTTGTACTGATCCACTGTTACTTTGCAGATTTCCGGTACCATCGGTGAGAAGATCACAACATGTGTCTGCAAACTATGAACTATAAACATATAAAATGTTAAACATTAAAATGTACTCTGTGATGTAGCCAGCTTAGATTTATTATGCAGCAGGAAAAAGGACACAAAGAGTTGTTGGAGGTTGGATTGTGTCCATATGAATTGACCTATGAACTGTACTGTAACAGAAGAACCAGGAAGAAGAACCAATGGAATCATGCCAAACTGTTCTATTGTATTGCCTATCTCTGTAAGAGTATATATGTGGGCTCTCTAAACCTGGATGCTCAGTCTGCTGCTTTGCTGTTTGATGGAGGTTTCTATCTTGATGCCGGTATCTGGGCCCAGAGCGCGTGCGAATGTAACAACTGTACCTTGGGTCTGTATGATTTATTTGCGCTAATTGTACTTAGATCACAGTGTGTAACCATCTGTATTTTATATTGAATAATAACTTTTTGTGCTTTGGAACCACATTCAAAGTCTGAAAGCATTTATTTCTGGTGTGACTCATAACGCTAAATAGCAACAAATTTAGAAGGTATAGGCAGGAATCGATACGATTGTTAGAAGGTATAGACAGGCAGGAATCAATAGTTGGGGGCTTGCAGTGTGAATCAAGCTACCAATCATATGGTAAAATGGTCAGTGATCTCTTAGCAAAAGGATGGAGGCGCCATAGCAGGCAAGGATGCATAAGTCTTTGAAAATCTGCTACCATTTTTCTGCTCAGAGCCTGCTACCCGTTACTGTGTGAGAAAAAAAGTGTGTTTTCCTCCGTTGATAGAAGTTTTCATGTTTAAAGGGGAAGTCGCATAATAGTGTAAGGGTAATAATACGTTTTGTGTAGTAGTCGCATTATTGTGTACACGTATTTCTGTTATTGCTGCCATGTGTTTCAAACAAAGCCGTTGAAAATGCATGGTGATATTGATAGATAGATAGCATTGTTGTAAATATCTTGATCAGTGTTGCCATAGTCTGGGAAAACGTGATTTTTCTGCGCAGGAAAAGGATGTGTAACAGTGAGTATTTGTTGGTAGGGGTAACATGTTCCCTAGTTAAGGATATCGTAGGACCCTTAAGTGCTAGGTGCCTGGTGTCAGCCTAGTAGTGCGGTAGTAGATACCGCAGTCTATACACATAAGCAAGTGTAGTTGTTGTCTTTGTTGTAGTTTCAGCTCTCAGTGTGATTACAGTGTTCAGTGATCAGTTAGGGTTATTTGAGCATTGTAATTGAATCGCACAGTTTTGGTTAAATTGTGATTGTGAACAGAGTAGAGGGTGGACGAAATCACTGAAAAGGGTAAGTGTCATTGGAATGCCTACATGCTAGCAGTTGAAAGGTAGTCAAAAAGAGATTAGGTGAGTGGAAGCAGCCCAGATTCTTCCATAGGTGTGTGGGCACATCCTGTTAATATCGTCCGCAGGTAAGTGAAAGTGTCTTGACTTTCTTTCACCGGATTAAATCTTTATTGAAAAGCTTAGGGTTCTCCCAAGATGGGAGCCAAACAAACGGTAGAGATGTTAGATGATGTGCTGCTGTTGGAAGCGCCGCTTGGGTCAGTTCAGCATGTTATGCATACAAGGTACGGTGCTTATGCAACTAGGTACTGTGATGTATGGCATAAAATGACGATGAAGAGTGTTAGACCTTTTCCCAGAATTGGCAGCTTTGATATGGAGGTATTGAACAATGTCCAAGATAGCATCTGTAGGGTGCATTCTCGAATGAAAAAGGTAAAATATAACGAGTGTTTAAATTTGTTGCAGCATGAAGCGGATGCGTGGCTTTAAGGTGTGCATGCGATGCAAACTAGCATCACGAGCACGTTACAGGAGAGTGCACATGCAGCACTAAACTGTGGTGCATGCATGCTGCAAAATAGCATGCATGTGCAGCAAGGTAGCATTGCGGAAGATATTGTCAGTGGTTCACGCACACCACCACCGCCCTATGCGGATGGGGGTGTAGGTACAGTTGTTGTAAAAACCCATAAAAATGTAACAAGTAACTTGTACCCCCTCTTGAGTAATCACAAAGAAAATGTTTATGATACGGATGATGAACCTGTTGTTATGTCTGCCATTTCCCATGCTGTACACATGTTAGATGTTCAATCACAACAAGCACGAGTGGTGGCCCCATCTTCATCAATGATAGTACAAGAAGTGTTAACATCCACTGCACCTGTAGAGGAAGTTGTTAACCCTGTAAGTAGCAGTAGTAGATTGAATCCTCTGCCAGTTAACAAGGTTAGCAGTGCGGTCGGTCTGCCTCCCATCCGGACAATAACTGTTCCAAATGGGAATGCAGATGCAAACGGTGTAGTACCCACAAGGAATGTAGCGATGCATTGTCCTTGGACAAGAGCGGAGCTAAATTCCATAATGAATGATTTCCATGATCCTAAAAAGAAATTAGCCAAATGCCAAAGATTTTTGAAAAATTTGGGTAATGCTCACGAGCCAACCAAAAAAGATTGGTGAGTGGTGTTAAGGGCCTGTCTTCCACACAATACCGACGTGAAAAAGATTATCATGGATTGCGTATTAGACGGAGATGGTCCCTTAAAAGACGAAGATAACCAAGGTAACATTACCCGCATAATAACTCAGTTGGGTGTATATTTTCCAGTAGTAGTTAACTGGAGCAAAATTTTCACAATGAAGCAAAAAGAGAGTGAATCTGCAGAGGATTACTGTAACCAAGCTCTGCATGCTGTCATCCAGTACACTGTGATAGAGGATATTAAAGATGACACTCATCACAGGGGAATGATCATTACAGTACTTATGGAAGGTCTAAAAGACACTCTAAAGACCCAAGTTCAGACCTCACTACCTAGCTGGAGAGGATTTACTGTAGACACACTCAGGGAATCTGCTATTGAACATGATTAAAACATCCTCAAAAAGAAAGAGACCCAGAGCGAGAAGCTAATGGCTGTTAGTATTCAAGCTCTAAAAGGAATGAATGTAACATCACAGCCACCAGACACAAATGCACCTGCACAGCTACACGTCCTCGCCAACCCTGCACCTCCACAAGCACAGCCCTACCCCACTTATCACACACAGCCACAAAACCCATACTATCCACAGCCACCATACTACCCTCAAAATCCCTATCCACACCCACAATCTTTCTCTACTGCTCAACCCACACAGCAACCCTTTCACCCACCCCTCTCACGAAGGTGCTTTAACTGCAACCAAGTGGTACATGTAAGTAGGAACTGTAGGGTGAAGAAGGTAGGACCCCCTAACCAAGGAATACCTGGATATCCACCTAAAGGATATACACAGAGTACAGGAAATTTCCAACAGTCACCAGCTCCAATTGTGGCCTTGAATGCTGTATTGGAGGGTGAGAGTCAACGCTAGGGGTCAGGTCATACCTGTAGTCTACAGATAGTCAGGTTAACGGGAAGTACTAGGGAAGAACCGGTGGTAATGGTTGATGTAGCAGGTACTAAACATCCTTTTCTTGTAGACACAGGGGCGACCAGATCAGTGATAAAATCTCCTGCTAATTTACAAGTGACCAGCGAGACAGTACCAGCAATGGGTGTAACGGGTAAGGTGCAACATTATCCTTTAATAAAATCCACAGAGGTTACTATGGGGCCATTGCATACCAGGCATTCTTTCCTCCTGGCAGCAGCGTCTCCTACTAACCTACTGGGAAGGGATTTGTTATGTAAGATGGGATGTGTCATATATTGTACCCCTGATGGTATAATTCTAGATATCCCAGAGAGTTGCGCATGAGGTTAGGGATATATTTGACACTCCCCAAAGGATAATGTATCACTCTACCGGTCCAGGTAAAAATCCATCTCAGGTAGATCAAATGTTATCCCAAATTCCAGACTGACTTTGGACCAAAGATGGACCGGACACTGGATTAATGGCAAATGTAGCACCCATAATGGTAAATCTAAAAAGTGGTAGGCCAGCTCCAAAAATCCCCCCATACCCATTAAAACAGGAGGTAGAATTAGGGGTTTATGCCATAATTGAGCGATTATTACAGCAGGGAATTTTAGTCCCTACAGCAAGTGTAGCCAACAGTCCCATAATTCCTGTAAAGAAAAGTGGTGGGAGGGGTTATAGGCTGGTACAAGACCTTAGAGGGGTTAATAAGGTGGTAGAGAGCAAATTTCCCGTAGTGCCAAATCCAGCTGTCATTCTTATGCTGATCCCACCAAATGCAACCCATTTTACTGTCATTGACCTCTGTTCTGCTTTCTTCTCTGTACCTCTTCATCCTGACTGTCAGTACCTATTCACTTTTACATACAGGGATGTATATTACACATGGACACGATTTCCCCAGGGTTTCATAGAAAACCCCAGTATCTTCTCCCAGGCCTTACATGACTATTTACAATCTTTTCAATCTGTCAATGGATCTGTTCTAATTCAATATGTGGGCAATTTATTGTTATGTTCTGATTTGTTTATGTCATGTTTAAATGATACTAAACTGTTATTGCTTCATCTCTCGCAAACAGGCACAAGGTTGCTAAGGACAAAATACAGCCATGCCAGCCCAGGGTTAAATACTTGGGACATTGCCTAACTCAGGGGTTATGACATCTGACAAATGACAGAATCCACGCCATCCAGACCATGACACTGCCGCAAAATCAACAGCAAATTTGTCCCTTCTTGGGAATGTGTGGATACTGCAGAATGTGGATCCCAGGTTTTTCTATTTTGGCCTTGCCATTACAGGACTTAGGACCTCATTCAGAGTCAGTCGTTGCGGCTGCATGGTCGTACGCCATCGATTTTCGCTAAACTGCGCATGCATAAAGTTCGCAATGCGCGTCCACAAACTAGCTGCTATGATCAGAAATGTATCTCTCCTTGAACACAGCCTGGTTGGTAGTTTGAGTGACAGAATGAGGCATTTGTGGGTGGTAACAGGGGAAGGTGCTTGAAAATGGGGGAGTGGAGATCCGAAAGCAGGCGTGCCTAATTATGCAAACTGCATTTTATGGGAGTGCATAATTAACAAAGTAGTGTCATGGCACACGTGACATGGGTGGTTTGTACACTGACCTGATCGAAGTGCTTAAGAGAGGGTATGGTCAACCTTAAGCTCTACGACCAGTTCCGATGGTTCCTGATGGTCTCAATTAATCCTTATATGCCCGGAGATGACGTGTAATGCGTATGAGAAGGAGGCGTATTTTTTTGTCTTCCGGCCGCATCCTCTCCTTGGTCGGCCAGCTACCGATCCAATCTTAAGGACGCAACTTGCGAGTGCATCATTTGCATATCTGGCTCCTTTTCCCTTATGACCATGCGGCCGCAACGACCGACTCTGAATGAGGTCCTTAGTCTCTTCCTCAAAGCCCGATCGTGTCATACACACAGAGGAATCAGAGCAGGCTTTCCTTAACCTTAAGGATAGTCTGACAAGAGCACCTGCACTGGGAATACCTGATTATAAAAAACTTTTGATTTGTATTGTACGGAAGCTGACGGTTGTGCAGCAGGTGTCCTCACACAAAAACATGGTGATGCCAGTAGGCCTGTAGCATACTACAGTGCACAATTGGACACTGTGGCAAGATCACTCCCAACGTGTTTAAGAAGTGTAGCAGCAACTTCTCTATTGGTCAGTAAGAGTGAGGATGTGGTAATTGGCCATGTTATGATTGTTTATACTCCCCATGCTGTATCTGCTTTGCTGAACTCTGCCCAAACCAAACATGTCTCCTCAGCAAGATTCACAAAATGGGAACTAGCCTTACTAGCACCTGCAAACATCACCATCAAAAGGTGCAGTACATTAAATCTAGCAATGTATTTACCATATGTGCCTCAAGATGCACAAAGAGTGGAGAGAAGTGAGTCACTGGCGGAAGGTGAGTTCTGCAGGTATATTGATTCACATGATTGTGTGGAATATCTGAATCAGACCTTTACTGCAAGACCTGACATACGGGATACACCTTTAGAAAATGTAGATGTGACATTTTACATGGATGGGAGTTGTCATAGACAAACTGACACTGGAGATTTATGTACAGGTTATGCTGTGGTAAATGACGTGGACGTTATAGAAGCCAAACCTTTAGGCCCACCATGCTCAGCCCAAGTGGCGGAACTGGTGGCACTAAAGAGAGTGTGTGAGTTAGCGGAAGGTAAATCCGCTAATATCTTCACTGACTCTAGATACGCCTTTGAGGTAGAACACAATTTTGGCACCCTATGGCTTCTGAGAAAGTTTATGACAGCAGCAGGCACACCAATTGCACATTCCAGACATATCAAAGGACTATTTACAGCAATCCAATTGCCTAAGACAGTGGTGGTAATTAAGTGTAAAGCCCATACATGTGAGGATGATCCATTGTCACTGGGCAACAACAGGGCAGATGAAGCAGCCAAATGGGCAGCAGGGTTAAAAATTAATGTACCAACTGAACAAATGATGACTTTTCAAATGATTGACATGCTGAAATTAATTGAGATGCAAAATTTCTGTTCTCTCCCAGAAAAGGAAGTCTGGAGGTCCAAGGGATGTGGACAAGAGTCTTCTGGACTCTGGAGAGATGGACAAGATAAGCCAGTGGCCCCCAAGGCATACTACCCAAGCCTGGCTGAGGCAGCGCACAATCTGACTCATTTGGGAAAGCAAGGTATGTGCAAATTGGTGAGAGCATACTGGTGTGCACCGGGTTTTTCTTCTGAAGTGGAAAAGAGAGCAATGTCCTGTGTGACCTGCTTGAGGAAAAACATTGGGAAAACGATCCCTACCATACATCCCACATTCCTCCGAATGATGGACCTTTCCAGGTAATACAAATTGATTTCATCCAATTACCACCCTGCAGGAATCTCAAGTATGTATTAGTGTGCACTGAGGTGTTTTCTAATTGGGTTGAGGCATACCCAGCTGCCACTAATACTGCTGCATTTATTGCCAAGAAAATTGTTCAGGAGTTTGTATGCAGATACGGTATCCCTAAAATTATTGAGAGTGATAGGGGTACTCATTTCACAGGTGATGTTTTTCAAAATATGTGTTAACTGATGGGTATTAATAGTAGACTTCACACACCCTACCGACCGCAAGCCAGTGCCAAGGTGGAGAGGATGAACGGGACTATTAAAAACAAATTAAGTAAAATCATGGTGGAAACTGGACTGGGTTGGCCGGAAGCACTACCACTTGTCCTTCATAGTATCAGGACAACTCCAAGACCCCCTCTCAATCTGTCCCCCTTTGAAACACTGTTCGGTAGACAACCTCATTTGATTATAAGTCCACAGGAAGATTTGAAAGGTAACAATGAGGTAACTGTAAGGTATCTTATAACAATGAGTAAACAGTTAAAACAGCAACAGCAGAAACTGAAATTGTTGTCACATGAGATGCCTTAAACAAACTGTCATGATGTTGAACCTGGAGAATTTGTTATGATCAGAAATTTCTTGCATTCAGGTTGTCTAACAGATCAGTGGGAAGGTCTGTATCAGGTGTTGCTGATGAGTACAACTTCATTGAAGGTGGCGGAGAGAGATACCTGGGTCCATTCCACTCACTGTAAGAAGGTCAACCAACTGGTGGAGAAACAAGGCAGAATCGACGCAGATAACGTAGACGTGTCAATTGCGAGTCTGTTCCGGGAAGTTTAAAGGTTACAGTGAGATACCTGAGCTAAAAGAAATTTTGTAGATCTTTGTTTTCAGCAATGGATTGGCCTACTGTGGTTATTTTTTGTTTTCTCCCAGAGTCCTCATTATCTTGGGTTGTTTCGGGATCTCTGGTTTCTGTGATGGGGGACAGAGGAGGGAGATGGGAGCTGATGGTGATATCAATGAAATGGAGTCGGGAGACAGAGTGCTACACATACATGGGTGGTATCTGACCAAACCCAGTACAGTAATTGTTAAGAGATCTGCTATTCAGGATACTCAGAGACAGTGTGGATGTCTATCATCTGAGGATTATTGTATGTGTGAGTTCTGTGAGTCCGTAGTCGATGAGAGAGGCATCCAACAGTGCCAACCCAAGTATAACCAGTATTGGGGTGAATATCCTTTAGAGGACTATCATACCATGGTGGGCAAAATTCTAAACCAAACTGACTGTTGGGTGTGCTCTCACATGCCCCAAGGATAACATAATGTAGGGTTAGTGCCATTCCCATTGAATGTCTCTGAAATTTTCGAATCACAAAGAGGGCATGCACTGGATGGAAAATTTCTTAAGTCCAACCCACCTCATTTTAAACTCCACCAGTACCAAGTAGATAAATCACTTTTATGTTTAAACATCACCAACTCCATGACCCAGGAAGTTGGGAGGTGACAGGGAATAACCAGACGGTGACCTTCTCACTAAGAGCTGATCGTGAGCCTATGAATTATGAACTGTTACGCACAATTAGGTCAGGTGGAAGACATTACCGGTATAAATATACACTAAGTAACATCAAAGAAATGATTGGTAAGGTACCAGAAGGATATTGTGCCAAGATATTACAACGAGAAACTTGTATGAGTCAAATGGGAAGTAGGATCAATTGCAAGGGAAATTTGTGGATTACTGATGTTTACTATTCCTTATGTTCTCCCCAATGATGTATATTTTATATGTGTTAGAAAAGCATATAAGTGGCTCTCTCTGAGTTCCAAAGGTTTGCGTTATCTGGGAAGAGTAATCCCAGAGGTTATGATCCTTACACATGGTGAAATGCTTATTATTCATAAAAACACACCATCACCATATCTCCACACAGTATGAACACCGAGACAAAAGAAATATGATACCTGGTGACATGCATAAACCCACCCAATTAATTAGTGAGACAACTGGCTTTCAAGTTTTGGTAGCATTGGATCCCACCAGGATCGCTCGGGGTACACTAAATTTTAGATATATCCAAGATCTTGCTAAATTAATAGATAATATCACCGAGATGTATGATGACACATTTAGATATACAGGTAGGGAGATGCAAGCTTACAAGAAAGAACTGGTGCAACACAGACTAGTGTTAAATTATTTAACAGCTGTCACTGGGGTGTATTGCATAACTTTGGCCACCCAATTTGGAGTAGTGTTGCACTACCATTACCAATGATACAAGTGACCCCAAGGAGGTGATAGACAGGAAGAAGGATGAAATGCTGCAGCTGAAATGGAAATTTTGGAATAACCATAATGCTTCAGTGGCTGAAGTAGAGGAGAAGGTAGAGGAATGGGTTTCATGGTTGAACCCAGTGAAATGGTTCTCAGGTCTAGGAGAGTGGGTCCAGGAAATGATTGCGAGTATAGGTAAACTCCTGATCCTTATATTGGCTTATGTGTCAGGTGTATTCCTACTGTGTTGAAATGTGGAAAATGTAAAGAAATGATGAACCGAAAGAATTAAATGATTATTGTGTTTAGAAGTAGTAATAAGAATACTGAGGTAAATGTAGGACTGCATTACAACCCTGAACTAGAAGGTACCATCATATGATGTATAAAATTTAGACATGCATGAAATGTGTTATTAAAATGTTATTCTAAAACATCTTAAATAATGTACTTCCCTATTGCTGTTCAAGACTTCCTTTATAGGATTGGTGCATCCCCACATCTTTCCCATGATCTTCCAGATCCACGGTGTTAATAAGGGTAGTTTTATGTCCCCCCCTAGAGACACATTATTGATGGTTTAAGAACCACCTTGTGCCATCCCATAAAAATAACATTAAATAATATCCCATAATGTAAGCCTAAATTAATTTTAAAATCAGAGTATGATAGCATGTTGTTTGCTATCAAAGGGTAGACTGTCGAAGCCAGACAATTGGCTGAGAAAGGATCAGTTTAAAATTAAATCTGCACTACACCATTTTGCAAATGGCAATGAGACGCCATTTTGCAACTGGCCGCCCAGCGACATTTTTGTGAATTTCGCCCTATAAGTACATAAGGCGATGCTATTATTTAGCGTTGTGCAATTCCCACAAAATAGAAAGAAGTTAAAAGTCCTCACCATATAAATATAGACGGTCACTAAAACATATAAAATGATCAACCCTGCAAAACACATACCATGGTGCACTCCACAAACAGGTAGTCGCACAGTGCTAACTAGCATTTTTTCCCAATTCCCCAACACTGACACACTGCACACTTACATGAAAGGTTCCCTACTATTAAAGTGTAATATCCAAGGTTTTATTCAGTATTATTAATGTTGTGAAATAAACGTAATGTGATATCTAAGGTTTACTACATGGTAAGCAGACTGTGTTTGGTGTTGTACTGATCCACTGTGTCTGCAGATTTCCGGTACCATCGGTGAGAAGATCGCAACATGTGTCTGCAAACTATGAACTATAAACATATAAAATGTTAAACATTAAAATGTACTCTGTAATGTAGCCAGCTTAGATTTATTATGCAGTGGGAAAAAGGACACAAAGAGCTGTTGGAGGCTGGATTGTGTCCATATGAATTGACCTATGAACTGTACTGTAACAGAAGAACCAGGAAGAAGAACCAATGGAATCATGCCAAACTGTTCTATTGTATTGCCTATCTCTGTAAGAGTATATATGTGGGCTCTCAAAACCTGGATGCTCAGTTTGCTGCTTTGCTGTTTGACGGAGGTCTCTATCTTGATGCCGGTATCTGGGTCCAGAGCGCATGAGTATGTAACAACTGTACCTTGGGTCTGTATGATTTACTTGCGCTAATTGTACTTAGATCACAGCGTGTAACCATCTGTATTTTATATTGAATAATAACTTTTTGTGCTTTGGAACCACATTCAAAGTCTGAAAGCATTTATTTCTGGTGTGACTCATAACGCTAAATAGCGACAATTTTAGAAGGTATAGGCAGGAATCGATACGATTGTTAGAAGGTATAGACAGGCAGGAATCGATACACTATAAGAACTTCTGTGGTATCTTCAACCAGACCTACCTACTTACCTGGAAATACCAGCAAATTTGCCATTTCCAAAGGGGAGCCATACACTATGCTTTGATCTTCATTTCAAAACCAGGACCCCAATACTATCCTCACGGACCTGGTACCAAATGACCTTATGGTGGATAATTTTTGAATATTTAATGGGTCATGCACCTAATTTTAGGCCCATTTACATTGTCCACTAACAGGACAAGTGGAGGATAAGGTACTTATTATCACAGTATTCCTGATTTTATCTACTGACTTATTTTACTTTAAGGCCTATAAATGTATGTTATCTAAGTTATTGTTTTAGAGCTATTTTATCTTGCCTATTGTTTTTATTTTATAAATATTATCCAGTATTTCATTCACCTAGTAACTGATTAATGTTTACAGGCCTTGAGGCCACTGGTGAGTTGTTTATCTGAGTTTGTATTATTGTAATACCGATATTGACTTATTAGTTTCAAATTAGTTAAGTGAATTATATAAAGCAAAATTGATTAACACTTGTTGCATATAACACTTTGGGGTATATTTACTAAGGTGACAGTTTTTAGAAGTGGAGATGTTGCCCATAGCAACCAATCAGATTCTACTTAACATTTTACCAGAGCCATAAACATTTATGGTTTCTTGTGCGAGAAATAGCATCAGTGCCCCCCCCCCAAAAGGCTGATATGATTTAGCATATTGTTCACCCAACCCCACCCTGCCTCTCTCAGATCACACAGCTATCACCTGGCCAGTAAATTGAAATTACTGGCCAGGTGACTAAATAAATAAAAATATGTATATATATATATATAAACACATCCAATTTAGTCTTTCATTTTGAACCCTCCAGGCTCTTTACTGTGAATTAACATGTATTTTATATGCACACACCTGCTGCTAGACGCTGACGCTGTGCCTGGTAGTAAATCATCATTGGGGGACCTGTCACTGTGCTGACATCGTCGGGGGACCTGTCACTTTCTGCCAGATGCCGCACAACTTACTGCACAGTGCGCACCTGACCCATCAGCGCCATGTCCTCACCCTAGGAACTGTGGGAGGATAGACATCACGAGAACGCTCCTCCCACATTTACTAGTTTGTGAGAACTCAGAGCTGCGGGGCAGGGGTGAGAGGGTGCCCTTCAGTGTAAGAGCAGGGGCACCAAGCTCTGCATCATTACTAATATATATAGCAGCGGCATATAGTGATTGCAGTGGGTGGCCAGTTCTGCACTCACTCAGGGCTATTTTGCTCTGTGCGGTGGCACCAGCTGCACCACCCTTGTTAGGGCCCTGCCTTTAACTAGCACCTTCTAGAAGATAATAGCTAGAATCTGAATGGTTGCTATTGGCAACATCTCCACTTCTAAAAACTCTTACTTTAGTAAATATACCTCTAAGGATACTATTAACCTAATGTAGAGACCAATAAAGAAAAATGTGTGTGGACTAAGCAATATGTCATGACTAGTCAATTGGTGAACCTCAGACCAAATGTGACCCATTGTAAAATGGGCTCATGATCTTATACATTGATCGCTGTGATGTGCAGTAGCCAATAAGGTTCAGGCTAATTCTTATAGGCTTGCTGCACTGAAGCCGCGGCTGTCTGAAGCCTCATCCTTTGCTGTGGGCTGTCACTACTGACAGCAATAAGAATCAGGCTGATATTTATTGTTTGACATTATCACATGTAACAGCCTATATTGCTAAGTGCCAGCAATACTCTTCTTCACATAAGGCAAGTGGGTGCATAGAGGCAGCATGCGACAATCTCCATATTTGGCAAGGGCTGCAGTGCATTCTCCAGCAGGTAAAGGTGTATATTTGACATCATCCTAATGTCAATGTAAAATTTGAAAGGGAGCACTTCTGTGTTGTATCATGTGAATGAGGGACACTAATCTGTGGAAATATGTGAATAAATAAGCGTCACTACTGTGTGTCATAATGTGAATAGGCAATCCTGTATGCTATATTGTGGCATCATTATTATTATTATTATTATTATTATTATCATTTATACAGTGCCACAAGTGTTCCTCAGTGCCTTACATAGTACATAAATAAATGGGTGACCAGTGACTTACTGTACAATACAATATAATACACTGCTGAACCAGGACATAGATAATATACATTGTTACATTAACAATTATACCACCCACATAAGCAGTTGAGCATAAGCAACCAAGTGTTAGGTGCCCTAGAGGGGAGTGAGAAGTAGATGAAAGTAAAGTAAGGAGAAGCACAAGAGGGAAGAGGGCCCTGCTCATAAGAGCTTCCATTCTAATGAGAATAAGGGACACTACTTTGTGGAATAATGTGAATAAGGGATAGTACTGTGTGGCATAATGTGAATTGCCAATCTGGCATTATGGGAATAAGGTACACTACTGTGTGGCATAATGAAAATTAGCAATCTTGTGTGGAATAATGTGAATAAGGTACTCTAATGTGGGATAGAGTAAATAAGGGGCACTACTTTATAGCATAATGTGAATATGGGGCACACTTGTGTGGCATAATGTGAAATGGCAATCTTGAGTGTCCTAATTCGAATAAGGGACTCTACTGTGGCATAATGTGAATACGGGGCACTACTATTTGGCATAATGTGAATATGGGTCACTTCTGTGTGGCATAATGTGAACAAGAGGCACTACTGTGAATTGGCAATCTTGTGGCTTATTGTGAATAAGGGGCACTACTGTTAATAGCTGCCATGATGGGGACATGTGTAACAATAGCTGGTGTCTTGCGGAGGGGTAGGATGATGGAATATAAAGAGGCATGTGTAGCTCTGATGGCATTTGTGTGATATATTTTAAACTTTACTTGTTTTCTTATATTAAAACTCAAATGTTTGTGCCCCCAAATCTCCTGCACTTTTTAGAGTGGCTCAGTCACAATAGTGGTTGAACATCCCTGCAGTATGCGAACAAAAGTGAACTTATATTAGATTGAAATAATGTAGTTTTTAGACATATTCAAAATTATTTAAAAAATGTCAAGTTGTTTATTAATTTATTATGTGCAATCAAGATACTGTAGCATTTATGCCCTGTCCAAAGAATGATGAATAAGATATAATAGATCATATATATTTATAACATTTTTACTAAGCACAATTCTATTTCTATTGACCACATACCAAACCTTCCCTCCACTCAGCGTGCAACATTTTTCCCCAATTACACCAGCTTTCTCAAGCAAGTTTGATCTGTGAAACATGTGGCATGCTAAGTAGAGGGTAGGGTTATTTTTAATATTATTTTTGAATATGCATTTTTTTTTTAATAACTATGTGTTTTTTTATTTTGAATATAAGAATACATTTAATTATTCCTGCTTAATTATATTTGGTTATCTCCAGCAGTATAAAGTGTTATACCTGAATGTAACACACTAGTTTTATTTGTATTATAAGTAATTCTTTTTTTGTAAATCATACTGTCATACTGCACAAGCTTAAATATTTTTTGAATTGTTTTTTTTTTACTTGTAAATTGAAAATAAGTCCAGAGATCATGTATCCCTGATTTATTTAGAATTAACATGTGGACATCAGTGTAAGATAGTCGAAAATTTATTTGACACCTATTTCAGGTGATTTCAGTCCATACAATCAATTATTTATTTCTCCAAACAAACAGTGTACACTAATGTTATTTTCTTTCTCTTTTTTGGAATTATACCAAAATAAGTGTGAACACCATCAAAATAAGTGTGAACACCATGTATGCAACATTTCTTGGCGCTCCCCCATTCCTGAAAATTCAGTAGGCATTGGTGTTAAGATTGGCTGTGTAATTGAAATTAATCACAGTTGACTGCATTTCACGCAATACACTATAGCCATCTACCATCATGCAATAAACTATAGCCATATACCATCATGCAATACAATATAGCTATCTACTATCATGCAATACACTATAGCCATCTACCATCACACAATACGCAATAGCAAACTACCATTACGCAATGCACTATAGCATCTACTATTACACAATACACTATAGCCATCTACCATCACGCAATGCAATATAGCCAACTACCATCATGCAATACACTTTATACATCTACTATCATGCAATACGCTATAGCCATCTACCATCACGCAATACGCTCTAGCCAACTACCATCACGCAATAAACTTTAGCCCTATAGCCATCTACCATCACACAATACACTATAGTCATTTACCATCAGACAATATTCTATAGCCATCTACCATCACACAATACAATATAGCCATCTACCATCATGCAATACATTATAGCCATCTACCATTACGCAATACACTATTGCCATCTACCATCACGTAATGCACTATAGCCAACTACCATCACGCAATACACTCTAGCCATCTATCATCACACAATACACTATAGCCATCTACCATCACGCAATACACTATAGCCATCTACCATCATGCAATACACTACAGCCATCTACCATCATGTAATACGCTATAGCCATCTACCATTACGCAATACGCTATAGCCAACTACCATCACGCAATAAACTATAGCCCTAGAGCCATCTACCATCACGCAATACACTATAGCCATTTACCATCACACAATGTTCTATAGCCATCTACCATCACGCAATACCCTATAGCCATCTACCATCATGCAATATGCTATAGCCATCTACCATCATGCAATACACTATAGCCATCTACCACCACACAATACACTATAGCCATCTACCATCACGTAAAACGCTCTAGCCATCTACCATCACTCAATACACTATAGCCATTTACCATCACATAATACGCTAAAGACATCTACTATTATGCAATGTGCTATAGCCATCTACCATCACGCAATACGCTATGACCATCTACCTTCATGCAATATGCTATAGCCATCTACCATCACGCAATACACTATAGCCATCTACCACCACACAATACACTATAGCCATCAACCATCACATAAAACGCTCTAGCCATCTACCATAACTCAATACAATATAGCCATTTACCATCACGTAATATGCTAAAGACATCTACTATCACGCAATATGCTATAGCCATCTACCATCATGCAATACACTATAGCCATCTACCATCATGCAATACACTATTGCCATCTACCATCACACAATACACTATAGCCATCTACCATCACGTAAAACACTATAGCCATCTACCATCACGCAATACACTATAGCCGTCTACAATCACACAATACATTATAGCTATCTACCATCGCATAATGCGCTATAGACATCTACCATCACGCAATACGCTATAGCCATCTACCATCACACAATACACTATAGCCATCTACCACCACGTAATACAATATAGACATCTACCATCACGCAATACGCTATAGCCATCAACCATCATGCAATAAATTATAGCCATCTACCATCACTCAAAACAATATAGCCATTTACCATCACGTAATACGCTAAAGACATCTACTACCAAGCAATATGCTATAGCCATCTACCATCATGCAATACTCTATAGCCATCTACCATCATGCAATACACTATTGCCATCTACCATCACACAATACACTATAGCCATCTACCATCAAAACACTATAGCCATCTACCATCACGCAATACACTATAGCCATCTACCATCACACAATACATTATAGCCATCTACCATCACATAATGCGCTATAGACATCTACCATCACGCAATACGCTATAGCCATCTACCATCACACAATACACTATAGCCATCTACCACCACGTAATACAATATAGACATCTACCATCACGCAATACGCTATAGCCATCAACCATCATGCAATAAATTATAGCCATCTACCATCACTCAAAACAATATAGCCATTTACCATCACGTAATACGCTAAAGACATCTACTACCAAGCAATATGCTATAGCCATCTACCATCATGCAATACACTGTAGCCATCTACCATCACACAATACACTATAGCCATCTACCATCACACAATACACTGTAGCCATCTACCATTACACAATACACTATAGCCATCTACCATCACATAATGCGCTATAGACATCTACCATCACGCAATACGCTATAGCCATCTACCATCACACAATACACTATAGCCATCTACCACCACGTTATACAATATAGACATCTACCATCACGCAATACACTATAGCCATCTACCATCATGCAATAAATTATAGCCATCTACCATCACACAATAAACTATAGAATCTACCATCATGCAATACAATATAGCCATCTACATCACACAATACACTATAACCATCTACCATCACGTAATATGCTATAGCCATCTACAATCACACAATACACTACAGACATCTACCATCACGTAATATGCTATAGCCATCTACCACCACACAATACACTATAGCCATCTACCATCATGCAATACACTATAGCCATCTACCATCACACAGTGTACAATATAGTTTTTTTCTCATTTAGGAATATACATGGAGGCAGATATTAAAAGATTCATGAAAAAAATCTCTATTTTTGGATTCATCATAAATATCACATGAACAAGATCCATAAGCATAGTCTTTCTCTGAAGCAAGATTTTACATTATTCTTTTTGCAAACAACCACAAGGACCATTGAATTTATTCACTTGGTTTAATGTTACTAGGTGAATTATTAACACATTATAAATAGAGGATTATTGGCACCAAAGACCAATAGTTGTAGAATTGCAGAACATTCCCATTAAAGATACTAGAATGGTCACTGTCGACATGCTAAACATTCTCACTTTGACCTAATTAATGTCAACCTAACATACCATACTAATCGTCAAGTATGGCAAGAATCTTAAATTTCTATCCACCTGTGTATAGTGCATATTAAGCAATATCATTCTGTTTTAAGACTTATATAGAAGATAGTTCACTGCCAGGCTGTCAATCGTATCTTCTATAGTGCAAATATACAAATATTTTTGCTCGTTCATGACATTTTTACTCGAGTTTACTTCCCTGGTGTTTGTAGGAAGCCTTCAGATCTTTCAATCTGCCAATAAACATGCTCTGCAAGTAGGACTTAAAGATGATCCATATAAAAGGCAGCATCCCGAAGGTCCTATTACAGGCAAAATAGCCCTGCCACTGTCCAACCAATTCTGAGCTTATCTGCATTAGAATTAGGCAAAAAGGATTACATTTACAAAACAATTGTCCTTTCTCCATGTAAAAATCTACATCCAATGGCAATGAGGAGAGAGCAGATATCCCTCTTCATTTAAAAAATCCATAACATCAGATAACAGCGAATGAGAAAAAAAAAGTTCTAGAAAATGAATCATAGCAATTGGAAAAGCAGGAAATCTGTACATCAGAGGGATTTCTAATGCTGAAAACATCTATGATGCACATCTCCTACACTAGATCCCCATATGCTGTCCAGATACTTGCCCCTCTCTCCATCTGTCTGTCAAGATGGGACTGGTATGTTCTACCATAGGCCAGTAACAGTAAAGGTGTGCTCACATAGGAGGAAAGCTCAAATGTTAGTCACTCATGTGTGCTAAAAAATACTTTGTGTAGTCATTTAGAATTTATCAGATGTATGAATTCCCTCATTACTGGATGAGTACCATTTACAACTGATGCTGCCTTGTTCTCAGTATTGTTCTTGTTATGAAAATATTGTTAGGAAAAATATTTTTCCATCTTAGTCCACCAACAAGGGCCACCCGCAAATATTGATACATTACATGATGGCCTACATGTTAGGCCATCCTTGACAAAGTGCGTTTATCGCATGAAACGCATTGGAGGCTACCAGTGGAGACCACCAGGATACTCTGCACACCTAGCGGAGCTCCCCGCAATTGCACCATCACCCGCGGCACCCACTAAGCACGTCATCACCCACCGCCAGATCGGGCCGGTCATGCTGGGATAGAACGCCGGAAGCAAACCACATCTGCAAGCCATAAGAGATGCTTTACCATCAGGAGGTAGCAGCGGGAAGTAGCACGGGGAGTAACACCTCAGTACCATTGGCAGGGACCGCATCATTGCCGGGACAAGACCAACAGGACTTTACTGCCACTTCCATCCCTGGATAGAGGTAGGGAAAGTTAGTATGTGATCCCTTGTATACCTTTGGAACTTACCCCACCAGGTCTCCACTGAACTTATCTCAAAAGAGCTATAAATCATCTATGGTGTTTGTCAAACTTTTTTCTTTTCTGCTTCTTCTCCCTTTTTCCATCTTCGGTTTTATATTTTATAATTTTTATTGGTTTATCACATCAGTAGCGCTCTCATTTATCAAGATAACACCAGAAGAACCAGCAGCAAATATTGACATATTACATCTTAGGCCATCAACAAAGACCACCTGCAAATATTGATACCTTACTTCCTAGGCCACCAGAATGACCACCAGCAAATACGACACCTTACACTTTAGGCCATCAACAAAGGCATTAATAAAAGCCTTCAAAGCAACAGGGCAAAATACTGATTACAGCACATATAACTCCAGCACATTCTGAACATGTTACATTTATATATAACTGCTATTGTTTATTTTTCATCCATTTCTGTACCCACCTACCCCTAATCCAAGTATTGTTATCTGCAGATAATCTACATTCATTGTGCATTTTACATACTAGTAATGGGAAATGTGGCTTAAAGTGTTTCCCTCATAATTATGTTCCACCTGGAATTTAAACCACACCACAGACTAGATGGAACTGGCACCATTAACCCAGCTCTATTCATATACAGTGCATCAAAATCATGCAAACTTCCTGTTTTCCACCAATCTGTGTGGCACCAACCTTTAACGGGAGAACAAAATTCCAACAGAGAAATTATAGACCTGTAAGACTGATATCTGTCATGGGTAATTTAGGATTCAGAGGGATGCAGTTCTGAATTAAAGAATTTGGAAACTAAATTACTAAATTTAGTCAACATTGTATTATGAAGGGTGTTCCTAAGAAATATGTTTTTAAGAGAAAGTAAGTTTTAAACTGGCTCACGGTTGCAAATTGTTTAATATTGTTTCAAATGGCAACCTTGTACCTGAGATAAGAGTTCAGATTAGCACAGTTGCGCTATTTTGAATTAATCAAATTTCACTGTAAAATAGGCTGTTTTGCAGAGATTTGAAATTCCACAAAAACATTTGTCAAGTTCCACTTATTCTTCAATATTCCATGGAATGTTCAAAGTACACTTTATTTGTATATTCAACATCCTGCATTTATAGTCTATAGATAGTGCTGGGAAATGGTGTCAATTCAGTCTGGTCTGTAATGTGATATAAAAAACAAATAAGGCCAAATTCTTCATAAATAAAATGTACAATTCAAAATGAATGAAAATTCAATTAAATTGTTTCAAAAATGTAGCACATCTCCAGATGACAGCAATTAAACTAGGTTTATGTGGGTAGAGAACTGGTTGTACAATAGATAATAAAAGTTAGTTAAAAATGTAACATATCAGACTAGATTACAATTATTAGTAGTGTATCACAAGTATCAGTATATGGCCCTGTTTATTCTAATATTCTTATTAATGCTCTTGTTGGTCGTCTGGATGTGAGGTGTCAATATTTGCTGGTGATACTAAGCAGAAAGTCGTGTACATTTGTGCACACTTCTACGATTTTGGAAGACATTAGAAGGTTCAAGGGTGAGCTAGCTCATTAATAATGTTAATAAAAATGTTGAATTATAAATAGCAAAATTCCTTAGATGTTAACTAATTAAGATGCATCATCTGCAAATGGGAGACGAGATAGTTTCACTAGGAGTATAGGTGCAAAACATGTGGCTATAATTAGTAGGGGACATTGATGAAGTTTGAATTAATGAATGGATATCTTAAAGTGAAATTAAACATGAATATTTCTATCTGGACCCCCATAAAAACCATTGTTGAATAAAAAGTATGATGCAATTATTTCTACTTATAAACTTGTTTAAAAATTGAAAATTACACTGTTTAGAAATTAACATTTTGAATTAGCCTGAAGATGGATGCAAGTTGTTAAGATAAGATTTAAAATGTACAATACAAAAATTGTAGTTGGAGCTTATTTCTTACCTATATAATGCAGGGCATTTGGCAAGCCACTGATTTTCTGCCACAAATGAAATTTTCTAGTCAATCTGTGAAATAAATATAGGTTGAGTCTCTGAAATCGAAATATTGCAAAATCTTGAGTATTCCAAAATACAGATTTTTCTGAATGCAACTGATATAGTGACACCTTTGCCTTCTAATGGTTCAATGTACACAAACTTTGTTTAATGCACAAAATTATTAATAAATATTGTATAAAATGACCTTCAGACTGTGTATATAAGGTATATATAAAATATAAATGCATTGTGTGTTTAGATTTGAGTACCATTCCCAAGATATCTCATTATGGTATGCAAATATTCAAAAATACGGAACATTTGGATATCCTAAATACTTCTGGTCGAAAGCATTTTAGATATGGGAGACTCCACCGGTAATATAAAAATGTAATAGTCCTGTTACTGTGTAAAATCACCTGTAGATTGCATAATGCACAGCTTGTTCTATTCCAGCCCTTGCTAGAGACAGAATGCTGTATATAGGGAATTTTATACTCTTCTTACACATAATGTTATGTTCTCTAGGGAAAAATACAATATTATGTCATTGCATTGCTTAACTGTACTACTCTGGGGTTTTGATTTACTCATCTGTTTACTTTTTCATCTGGTTAATTATATGCTTTCATGGTTCTGGTTTTCATTTAATAAATATATTTAAATTATTTTATGGTATATTTATTTTGTGAACCTTTAATCACACATTTATTTGTTTGATCAACATATTTTCTAATTTTATTAACCCTTTCAAGTATACTTCTAAAGATTTCACTAGATGACCAAGTGTTAAATAAAGATATACACATGTGTCCAGCTATTTTGTTGCTCCATAGGCTTATGTATCATGCCACGCAAGGCGCGCCACACACCACACCATGAGTCGCGCCACACAGAAAGTTTAGTAATGTAGCATAGCGTAACGCTGGAAAAAAGTAATTACGTTTAATACAACTTTTTGCCCACCAGGTGTCACTTTTCCTAAACCACATAGCGAATGCGTCTGATTTCCAATGCATGTTCTGTATAACCGCCTCGATGATTGGCTGACAGAAACGGTGATTCGGTACACTATACAGTATTACAGCATTTTCAACATGGAATCAGGACTATATAATAAAGTGGTAGAAGAATGTCTAATAAAGTTTGAAATCATTAAGCTCTATATTACACACTGACTGTGCGGTTGAAATTGCACACTTGCGCCAATGTAATTATTGTCGGCACTGTCCCAGACTTAGACATTGTAGTGATTTCACTACTTTACAAACTACAGAACTGTAGTAATGGGTGAAGCATGTGGCCTAGCGGTCTAATGCCTAGTCTCACCGCTTCTCCCTTGTTCTTGTCTCAGTGGGTTTGAGACCTTGAAAAAAAAAAAAAATATATATATATATATATATATAAAAAACACATAATGTCCACACTCATGTCTTACTAAAATTCAATGCTGTGGTAGCTGACCCAAGCAAGGTAAAAACCTTGCCAAAAAAAATCTCCAAAAAATGAGGCTTCAAGAAATGTTCATAAAATATTGATTTTATTTAGATCATCTTAAACGTACAGCCATCAACATTTCTGTCCAGTCCAAGGACCTTTGTCAAGATGCAGCTTGACAAAAGTCCTTGAACTGGACCGAAACGTCAATGCACCCTCATTTTTTGGAGATTATATATATATATATATATATATATATATATATTATTATTAAAATCTTCACTTACAATATTCAGTTTTCAATACAGTACATGTGGATCGCATGCCCAGTGCTTCGGGAGTCAAACACAGTAAAAGTGGGATTTTTGATACATACTGTACCTGTACTGTACTTTAGAGCGCAAACTTGCGTCAACATCAGCGCTGTCCCAGACTTGGACACTATAGTGATTTTTCATGACCAGCAACTGGTAGTGGGCTCTGTTTGAGAGTGAGGGCTCTGCATTTCAAACTGACTGTGCATTTAAAGCGCAAACTTGCATCAATATAGATGCTGTCCCAGACTTGGACAATTTAGAGATTTTTTGAATTCAGTAACTGGTAGTGGGATCTGTTTGAGAGAGTGGTCTCTGCATTACAAACTGACTGTGCATTTAAACCGCAAACTTGCATCAATGTCAGCAAGGTTGGCTGTCAGCCAGCTTCGAAGGGTTACAAATGGGATCTCTGGTGCATGCCCAGTGGAGGGGTTACAATGACAATGGAATTTGTGGTGCATGCCCAGTGGAGCCAAGCCATGCGCCATGTATCACTATGCCATGGCGTATGGAAGATGCCCAACTGCGCATGCCCAGTTGTCTGTATTACTACAGTACAGTATGCTGTTGAATCTTCACACTTGCGCCACTCTGCACCATCCCAGACTTGTACACAATAGTCATTTTATGACTTCAGAAACTGCTACAGTAGTGGGATCTGTTAGAGAGAGAAGTCTCTGTACTACAAACTGATTGTGCATTTAAAGCACAAAATAGTGTCACTTTAGATGCTGTTCTAGACTAGGACACTATAGTGATTTTAAGAGTTTAGTAACTGGTAGTGGGTTCTGTTTGAGAGAGAGGTCTCTGCATTACAAGCTGACTGTGCGTTTAAACCACAAACTTGCATCAATGTCAGCACGGTTGGCTGTCAGCCAGCTCCAAAGGGTTGCAAATGGTGCATGCCCAGTGGAGGGGTTACAATGACAAAGGAATCTGTGGTGCATGCCCAGTGGAGCCAGGCCATAAACCAAGTAGTGCTATGCCATGGTGTATGGAAGTTCATCACTGCACATGCCCAGTTGTCTGCATTCTTACAGTATGCTGTTGAATTTCACACTTGTCCCATTCTGCGCTGTCCCAGACTTGTACACAATAGTAATTTCATGACTTCAGAAAGTTCTACAGTAGTGGGCTCTGTTTGAGAGGAAAGTCTCTGTATTACAAACTAACTGTGCGTTTAGAGCATAAACTTGTCCCACACTTGGACACTTTAGTGATTTTATGAGTTCAGTAACTGGTAGTGGGCTGTATAATTTTATGAGTTCAATAACTGGTAGTGGGCTCTGTTTGAGAGGGAAGTCTCTGTATTACAAACTGACTGTGCGTTTAGAGTGCAAACTTGCATCAGTGTCAATGCTGTCTCAGACTTGGACACTTTAGTGATTTTATGAGTTCAATAACTGGTAGTGGGCTCTGTTTGAGAGAGAGGTCTCTGCATTACAAACTGACTTTGCGTTTAAACCACAAAATTGCATCAATGTCAGCATAGTTGATGCTCTGGTGGCTGTTAGCCAGCTCCAAGGAGTTACAAATGGGATCTCCGGTGCATGCCCAGTGGAGGGGTTGCAATGCATTGCCAGTGGCGCCGTGCCATAGCCATACCCATGTAGCGCTATGCCATGGCATACAGTACTGAAAATCATACAGTAGCGGGTCATGACTCACACATAGTGAAAGTGGGATCTCCGTATTACACACTTTCTGTATAATAATAATAATAATAATAATAAAAAATAAAAAGTGTAACCTTGACTGTGTAATAATAATAATAATAATAATAATAATAAAAAAAATAAAAAGTGTAACCTTCCAGGTTTCGAACTCCAGAAACGGGTTCTACAGATGTCTGCAATGTAGCGGTTTGATTTCTTACCTCTACACTACAGATGCCTGCATAGTGTACTTCAATGTAGATGTCACATACAGTACTGTACACGACAGATGCAATTCTTATAACAGGAGAGGCTTGTGGGCAAAAGGTTAGGTGTTCCGTCTTGCTCACACTCCTCTCCTTCTGTTTGAGACCTTGATTATTATTTTTTTTTAAATGTTCACTACAGTACTGTAGTTCAGTATTGTTTTCCAACCCTTACTAAACTCAATACATTATACTATATGTAGATGTGCCCAGCTACAATACTGTAGTTTGCTGCTCCATACGCCATACAGCGCATTGCTAGTCACACGCTATGCTGTGGTGTATTGAGTCTCATAGCACTGTGCATGCCCAGTTGTCGGTATTATTGTAAGTACAATACTGTTGGTACTGTCCTGGACTTAGACATTGTAGTGATTCCATGACTCTAGGAACTACAGAAGAGGCAGTAGGCTAGGGGGCTAATGCCTAGCCTCACTGCTTCTACCATTTTCTTGTCCCACTGGTTCGAGACCTTTAAAATATATATAATTTTTCAAAAAATATTATAAAATATGCTACAGTACTTTATGACAAAAAAGTGTAACCTTAACTGTGTAATAGTAATAATAATACAAAAATAAAAAGTGTAACCTTCTAGGTTTTGAACCCGGAAAAGGGTTGTACAGGCACCTGTAATGTATTGGTTTGATTTCTAACCATTACACTACAGCCGCCTGCAATACCAAGGTTGCACCTGTCTTGAGTGTGTCCTACAATACATCATCGTATCTCTGGCACATGCCCAGATCCATACCCATGTAGCGCTATGCCATGGCGTATGGAAGATCACAGCACTGCGCATGCCCAGTGGGTCACGAGTCAAATGCAGCTAAAGTGGGATGTCTTGCTACGACAGGCTTGTGGATGAGCGGTTAGTTGTTCCATCTCTCTACCTGCCTGTCCCGCCTGTTCTAGACCTTAATAATATATTTTTTTAATGCTTCACTACTGTAGTTCAGTATTGTTATCCAACCCTTACTAAACTCAGTACATTTTATTACAGTACTAGATGTTTAACTTTGTCTGCCAAATTTTTTTTCTTCCGCCCCCAAAATGAAAGTGAATTTTTGGGGTGTTCTTACTGTCAGTGTTTTTTTTTTTTAAATTTGATACAGTTTACAGTACCTTTCGGGGTAGGCAAAACTTTTTTGCATATTACTGTACATTGCATTGACTTCCCGCCTAGGCAGAAAGTCTTTCAAATTGAATACGGCGATAATTTTCCGCCTGGCGAAATTACGTAATTGGCAAAACTTTTTTAGCCGATCTCGTCTTTTTGCTCCAAGGGGTATATTTACTGTACTAAGCAGTGTTAGGAGACAGAGTGAAAAGTGATAAGAAATTGATAAGGTGCCAACCAATCAGCTCCAAACTGTCATCTCACAGACTGTGTTTGAAAAACTACAGTTGGGAGCTGATTGGCTAGCACCTTTATCACTTTCTTACCACTTTTCACTCTGTCTCCTAATGCTGCTTAGTAAATAGACCCCTAAATTGAATACGGCCCTCAGTGTATACAATTAGTATGTGTACTGTACTGTATACTAGTGTACTGTACTGTAAGTGCCGTGCAGTCGTGAAATCACTGGGATGGGCAACAGGGATACTGTATATGACTGTGGGCGGCAACCCCCATCGGATGCATGTGTTGGGTCTCAGATGCACTTAAAGACTGAATTACACACAAACACCAATTTTATAAATTAATGACAATTTTTACTTAACCTAACATACTGTACTGTAATATACTGTATTGTATGCAGTTAATCACACCTTTTTAATACTGTACATGCTTTTAGATAAGATGAAAACAAAATTGATTTGCCAATGGTCACTGCATGATGCCAACTAGAAAAAGTAAACAAAAATGATTGTACTGTACCTGTAAGTACTGTACTGTATGGTCAAACACAGTAGTGTACAGTAAATGAAAAATATATTCTGTTACACAGTACTATAGTTTAACAGTATACAGTATAAATCTACAGTACTTCAGTACTGCATTTTATATACTGTACATTACAACAGTTTTCTTACAGTTACTGTATGCTGCCCATCCACTAGACATGATGAAAAGTGCCCGATAACAACTTTGCAATCATGCAGTCGTTTGTCAGTCTGTGATGAGCCTGCACTGAATAAGCAGTCATTCAGTGCAGACTCATCAATCATCTGCTAACATTGCTCAACATTACTCAGTCCTTCCTCAATGCCGAGTGATACGACCTACCGAACTGAGGACTACACAAAAAGATTAGGCTTTTAAGTTAAAATCATCACTGGCACTTTTAGCCTCAGATCCAGAGTTTCACCTTTACCAGGTGCAGACTCTACCTTGCATTGGAGTGCAAGGTCCACTGTACGCCCTGAAGAAAGGAGGATAGGCAGAGATGAACAGACAGTAAAAGACAGACACACAGGTTCAGTACTCACCGGATATACTCTTGTTCTTCGTTCCGCTCGATCCCACACAGAGGTCCCTGTAGGAGAGAGAATATGCCATGTAAGGCCCTTTCCTGCTTTAACAGTGTGTCACACTAATCTAACATTAATATCAGCCCTACTGTAACTCACCAGCCTAACAAACTACAGTACTAATGTACAGTTGGCCTCACAGAGGTCCTACCTGTTATGGTGGAAGAGGCTTTGAGGGGGGGAATTTCTATAGCTCTTTTGCTTTCCACCCCCGTAGTCCTCTCCTCTCCCCCGCTTCTTTCTTCTACCACTGGCATGTCCTGGATTCCAAGCTGGACACGGACATGACTACTGTAGAAAATAGTGATTATTTTCAACTAAAGTGTAGAATATTGTTTATATGGTCAATTTTTCATTTTAATGTAAAACTGAATTTTACATGCCAGATATGCAGTGAACCTCAAGTTCCATGGCTCCATCAGAAAAGATGAAAATTGTATCCATTTTTACTGGACTGTATGTTCATTTGTAAAGCAAAATGCGGTGTGAAAAAAAATTTAAGTTGGCAGGTTCTGGGCAGATGGGGGTGTTCGACGCAGTATCATGATAGGCACAATGATGAGCTTATATGTGCCATAGATAGTTTTGTGAGAAGACCAGGGAGGAGTGAAGTTGTTGTATGTTTTAAAGCATTTGTGAGTTTGAAGACATCACAGTCATAAGTGGACATTAACACATCTGGTGGCAAGATTTTTTTTTTCAACTATTTAAATTGAGTTTACTGCTCTAGGTTTGTATAAATACTATATAAAAGCCATTAAAATGGTTAATAAAACTAGTTGACAATTTACATAAAGGCATATTTAAAGTTATGTAACAGTTATTGATTATCGAAGGAGCACATTTGTTTGAGGCAAATTTGACTAACACTGGGCCTGATTCAGAGCCGCTCGTAAGCGGCCGCTCATTCGCTCCAAGCGATGTTCGCACATCTGCGCATGCGTATGGGTTGTTGTAATGCGCATGCGCCAACCAGTCAGTGCGGTCGGAAATCGTGTGCTCGCAAAATAGCGAATGCCTGCTAATTTGAGTGACAGGATGAGGCGTTTGTGGGTGGTAACAGGGGAAGGTGCTTGAAAATGGGGAGTGGAGATCCGAACGCAGGCGTGCCAAAAGGTCAAAGCGGGCATTTTAAGGGTGTGCATAATTAACAAAGCAGCGTCATTGACCATGTCACTTGGTTGTCTTTTAGTCTGAACTGCTCGCAAGATTGCGGTAGGAAAATACTACCACAAGTATAGCGAGCAGTTCATATGCCTTTTGATGTACTCGATTAATCTAATAAATAGCGGAGATGACGTATGATGTGAGCGGCCATGGGGCGTCTTTACAAAATAGCAAGCGCATCTTTTGGGCGCTCGCTCAGACATAGAGGCGTCAACAGACCGCAAAGAGCGAACGGTCAATTTAAATAGCCAGCCCCTTTTTCTGAACGAGCGAGCGCAAATAGCGTCCGGCTCTGAATCAGGCCCACTGAGTGACTGCTATGCTGGTTTGCATTGCATATGCTGCATGAATCCACTCTACCATACCCATGACAGTGGAAAATGCTCACTGATGAAGCCCTCAATCTAACTGCAGAGACTTAAAACCTAACTTATACATTATACATGGCATCTTGAAAAAACTTATCTAAGAAAACCTCTTATACTACTTTTTATTAGTTTACTCTTTATTTATAGGAGAACTCTTTATCATCCTCTCAAAGTTGGCCTGCTCAAATGTTGATGCTCTACTGGCCTGGGTTTAAGTTATGGACTCATGCTATGGATCCAGATATTGAGTCTAAATATATCTCCCTCTTCAGGCCATCACAGATACCTGACCTTTGCTTCAGTCCCTTTCCCTCCAGCACCATTTCATTCCCTTATCTATTTCACACAAGTGGGTGGTGCACAAAGGCAATTGGCACCATATGTCCCTAAAAGCTGGTCTAATCCTATCTTCAACATCTCCTCCTCAACTCTTTCCTTTCACTCCTTCACAATGTTTTCCCCTTCAACCCTCTTTGTCTACTCTTGTCCTAAATTTTCTTGGTGTTGATTTGTATATATGCTGGGCAGATCATACTTTTTCATTCTCTTTCTCTCTCTCTCTCTCTCTCTCTCTCTCTCTCTCTCTCTCTCTCTCTCTCTACCCTGGAGTGGCAGCACAAAATCTGGCCCTCTGATTCTCAGTATTGCTGGAGGAATTGTGGATGTGTGGGAGAAATTTACCATTTTGTCTGCACATGCCCTTTGCTGTAGCCACTTTGGACAGGAGTATTTCTCCTGATTAGCTAAGTGATAAGGGTGCATATTCCTTAAGAGCCTTTGACTGCTCTATTTCATTTCTACTCTGGGAGGTTGTCCCTTGGAGATATATATCTTATGGGTCATATTTTGGTAGCCACCAAAGCCTCTATCAAACATTTGTGGAAGACCGCCTCTATTCCCAGTATTGCAGTAATTGAAAATAAAGTCCAAAACATTTTCTATTTGAAACAGTGGATTGTAAATATTTCTCCTCTGCTTCTTCCATTCATATGAAATGGTTCAGATGGGGAGAATATAGAGAAGGACAGGATCATTCTACTATTTTATAGCACTCTTGTGGATCTAACTGTTCTGTGTTCCCCTCAATTTGACTTGTGATATATTAGACAAGTGATGTTCAACCTTTTTCAACTCAAGGCAACCAATGCAAGATTTTAAAATTGCGAAGGCTCACCATCCAGCTATATGGCGTGTGCGACCTATGAAAAAACATATAAATTGGATCCCACATAACAAGCACACCCATTGGCCTCCACAGGAATAAAACACACTACTTTGGAGACCACAGGAATAAAACACATTACATTGGCCTCCACAGGAATAAAACACACTACATTGGCCCCAGATAAATAATACACACTACATTGGCCCCCACAGGAATAAAATGCACATACATTGGTCCCAGAGAAACAAAACACATATACATTGGCCCCCACAAAAAATAAATAACATTGGTTGGCCCCCACAGAAACAAAAAAAGAAACACATTGCTCCCCACAAAAATAAATTCATTGGCTGGCCCCCACATAAAAATATCAACCACCAAAAAAACAAAAACCTGTCCCTCACACAGTGCAAAGGTGGCAGCAGCATGCTGGTGTGGAGGCTGTCAGTCAGGTGGGTGGGAGTTGGGAGGGAGAGCGGGATGGCTTGCTGGCAGAGCGGGCTGGCTTGCTTGCAATGTGGTGTGTGTGACCTGTGATGTCACACCGCCATATCCTGGCAGGTCATAGCCAAGGTGCGTCTGAGCCTCCCAGAGTTCAGCAGCAGCCTGTTCAGCACTCTGCTGTACTATAATGAGTGACTCACATGTCACAACTGCCCGTGGCACACTAGTTTTCCGCATCACAGTGGTTGAAAACCACTGTAATAGACCAATGTTTGGCTTTGTTTCTGTTCATTTTATTTTATATATATGCCTTAGTTATGTACTATTCATGTGAATTTTAACCTTATGGTAATGCAATATGCTCAGCTTACCCTCCTTCCCTCTTATTTTCTGCTGTACCCCCATTTATTTGTATTCATTTTCAATAAAAGTTATTGTGAAAAAAAGAAACAAGATGTTATAGATTCTTAATTTATACTTTGTAAATATCTGAAATGTTCTTATTATCTAATCAACCTCAAATTGGTTTATTTCAATGTGTACAGAAAACTATTACAACATGTGCTGGTGTTTATCTCTGATTGACCTTAAATATAAGGAGTTTGAGCAGGAAGCTCTAAACATCATTCCCTCTGAAGAAATGGTTGAGTCATTTGAGCCAAGAATCCCATTAGTTATCTAGCAAGTGAACTGACTTCTCACCTATATTGGGTCTTTGTCCTCCATCTGTGACTGACGCTAGTAGCAACCTGCCTCTGCTGCTAGTACACAGTACATTAGACTGATAGGTGAGTTCCCCAGAGTGCAGACACCTGATTTATAGCAACAGCAGTTGCAAGTTATCACAAAATCTGACCGGTCATGAGCTCTGGGGCAACTGCAGTAGCATGCCCTTTCAAACACTAAATTGTGAAGTACTGCAGCTCCATTTGGGCAATGGGCAGTATGAGGAATTTGTCTGCATTACAAGTCTGTTAGTATAATACACACAACGGTGTGCAGTGTACACTTATTTGAGTCAACCCCAGCTATCCAATAGATACTGCGGGACCACAAGCTGCCTATGATCTAAATGTGGATAAACTGTACCATCGCATTGAAGAGTTTACCCACACAGGATTGATGGGAGTTACAATATCCCTGGGGTGTTTGTATCTGCTGGGCGCACTTACTGTTTGGCCTACTGTATATAGGGTTATGAACCCATGCTAATAGAACACATTTTTACATTTCATCATGTAAGACTTTTTGAAAAATAGTAATGTATTAAGAAGCCTTTTTATAAGATGAGTTTTGCATTCTCTACTTTCAACCTAAATTAAGGGGCCTCTCTTTTTAAAGTATTTAAGAACATGTTTTTATGACTTTTGCTAATACAGTACCTTATGTTTTTAAATGCTGGTATATTTAGAAGCTCTGTCACCTGAATATAATTCTGGGAATTCTAGACATTGCTTATGAGCCTGGCCCCAAATGGTTTTAAGGCCAATTAAGCTACAGTACCTTTGGGCTTTTCCTCTGCCCATGCTTCTCATTTAACATAAGCAAACTTGACTCACACCATATGTGCTATAGATATTGTTTTGTTCTACATTCTACTTAACTTTCCTACCCAATCTCTTCCAGAAGGGGAATAAGTATAACCCACATTCCTGGCAAAGAACATAATTGATTATATTCCAGGTGGTTCCCTGCTGTCTTCCATGGTTGTGATATGAGACAGCAGGAAGGGAGTTGCTATCTTATTTGTCAGCCACCTTCCATTTGATGCTGATAATATTATTATAGATACAGGTTTAGGGGATATAATTTTTAGTGGAATCCTTGAGCAACTCCCTAGTTAATTAATGTATATGCTCCAAATCAGAACCAAGTACCCTTTATCTCAATCCTTAACCAAAACAATCACAGTAAATTTTTAGCTGGTGCCTTTAATACAGTGTGATTACAAAAATACAGGAGTTAAAAACATATAACATATGTAATCAAGGAGTATTTAATTCTACACCAGTCTCAGGATGTTGTAAATATAACACTCTGGGATGTCTATAATACTTTTATAAGTTGACATATATGCAAATAGCCTACTCTATATAAAAAGGGTGCATGCACACAAATTTCACTCACTAGATACACGTGAACTTTATGAAATCAGGTTAGAGGAGAACTAAACATCCTTATACAGTATATTGACACTTCGTTGTATATTTATTGAGTGCAGGTTTTTAGAAGTGAAGATGTTGCCCATAGCAACCAATCAGATTCTACTTTTATTTAGCACTTTCTAGAAGATAATAGCTGGAATCTCATTGGCTTGGGCAACATCTCCACTTCTAAAAACTCTCACTTTAGTAAATTTACCCCTTAGAATCAATAATACAATGAAAAGGGAGAGAGAGTTGATAAAAAATTACTCCAAAACCCCAAATTCCATATAGGAATACAATTTCCATTGAAGACAAAACAGGCCCATTAACTCATAAATCAGATAAAATACGAAATGTATACAGTAATTATATACAGATAATTCAAAAACAACAAACTGGCTAAATACTTAACTGTACATTCCTTTTTTATCCAATTACTATTTGCCCAGATTAGAGCTCACCATGGTCGAACAACTTGCAACAGAAATCTCTTAGGAAGAAATAGATTCATGACCCAGTAACCTTAGTGAGATGTTCTTAGATTTTGCCACTCTGGTTTGGCACCAGTTAACCCAAGGGCTCAGAGTCTAAGCACAATGCATGTTATCACCAGTGATCTCCACAAGGCTAAGTGGCCTTTGCTACTGCAATAGATAGGTCATACCACCCTCCTGCTGGTAATTATTGTAAGTATGGAGAAGGGATGAGCGGGAAACCAGAATAATGTGGGTGTGCAGCCAAACAGGCTTGGTCTTGCCAGGTCAATTGGTCTGAGATCAGGGTTTTAAGTAGACCAAGTAAATGATAAGCAGTCCGTGTTCGGGACAGACAAATAGCTAAAGTGGTGTCCAGAAGCAAGACGTAATTTATTGTTTACCATATTCTATTATTATGGAAAATGACATTTTGAAAACAGGGCTCTAGTTTTGAACTGTTTTCTAGGAATATTGTATCTATGAAGAATATATTATACTTTTCCTTTTTATCTCTATTTTACCCCTCTAATACAAATTTTAATGTTTTACCTACCCTTTGGGGGAATATTTACTAATCTTCAAAGAGAGATAAAGTGGACAGAGATAAAGTACCAACCAGTCAGCTCCTAACTGTCACTTTACAGGCTGTTAGGAGCTGATTGGTTGGTATTTTTTTTCTCTCTCCAAGGCTTAGTAGATTTCCCCCAGGCATTCCTTCACCTCTACTACACCACTTTATTAAACTTACAATTCAAGAGAAGATGCAATGAAAACACATTTACTTAAAAGTTTGAAATTGTTATCTATTCCTTCTTGTCTACACTTGTTTATTCTAAAATAATAAAGGAAGTTGAGGTTACTTCCAGTGTGGTTACATGTGGAAAACTATACAAGTGAATAAAGTTTTGGGTTAGCACATAAAAGTAATACTTAAATTAAGTGACAAATGGCAGATATTGTAGTGATGAAGCAAGCACAATTGCAAGGGGTAGCATAGAACAATGTATGATTTATATGTGACAAGTGATTTTGACAAGGAAATATAACTTGAATGTATGTGTTTGGTGTCTATAAAGAAATTTGTAACATACATTTGTTCAGCTGGTTGTTGTTTTTTTCCCCAGAACTCATTCAAAAATAACATTTTGGTTTCACAAGTGAGGGATTTGTTACCTTAGATACACTGAAATGTACAATTTAACAAACCTTGCTGTATACATTTGCTCAATCTGAGTGCAAATTAGGGCAACAACTATATGTTGCGTGACCCATCTGATGAAAACCTTCAGTCTCATCTGGAATATAACGATTGAGCCTGACACTAAAAACCAGCGAGACAGCAGGGCTAACTGGACTTCACTGAGTTGAGGCCTATTCTGTTTTGGACATTCTATATTTTTTCAATCACACTACAGATGTGTCCTACACCTTTCCTTTTTTTCTTCATTTGGCACAAGATGCCGTCATGGCTAAGATACACCACGACGAGTAGCAATTAGATAGATCCCAATTTTTTTTCCTGCAATTGTATTCATGTAAAGTATCAAATTAAAGTAGAAAATTTTAAGAAAAATCATAAGGCGTGGACAAAACACAGATTCAAAGGCATGGCACATTTGGTGACATGGCTCGATTTTAGGAAAGGTGTATGTGGACACATCTGTACATCTGTTTGATTTAGAAAACCACCCTTAGCTTCCCTTTATGTAGAAAGACACACATGGTATTTGCTGTCACTGACTTCTGGTGTGCCAATAGTGTGAATTCTGGGAAAATACAATTTATTTATGAACAGTTATTTACATGGTGCACAAATATTATGGAGCACTTTACAAAGAATATTTCAGTCATCCACATAGGTCTCTGGCCCAGTAAAGCTTACAATCTATATCATACTTACCTACTGTCACAGAAGATCCATAAGGCTCCCGAATTTTCAGGTTGCCCCCTGCACCCCCAGAAAAGTGTCCCAATCTCCTGCTTCCCACCCATTTCCTATTGAAGTGGGCAGGATGGGGAGATAATTGCCAGGAATTGCAGGTCTAAATAACACAGAAATGCATAATTTAACCACACCCCCTCCTCATGGTCCCGCAATTCACAGTACTTTGCAATAACAGTGGCGGGGCCCAATGACATATGAGACCTGCCCACGCCCCCGAATTAGCCAAATACATATCCTCTCTGGATTCTCCCGGAGAGGACATATAAAAAGTCAGCAAGTATGATCTATATTTAAAGCCTCATATATTCAAAATACATTGTGCTGATTCCTAGTCATTTGCACATGCTGCTCTTCATATAGTCCTGGTTTTCTACTTACTGTTCTACTTACTTTCTTATGCTAATGTGAGTAGCTGACAAAGCGAGCATAAAATCCGTGTGCCTAAAAGTGGAAGCCTGTCCTACCCACTGGGTTTCCATCTGCAGATGCAGCCATCATCATTAGTATCTGGACATGCCCCATTCTAGGTGATAAAGATCTACCAGGAATATTGTAGATGTCCTATTTCTTTCAGAATGCTACGATCACGCATGGAAGTTGGATTTCTCGCCCATGACACACCCATGATTCTCTCATGAAATGGGGCTGTTCCTTGCGGTTATACGGTTGCTGCCCAATTACCAGCCACAAACGCCCATTTCACTGAAGGTGTTGTCCATTAACAGACAGATGAATCCATTGGTGTGATCCAGCACACATACTCTTTATACTGAAATTAGCAAGATTAGTCAATTTTCCCACTTGCATATGACTCAGGCCCTTACACACTGTGGTTATTTTTGTTTTGTCATAATCCACTTAGCCTACCAGTAGACTACATGTTTGGGGTGTGGGAGAAAACCAGAGCACCTACTGGAATCACATGCAAACCTGGGGAGGACATACAAACTTCACAAAGACAGCACCTTCATGGGATATGAACCAAAGGCCTCAGTGCTGTGAGTCAGAAAGCTAACCATTGAGCCACCATACTGCCCTAAAACATTCTTAAATTATACATTTTAAGTAAACAAATGCTTGTGTCATCTGAAATCTGGGGCATGTGGGAGATCTCAAACCTGACTGCAATATCACCCCAATTTCTTATATGTAACATTTTGGCTATAATGTAGAGCTGGATTATCCACAAGGCACTACAGGTGGCCACAAAGGGCCATGTAGGTCATATGGGGGCAGCCTGCCACTAGTTTGTGTTGAACAGAATGTTTTTTTCTTTTTCTATTTAGCTCTAGACATTCCTTGGAAAGTGGAAAAGTTGGGGGTGGGGGGGCAGTGCAATCGGTCACTGCTGCACCCACACCCAGTCTGTGGGCAGAACAGGAGCTGTGAGTGGCACAAATGTAGTGTGTGTGCCAAGAGAGTGCTACCTAGAAAACCACTGGTGGACCAATTTCCTCTACATAGAGGATACGTGCACTGTATTCAAAATAGACCTTGAACTTTCAACCTCATACACAACAGTCTAGGAATCTTGGTCATTCTAGATAGATGAGTTGAAATGATCAGTGTAAAACAATTGCAGCTAAGTAGTGGCTGTGGCCGCAGAGTACATAGAACTGCTGAGCTGCAATGATTTTTTTTTCAAAAATGTTTTTATTGAAGTCAGCAGATATAATGTAATGTACAAATACATTTACCATAAAAGTATATCATATAGATAATAAAAAAGGCAACAATGGAATGAACAAAAAGTTACAGCTCGTATTATTAAAAAAAGAAAATTACACTGTTATCAACAATAGCCAAATACAAAAATAATTATTTGTTTGTTCCATTAACTCTAGCCAATAATCAAGCATATAATTTCAATTTGTGGTCTTGAGATAAGGACTTTGCCACTATTTTCTCTTTTTCCAACAAGCATAAGAATAGCAAAGAAAATAATGTAGTGACTTCAGTAATAATGAGGAAAATAGACAGAAAAATTGAAAAGGGGTAAGGGGGAGGAGAAAATGTGGGGAAGGGGAGTAAGATGGGAAGGGGTTAAGAGCCATGCACTCCCGGATCCAAGACTATTGTTGTTTAGGTGTAGATAATTGGGGGATCCTGTAGAAGTATCCTAGTTTCATACCATTGTGTTGATTTGAAACATTGTTGCATTTGTCTTTTAATCTCAGAAATTAACGTATCACTAAAGCTTTCCCAGATTGAGGAGAATTCTCTGTTTTATTTTCCTTGTAAAGAGAGGAGTCAACCCAATACATTTTGAAGACATAGAATAATTTATGTTTGAACATGGCTAATGAAGGAGAGGTAGGATAAATTCATTGTTGGAGGATACATTTTTTAACTACAGCCGAGATAATCAACAATAATTTTTTACAACATTTAGAAACTTCCCAGAATGTGTCCCAACACTGCCCATTCCAGCGTTAATTTAAGACAGTTAACTAATTCAAACTGCTTCACTTCAATCCAAAATCTTTTAATGACCCTACAGTCTCATAGGCAGTGATATAAAGATGCCTCAAAATGGGTACATTTTGGACATGCAGAGGAGGTTGTGATACCGATTAGGTGACAATGCTTGGGAGAAAGACAACGCTATAAAATTGTCTGTAGAACATCTCTCTATAGGTCGTAGCAGTCAATGTTCGAAGGGAATATTGTAGGGTGCGCAAAATATTAGCCTCCATTAGATTCAGAAAGCAGGTCTGCCATCTATTAATGCCTGTGGTGAATGTTCCCGCAAAGTAAGGAAGTTTTAATATGCAATAAAAAAGAGATATTGCCATATACGAATAGCCAGCGGACAAGAAAGCAGTATCCAACTGATTATCCCAATCCAAGGGTGATAAATATGATAACACTTTACTGGTATAGTATTGTGCTTGTAAAAAAGCTAAGTTACAAGACTGAAGAAAATCATACTGTGTGTGTTCCTGCTCAAATATTATGGGACACTTAAGCGAGGAACAGATGAAATGTCTAATTGTTTGGAGACCCAGCGAAGCCCACCTTCAGAGAGGGTCTGCAGCAGCACCTTTCTGAAAGTTGTTGTTCCCCAGCAGAGGGAGATGTAATGAATAAGAAGCATGAATCTTACATTTTTTATGTACCAAATGCCATGTTGACCACTCTGACATCAGGAGTGGGTTATTAAGCAAAGGTGATGGTATTATGTTTAGGCCTATGTAAAAAGCAGACCAAGTCCAGACCAGATAGGAATTCTTTCTCTAAGGCATAATTAGCAAAGTTATATCTACATAAAATTCAATCCTTAATGTACCTACAGATTGTAGCTTGATTATAAAGGAGAATATGGGGAAAATTAATTCCCCCCTCTTCCTTAGTGCCTTGAAGAATTTTCTAACTGAGTTCTGTTTATTTGTTGTTCCACATAAATTTCCAGAATGCGGCATCTATCTTTTTAATAACAGTTAGAGTGAGAAGTATCTGGAGGACCTACAGAGGGTACAGCAGTTTAGAAAAAAAAATAATTTTTATTAGATTGGCCCTTCCCAAGTATGAAAGCTGAAAGTGTTGCCAACTTTCCATTTCTGACAAAATCTTATTTATTATTGCGGCAATGTTTAAAGAATATAAATTGTGGATATATTTCGGCAGTTGTATGCCCAAGTAAGGTATACTAGATGTAGCCCACTGTAATCCACCTAGATTGTCTCTAGGTCTGAAAGGTCTGTTACCCAAAGCTAGTGCTGTAGAATTGGTAAAGTTTATTGTGAACCCAGAAATATGGCCAAATTTTTAAAATTTTTCAAATGAGGGTGTCAAACTAATTTCCGGGTTTGATATGAAAAGCAGAAGGTCATGCCCAAAAGCCAAAATATTTAATTTGTATTCTCCAATGAAAGCGCCATGCAACAGCGACCAATTCTAAAGAGTACGTATTAGGGGTCAAGTTCAAGATTAAATAAAAGAGGTCAGAGCAGACATCCCTGACTCATACCTCTGAACATGTGTATGGTGTTACCAAGAAGACCATTAACAAGTAGCTTAGGTATTTGATCACATTAATAAACAATGCTCCAAATTCCCTGAAATCCAGGACTAAGAATAAATAGTCCCACAGAATTTTGTCAAAGGCCTTCTCCGCACCCAGGCTCAGTAGAATAGTGGAAGATATCTGATCTGCTGGGGAGGAGACCAAGATTGCAATCCCACAAGTGAATGTCCAATACCGAGTGACATCCTTTCGTGATCCCAAGTTGATGTGGGTTAAGAAGTGTTGGCATCATAATATGAAATTTAATAGATATAATTTTTGCCAAGATTTTATAATCTTGGTTGAACAAAGTTATGGGTCTATATGAAGACAACAAGGAAGTATTCCTATCTGTTTTGGGTATCAAAATTGTCATTGCCTCATTAAATGAAGGATAAGAAATGTTATCCGAGTAAATTTGTTGCAGTAGATTAGTAACAGTGGGGGTAATATAATCTTTTAGAAATGTATAATAATTTGTTGTAAAGCCGTCGGTGCCCGGTAATTTGTTCAATTTGAACAAATCAATAGCCATGACAACTTCCTAATATGTAATTTTATCTTCTCAACATTCCCTCTGCTGGGTAGTCAGTTTTGGTAACAAAGCTTCATTAAGAAAGGTCCACACATTTTCTAAACTAGGTGTTTCATCTGTATATAAATTGAGCTGCAATGATTTCAAACTTACATTAACAACTAAATACATCTAGATAGAATTACCCAGTTTCCTATGCAGGAACAAATAGCCCATGTGTTAGGTGCCTGACTGCAATACATGAGGTTGACATTTCAAGTCCTTGGAATGCTGAGAAATGTGTTTTAATACAGTGGAATGTAGTTGAATTACAAAGTGCACACATAACACGCTAAAACTGATATAGCTCAGAAGTATTTGAATATGGTATAGGAGGTTTGGTGTTCAAATTCCTTCCTTGGTGTTTTCTGTAAAAAATGTATGTGTAATTTATATAGTAAAATAAATATATTTTTAAATGCTTTAGTCCTTGAATAAAGAATTTTTTATGTATAGTTTTTCAAATATTCATTTTTATTTAAATCCATTTATCTTTTTTTAAACTTTTTTAAATCAGTTTCCACTATAGTGAAAATGTTTGTTTTTGCTGGGACAGGTCAAAGTTGGGGGTGAGAAACCATGAACCAGTAATGTCTAGCGCCCAAGAAGGTGCTAATATAGCTCTGCTACTATGCATCCAGAACTAAACCACCAAATACAGTAAGTAGATCCTTATATGCAAATTTTAGACATTTACCACTTCATTTATTAGATCTCATCAATGCAAAATATTAAACAAAGGCTTCTATGATAGATGATTCTCAGTGACTTGAATGAAGTTCCTTTCATGCCAGTCTGGGATCGATTATCTTTTAAAGTGAAGTCAGTATTGTATGTCTCCAACCTGTCATTACTTATGACCTTGTCATGTGGTAAAAGTGTATTGTACAAAATTATAACTTTCGTAAATTCTTTAAAACATTGTTAACTTTTTTGTGTATGATATTTGCATTGTTATAAATATTGTTTATTCCTTTGTTAGTTCATTTTAACTCTAAGCAGCATCCCTCAATTGGGCTTATCTATAGGTAGATTTGTATATTTGATACATAAATGTGATAAAATATTTCATCTCAGGTGTTAATAATAAAACATTCTACCATGAATAATATGATCATTATCAATATCTTTACTTTAAATATATTTTGTAATTGTGTTTCCATTGTATATCAGCATGCTGAGGCATATGCAAATCATTACAAACAATAAAGGCACATTAGTGCTAGAAATGGTTGTTATGTCATAGTCAATGACTGTACTGCAGAGTCATAACTAGACTTTTTGGTGCCCTCTGCCAGAGAGAGCATTGGTGCTCCCTCCTTATTTTTAAAATAAGGGCATAAGATAGTACACATGAAAAAGGGCCATGGCCTCATGGGGAACGGCCAGGGAAGAGATATGGCAGGCCAGGAGATGCTGGAGATAAAAGAAGAGGAAGCTACAAGTGAGAATGACAATAAACAGGAAAATTGACATGCCCACACAGCACCCCCTGCCCTGCAGTGCCCTGTGCCTGACAAACCCATAATTACACCTGGAACAGAAGCACCATTTGTGGATAATCATGTGCTGGTACAAATCATGGATGATAGTGATGATGGCTATCAGTTCCAGTGATACAGATGTGATTGGTGGCTTTCATATGCCCCACAAGCCCTGATTGGTGCTCTCAGCATATGGTTTCTAAGATCTTTGTTAAGTGAGTTTTAAAAATTGTATATTGTTTTTTGTGTAGTGTATGTGAGTTGGGTGTGTGCTTCTAATGCTATAGACATGTTTTAGCATTTAAAACAATGGCAAAGGTGAAATCTGGTTGTTTACTGTAACAGAGGAGCATCTCCGTTGTACATGTATTTGAAGTCAACCAGTCATGGGTCTTGATTCAGAGATGTATGCTAATCATATAGTTAGTGTACATCTCCGATGGTGAGTGATCTGAGCCTGCGCAGGACCCATTCTGTGCATGTGCAGAACAGGTCTTTTGATCTTGCCCACAGACCTTCCCAATGATTGACATGCTGCAGAGTTTGGGGGCAGGGCATGTCTGTGCAGCATTCCTGGAAACTGGGGGCCTGTCACTTCTGATTTCAGGGAGGAACAAGGCCAGGGTCTGCATTGTGGGATACAGATATCCTGGCCTCGTAAACTGCCAGGACCCGGTCAGGCTGCGGTAAACTTCTGCTACCGCAACCTGGCGAAATGGCCAACCATCACACCCAATGGTCGCAATGGTGACCTTGGTCACAGTGCTGGGATCGAAGATGCAGCAAGGAGGGGTCTGTTTCCTAAAGACACCTCATACCGCATTAGCATATTAGATGGACGGAATTGCACAGTCGCTTGTGTGCATCCATCTCTAATTCAGGCCCATAGGGCAGAATCATAAGCTGCCCCTGCATCTTGATCCCCCCTTTACAAGCAGTTTGTTTAGACATCATTTACGGTCATTCTGACACTCATTCTGCATCAGCCATGAAATCTCATCAATAAAAAATAAAATAACCTATTTGCAAAATAAAATAAACAATACTTTGCATTAGGCTTTTTTAAAGCTACAATGGCAGGAACCATGTTTTGCTTTAAGTTGTCGCATCTAATTTTTATTAACCTTTTTTCTTTATTTTGTACCAATTACGTCTGAAAAAAAACAAGGTTTTCAAAAAGTCCATGGATCAAAAAATAAAAACAAATTGACTTAATAAATCATAAAATGTAAAAGTTTAAGTTAATTCTGTATTTGTACAGTGCGAGGATATCTTAAGGTGCATACACACTACACGATATGCTCCCTGAGCGATATCGTGTAGTGTGTCCCCGGCAGGCTGTGCTCAATGTCGTTCATGACATTGAGCACAGCCGCTGAACGATATCATTAACGATATCGCTCAGCGCCGGGCTCTCTCCCCCATTCCCTGAAATGCAGCAACCTGATGAGATTGTCAGGTTGGCCTGCATATCAGCCCGATGAACGATGATGACGAACAACCCGTGGGAACGCGCGTCGTCGTCATCGTTCATCTTTTTGGGCTTAAAAATGGACGATAAAGTGGACGACTGAACGATAACGATATCGTTATCATTCAGTCGTCCACTTTATCGCCCAGTGTGTACGCACCTTTAGTCTTGGGTATTTCATCTTAGATATGGGTATTTCATTTTGCCACTAATCTCAGGAGAGCCCTTTTAATATCTTTATTCCTCAGGCTGTATATTAGAGGATTTATCATCGGTGCGACTGTAGCATAGAACATGGTAAAGACCTGTTCCAGGAGATTAGAATATTGAGATGATGGCATCATTATCACTAGCGCAATAGTCACATAGTAGATTAAGAGGACAGCAAGGTGGGATGAACAAGTGGAGAAAGCTTTCCTTCTTCCATCAACAGATTTAATACATAAGATGACACTGATAATTTTTATGTAAGAGGTCAAAGTGCACACAAATGGGCAAAACCCAAAAAGCACTAATTCTACATACATGACATGATAAAACAAGCCCATGCCACTACAGGAAATTTTTGTTAGAGCTTTTGAATCACATAAAATGTGTTGAATTGTATTAGAGTGACAGAAGGACATGTTCGTGAAGGAAATTAAAATGAATAGTGCATTTAAACATCCAGACATCCAGAGGGCGGCGATGAGCAAGATACAAACTTGTCTGCTGAGGATCAGATGATAATGTAAAGGTTTGCAGATGGCGACATAGCGATCATATGCCATAGTGAATAACAGGAGATCCTCTGTGCTGCCCGTCCAAAAAAAAACAAACAATTGGGTGAAGCACTCTGTGAAGGTCACTGTATTGTTTCCCGATAGTAACATGTCCAGCAGTTTAGGGACAATGACTGTGGTATAACAGATATCCACTATGGACAAATTACTAAGCAACAAATACATGGGTGTGTGTAACTGATCATCTATGTAGACCACTGTAATTATAACAGAGTTTGCTAGTACCCCAAACAGGTATATCATAATAAATATAATGACAATCAATGGCTCATCCTCTGTTTTAGTAGAAAATGGCACGATGTGGAACTCTTTAGCATATGAAATGTTTCCCATCAAGTTTATCATTCTTGCTCTGTAAGAAACCAACAGAATTATTTCAGTGGCCCCTGTGTTGTTATGCTATAGTATCTAAAATTATTCTATAAAACAAAATATCTAAGAGAACTATCAGACTGATAACAGACTATACACTGATATTATCATCTGTTGTACAGATTAAGAGCATGTTGCATTTGGGATCACTCCCTGTTAACACCTATAAACAGATTTGCATGCTATTCACCTGTAACAGCCCCTGTACCGTAAAGTGCATTTTGATTGCTAGTGCTCAATTGCCCCTAGTAATGATGCATGGGTCAGAGGTCTTTATTGGTAAGGGATTCAAAATATCAGAGTCAGAAAATCACAATGTTAAATTTAGAGACAGCTGCAAAGTCAGCACAGGTTCCAATAAAACACCCAAGCTTAAAATGGGCAGGATATATATTTTCTGGGAATTATCCCAATAGGTTCAAGAAATTCATAGTATGCTTGTGAAAGCTATGCAACAGCATAATCACTTTGGTTGAAACTCTCAAAGGAAGTTTAAAGGAAAAGAAAAGGTCCAATCTGACAGTGATGCAATAGTTTTCTATTTCAATTATTTGTAAGTTCTCATGATGTATCAGAACTGTGATAGGATGAAGAGCCCTGTGATGGAATGGGTTTACACTACAACCTGGTCTGAGGGGAAGTATTATTTTCTTTTTTTACAGTTTTGTCTTGTAGTTCTTTTGAACCTGCCTGCCTGTGTTAAAGGTGACACATGTAGACATGAAGGGGTATTTAACTGGGAGCGAGGTTTTCTCTGCCAAAAATCATGCAGACCTTGTGCCCAATTTTGGTATTCATTTTAAAAGAAGCACACTGGGTTTTAAGCACTGAAAACCACATGGTTTGAGAACAAAAAAAAATTAGTTACCTGTTCGGTGGTCTTCGGTTGCCTCCACGGGCCTGGCCATCTTTGCCCTGGGGAGGGGGCTGCTGGGAGTTGAGGGGACTGCTGAAAGATTTAGTTCTCTCTGCTGCTGCCTTCGGGGGGCTCACACACACACACATGGGTACCCCAAACACACTCACACACACAATCACTCACACTCACACATACTACACACATTCGCATAACATACTTACATACAGAATCACTCACACATACTTACACACACTCACACATACTACACACATTCACACAACATACTTACACAGAACGCTGCTGCAGAAGACCGGTTTCTGATGCTGGACAGAGAAAACACCACTTTGTAAGGTGAGTAATTACTGACTAATTAAGCTAATAGGAAACTTTTAAATGCTTAATTAGTCATTGGCGGGGGTGCCACAGGGGTCCAAAAGCAATTTCTGACCATTTTTCCTAAAACTATGGATTTTAGAAAAAATTGATCATGCTCTGGAAGTGTGTAAAAAACAATCTCTCTGCGCTCACAAAACTTAAAAACCGAACACTTATTTGAAGAGCAAAAATCCTGGCCCTGCAGGCAAAATCCTACAGTTGTGGGATTTATGCTATTCTCACACTTACTTGAATACTCCCCTTAGAGTGAGAAGTCTTGCATGTGAGGTTTCAAAAGATGCCTGACTATGTTTGGCCTCAGCTTCTGCAATAGGCATTCTAGCATATGAAACAGCAGAAGCAGGATCACCACAATGATACAATTAATACAGTGCCTGAACTCACAACAGTTTTATTTTCATTTTTTTAACACAGTGTCTGAACACACAAGTTTAATTTTAATATTTTTTAACACAGTTTCTGAAGATGCAACACTGCCTTAGAGCGCTTCTAGTAATGTACATTACCTGAACACACAACAGAGTGCCTCACAGCACTCCTAGTAAGTTTTTTTTTACACAGCAATGTTTTTTTAACACAGTACTTGAAGAACACATAATGTGGTCCTAATGGTTTCTTTTTAACACAGTGCCTGAACACACAACACAGTACCTCATGGTGCTTCTATGGCAGTGGCACTCTATGGCATTTTTTTAAATAACATATTGACCATTTAGCACAGTGCTCCCAATGGCTTTTTATTAAACCGTGCTGTCCTGAACACACAACATAGTATTTTTTAACACAGTGCCTGAAGCCCTGAACACACAACACAGTACCTCATAGTGCTCGTATGACATTTTTTTTCATAGTACAGTGACCCTTTAACCTAGTGACATTTTTTATTTCTTATATAACACAGTGCCCCTATAGCACAGTGTTCCTAATGGCATTTTTTAGTTCCTGGAAGTGAATTGACAGTGCCTCACAGTGCTGCAACCAACAGTCTACACCCTCTCCCTCCCTCTCAATTAAAAAATGCAAGATCAAGCACCGGGAAGACGATGCAAACCAAAATTGGTAAGATCTATCACTGGGAAGATGACATTTTGCCTCGTTTTGGCATCCAAAGTTCCAGGGCTCATTTCAACTCATAACCTCTAAATTTGAGTGTGTTCATATTCCAGGAGCCAAATGTAATAGGGTGAGAGTTTAGAAAATGTGATAGTTTAGCAGTAATCTCTCACACTTTTTAAACTCGCCCAATGTAATAGAGTCCAAGAACAGGCAAACTCACATGTTTTTAGACTCCAGAAACTCTCACGTTTACTGTTAAACTCTCACATTTTCTAAATTCTCACCGTATTACATCTGGCCCCAAGAATCCGAATCCGCACATATCTAATTATAATATGCATCATTCTAACCATAGACTGTGGCAAATTGTGCTTTTTCATATAGAACCAAAACCAGTTTCCAGCCCTGATGTGAATGAAAATAAGAAAGACTTGAAACATGGATCAAATCCTAGTTAATAATCTGACCAATGTGACCTATCTGGGAGAGGGGGAAGACTGCACAGAGCCAGGCAATCATGATTACATTTGACCGGACCAATGGACAAGAACTTTGTACTCATGTGCAGTTAATTTATTCCCTGGGTAGTCATGAGGACAGACCTCTCTTGTAAACAGGAGAGATTTCAACATAAAGATATTAAGTAGCAATTAATTTCTTCAGGCATTAGCTGAGGTGATAATGGATTCAATTTAAAATTTGGGATTTAAACACAATTTACTGTAATCTGTGACTCCCAAATAACTGCATGGTTCATCATTGAGGAGACTCCTTGGTGAGCCCTCAATCACAGGAATGTGGTGGTTAAGGTGATTCCCCTCTTCCTAATGAAGATAAAGAAAAACAAAGAAAAATACACCTAAAAAGACAACAGGAGGTAGTAAAAGATACCCGGAAACAAGTATAAAGTAGGAAAGAAAATATTACAAATCGATTAGTTAATGCATATAAATGCCTATGAATTATGAATTGATTTTCCCTACCAAAATTTAAACAGTTGACCATAAATATCCTACTGTTACAAATGGCTAGTCAAGCCTGAATATATCTCATACCTGCAGGATCAGGGTGAATTTTCACTTAGAGAAATGCTATTAACGATGGGTGTAAGAAAATGAAAGAAGCAATTGTCTCTATACATATTTAGGTTTCTGTCATATATCTCTAAGCTTGTGAATTATTACGTATTTTTATGTCTTTTTTTAAACAAGATTTTCAAAGTTCGTTGATTGTGTTGATTGTGACTTTTTCATATTGAATTCTTTGGTTTATATATGCCCTAAATCTATAGTTGATGCTACCATACAGTATATATTTAATAATATATATAGTGTATACTTAACCATTTTCTTTTAGAATTAAATTTTTTTTTCAAATGGTACCAATTTTACTCCATACATATGTACTATTATTTCAAGTACTCATTTTTGAGAGTATGTATTTACACCTCTCATTTGTTTATTTTCATGCTTTCTCCCTACTTGGATTATACCAGATTCTTAGTTAACATATAATATTCTATGTCACAGTGTTACCAAAGCATACCATGGGTAACCTGCCTCAGGAATGTTGAAATATTAATACAATTTTTGCATTTACACTGCAATGCAGACAACTCATGCTGTGCCAGTAATCAAAATAAATTTATTTAATATGTTAAATCTTCCCATTTTTGTGTGAATGCAGTCACAAGCCCATGTTATGGTTAGCACATCTCTGTTCCCTATGTACTGTATGTATAGATGGATATGGTGGTGGATTTTGGGATATACAGGAAAAATTATAAAATAGGCTAATCAATGTAATCATGCTTCTAGCTATTACTCTTCTGATGAAAGTACAGATTTGGGATTTTTACATTAATTCTTGTGACCCCCAATGAGTATTTCCCCCCCAGTATTTAGTTTATAGTGCCTAAAATACACAAAACACATACATATTTATTGGAAAAGTGGGAATTTTAAAGTCACAATTAGAATAATGTCTGTGAAAGGAATTTTCACCATAATTGTTGTGTATTTAATAAACAAAAAGGCATTTATAAAACAATGTGTTGCAAATAGAATATTGTGTAGCAAAATAATTTAAACCACCAATGCTGTGGTATTTAATGTACTGTATTTGACTAACATATGTGTATAGGACACTCTGCATTCCAGTCTCAGACAGTGATATCTTTTGTTCTATGCATTGAAGTAGTTTCAGCAGATTCTCACAGCTAGATAAACTTTTCACCAGCAGCAGGTAACAAGTATGGTACACCCTCTGCGCAGGGTCTAAAAGATTGGACCAGAGGCACAACAGTATACCATACACAAGAGCATAGGAGGGTGTCCTGGACTATAATGTTAGTGTGATTGGGACACACCCAATCCAGAAATGACCTCTGTGACCAGATATACTCCCGCTATTACTGAAGCTGTCTTCTAATCACATAAAAAACATTGAGATTCAAACAAAGATTTCCCTTTAACAAAACAGAAAATACAGAGATCACAGGGATCACAATTACGGCACCAGTATTTATTTGAATTTATACTTAGGACATATTTTTTCTTTCATACAAAATAAAAGGCTTAAATACATAAAATTATATTGTAATATAAATGCAAATGAAAATGTGATAATTGTCATTATAGTATCCCCATTAATTGACTTAGGATTAGTATATATGCTATAAAGTTTGTGCACATAATGTTTACACTTTGTAGCTACCATGATTAATACAAACATACAGTTACTTACTATTAGTGTGACATGCAGCACAATCTGTTTCAGCCCTTGTTATATTCCAGGAAGGGAATCATGGAAGATATTTATACTGTGCAGGTCTCTATGGACATTTCAGAGTTAGAAAACAATTATCCTAGAGGGGATAATGTAAACCAGTAAAACAAATGGATTTAAATCACTCAATTATACTGCCTTCGGGAATTGTGTGTATCGTCTTCCTAAACTTTATAAAATATTAAATATTTATTTATTAGTGTCCTTATCAACATTTCACAGATGTGTCGTCATACATTGTGGCTTCAGTCATGCCAAACAGACCCTCTCGTTGTTCACAGCAACTTAGTCTCATCAAGTATTTTCCTCGCTCAAAATGTGAGTCTTAATAACATAAATAAAACCACTGGAAGTGACAAACTACTACACTATACTACACTGACAAATTTGATGTGCAACATTTGTACATCTTTGTGTGACTGAGTCTGGATCTGTACATGAAATGCCATGATGCAGTGGCCATGGCTTTTTCTCACTCCAAGTTTTTCTCCCCAGCCCTTCAGTGAACAAACTACTTTCTATTACAGCCAAATATTTCAAATTGTGACTCATCAGTCCAGAGCACCTGCTGCCATTTTTCTGCACCCAAGTTCCTATGTCTTTGTGCATAGTTAAGTTGCTTGGCCTTGCTTGAATGTCAAAGGCATAGGTTTTGGCCACAATTCTTCCATGAAGACCACTTCTGGCCACACTTCTCTGAACAGTAGATGGGTGTACCTGGATCCCACTGGTTTCTGCCAGTTCTGAGCCGAATGGCTGGAGAGCAGTACAATAATGAATGTTTACAGGTAACAGTGAAGCATGGTAAAGATTCCTTGCAAGTTTGGGGATACATTTCAGCAAATAGAGTTGGGGATTTGGTCAGGATTAATGGTGTCCTCAATGCTGAGAAATACAGGCTGGTACTTATCCATCATGCAATACCATCAAGGAGGCATCTGATTGGCTCCAAATTTATTCTGCAGCAGGACAACAACATCAAACATACAGCCAATGTCATTAATAACTATCTTCAGCATAAAGAAGAACAAGGAGTCCTGGAAGTAATGATACCCCCACAGAGCCATGATCTCAACATCATCAAGTCTGTCTGGGATTACATGAAGAGACAGAATGATTTGAGCAAGGCTACATCAACAGTAGATATGTGGATAGCTGTCCAAGATGTTTGTAACAACCTCCCTGCCGAGTTCCTTCAAACACTGTTTGCAAGTGTACCTAGAAGAAATGAAGAATTGATGCTGTTTTGAAGGGAAAGGGTGATCACACCAATTATTGATTTTATTTAATTTTATCTTCTGTACATTCACTTTGAATTTGTTAATTGATAACAATTAACTATTAACACTTTTATTTTTGAAAGCATTCTTATGGTGCAGCATTTCTTTCACACCTGCCTAAAACACATCCATATAGCATGAACATTTTTTCATCCACCAATTTGTAAACATTACATCTATATAAAGTGCCTATCCAAAAAATAAACAGTCAAGGCTTGGAGGGACTTTGTTAACATCCAAAACATGGTATATAGTAGCAACATGGCATCATATGAGATAGTATACTCATCACAAGTCTTCCTCCTGTGCACAGTGCCAGACAGCCAGTTTGGTGTTATAGTGACATGAGCATAATACACAATGCCAGACATGTTGTTAAATACCTGCACATTAATCAAATTAAACACACTCACCTGTAAGATAGCCAACAGCCACGTCCAATATCAGCCAGATATAATGGAGCTAAGACAGATACTGTGGCAATACATCAAACCATGGTCGGACCTAACCAGAAGTGATGTCCTGGGAATAGAACTAGTCACATGTAACCATGGAGACCAGATGCCAAGGCAACAGTACACTAGGTCACGGAGACGGAAGTAATCACAAGTTGCCGTCAACAAACAAAGCACACATGTCCTAAAGCAGTAACCATTATCAATGTGGCCATAGTTAAGGGAAAATAGTAAATATAACAGACAAACTGACCCAAGTAAAGAGGTTTGAAAATAAGGACATTTCACGTATTTGGTTTGCTGATACGAATCATTGGCCTTTAATGTGGACACTCCCTCTGAGATTTTCTCAGATTTACTAAAACTGATGCGGTTATTAACCTTGGTTTTTCCAATAATTGGATAGATGAATCAACTACTTATTTTCTTATGTAAACACACCCAAGAGTACCTCTTTACTATGTTTTGCAAAAAGTGCACAAGACCCTACTTAGGCCCACTGGAAGGCCCATAATATCATCTTGTGAGTATTTGGGCCAGCCACGTTAACAATACATTGATTTCTGGCAACAGACAGTGCTACAAACTAGTTAATATATAAATGGATACCACAAATATTATTAACAAATGTAAAACCTTGGGATCATTCCCTGAATCCAGCTTGTTTGTGATGCTGCATATTACTAGTCTCTATACAAATATTAAACATACAGATGTTTTAGATCTGGTGAGGAGTCTTAACCTCTGTAGTTCACAATATAGGGGTTCCAATGTAGAATTGTTACTATTGTTGATTGAGATAGTATTGCAGAAGAACTACTTCCTTATTGAAAATTCCTTTTATTTGCAAATTGAGTGGGACCACAATGGGGTCTAATATGGCCCCATCCTATGCAATCCTCTTCATGCACGTGTATGAAAAACAACATATACTAGTCAATGTGGATTTTTCCCAACATATACATTTCTACGTATGCTACATTTATGACCTATTTAGTGTGGACTGGGGGTTTAGGACTCCTCACACAATTTATTGATTTACTCAACTCATTAGATGCCACCATCAGATTTATATTGTCTATTAGTGAAACCACCATTAGCTATCATGATGTCTGTGTGTATAAAACTGGAAATATATATCCAAAACAAAAATAGCCACTGGCACTGACTTCATTGCCATAGTGCCATTATTTACGACCTGCTGCTACTTGACTTTCACCAGCACTTAGACAGAGAGCAGACTTGTTCATTTATTTGTGCTGGGCATGTGCACCGTATCACCGACACCAAACTCTCTCATCTGACCTCTATTTACCGCATACTTCCCTTTTATAAGGACTAAGATGGAGTTTGGGAGAGACACATACAGCGGAATATTGAGGTGGCTCTCCCTGCAGCAAGATGGAGGAATCAAGCACTGGCTATGACATCACCCTGACGGGCACTAAAGATCAGTGACATATGCCTGCATTGGGACTAAAACGCTGTTCTGAGCGACATACACAGTGCTACATCTAGGCGGTTCTCCCCACAGTGATATGGAGACAGTGAGTACTGGCTACTGTATTATCAAGATGGGCACACAATATAAGTAGCCTTACTTTAAACCAGCTCAATGCACTGTTCACTAATAAGACCAGCACTGCTACATTAACTTTATCATTCAGTAGGATTACTGGCAAGTACTACTACTTGCCAGTAATCCTACTGAATGATTTTGTTTATATAAACATTGGAATACTGCTACAGTCTTGCAACAAACTTGCTGTTACTACTTATTTTGCAAATACTTTCTGTGGAACATTTGATTACTATTGTTATTTGGCATATGGAAACATTTATACTAATAAGTATCAAGTGCAAAACAACAATATGAGAGATTGACTTTTCTAATAGAAATTGGCTGCTAAAAATCCAGCCATTGGTGTGTATATATTCACTGAATCAAAATAACAATTTATTTGCTGTTGTGGACATTTTAAACATTTTTATTTTATTTTATATATTTTTTCAAATTTATTTGAACATTATCTGTAGATGCACATACAGTTACACATGTGATTTTTTTTATATATGTGTTTTTTATATATATGTTTAAATTGTCTGAGCTTAATTATATGTTTAATAAATGTAGCTGATTTATACTATTACTGTGGGCATATATTGATGTATGTATGTATACATTTATATATATTTTTTAACTTATGTCTACCTCATCAGCGCTGTCCATTCATTAGGTGTATAAAACTGGGAATGTGTTATCAACTAGGTTGTATAGGAAATCTACAGACAAGAACACTTTATTACAAGCAAATACATTTCATCCACTACCTCTCATGTGGACTACCACTATCACAGTTGTTAAGAGTGGTACAGATTACCTATGATGAAACAGTTGGCCCAAGTGTTACAACATTTGGGTGACAGGTTTATTGACAGAGGTTACCCGATACAAGAAACACAAGTAGTCATATCACACTGCCTCACTTTAACACAGACACAAGCCTTGGCCAGTAATGTTTGTAGAGGTCAGACCACTCATATGGTTTTTATATCCACTTATTCCATATCCGAGAAGCCATTCAGACAAATCTATTGGCCAGCTATGCCAGGAAAAACCACTTTTTTGCTACAAAAGGAGCATAGTATAAAAGACATAATGGCTAAATCTGATATTGGATCTAATAAAACCAGTTTATTGTCATGGTCTAAAAATGGAGCCTTTAAGTGCTATAAATGTATGAACTGCCAATTTCTTCTCACTGATCCACATCATATAAATGAATTATGATAGTCGCTATGTTATAAATCTTATAAAATGTCCCTTTCAACTACTGTACGTGGGGAAGACCAGTAGACTACTAAAGGAGATGATTACTTTACATTGCTCATTAATTAAAAAGGCTATGTGGACAGCGGTTTCCAGTACGAAACCTGTCGCAAGATATTTTGCATCACTGAGAGTTTTCCAGTTTTTCCCTATTGATCATATTCACCCACTCAGAAAGGGAAGGAATCATTACAAATTGTTATTTCAAAGAGAGTGCATTTGGAATAATTGCCTCAACTTAATTGCCCCAATGGGTTAAATGAGGGATTTTCACTTAGCTGTTTTTTATGATAGATTTGATGGTGGTTTCAGGACGTTATTCATTATAATACCTGCATTTCTGTACTGCTTTTTATATTTTCTGTTCTGGATTTATGTCGTTTTATTTATGTCTGTTTGTTCTGCTAGTACCTGCACATTTTAACTTCAACACCAAAAATGGTCACGTGACAGACAAAATTAATAATGGTCATGATTACCTTTATAGATTTGCCTATTATATTTACTATGTTCCTTTGACTATGGCCGCGTTTTTGGTGGTGGGTGGTGTTTTAGGACATGTGTCCTTTGTTTATGGTCACTATGGCAACTGGTGATTACTTCCATCTTCAGAATGTCATGTCCGGCTATGTTCAGCTGCGTCCTAGTGTACTGTTGCCTTGGCACCTGGTCTCCACCTTTACATGTGACTAGTCCCAGTCCCAGAATATCACTTCCAGCTAGGTCCAGCTGTGGTTTGATGTATTGCCACGGTATATGTTGTCAAAGCCGAATAATTGGCTGAGACAGGATCGGTTTAAAGTTAGATCTGCACAACGGCATTTTGCGAATGGCAATGAGATGTCATTTTGCGACTGGCCATCAAGCACCATTTTAGTGAAACTTGCCATTATAAGTACATACAGCGATGCTATAATTAGCATCATGCGATCGCATATCTCATCATACCCCATATACACTTTAAATACACACAGTTGCGCTGTTAACATGACACACATTAGCGAATGCATAATACCCCGCATGCGAACGCTGTTTATCAGCTTCATGCGTACCCATCTGCCCCAAGTTAAAAGTCCTCACTACATAAATACAGAAGCACCCATTTTTTTCCCAAACCCCTCATACTTACACACTGCACACTTACATAAAAGGTTCCATAGTTTCAAAGTGTAAAATTCAAGGTTTATTCATTTATTACTAATGTTGTGAAATAAAGACTATTTGGTATCTAAGGTTTAGTACATGATAAGCGGAACATGTTTGGTGTTGTACTGATTTACTCTGTCTCAACAGCTTTCTGGTGTCATTGGTGAGAAGATCGCAACATGCATCTGCAAATTATGTACTGTAGAGAGTTAAAACACTAAAATGTACTATGTAATGTAAGCAGCTTAGATTTGCATGCAGTGGGACAAAAGGCTGTTGGAGGCTGACCTGTGTCCATTTGAAGTGACCTGTTAAATGTCCTGTAACAGAAGACCAAGAAACTGTTGAATGCTACTCCAATGAGATTGTGTTTGCTGTTTGCATTTTGTACAGAGGGTATATCAATATCACCATATAATATATAATATATTAAGACCAAAATATTTTAAAACCAAATCCTTATACAACTAGAACCAAATATATAAATAGGGGTGTAATCACATCTCAGAGTCAGGTCCCAGAACAAGTTTACATAGAAACCAGCATTTCAATAGATGGCTAACTGAAACTACAACCTAATTAGCATTTGTATACCAGTGGCCTGCTCTCACACTGTTGAGACAGGAGTTTCAAGGTGGGGGTTTGGGAGGCCCTTTTATGGAAATGGCCTCACAGGTGAGGGAAGGAGTATGGCATTCACACTGGGGACACTCCCAGAGAAAATAGGCTGAAAACACACATGCTGGCAGACACACTTGGAGCAGGGAGTTGAGAGAGAGAGGTCATCCTCTAACAAGACAACCAAAAATGGGACTTTTTATCCCTGTAATATGGTTAAGTATATTGTTTTTAAACTGTACAGAAGTTAGTTGGGTCTCTGTAGCTAGTTGTGCGTTAATCTGTAATGTAGATTATAAAGATTGTATGTAACAAGTTTGTAGTTAAAGGAATTCATAAGTCTGTGTTAGCATACAGTGGATGACATAGTGTGATATAGCCTGTAAGATTATCATCCACACTGCAGTGTACAATTTTCTGTTTATACTGGTTGTATTATCAGCATGCAGGAAAGGGATTGACTATGGAGTTTTTTGTAGTATGTGAAACAGAACTATGGTATTTGTAATGATTGGTGCTGGTTGATATAATTGTTTGAGATCCGCTGGAGAGCTGTGTTAGGGCCTGGAACCAAGTACTTGGTTCATTGGAATGGTGAATTACTAGTAGTGTGATCATGGCTATAAGACTGGCATAGGTTTGGTGTTATTTCAGTCTTATGATAGAATTGTGTACTGTGTGTACTAGTATTTTGGCTACTATATGGTGATTACTATCTGAATAAGTTTGCATAGTATCATGAATGTAATCCTAGGCTGGTATCAGTGTTATATCATGGAAGTTTAATTAATAACAGCTTTGAATGGTATAAGTAATAACCGTGTGTAAGGTAGTCTGCAGTTTTTGTTAAAGATGGCTGCCAGCAAGTGAGTTAGAGAATGGCATTACATGTAATACTCCCCTCCCCCCATTGAAACATGTGCTTGATTCATGGAAGTTGTGAATTATTAGTCTTGTGATTATAGTTATAATTCTACTCAGTTTTGTTGTTGTATAGTACAAATAGGTTGTTGTTGTAGTTATTATAATTGTGATCATTAATGGATATATGATTTACAGAGTTACAACATAATGTGAGTTTTCTTACTTTCAAAATGGAGTGTATCATGTGAGTTTTCAAAATGGAGTTTGTCTAGAGACCATGTGGTTGGACAATAGGGCATGTGTCATTCCAAACCCCCCACACACACACCCCCACACACCCCCTCATCAGCCATCTTGGACATGTGCTTTCAGCAGACATCTCTCTCTCTCTTTGTATGGTTGTATTTTGAAGTTTAATCTCTGTTTTATGCATATGTATATCAACTGTACCTAGTCATAGTATAAATTTATTTGCGCTTATTGTATTTAGATCACAGCGTGTAACTATCTGTACGTTTCTTGAATAATAACCTTTGTGCCTTGGAAACACATTTCAAAGTCTGAAGGCATTTATTTACTGTATAGCTGCATACGCAATTAGCGACAATTTTAGAAGGTATAGGCATGATTTAGAAGGAATAGGCAGGAGCATATAGAGGTTTAAATCCAGTATCGTTAATGTCTTAGCTCTGTCATATCTGACTGATATTGGATGCGGCTGTTGGCAATCTTAAAGGTGAGTTTGTTTAAGTTAAATAATTTGCAGGTATTTAGCAGCATGTCTGGCATTGTTTATTATGCTAATGATGAAGGTGTCACTATAGCACCGAAACGGCTGTCAGGCACTGTTCACAAGAGAGAGACTTGTGATGAGTATTCTATCTCATATGATGTCATGTTGGTGCTATATACCATGTTTGGATGTTAACACAGTCCCTCTGTGCCTTGACTGTTTAGTTTTAGGATATTTACTTTATATGGATGTAATGTTTACAAATCACAGAGGCGGCACTCAGAAGACTTCAAATCAAGGTAGAAAAATGGCAATCATTTATTGCAAAAACATTATATTTTGGGGCAACATGCCCCTTCTTCAGGATGCAAAAACAGATAAGAAGTGCAAAGAACAAACAACGTGTTTAAATAGATCACCTGTCCAGATGCGTGCCACTCCTCTCACCTGCTGCGCCGGAAACGGACCCTAAACCAGGGCAGCAGGGTGCATCAGATGCACCATATGCATCATGCACCCATGTGACTGCTGCCATCACCTCAGATGATGGAGCCTGCACACAGCCAGACAGTAGCCATGGCAACAACTATAATGCACAAAACATAAAACAAATATGTGTAATCAGCATTGAGTAAAACATGTTAATGCTAAGGGTAGAACACAATGTGCATATAGAATAATATAAACATAACCACTACATATAAGTGTAATGCAACGTTGTTGCTGGGTGACGGGCATGTGTAAAACTGAAACCTATGAATGGATGAAAAAAGCAGCAATTAAGTGAAAGTGACATCTCTGATGAAATAAAGTGAAAGTAGTATCAATAATAAAGTAAATCTATGTGTCTTGCCCATGTGGGTTGTACTATGTGGGCACGACAGAACGCCAATTCAAAGGGAGAATGGCCTACCGTGCTGCCATTCATGTGGCTTTGAATTCTGGCCACAGCGAACAACCTGTGGCCAGACATTTGCCTCATTGAAAGTCTTCTGAGTGCCGCCTCTGCGATTTGTATATGGTGGGGACTCTGTTCCCTGTAAGGAGGGCACTGAAGCATTCATACTCCAGTTATTTAGTGAGTGCCGGATCATATATATATATATATATATATATATATATATATATATATATATATATATATATTAGGGATGTGCAGGCTCGGTTCTACTCGGTTCTGTTCGTTTTTTTTTACCGAATCTTATTGGCTATCCAAAACTTATGACAGCTGATACCCAATAAGATTCGGTAAAAAAAAAAAAACGGAACCGAGTAGAACCGAGCCTGCACATTCCTAATATATATATATATATATATATATATATATATATATATATATCTCATTTTGAGGTGTAACCCTCTTTCTCAAGACTACACCATTACAATACAGACAAACAAGACAAGCACCACTTACCCCATTAAATATCTATTGCTGCTCTCCATCTGACCCACATCACTCCACAAGATCCATCCACCGGAAGTTCCGCATTATGCACTTCCGGGCCATGTGTTCCACCTTTACCCGGCAACCGCTGCATTCCCTCCAGGACCGTTTCCTGGTTCAGCTAACAGCCGATGTGTCTGGGGGGGGAATTACTCAGCCCTGCGTAATCTGTTTTGACATCCCGGGAGGCACCTGATATGAGTAGTAGACCTGTAGGTCATAGAGGCAGAACCATCACAGTGAAAATAACCCACATAAAATTCAAACATACAGAAAAACATTCTATATAAGAATCTGTGAGTGCCGCCTATTTTTGCTGGGATCTATGATGTTTTAAGGATTGGCACCATAGTGTTATGCCTCTTATCTGTGTGAGTGCCAGCATAGCGGGGACATATTCTAGTTCTGGCTTGTCCAGAGCAAGTTGCAAGGCTGTGGACCGCTACTCAATGCTATAGGAGTTATAACTTCAACATTTATGCAAGATTGTTACTGAACGGACATCTATAACACTCCATGAATTATGGAAGTAAACCAAAAACCATAATGGAGAAAGCATCAATGTCGGGAGCAGCTTCAGACCCAGTGGGTTGCAGAGAGGTAATTAGACCCCTTGGTGAAACATTTTGAGGGAATCCTATTTAAAGATATCACGCACCCAATGAAGACAATACATGATGTGGAATACATTTACAATCAATTATTCAAGTTAAAGAGATGTGAAATTGATTTTTTATTGCATATAACAACACTATCCGATTACTATTGGGCACAAAAAATTCCTAGAGGATTCAGGATCAAGAATGTGCCTACGATTGGTCGCCACATTCCTGACTTTGTTAGAAAATGGGTGGCAATTTTGAATGGATGTGCCTTTGACCTAATGATTTTCGTGATTGAGGAAGCAGGTAAGGAATTACGTAACACTAAGATGAAAATTAATGACTTTGAGAAATTACATAAAAAACAATAGAAGATGATACTAACTCCAACTGGATAAGTAACTTGAAAACAGTGTGAATAATACATAAGAGATCTTTTGTGATTTAAGAACAATAAAAAACAATAGGTGGAAGCTGGATATGAGGAGAATAAAGTTTATGGCTGGTTGGTGGGTGTTGCTGGAAAAGGGGTTGACAGGATACAAGCCAGATGATGTAGACTTTGGCAGTACAAGAAATCTCAAGGACTAGAACAACAGCGTATACACAATCATAGTGACAGTGACTTTTTGATTATAGATACTGATGATGCTTCTAGAATGGAGGCAGTCCCTTTAGACAAAGCTGTCCAGTAGGACACGTACCATATAAAAGAGTGGCCACCCGACGGGAGCAGAATAACAAGAGGGGGAGGAAGGAACTGTCCCAAGAAAACAATAACCTAGTGTTCAATCTGTCCAGTAGACAATTATCTGATGTGGAACTTGAAGTATTAAAGAGGATACTATCATTTGTGCCAACAAATCTGCACAATAATTTTAACTGGAAAAAAGATTTACACCAATTTTCCAGCAAATTGCGGTAGAGGGAACACTTTCAAAACAAAACCCCCACTAGGGACGAAATGATTATGGAAGTTTCTGAGAGCTTCATAGAGATTGACCTTTGACACTGTGTCTAGAAATGCCTCTTTGAAAACTTTCACTAGACTTCTGGATGATTCTGTTACGAGATTTATTAGCACACCATATCGAATCCGCCCCAATTTATCGACTATGGAGCGCCCAGATGTGATAATTCGGCCGGCGGACAAAGGCAGTGCGATCGTTGTGCAAAATATTGAAGATTATCAAGAAGAAATCTCATGCCAATTATCGGAACTGGGTATGTATACTAGAATGCCTAGGGATCTGGCTGAAAGATATCAGCAAGAGCTGAAAGGTCTTCTGGCACTAGCAGTAGAAAAAGGTGAGTTTACGTTGGTGGTGGTAAAGGCATTATGTCCGGACCATCCTAAAGTACCTATGATGTACACATTACCTTAAATCCATAAGGATGCCACTAGACCACCTGGGAGACCTATAATCTCAGCACATGACTCACTGTTCCATCCTGTAGCACAGCTGTTTGAATACAGACTGTATTCTACAACTGCTATTGCCATTGGAAGATACATTCCTGAAGGACACGACAAGTTTTTTGAAACTATTAATGCAGTTTGAAACTATTCCCTCAAACAACCTCCTATGATATCTAGATGTATGCAGTTTGTATACATTGATACCCCATCAAGAGGGGTTGCGATCAATTAAGGATTTTCTCCAGGAACGTCTTTCGGTGACCATGTATGATCATAAATTATTTTTGTCATTTCTTGAAATGACATTGTATAACATCTATTTCCTATATGATGGAAAGGTCTTCCTGCAAAATCGTGGATGTGCAATGGAATCTCCAGTTGCACCATCGTATGTGAACGTGTATATGTTTTCCCAAGAGAAGAAACTATTCACCCATAATACTGAGATCCAAGAACCCATCATGTGGTTCATCCAGTATATATATGATATATTCATGCTTTGGACGGGGGGAGTGGAAAGATTGGAGAATGTAATGCATTACATCAACAGCTCCAATTCTCCTATTAATTAACTTCTAAATACAATTTGGAAAATAGCTAATTTCTTGGATGTTACCATTATTGACAAGGATGGAAAAATGCACACTGAAGTTTTCATTAAAAGTACAGACAGGAACACACTTGATGTCAACGAGCCATCACCCTGAAGCCCTCAAACAAGGGCTCCCACTTTCTCAAATGATGAGAGTAGCGAGGATTATGAGCAATCCAATGCAGGTGCCTGAATTGCTGGATAATCAGATCAGTAAATTTGTATCCAGAGGTATGATAGAACAGTACTTTTACAACAAAAATAAAAAGTGTTAAATATGCATCGAGAAGATCTGTTACAGCCTAGGATAAGAGCCACAAATCAACTCATACCATGGACCAATGATTACACGATGGCTAGTCCTATAATTAAGAAAGCCCCTCAGGCTTTGTGGCCACTTATAGCCACTGATAAAGACTTACCAGTGTATAAATCCAGCAGACCCTTAGCGGCATTCAGATGAGGCCATAATTTATGGGATCTACTAGTACATATGGATATTACTAGGAGAAATGTACTGAAGGCTCCTAATGTATACATTAAGGCACCCAGCTGTTACAGATGCACTAATTGTGTGACATGTAAATACTTGATCAATGGTAACAGTTTCCATCATCCGCATAAAGGGAAGAGCTACAAGATTAATCATGTCCTTACTTGTACATCCTCTTTGTTGTATATATTATAATCTGCCCTTGTGGCTAATACTATGTAGGGCAACCAATCATCTTTTAAACTAGCCCTTGCTGGTAAAGATAATGACCAACCAGTGGCGTGACATTTTAAAGACGTGGGCCACCCATCATCAGTTCAGTACATGATCATCGATCATGTGAAAGAATCACTTAGGGGTGGTGACCGCTCAAAAATTTTGTTGAACAGAGAAGCCAGTGGATCTTTAGGTTAGACACCACACGTCCTAAAGGCCTGAATAATAAAATTCATTGGAACATTTGTGACCCTTATGAAGATACTTATTTATATATTGGAAACGATGTGCTCCATGGATGGACTGATCCTATAAGTGAACTTTTGGATATTGATAGTGACGAGGCTGATCTGCTCACATAGATGCTTATCGATTTATATTTTTTTATAGATATATGTTGGTGAAATATATTTTTGTTTTTATGTTATTTTTGTTTCACTGGTGCATTTATTAGTTTATTTCACTTTATTACTAATGTTTTTCTGTATGTTTGGATTTTAGGTGGGTTATTTTCACTGTGGTTGATCTGCCTCCGGACGGATTACGCAGGGCTTAATAATACCCCCTGCCAGACACAGTGGCTGTTAGCTGAACCAGATAATGGTCCAGGTGGGAATGCAGTTGTTGCCAGGTAATGGTGGAACGCATGGCCCGGAAGTGCATAATGCGGAACTTCCGGTGGATGGACCTTGTTGGAGTGACGTGGGTCAGACGGAGAGCAGAAACAGATATTTAATGGGGTAAGTGGTGTTTGTCTTGTTTTTTTGTATTGTAATGGAGTAGGCTTGAAAAAGGTTACACCTCGAAACATTGCCACTATGTACACCTAATATACTTTTTTCTATATAAGAATCTCTGAGTGCTGCCTCTCTTTGCTAGGATCTACAATGTTTTTAAGGATTGGCATCGGAGTGTCATGCCTCTTATCTGTGTGAGTGCCAGCATATCGGGGACATATATATATATATATATACACACACACAAATGGAAAAAAGTGTGCCACGTTCTTTTTTTCCATTTGTGTATGCATATTACACTGAAGGCACCCACCATTTTAATCAGCACAATGAGTGCCAGTCCACCCACATACCTGCTATATATATATATATATATATATATATATATATATAGCAAACTTTATAATGATATCAATCAAAACATGGTATAGTTAACTTTGTGATTTCCAGAAAAATCAAAATAAAAGCTGATCAGAGCTAAAAATAAAACAAAACATGAATTCATATATATATATAGAGCACACTTTATAATGATATCAATCAAAACATGGCATGGTTAACTTTGTGATTTCCACAAAAATCTAAATAAGAGCAGATCAGAGCTAAAAATAAAGCAAAACGTATTCATATTATTTAAAATTCACTAAAAAATGCAAACTTGCACATACAGTATATATGAATACAGTATGACCAAACAATTCACTTGAAGTATATTCGAATTAGAGATGTGCAGGTTCGGTTTTATTCAGTGCTTATTGCCAAATTATCGCAAGTTTGGACTCAATCAGATTTCTCTTATTCTATTCAAAACACATGACAGCTGGATAGCCAATATGATGCCGGTTTTGAGACCAGAACATATCCAAGTAAAACCGAACTGCACATCTCTAATTTAAATAGAGAAGTGATTTTTGGTAGTCTTAGGCATATGATACCTTAGTCAATGAAGGAAATGTATTGAATATCCAGCAATATATATAGGGTGTACTACAAGTCCCATGACTTGGAATGTATATTCTTCCTCTTTAGCAAATATGTTGTTTTTTTCAATGACGGTTGCTCCACTCTATCATGTTTTAGGCTGGAGTAGTAGGTGTTGCATGGATAAAAAGGGTGTCCAGGTAGAAGGAATCTGTAACTCACATCTGTTATTTCTTGTCATTCCTTTCCATATTTACTTTCTGTACCCTGATTGTTAAAACCATTTTTCTCAATAAATACTATTGAAAAGAAATCTGATTTTTCCCAACGTTCCAGAAAGTCCACATTTGTCAAGGAACCCAAAACCAGGTCAGAATTTTGAACAGTGCCCAACATCATTAATCATCTCAATTCATAACAATGTCATAATTCAGAGAGGAGACAATGCAAATAACCACATCTCTCTTTATACTGTAAAGTTTGTTTTTTTCTTATTTTTCTTTTACCAAAACCACTTACATGTACTGAAAATACGGGCTGCCTGGTATGACATTTTATATATCCAATTTCAATAAATATATATTGAGCATAGTACCAAAAGGAACCCGTCTGTGGTGTTCTGGGGATCCTGCTAATGTGCGGCCTACAGACCACACATGTGTGGCGTAATTGCTGGTGGAGGGTGGTAAATATGACAGCATCACATCCCCCATAGAAACCTATGGGGGGTTGCAGTTGCTGGCAGAAATGGAGGGAGAGCAGCTGGTATCGGAGATATCTGCCCAAAACAGGTGTTAGCAAATAAGCTGCAAATATTTAAAGATAAATGAGCCCCTTTCTGTTAAATATTTTATTTTACCCCCAATATTCTCAATACAGCCCTTTTCACATCTTTATTCCGTAGACTGTAGATTATAGGATTTACCATGGGTGTGACAACTGTGTATAGTGTTGTAAAAACTGGTTCTAGGGCATTGGAGTATTCTGATGGTGGCATCATAAATGCAGACATACCTGTTGCATAGTACATGATGACAATGGTGAGGTGGGATGAGCAGGTGGAGAAGGATTTTTTTCTTCCATCCTTAGATTTTATCTGCAAGATGACCCTGATAATTTTTATATAAGATGTCACACTGAACATGACTGGGAAAACTCCAAATACTAGTAATTCCAGATAAATGACAGCATAAAAATCTTTACTGCCAGCACAGGAGATGTTAATCAGAGCTTTAGGATCACAGAATAACTGGTGTATGATATGTGACTGACAGAAGGAGATTTGTGACACTGGGATTGTAAACACAAATGAATTTAAGCATCCGATATCCAGTTGCCAGATGCCAATAAGAGACAGTGTTTTTTATTTAAAATATAGTGATAGTGTAGAGGATCACATATAGCAACATATCTGTCATATGCCATAATGAATATTAGAAGATCCTCTGTAGAAGCAATCAAAACAATAAAAGTACATCTGGGTGAAGCATTGTATGAAGGACACTGTATTATCTCCAGATAATAACATGTGCAGCAGTTTAGGGACAGTAGTGGTTGTATAACAGATATCTACTAAGGCCAGGTTACAGAGAAATAGATTCATGGGGGTGTGTAACTGATCATCAATATATATTACTGTAATTATAATAGCATTGATGAGCACTCCAAAGGTATACAGGAAGAAAAACATGCTGGTAGTTAATATTCTGTAATCCGATTTTTCAGAAAATGGCACTAAGAAGAATTCTATGAGATCAGTCTTGTTCTCCATATCATGTTCTGTAAATAAACTTCATTATTAATATTTGAATGGTCACTGTATTAGGGTCCTATTTAAAGTTAGTGTTGCATTATATATTATTGTTGAATAAGTCCTATCATTGTAATTGTGCATCCCATATTATCAAGCTCTGATGTCCAGCATCCCATCCTCTGTTATTTTAACAATTAAAATATGTGTTTGGTAAAGGAAGGGCTAAAGAGATATAAAATACAAATGTAAATATATTCAACACTAAAGTTGCCTATCTAACTGTGCCCCTGCATTTGTCGGCCTACATGGTATACATACAGCCCTGTACTGTGTATACAATATGTCAAAAGTAGAACAGTAAAACATCCAGACCAGTACAAGAACCATCCATTATGGGCCAGCCAAGGAATACCAACAGCTAGTGCTAATGCAAGGATTGTACAGACTGACTATCTGGCACTGTACTGAATACTTTTCATTGGTTTTTCCAGATTGGCTTGATATATTCATACCATACTTAGCCCTGTATTTTTATACTATGGGGGGAGTTCAATTAGAGGTGAAATCAGATGAATTTGCCATTGTTGGTGAAAGTGGTCGACCGTTTGGCCAATATCGTGGACGATATTAGCGGCGATCATCCGATTTCACCAACGACGGTGAAAAAATTACAGATTTTCACCTAAAAATTGGAGAAGACTTTTTTCCTGTCTAGGGCAGGTGAATAAAAATGTGTAAAAAACCCTATTTTGTGGTAAAAATGTGTGGATTTCTTTCAGAACCCTTTGGACAGCCACCCTAATGAAACTTTAGCTAAAAATTTTTCGTGAGTTGCGTACTTTGGCAAAAAATGACCGCTGAAATTTTGGTCAAAAATTATAATTTTTTTTTCATGAAAAATATCCTCCACTTGATGCATCATTATGGCCCTCCGAAACACCAGAACCAATACATTAAACACATTGGTCACCAAAATTTCAGCCGTTGTTTTTCGCCAAAGTGCGCAACTTATGAAAACATTTTTTGCTAAAGTATCATTAGTGGGGCTGTTCAAAGGGTTCTGAAATAAATCCCCACACTTTTATCCAAAAATAGGGATTTTGCACATTTTACATTACATCTCAAAATGGAGAAAAGTTTTTTCCATTTTTCAATGGAAACTCGGCGATAAATTATCACAGGTGTGATAATATCACAAAAAAATCAGCGATAATATTGTTGGTACTTGAATCCATCCCTGAGGCTTTGTTTGGCAGCAAAAAAGACACTTGGGGGTATATCTACTAACTTGCGGGTTTTTGGATTTGTTGAAGTTCAATATCACACATTGTATTCTGCACAGGCATAAAGAGAAAAAAAATCCTTTTTTGGGGCACTATTATGAAATTACATATGATGTGGTGATAATGATTAAAACAATTTTTCTTAGTGTATACTTTATAAAAAACATATATAATTGGTAGAAATGGGTGAAATATTAGGGAAATAATCTTTACATTGTACTTACATAAATCAATAAATAACTAGATTCCTCCAGTCACAGATAGATGGCAGTGTTTACCTAATATGTACACTGTCATCCAACACAAAATAACAAATACATTTTATATGGGTTGCAAAATTTCACATGTATAACATTAAAATGATATTAGATATTTTGTAAATGAAATTGCACATACCTTGTTTAGCAGCAGAGAAAATGTGATCGCTAAAAGTATCAATTACTATATATCAAGAGAGTCTGCATAGAAACATAATTTTAATACCAATTAGTCTCTGATACTGTTCACACTACATCTGCAAAAATCTCAGGGGTGTGTACCCATGAACATAAAATCCAGTAAAGATTTGTCTGGATTGCAAAATTCATAAAACAATATGACCAATATTGGATATCTTGTAAATAAAATTGCACATATCCCATTTATCAGCAGAGAGACTATGATCACTAATTATCATAATTCATATTATATAAGGAAGGTCCACATAAACACATCAATCTCTGACTATATACAGAAATCTTCTGCAAGATCTCAATGATGTCCACCCATAATTGGTAAATTCAAGTAGGTCAACATGTGTCAACACACTTCTGGTCCAGTCAGCTGACCGGGAGACACACTCCGAGCACCATACTGACACGGATCACCACTGTCTGCGGGAGTGGCATTGTGAATCGTATCCTTGATGTTGTCAGAGAGGCTGATAACAGATGTAAAATTATTTATTAAGTTGTCCAGGGTTAGACGCCTAAGTGGAAATGAAAGATTAGAAGTGTGTTTGGTGATGTCCAAAGCATTTTGATAGTAGTGATAGAGAGCTGTAAACAAATCACTGGCACAGTTAGAAACACAATTTGCTAAACATTGTAGAGTTTTAGAAGAAGTAAGAATTTATTAAGAGGCTAAGGTAAATATACTAGTGAAATAGAGAATTAAAATATAAGATATTAGTGGAAATATCTTTGCACGGTGCATGAACCAAAACTGAATGCAGGGTGCACAGTCATTAGCATTTCAATTGCAACTACATGTATGACTGAAGAAGGGGTAACTGGCCTGTAATAGGAGCATTCTCATGTAGGCAAAGATCAGTGAGGACAAGTCAATGGGCTATACCTGTTTCCAGGCATATAATTGCCACCTAGTACAGATGCGAGTGTACACATAGTGGCCGGGCACACAGCAAGATGACTATTACTTTATATATGGGGAACACATTTCGGGAGCACTTACACCCAATTCCTGTCCAACAAATTCATAATGTTACTTTGTCCTGGTCTGTGAGATAGAAGTGCAATGTCAGGGGGTAGCAGAGGCAGACTGTTTCTGGTTATCTTCAGGTGTTGACCACTGTTTGTTCTACTGTGTTCTTAGTTTCCTCACATATTCTAAGGAATAATACATCTCCGATGGCTAGAAGCTAATTGGTTGCTATGGGAAACTTCTCCAGTTTATCTCTCTCTAAGGGGTACATTTACTAAGATGTGATTTCTGTTAAGAAATGATATTGTCCATAGCAACCAATCAGATTCCAGGTATTATCTTCTAGAGGGTGATAAATAAATGAGAAGTAGAATCTGATTGGTTGCTATGGGCAACATCACTTCTTAAATAGAACTCCCATCTTAGTAAATTTACCCCTAAGGCTTGATACATTTCTGCTATATACTGAAATTTGGAGGTATAATAATAACAGACAAGGGAGATTCCTCCCTTGTCTGTTAATATTATACCTCCAATTTTGTATGCACCTGCATTTATTTAATAGCACACTCACCGGTGACTTATGTTTCATACACAAATCATCAATGTCAAACAAACAAATAATTGCAATTTTAGAATCTTGTTCAAAAATTATCTGAAAGTAGGAGACACAAACCTACCATGTATGACCATGTATTCACATTAAATTAAGTCAGTTTCTTTATGAACCTCTGACTATTTTGCTCATTATGAATTACAATGTTTTGCTTCACCTGTAAATAGATCTGACCTGAAAGGAGAGAATAATTTGTGTCCAATAGACTAACTACAATTTCAGCACTCAAATCTAAAAATGTTTTAATAAAATATATCACATCATCAGAAATATAGGTCAGTTACAGGAGCACCATACAGTATATTTTATGTTGGCAAGAAAAGATCATAACTTACCAACAGATCAGCATTAAACAGAGCACAGGGATGGAAGGAATGTTACTTATAATGTGTGAGTCCCTGTGCAATGAGTCATTAATTTTATTTTCATTTTACTATAGGGACTAACAGACATTTATGGAATTACATCAGCCATATACTGTGCTCTTGGGTTTTGATTAAAATTTTTTTGAATTTATCTTCTCTCTTTCTGTACATTGAGGATTCTCAGTTTTTTAGGGGGAACTGTACAGTTTAGCTGTAAAACTTTTATGTATGAGAAATGGAAAAAAATGGATTTTGTCAAATTACTAGACAATATTTACATATAACAAACTTTTCAGCACTGTTTTGATTACATTTAACTTTAGTGTATTTAACTTTACCATATGGTTGTTGACTTAATAATAAATGAAAGTTTCTGTATTAAATGCATCTAATTGGTACACGTCCCCATATTGAAAATACAGTATACAGTGCATCCGGAAAGTATTCACAGCGCATCACTTTTTCCACATTTTATTATGTTACAACCTTAATTCCAAAATGGAATAAATTCATTTTTGTCCTCAAAATTCTACACATAATACCCCATAATGTAATGAAAAAAGTTTTTTTGAGATTTTTGCAAATTCAATTAAAAAAAAACCCCTAAGAAATCACATGTACATAAGTATTCACAGCCTTTGCTCAATACTTTGTTGATGCACTTTTGGCAGCAATTACAGCCTCAAGTCTTTTTGAATATGATGCCACAAGCTTGGCACACCTATCTGTGGGCAGTTTCGCCCATTCCTCTTTGCAGCACCTCTCAACCTCCATCAGGTTGAATGGGAAGTGTCAGTGCACAGCCATTTTCAGATATCTCCAGAGATGTTCAATCGGATTCAAGTCTGGACTCTGGCTGTGCCACTCAAGGACATTCACAGAGTTGTCCTGAAGCCACTCCTTTGATATCTTGACTGTGTGCTTAGGGTCATTGGCCCTTATTCAGACTCGGGCACAAGTGCTGAGTGCTCACAACTGGGTCAATGTTAAGGTCCTTCGCACATGCAGCAGCCGCACTGCGTGTGCGCAAGCCCCGGAGCGAGAGAGAAATTCTCTCGCTCCGGAGCTCACTACAAAAGGGGCGGCTGTCGATGTTGATAGCCAGCTCACCCAATTTTGTAGGCAGGGCAGGGGGTGGCTACACAAACGGAGGCATACCTGATGTAACACCTGCCCTTTTGTGGGCGGCCGCACTGACATCAGCAGTGTTGTCAGTGGGGAGCTTCCTGCTTGATCAGAGCAGGATGCTCCCTGGGGCTTGCAGTTGCTGAGATCCAACCTTAGGTTCTCATCACAAGCCCCGATGGTCGTGATGGTCTTGACCATCACGACCATCAACCTGGTTGGTCGCTAAAGCTGTGGGTGGTAACCCACAGCTTAGCTAGCGACCAGGAAGCCGCACTAAAAAATACAAATGGCCGCCCTCATTCAGAACAAGCGCTTGCTTCTTGTGAGTGCCTCTGAATGAGGGCTGTTGTCCTGCTAAAAGATGAACCGTCGCCCCAGTCTGAGGTCGAGTGCTCTGGAGCAGGTTTTCATCCAGGATGTCTCTGTACATTGGTGCATTCATCTCCCCCTCTATCCTGACTAGTCTCCCAGTTCATGCCACTGAAAAACATCCCCACAGCATGACACTGCCACCACCATGCTTCACTGTAGGGATGGTAGTGGGCTAGTGATGAGCGGTGCCTGGTTTTCTACAAATAGAACACCTGGCATTCACACCAAAGAGTTCAATCTTTGTCTCTCATAGTCTAAGAGTCCTTTAGGTGCATTTTGACAAACTCCAGGTGAGCTGCCATGTGCTTTTTACTAAGGAGTGGCTTCCATCTGGCCACTCTACCATACAGGCCTGAATGGTGGATTGCTGCAGAGATCTCATCTCTTCACAGAGGAATGCTGTAGCTTTGACATAGCGACCATAGGGTTCTTGGTCACCTCCCTGACTAGGGCCCTTCTCCCCCGATCGCTCAGTTTAGATGGATGGCCAACTCTAGGAAGAGTCCTGGTGGCTCTGAACTTCTTCCATTTACAGATGATGGAGGCCACTGTGCTCATTGGGACCTTCTAAGAAGCAGATATTTTTCTGTAACCTTCCCCAGATTTGTGCCTTGAGACAATCCTGTCTCGGAGGTCTACATACAATTCCTTGGACTTCATACTTGTTTTGTGCTCTGACATGCACTGTCAAGTGTGGGATCTTATATAGACAGGTGTATGCCTTTCAAAATCATGTCCAGTCAACTGAATTTACCACAGGTGGACTCCAATTAAGCTGTAGGAACATCTCAAGGATGATAAGTTGAAAGAGGATGCACCTGAGCTCAATTTTGAGCTTCTGGTAAAGGCTGTCAATTCTTATGTACATGTGATTGCTTAGTATTTTTTTTCAATTAAATTTGCAAAAATCTCAAAAAAACTTTTTACACGTTGTCATTATGGGGTATTGTGTGTAGAATTTTGAGGAGAAAAATGAATTTATTCCATTTTGAAATAAGGCTGTAATATAACAAAATGTGGAAAAAGTGATGTGCTGTGAATACTTTCCAGATGCACTGTATAATGATGCCTGATCACCAGTCCTTAAAATACCCTCAAAAATGTATGTGATATACACCCATCAGCCACAACATTAAATTTACCTGCTTAATATTGTGTAGGGCCCCCTCGTGCCATCATCAGCTTGGACCCATTGAGGCATGGACTCTACAAAACCTCTGAAGGTGTCCTGTGGTATCTGGCACCAAGACGTTAGCTTAGATAAAGTGAAAGGGGAGATGGGGAAAAGTATCTGCACACTATTATTTACTGTATAAGACCTCTATATAATCAAAACCTGAATAGTTGGTTAAGTAACGGGGGTGCAGCCCTACTTAACTAAATATGGATCATGAGATAAAGGGAAAGGGTAAGGAGTTGTTTTATCGGGCGCACAAAAGGAAATAATATATAATATTAATATGTAACTTTTATTAGTAATTACATAAAAAATATCCCCATGCAGGGGAAATAAACAGTGAAAAATAAGGAGTTAAAATAATTATTAAACAAGACACACATGTATAGTAAAAAGGCCGGTCCACTAATGTATTGTTGATAATATCGGGTAATTATATACCTAGATATAAGGTAGGAATATATTGATTGAGGTATTTGAAATACCTAGGCAAAAAACACAATAATAATAGAGTTTAAATATTTATCTATATATTTGCCTACTATTGGCTAATAATGCCTGATTGTATCTACAGTATATAATTGATTCCCATTCCTAATGGGTGTTATGAATAGATGGTGGTCAAAAATTAAATCTTATGCCTTGATAAAGTGAAATGTGCGCATCGGCGTCACATCGGCGTCACTGGCGGCTCCACTATGTTTGTTTTTGGGAATAATTAAATATTCCAGTTTGATATATGTGCTATGTAGTGGCGTTACTGTCTAATACGCCAATGAACAGGGGGACACTGTCTTAGACTAATAATGTGATGTGCCTCAAACCATTCCTGAACAATTTTTGCAATGGGGCAGGGTGCAATTTTTCTGCTAAAAAATGGCCACTGCTATCAGAGAATACTGTTAACATTAAGGGACATATTTAGTCTAAACAATGGTTTGGTAAGTGGTTCTTGTAAAAGTCACATCCACATGAATTGCAGGACCCAATTTTCCATGCAGAATATTGCCCAGAGCATCACACAGCATGAGTTGCCTTTTACCCATAATGCATCCTGATGTCATATCTTCCCCAGGTAAACTAAGCACATGCAACTGGCCATCCAGTGATGTAAAAGAAAATCTGACTAATCAGGCAAGGACAGAGATATTGGAATCCCGCACCAAGCTTTAACAAATACAGATAGCACCAGGAAAATATTACTTATAATATATAACTTACAGGGTAAATTTTATGCCTTTAAGTAAGTTGTAGATGCCACCCACTGATACAATTATATATGCAAAAATCCAAGGAAGAAAAAAGGGGAATCAGTTTCAAATAGCTGCACTCATGTTCCCACTAGAGATGAATAATTCTTTTAAAATCACTTCTTTATTAGGTATACATTAAAATTCAGGTATGTGAAAATGCTTGTTATTGTTTAATATTCCTTGATGTTTATGTCAATGATAATGCTAGTTATTGTTTAATATTCCAGATGTTTATATCAATGAAAATGCTGGTTATTAATTAAAATTTGAGATGTTTATATCAATGATTTCTATATACCCTCAAATTGGGTCAGATGTAGCGAAATATAAAAACAGTGGATAGTAAGAAAATAAAGAGTGATGAGGAGAAAGAAAATTGACTCTTTGATAAATCTTCCTGGACCGGAAGCGAAATGCGCCATTGGATTCTCACTAACTGCTACATATTGCTACAAGCTTCTAGTTTGTATTCCTTGTTCACGGGACTTCACTTAAAAAAAACGAATTTCCGATGATTTTAGAGCCGGCTGTAATACAATTATCATGCCTGACTTGGTGATGCTGGACTTGGATAAACACTGGGACAGGTGAAGGTGGTCACAATTTGACTCTACTATATTCGTGGGGCTACTGATCAATGTGTCATCAGTTCCACATTGGGAGCAACCACATTAGCAGCCCATTCTACCAATTCTACAAAGACCAGTAAGTGCTACACTGCTCTAAATTCTAGAGGTGATTATATCAGAATACTCACCTTGCTTCATACGGAGGACTTCAAATATATATTCATCCTACGTAAAGACCTGGAGGTCAGAGATGATGGATTAATATTTTTATCAGTTGAATTATGGTCCGGTGAGATCACTGTGTTTTTGGATGTTTTTCCATATGTTATAAAAGTATATGTGATTCCCAGCAGGGATCTTTGTTATATATATATATATATATATATATATATATATATATATATATATATATATATTAGGAATATAGCAGCTGTTTCTCTATAAATTACTCAGACTAGTCTGTATAGACTACTTATAGAGAAGTATTATTATTTGTTATTGTAACATTGTTGCTATTGCTTAATATTTTGTAAAGAGATATTTCTTAATCATATATTTGTTGTCTTGACTCTAATTTCTTCCTTGCCCAGTCACTAATTAACTTAGTATTTGAATTTGTCATTTACAAGCACAACACCACATTCTTCTTTTTCTTCTTTAGAAAGAAAATGATGTCAAATAAAGAAATATAAAAACAAGGCTGTGCGCTGTCTCTCTTTTTTAATGTATAATAAAAACCATTCATGGTGTATCTGCAGTTGCAATTGCTACATAAAGTACAGTAGTTACTCAAATTTCCTTGTATACAAAGCTTGATAATTGTTACTATTCAATGTTGCAATGTCCTGCTATTGCAATCTTGCAAATTGCTACATCTATTTGTCTTCATGTAATAATACACTAATATGTGTTAATCAAACAATTATTCTGCTTATTCAGCCTACTATATCTTGCAATAATTGAACTACCTTGCAGTGAGTGGTTGTTATGTTAATTAAACCAGAATATATGTGTATATACAGTATATCCACTATTAATCAACAAACCTTAGTTATATGTTTACACTTAAAGTAAAATAGACTTGTCATGCTATTCAGTTAATGAATGCTGCATTGGATACTTTATTTCAAAGTTTGATTTAAGCTAGCAGAGTGCAAATCAGATATCTCTCTTCCGTAGCACAAACAGTATTATGCAGCTAATACCCTTTGTATTGGGCTAAGTATTAAAGCTTGATGAGGGATAAAATTATGAGAGAAAAAGTCTTAACCAATCAGCTCCTAACTGTCATTTTTCAAACATAGCCAATAAAATGTAAGTTAGAATCTGATTGGTTGGTGATTTATATCTCACAATTTTATTTCTCATCAAGTTTTGGTACATAGGCTCCTTAATTTGTAACACTGATAGTTCCTAACTTTCTCAGACGTATGTTGTGCACAAGCCGTATAGCCTGTGCAGTCCACATGACAGTCTGTGTAAATCAGAGCCAGTTATTTCTATCGTAACTTAGGAATGTCAAAAATGGTTGTCTCACATTCACTAAGCCACTTCTCACCATAGATTATTTGTGAATAAGTGTTAAGCTGTTCAGCAGACAACTGTGTGCAGATATAGGTTTTCCCAGATCTCTGTCTCTTATGTTTAATTAACACATTGCAGGCTATCATCCCAACAGTGCCGACAATACAATAACCATGCCCACTTTAATATGCTAAATTGTCAGTCTCAGTTGTTGTATATATTCAACTGCTTCCTTAAATGAAATATTATAATATTAGGTCACCAGATATATGAAAATAAAGATTTTTTTAAAGTCTCAATGCTCTAAATCTTATCACCGGGATGTTAAAGTATTACCATTATACCATGATAACAAATGCTAAATAAGGTCCAATTCTCTAATAATGGAGTTACATTTCTTTGTTATTAATTCATGGTGTTTTCATGTATTACCACATATTTTAGCAAACACACCTAATATATAATATTTAATTTAAGGAAGAAGCTTTCAGTATTTTGTGCTACAGTAGCTCTTCTGTTGGATCAGAGCAGACAGCCAAGACTTTGCTTTCCACACACATCAATGAGCCATGGGCACCCATGTCCCTGTCATCGGTTCACTGGTTGTCTTTCCTTGGACCTCTTTTGGTAGTTAGTAACCACTGCTTCCTGGGAACATGTCACAAGAACAGCTATTTTGGAGATGCTCTAACCCAGTCCTCTAGACACCACAATTGGGCCCTTGTAAAAGTCTCTCAGATCCTTACACTTGCCCATTGTTCCTGCTTTCAACACATCAACTTTAGGAACTAGGTGTTCACTTGCTTCCTAATATATTATAACCCTTGACAGGTGTCATTGTACAGAGATAATTCACTTCACCTGTCAGTAGTTTTAATGCTATTGCTGATGGGTGTATACCTGAATGGAAAGCTTGGTTATTTACGAAATAGATGACAGCTGAAGTGAAACATAGAAACAAGAACTTGGTAGTCACTTTGTACCAAATACTGGAGGAGGAAGAAAGCATTGGTAGCTTTTTATAGATTGACCGATGTAAACAATAAGTAATTACATTTTCAGGTCTAATACTGTGGTACTATCAGAATTAATTTAATACTCTGATGATGATCCCTTTATAAGAATTTCCACATATAGGTTTGGAAGAGAGGTGGGGGGGGGGTGAAAAAGAGTGAGGACTAAATAATCAGCATAGAGAGATACTTTATGAATTTGGTGGATCTCTTCTGTGGTGAAGAACTCTATATGATTTGTCTTATAACAAATTATTTTGTTTAGCATTCAGAAGGAGTTGTTTGACTATTGGCATGAAGTAAGCAGAGTGTACAACAGTTTCAGCCAACTCTGGAATAAATAATATTTGCACATTGTTTGTACAACATTCTCAAGATCTTCAAGCTTTTCTTTAAGTTTGTCAATGTCTCTTCCATATGAAGTCAACACTTGGAGTTTGGCTGAAGAAACAAATCTAATAAAGAGAACTTGCATTGCTTTGTATTTTATGTTATAGATTTTTATGCTCCTAATTAATTAGTAATTAGAAGACTGTTATGAATATGAAGTGTGTGCATAATGAGCCAAAACTTACATGTTACTGAATGTCTAAATGGAGACATTCAAGTTTGGGGCACACTACTGATTGCTGTGGCTGATTGTAATTCAGAATGCCTCTTCCAAATTGCTGTACTTACTCACATCAGAAGTAAAAATCTTTCTCTACCCCTTATATAAGGAATCTGTTGCTGGTGGAAACATGTTCTTTGGATACACAGGTAATAATGAGACACACAGGGAGTTGCTAGTCCCAACAAATACAGTTTATTGAGAAAATTATTCAATGAATATACTTAGCTTTGTATATGTGACAGCGAGAATATCTGCCACTTGCTTCAGTTCCTGGATTCAAGTGGTTCTATTTAACATTGCAGGCTATCATCCCAACAATAAGACTGGCTGTTAACTTGAAAAATCGCAGCTTATATATGCTGCTCTCTGTAATAACTCCTGAATTAGCTTTTAAATAGTACAAAGTTCAACTAGAAACTATACATGAATACTAATAGATAGAAGGGGCAGTATTGCCTTCGTGATAGGCATATGCAATAATATAATATACAATTATTTAACTTGATTAGTCACAGGGTTATTCAATATTGACTATACTAGCAATATAAATGCTTATCTGCCTGGTCACATAGGTACCAAACAGTAATCTTTGTCCTTTCTTATGAAACACACTCTCTGTAAAAACACACTTTTGAATCAGCATCTGGTACAGTATATAAGCATATAACTCCAACTGTACCATAAAAATAGATACATTCCATTAAGGGATGAAAATTAGTTTCCCCTTCTTCCTCTTTTTTCCAGAAGGAAAAAGATAAGCTCAAAAAAGACAAAAAGGGCAAGAGGTGAAATAGAAATAGGTTTAAGAATGAAAAAAAATGTTTTAAAAGAAAAAAAGAAAGATTAAAAAAGTATTTCTAAAGTTGAGATCTCTTTGTTACAGAAAGGATTAACATTTTCACCATCAGTATATATAGATTCCTTTTAGATCTCCACAAATTCTTTAAAAAATTAACAATTAAGAAACAAATGAATCTAAAGAATGAAATTAAGGAAAGTGGCAATAATACAAAAAAATTAAAGATAAAAATATATTTAAAGGCTGTTTGTTTGAAAGCTTCAATAAAATGATGATGGATAATGAAGAACAATTGGGAAAAGTGTTGATTAAAAAAATAGAAACCTGAATTTGACTAAAAAAGAAATGATTGCATTAAAACAGTTGAGAGGTAATAAAAATGTAATATCAAACCAACTGATAAGGTGTGTGCTTGTGTACAGTGTATAAGGAAAAAATAAAATAAAGGTATATAAACTATTAAGAGGTGATCCAACTGAAAACAAAGAAAAATGTATTGCACTTATTACAAAAGTTTTGGAGGGTAATATTATTACTAAGGGTGAATATTACTTTATTAACGTATCAAAGCCATCAACCAATGTTATTTATACCCTTCCAAAAGTAACCAAATTACATAAAGACCCTGTAAATAAACCTCTGGCCAGTTCATCATTGTAAAGGGTTAACATTATAACAAGTAACCTTTTAGCTTATTGTATATTGACTTCATTCCATTGATGACATTTTTTTCATATTTTAATTTAATGTGAGGATTATTTAGGTTTCCAAAAAAGTTCAATATGTTAAATAAGAATGAATATAACATAAAGCTTGTAATTGCCACTTATTTGACAATAATTGTTTGGGGGGAATATTACAGTGCATGTTAAACCTAATCAATTGGAAACCATGGTATATAGAAAGCCCATTTATAGAAATAAGTACATTCAATCAATCAGTGAACACTACTTGATTTTGCTGAAAAGTATTCAGTTCAGCACATTTCAGAGGGTGAAAAGGAACTATACAGAGAAAGAAATAAAATATGAGTCAAGCATTCATGAAAAAAGATACAAAAATAAGCATTACTTCTCAACAATAGCTTTGCGATTTAAACTCTGCAAAAGTAAAAAAAACATGCTAATATCAACTTCTAGCATTACCTGGGAACATTCCATGTAATCTGAGCATCCACCACAAATCGTTTGCACTTATATTGTAATAAAATATTCCATGACTTGGAATGCAGAGTCCTCCTCTTTGCCAAATATGTTGTTTTGCACTATGATAGTACTGTAGGTCCCCTCCATGGTGATTTAGGCTTGAGTATTAGGTGTTGCATTGATAAAAAGGGTGTCCAAGAAGAAGGCAGGAATAAGTTTGTAGTTGATTCCAATATGCTACGTATTAGATGTCAGTCGTAATGCATATCGCTGTGTGCCCACAGTTTTGACAAAGTTTTGCCCCTGATTTAACCATTATAGAAGGAAGATTTTCTTTAGCAAGTAATGTTCTTGGAATTAAACTTTCTCCCTCATCAGAAATTACACTACTCCACCTCTACCCTTCTTTGATTTCTAAATCTGATAGATATGTGTTGGGTCCCATTTTTAATTGCAACTAGAAATTATAAAGCCTAAATTTAGAAACCACCCTCCTACATTCACTAAGATTGTATCCAAAATCTGCTTTAGTCTTGACATGGAAGACATTTAAGTATCCTACACCAATATTGCATCATCTCCCATTATTATGTGGTTTAAATTGCATACTGTTGGTGATACTGATGGTGGAGATTTTAAGTTACTACCAGCCAGTATTAAGACTAACCCTTTACCATTTAGCTTTAATGAACCCTGTTAGCCCTAAGTGAATCCATGACTCACATCTGTAATTTCTTGTCATTATTTTTCCTTTTAGTATTTGCTTTGTGTACCTCAACTGATTAAATAATTTTTCTCTATAAATTGATAATAAATCAGATTTTTTTCAAGCTTTCCAGAAACTCTTACATTATCAGAATTTGAAACAGTGCCCAATTGGTCATCTCAATTCTTTACAAAGTCATAATTTAGAGAGGAACCATATCTCACTCTCTAACTGTACAGTACTTACATTTTTTACTAGTTTTCTTTTGTAATATTCACTGTAGTGTACTGTAAATACTTGTTGGCTTGTATGCATTTTTATGTGGCCTAATTCCACAAATATATATTAACCATAGTACCACTGCTCTCAGTTTCTTACATTACAATGGATGACATTAGCCAGAAAGCAATGGTAACTACAAATGTGGACTTTGTGGGGTGCGACAAAAATGTGCTGAAATTAAGAGTTAATGATGAAAATTAAAAAAGGTATGATAGCAGGTTGCGCAAAGGGGTGAGGAAAATAGCATCAATATAATAGGCAAAAAGAGCAGATTTAAGAACTACAATTTTTATTTATTAATAATACATTATAAAATGTAATCATCATTAATTTTGTGTTATTTTATTATTTTGAAATTCTCTCTTACTACTAAATATTTTTTTTACCCCCAATACTCTCAGCAGAACCCTTATCACATCTTTGTTCCGTAGACTGTAGATTATAGGGTTTACCATAGGTGTGACAACTGTGTACAGTGTTGTAAAGACCAATTCTAGGACATTAGAGCATCCCGATGGTGGCATCATGTACACAGATACACCTGTCATATAGTAAGTGATGACAATGGTGAGGTGGGATGAGCAGGTGGAGAAGGCTTTCTTTCTTCCATCCTTAGATTTTATCTGCAAGATGACCCTGATAATTTTTATATAAGATGTCAGACAGAACATTACTGGGAAAACTCCAAATACTAATACTTCTAAACAGATGACAATATAAAACTCTTCACTGCCAGCACAGGAGATGTTAAACAGAGCTTTAGCATCACAAAAAAACTGGTGAATGGTATGTGACTGACAGAAGGACATGTGTGACACTGGGATTGTAAAAACAAATGAATTCAAGCATCCGGATATCCAGTTGCCAGTTGCAAATAAGAGACATTTTTTTGTACTTAAGATATAGTGGTAATGTAAAGGATCACATATAGCAACATATCTGTCATATGCCATAATGAGTATTAAAATATCCTCTGTAGAAGCAATAAAAACATAAAAGTACATCTGGGTGAAGCATTGTATGAAGGACAATGTATTATCTCCAGATAATAACATATACAGCAGTTTAGGGACAATAGTAGTTGTATAACATATGTCTACTAAGGCCAAGTTACAGAGAAATAGATACATGGGGGTGTGTAACTGATCATCAATATATATCACTGTTATTATAATAGCATTGATGAGCACTCCAAACATATACAGGAAGAAAAACATGCTGGTAGTTAATGTTGTGTAATCAGATATTTTAGAAAATGGAACTAAGTGAAATTCTTTAAGATCAGTCTTGTTCTCCATGTCATGTTCTGTAAATAAACATAATTATTTTTAATATCTGAACAGAGTTAGGGCTATATTTAGATAATGCTGCATTACGAATTATTGTTGAATACTTTCTAACATTGTAATTGTTCTTCCCATATTATCAAGCTCTTATGTCCAGCATCCCATTCTCTATTATTGTATTTTAACAATTAAAATATGTGTTTAATAAAAAAGTCACAAGATATATAAAATAGAGATGAGCGGTTCTGTTTTGCTGAAAACCGAACACATACAATCTTTGGGGTTCCGAGTTGGACAGAGTCCTAGCTCATATCCAGCTTGGGGTTCCAAGTAGAACATAATACCAACTCGGGTCTTCTCAACAATTTGAAATAACTCATATATAAAAACCGGATCTCACTTCTTTTATATTGCATTTAAGTCCCTCCCTCATGATTTCAGGTGCTGTGAGTTTGTCAAAATTGACTGGAGATGACATTAAATGAATATTATTGGTGTTAATAATACTATAGGAGGAAAAACACACTAGTAGTTAATGTTGTGCAATCTTATTTTTCTGAAAATTGCACTAAGTGAAATTCAGTCTGGTTCTCCATGTCATGTTCTGCAAATAAACATCAATATTAATATATGAATGATCACAGTATTAGGGTGATATTTAGAGTTAGTGCTGCATCAGAACTTATTGTTGAATAACTGTGAACATTGTAATTGTGCATGCATATTATCAAGCGCTTATATCCAGAAACCCATCCTTTATTATTTTAACAGTTAAAATGTGTTTGGTGAAGAAAAGTCAAACAATATATAAAAAGAAGATTTTGGTACCTACCAATAAATCAGTTTCTCCGATTCCACAGGGGACACTGGAGCTTAGGACACTGGAGTATAGGCAGGTGGTTGAGTATAGCTGGCACTTTAAATTTAGAAAGTGTGTTTGGTTCCTCCCCCTCTTTACCCAATCAACCACCAGAAGAGAAACTGAGCCAGGACAAACTGACAAGTAGCAGATGAGAAGTGCAGGGTGGGTGTGCAGTGTCCCTTTTGGAATCGGAGAAATGGATTTATTGGTAAGTACCAAAATTCTCTTTTCTCCTTCATCCACTAGGAGACACTTGAGCTAAGGACACTGGGGATGTACCAGAGTTTCCCCCCTGGGAGGGAGAACCTTGAGGCACTAGCAAAACATGGCATCCAAAACTGAAGTCAGAAGCCACAAAAGCATCAAACTGGTAAAACCAAACCAAGGTATGTACTATGGACCAAGTGGCGACATGGCAAAGTTGCAATGTAGAGGTGCCTTTACATGCAGTCCAAGATATACCAACTGAATGATTGGAGTGATCTGAAATAGCAGCAGGTGGAGGTCTATTGTTGGCAAGATAATCTTGACGGATAGCCAGGCAAATCCATGTGGCCAACGTCTGCTTGAAAACAGGCCGACCACACTGGGCAACATTGTAAAGCACAAATAAGGCATCTGACTTGCACAACACTGCCATACAAGCCACATAAATGTGTAGGGCTCAAACCACAAAGAAGTAGGAAATCCAGATTCATCTGAAAAGGACATACCACAATTGGCTGGTTAATGTGGCATTCCAAAACCACCTTGGGAAGGAAGGTCTGCTTCATATGGAGCTCTGCTTGATCATCATGGAAAACAAGGTATAGCGACCAACAAGACAAAGCTCCAAGCTCTGAAACTCAACAAGCTGAAGCTAAAGGAGGACCATCTTCCAAGACAGGCAATTAACATCTACCTCTTCCAAGGGTTAAAAAATGACGACTGCATAAAAGACAAAACCAAATGAACCAGCAGGAAAACCTTTGCCCTTACACTAAGCCACATAAGAGTGCCATATACAATGGTAGTGAGCTGCTGTAACAGACTTATAGGCACAGAACATGGTGGGATTCACCAACTATGCAATACCTTTGCATCTCAGGATTGCAGCCTCAACAGCCACACCAATAAATGCAGTTGTAGCGAGTTGGAGAAGACAAATTGACTTTGCTGTAAGAGATCTGGTTGAAGTGGCAATGGCCACAAATCATGTGCAAGTAGCATCTGAGGATCCAAGAACCATGCCTGCCATAGCCAACCTGGTGCTACCAGAATGACAGAGGCAGACTCATGCTTGAAGCACTTGAGAATCCACAGAAGAAGGAGAAAAGGTGGAAACAGATATGCTAGAGTGTATAAACAGGGTATAGTCAGAGCATCTATGGTTTCCGCTGCTGGATCCTGGGTTCCGAAGCAGTACCTGGCCAGTTGATGGTTGATGTGGAAAGGGGACCTTGGACCGAACACCCTGAAAATATATATAATGGGTGGTGCTACCTGTGGAAACTATTGTTGAAAACACACAATGAAGAATTACAGATGCACAACTCCAACATTACTCATTATATATAATAATACATTTTGCAATAGAATTTTGCAAATAATAAAAGAGGTTTTCGCATAATCATGGCCATAGCAACCAACCATGATTAAGCTACTGGTGAAATGTGCGTCAGGTTAGGGAGGATATGCTGCTTGTGTCTCCCTTTTTCAATTGACTGTGTGTTGCTATGCTGTAAAATAAGAATATCATATATAAAGTATCTATTACCTATTAGTGACTGGACCTAGCGGGCTATGCTTTACACTTGATAGTGGATGCTGAAGGCAGTTAACACTACTTGGTGCGCCACGAGCTAGGCCACAGATGCTCAACTCCAATATTACACATTATCTATAATAATACATTTTGCAATATAATTTTGCAAATAATAAAAGAGGTTTTTGCATAATCATGGCCATAGTTATGGGCCTACCCTCCGGGCCCAGGTAACCTCTGAGGGTAGGTCCCTAACATTTACACTTCACCTTTCCTTATTAGAGTGATGCCCTGGGGTGGCTCAACTGGGTTGATTTGGGGGTGTCCTGTGCTCTGGATTTCAACCTCAGTATGTTAGGGACCTACCCTCAGAGGTTACCTGGGTGCATTGGGTAGGCCCATACCCATGGCCATGATTATGCCAAAACCTCTTTTATTATTTGTAAAATTATATTGCAAAATGTATTAATATATACTGTATAATGAGTAATGTTGGAGTTGTGCATCTGTAATTCTTCTTTGTGTGTTTTCAACAATAGTCTCCACAGGTAGCCCCTCCCATTATATATATTTTCAGGGTGTGCAATCTAGTGCTCCCTTTCCACATATTCTATTTAGTATGCTCCTATTCACACCTGAAGGCATGAGATGCCTTCAATCTAGGCTAGCAACCCTTCCCACCTGTCCCTTATTGGTTTTAAGCAGGGATCTGGCATTATGACTGCACTTTAGTAAGAGGAACAATCTAGATAAGTCCTAAAAATTTTTTATACTGTAGTGCAGCTATGGGTTGATTTTTGGGGCATGGGTTTCCTGGATTGCTTTGGTTGGGCTGCTTCAGGGCATCATACTATATACACACTTTTCCTTTCTTGCACTTTTAGCACTTCCATTGTTTGTTTAATATATATATGTATTATTTTCACATCTTTATTATTCACTTTACTATATGCAGCAGCAGCTGCTCTTATCTATCCTACATCTTTTTACACGTCACCTCTCCTTATTAGAGTGATGCCCTGAGGTGGCTCAGCTGGGCTGGTTTGGGAGTGTCCTGCGCTCTGGATTTCAACCCCAGTATGTTAGAGACCTACCCTCAGAGGTTACCTGGGCATGGTGGGTAGGCCCATAACTATGGCCATGATTATGCCAAAACCTCTTTTATTATTTGCAAAATTCTATTGCAAAATGTATTATTATATATAATGAGTAATATTGGAGTTGAGCATCTGTGACCTAGCTCGTGGTGCACCAAGTAGTGTTATCTGCCATCAGCATCCACTATCAAGTGGTAAGCATAGACTGCTAGGTCCAGTCACTAATAGGTAATAGATTCTTTATATATGATATTCCTATTTTACAGCATAGCAACACACAGTCCATTGAAACAGGGAGACATGAGTAGCATGTCCTCCCTAACCTGATGCACATTTCGCCAGTAGCTTAATCATGGTTGGTTCCTGTGATTAAGCTACTGGCGAAATGCGCAGGAAATATCACTAATATCTCCTGTTTACCTTTCAGCCCCAATCTGCCCGGCTGTCCTCATACACTTGTATGGGGATCTAAATTCATCAAGCTCAGAAAATACATTTTTTTTTTCAAAGTCTGACTGTGGAAACATTTGCATCTTCAGGTGGCATTTATTCCCTCCGGTTGGGTATGAAATCTGGTGGTCGGAGTGCCACTGGTCAGAATACTGACAGGGGCATCACAACAGTCAGAATCCCAATACCCATAAGGCAATAGGGTAAGACTAACTGTTACTCCTACCCCAAACCCTCCCTCCCTGGTGCCCTACCCTAACCTCCCCCCTAGTGCCTAAACCTAACATCCCCCTCCCCGCACCTTAAACCTTACCCTCCCCCCTAGTGCCTAAGCCTTACCACCCCCTAATGCCTGACCCAAACCCCACACCCCAACCCTGCCCCTAATGCCCGATACTTACATTTGGGATGCCAGTGGTTGGGATTCTGGTGCCAGGATCTTGAAAATGTTGGGATTTCAGTGCTGGTATTTTGCCTATCAGCACCCCACATGGTGGGATGCTGACTATATCCCGTTACCGCACCTTGCTTCTTTCCTGTGGGAAGGAGTCCCAGGTTGCAAAGAGGGATCCATTTAGATCCATGGTCCACTGCCGGGCTCCTTCCACATGATGCTGGGGCGGCTTTGTGCTCCAGCAGTGCTAATTTTCATCACTACTAAAGTGGTGAAGGAATTTGTGGGGACAGCTGATCATTGGATCAGCTGTTTCCACACTGGAGCAATGTTGTATTGCTATGACACTCGCTGGGTCACAGAATGTTAATTATCAGGGACTGGACAGTCAAAAATAATTAACATAATGGATAGGCCCCTTAGTAATCAGTTTATATCTATCTCCTTATACTTTCCAACAATTTTCTCTTTCTCCATGTACTGTACACTCCCCACAAACCCACAAAGGGAGAGTAGCCAGTTCTTTGTTTATATGGTGTCAGGTGAATGTTGTTTCTATAAAAGCACCATTAAATGATCATGAATAGAATATCTTCTATTCCACAGAGCTCTGTTTCTATTATATCAATGAAATGGTGCTGTCTATAACAAATAGTGAAGCACCATTAAATAATTATGAATAGAATAGATTCTTATCTGCAGTGGTTTTAATAGAAAACACAGTGAAATAGAACAGAAAACACTGCAAAACAGAGAACTCAATGGTGGGTTGTCATTTGCATACCGCCGGGATCCATGTAGATTTCACTTTAAACATTATTATTATTATTATTATTATTATTATTATTATCAGTTATTTATATAGTGCAAACATATTCCGCAGTACTTTTACAGAGAATATTCGGCTATTCGCATCAGTCCCTGCACACACACATACACACTAGGGTTAATTTTTTTTGGGAATAACCTACCTGCATATTTTTGGAGTGTGGAAAGAAACCTGAGCACCCGGAGGAAACCCACACAAGCACAGGGAGAATATACAAACTCCATACAGTTAGGGCCATAGTGGAAAACATCAATACCGACCTTTAGTAAATGATGTCATAGACACCTTTGATCGTGGTTTCTGGTAGTTTGTAAATTACACCAAAACTACTACTTAGTAAATTGTATAAAATATACTATATATATATATATATATATAAAATGCTTAAGCTATAAGTAAATGTGCAGCAGGGTGGTGATCTTATAGAAATGGCAAGGAAGGTTATAGTGGGAATATTATTAGCTCAGTTTTTAAAATATTGAGATTGAGGTGAAAAAATGCTTGAAAGACTTAAGGTAATGAGGACCAACACCGAGGGTGAGCAGATGGCTAAATTTGGGCATCACCTGCCTAGAAGTAATACTGAATTCAAGAGGAATTTATTCATTTTCTAAGAGCAGTGGTAAAAATAGAGAGAACCAGAGGGCCCAGGACTGAGTTTTGTGGTTCTCCAACTAGAGGAAGCAGATGCAGAGGAATTACCACTTAAAGTGATCTAATGTGTACAGAAGGATGAGAACCAGGATTAGAAACCTGTTAAGACCTTATTGATTATAATCACATTTGTGTGAGAAGCGAATGGTCATCCGTCCCAAATGCAGTAAGAGAATAAGAAAGCAGTAATGGCCTTTAGATTCCGTTCCAGATCTTATGAATCGTGTCCTTGAAGCAAAGAGCAAGAATTTGGGCATTGATGTTGTCACAGAGGCTGATAAGGGACATAAAATTATTATGAAGTTGTTCGAAGTTAGAAGCCTGAGTGGAGATGAAAGAGTAGAAGTGTGTTTTGTGGTGATCAAGGCATTTGGGCAGTAGTGATAGAGAGCTGTAAATAAATCACTGTTAGATGAACAATTTGTTAAACATTGTAGGTTTTGAGCATAATACAGTATTAAGAGACTACGGTAAATAAACTAATGAAGAAAAGAAATAAAAAAAGAAGATAAAAGTGTGAGGTTGAGTTGAGCATTTGCCTGTTAGCGGATGTATTTCCTCAGTTTTTGCATCATGCATGCATCAAAACTAAACGCAGGGTGCACAGTAATGTGCATTTTAATTGAATCTACATTTTTGACTAAAGGAGGGGTAACTGGCCTGTAATGAGGGCATTCGCACATGGGCCAAGATCAGTGAGGGACTGTCAATTGTCTATGCCTGTTTCCAGACATACTGTATAATTTCCACCGAGTACAGATGCAAATGTACACTGATAATTTTGACTAGCAGCAAACAAAGTGTACACATAGTAGGTGGCACACAACAAGATGCCTAACACTCTATATACGGGAAGCACAGATGGTGTAATGGTTAGCATTACTGCTTCACAGCACTGAGGTCGTGGGTCCGATTCCCACTACAGCCCTAACTGTGTGGAGCTTGTATATTCTCCCTGTGCTTGCGTGGGTTTCCTCCAGGTACTCCGGTTTCCTCCCACAGTCCAAAAATATACCGGTAGGTTAATTGTATCCCAACAAAATGAACCATAATGTGTCTGCTGTGTGCATGGGATAGGTAATATAGATTGTAAGCTCCGCTGGGGCAGAGACTGATGTGAATGGCCAAATATTCTCTGTAAAGTGCAGCGGAATATCTATGTGCTATATAAATAACTGGTAATAAATAAATAATAAATAAATAATACTGTGCCTGCTTCAGAGTTTTATGCTAATGCAAATGTACCTAAAATCTGCTAATGTATCAGCTGGCATAATTTGAACTGAGACACCCAACGGAGTACTCGCAGCTGCCCGCAACCGTCACATTGGATGCAGATCCTAAAAACATTGACTCCTCGAATGAGTCTATGGTCAATCAGAAGGGCTGAGACATCGGAGCCTTGTTCACTGCATGCACAATTGCAGACGCTAGCTAGTACATGGCCAGGAAACAACATTAACATGCCCTCATTTCAGTTTCTTCCTGTCAATCAATTGCAAATGGATCCTCACAGTAAGCTTGATTGCAATTCATTCACTGCACGTACATAATGTGGCTATGATGAATGCGTAGAACACCGACAATCGTTCAACTGCATGAACATTGGAATAGCTTTTTACTCTGAATTAGGCCCATAGACATTTGTTTCAGGTACTGTACACATTTCAAAACCACTTACACCTAATTCCTGTCCAACAAAATTCATAACGTTACTTTGTCCTGGTCTGTGAGATAGAAGAGCAATGTTAGGGGGTAGCAGAAGTAGACTGTTTCTGGTTGTATTTAGATGTGGATCACTGTTTGTTCTACTGTGTTGTTATTTTCCTTGCATATTATAAGGAATAATACACCTCCGATGGTAAGTTATTAGGGCTTCTAGTCATTCTGACATTTAATGACCTTTACATTGCAGGCGACAACCCTTTGCCTTTATATGGTGACATAACTCCCTAGTAACTTCTAATATCCTTAATATTTTTAGCTGGTAGGGCATTATCACATATACTGTAGAGTGAGATGCATAAAAACTCTGAAAGAGATAAAGTGGGGAAGACACATACAGTACAACTAATCAGCTTCTAATTGTCATTTTAAAGACTGTGCTACATAAATGATAGCTAGTAGCTGATTGGCTGCTATGGGAAACTTTTCCACTTTATCTCTCTCTAATGATTGATGCATTTCCACTATATACTAAAAAATAGAGGTATAATAATAAAAGACAATGGAGGAATATATTGTATGCTACAGTTTCTGCCTACATTTATTCAGTAGCCCCTCCGCACTCACACCAGTGACTTATGTTTCATGCACAAATCATCAATGACAAACAGACAAATAATTGCAATTTTAGAATCTTGTTGAAATTGTTCTGAAAGTAGGAGTCACAAACCTACCATGTATGACCATGTATGAGTTATCTGACCATGTATGACCATGTATGAACATCTATGACCATGTATGACCATGTATGACCATGTATGAGTCATCTGACCAGTTTCTTTATGAATCTTTGACTGTTTTGCTTTATTATAGAATAAAATGTTTTGCTTTACCTAAATACTGTAGACCCAACCTGAAATGAGAGAATAATTTGTGTCCAATAGACTAACTACAATGTAAACTCACAAAACTAAATTTGTTTTAAAAAATATATCACATCATCTGAAATATAGGTTATTTACAGGAGCACCATACAGTATATTTTACTTTGGCAATAAAAGATCATAACTCACCACCAGATCAGCATTAAACAGAGCACAGGGATGGAAGGAATGTTACTTATAATGTGTGAGTCCCTGTGCAATGAGTCATTAATTTTATTTTGAGTTTACTATAGGGACTAACAGACATTTATGGAATTACATCAGCCATATACTGTGCTCTTGGGTTTTGATTACAATTTTTTTGAATTTATCTTCTCTCTTTCTCTACATTGGGGATTTTCAGTTTTTTAAGGGGAACTGTATAGTTTAGTTGGAAAATGCTTATGTATGAAAATGGAGAATTTTGATTTTGTCAAAATATTGCTAAATATTTACATACAACAAACTTTCCCATACAGAAACTGTAAGATTGTCCAGTGTACTGTAGATGTCTTTTTGTGTAATACTTTTAATGGTTAGATTTGTTGTTCTCTAAATGACAGATATGTCCTTATACACGCTAGGGGGTATATTTACTAAAGTGAGAGTTTTTAGAAGTGGAGATGTTGCCCATAGCAACCAATCAGATTCTATTGAACTTACACCTTCTAGAAGATAAAAGCTAGAATCTGATTGGTTTTCTATGGGCAACATCTCCACTTATACCCCCTAGTGTTTATATGCCATATGGCATGAGATACCTGTAGTGACTGAGAGGAGTAGTGTACCATATTTTTAATTACATTGTTCCTTTTATTCACATTGAGGTGCAGCAAAACACCATTCACAGTGTATTACAGATGCTGAACTGTAAATGTAACCACACAGGAATTAGTTGTACGATCTGCACAACCAACGATATCACTGAACGGTTTCCCTTGAACTTTTTGTAGTGCAGGATAAACGGTATTGGGTGTACACACTGACAGATATCTATGATGGATATCTTTCAGTGAAGTCATCCTGCAACATCTCTGAACTTTTAAATCATGATGAAATCACCAAGTAGGCCTGAATGTATTGACGACCATAGATATCGTTATCATCCATGCGGAAACACATTGTTGGTCATTCATTGGTCATTCACTGCATAAAAATATCAACAATTTAACTATGAACGATATTGTTATCGTTCATAAATATTGAACCGTGTGTATGCACCTTTACACAGATTCAGAATCACTGTCGCTCCTCAAATTGATCAGTGTATACCAGCAATGTAGATTTGTTGCTCCCAGTTGTTTGATTTATGTGATAACATGCGTATTTTGGTCAAGAAAAATATTCTGCATGTAGGGGCATCTTTAGAGAAGTTGAACACCTACCCAACTTGGGACGGTATACAATTAGCCCTGAACAATGTTCAGGCGCTAATGTATCCCCTGGGGTTATCCATTTAGCCTTTTTTTCTGAGACCTGATGTGTCCCAAAAAATGTATCCCCGAAATGTGCCGTTTTTCTGCCAGCGTAATGGCAAAACACATAGGTCCTTGAACTAATCATGGATCCTATGTGTTTATGGGCAAATTATCTTATTTGGTCATCTGAACATATAGGATAGGGTGAGAAAAAAAATTGTCAAAAAATGGAGATTATCTGCAAAAAAATCCCAATTTTTTGCTCCAGAGAAATATTGGGGCTAATTGGATACTGCCCTTGGCCTCTTACTGATTGAATACAATTTCCCCAGGCCAATGTGAATGAGCTCATGGTGTTATTATGGTGTTATTATATAATTTTGTTATTATAATGGTGTTATTATGGTGTTATTATATAATTTTAAATTCCAGTCTACTTTTACTAAAAGGCCATCATTTTTCTTATAAATTATTACATACTACCGTGTCCTTTTTGTTTTATATTGATCAGGAAATTAGAGACTATCAGTACTCTTTTCATTACTGTACATGTGACTTAATCAATGAAACATAGCTGGACAAAATAAACCTTATTGGTACAAATGTCATCGTATTGAATATATAATATATGATTATGCTTGAACCCCAGGACGCCAAAGTACCCACAAAAACATGTGTGTTATACACCCATAACATTAAACTTTACCTGCCTAATATTATGTAGGGCCCTCTCGTGCCATCATCAGCTCTGACCCATAGAGGCATGGACTCTACAAAAACTCTGAAGGTGTCCTGTGGTATCTGGCACCAAGACGTTAGCAGCAGATACTTTAATTCCTGTAAGCTGAGAGGTGGGGCCTCCATGGCCTGGACTTGTTTTTACAGTGCATTCAACAGATGCTCGATCAGATTGCGGTCTTCAAAATTTGGAGGACAAGTCAACACTTTGAACTCTTTGTGATATGCCTCAAACCATTCCTGAACTATTTTGTAGTGTGGAAGGACACATTAAACTGCTGAAAAATGGCCACTGTGATCAGGGGAAACCACTTCCATAAGGGATGTACTTGGTTTGTTTAAGTAGGTGGAATGTGTCAAAGTAAATCCACATGCATGCAAGGACTCAAAGTTTCCCAGCAGAACATAGCCCAGAGCATCACACTGCCTCCATCAGCTTGCCTTCTTCCCATAGTGCATCCTAGTTCCCTTTCATCCCTAGGTAAATGAAGCACATGCAACTGGTCATCCAGTGATGTAAAATAAAACCTAATTAATCTGACCATGCCACCTTCTTCCATTGCTCCATAGTGCAGTTCCGATGCTCAAGTGCACATTTTAGGCACTATTAGCAATGGACAAGATCAGTATGGGCATTCTTCCTGGTCTGCAGGGCCATATATGTAGCAAGCAGTGATGCACTATGTGTTCTGACACCTTTTTATCATAGCAAACATTAACTTTTTTAGCATTTTGTGCTACAGTAGCTCTTCTGAGGGATTAGAGTAGACAGACTAGCCTTCGCTTTCGATGCACATCACTAAGCCCTGGACACCTATTTTCCTGTCATCAGTTCATTGGTTGTCTTTCTTGGACCTTTTTTGGTATTTAGTAAGCACTGCATACTGGGAACATCTTTCAACAACAGCTATTTTGGAGATCCTCTGACCCAGTCCTCTAGCCCTCACAATTTGGCTATTGTAAAAGTCTCTCAGATCCCTACGTTTACCAATTTTTCCTGCTCCCAACACATCAACTTCAAGAACTTAGGGACTGATTCAGAGATGGACGGATTTGCAGAGCTGCACACAAGTGGCATACAAATAAATATATCTCAGATGCAAATGCAGAAGGAGGTGTCAGACACCTCCGTGCTGCATTTGCGATCCCAACACTATGACAATGTCACAGGCTGGGATCATCATTGGAACCATGCAAACCGATGGTTGTTCCTTTGGTCAGGCTGCTGGAGCTGAAGCTGGTGCTGGTCACATAAAAGACATGGAATCTGCATCCACCGATGCATGCACTGGCCTTGTCCCTCCCGGAAAACAGGGTGACATGTCCCCATTTCCAGGAATGGTAACCAGCCATACCCCTGGTCTGGAAACCCTGGAAACATCATAGATGTACAGTGATCATTGGATGATTATACAAATATGAATCAGGCACTAAGTGTTAACTTGCCACCTAATATATTCTAAACCTTGACATGTACCATTGTACTGAGATAATTCACTTGACCTGTCAGTGGTTTTAATATTATGGCTAATGGGTGTATATGGAAACATTGGTTATTTCAGAAATAGATGGCTACAGAAGTGAAACATGGAAACAAATACTTGGTAGTCACTTTTTCCCAAATGCTGGAGTAGGAAGAAAGCATTGGTAACTCTCTATAGATTGACAGATGTGAATTACATTTTTAGGCCCAATACTGTGGTATTATCATAATTTATATTATACTCTGATTAAGATCCTTACAGTATGTATGAATTTACACAAATAGGTTTGGAAGAAAGGTCAGGGGGTGCAATAGGCTGAGGACTAAATCATCAGTATAGAAAGATACTTTATAAACATGGTGGATCTCTTTTGTGTGAAGAACTCTATATAATTTGTCTAATAATACATTATTTTGTTTAGCATTCAGAAGGATTTTTCATGTACTTCCAGACATACTTGATGATATTGAAATCAGTGCTCTCTGAGGGCCTAATCATCACTCCCAGGACTCCATGTTATTCTTTACACTGAAGATAGTTCTTAATGACATTGGCTATATGTTTGGGGTCGTTGTCCTGCTGCAGAATAAATTTGTAGCCAACCAGATGCCTCCCTGATAGTATTGCACAATGGATAAGTACCAGTCTGTAATTCTCAACATTGCAGACGGAATTAATCCTGACAAAATCTCCAACTCTATTTGCTGAACTGCAGCCCCTAACTTGCAAGGAACCTCCACCACAGTGGCGTCCCTTCCCGTGGTGGCACCTGGTGCGGGGAGGGACGTGGCATTGTGGGACAGGGGCGTGGCCTCGTGGGAGGGGGGCATGGCCTCACGGCCTGAACCCTGGTGGTCCCATTCTTGCTACTGGAGGGGTGCAGGAGGTGCCTTGTTGAAGTGCCGGCTCCATTACAATGTCAGGAGCCGAGTGCTTCACTTAATGCTACAGTGCAGGACTCATCGGACGTCATCATGAATACAAAAATTCCAGATGACAGGGCCAGGAGGCCTTGAAATGTTGATTTTGCAGTAAAAATCTTTTTTCTAAAATTCTGGAGTGACGCTGCGTGTTTGTCACGTTTAGTGACTTTGCACTTGGTTTGTATATATACTGTATATATATATATATATATATAGAAATTGTGATAGGATCATTGGTAAAGTGGTCTGTGGCAGGTACATTTGTCCCAGATTCCTGTCTTATGTGTTTTTAACCTCCAGGAGAAAGTCTGCAGTGTAGCAGGCTTGAGTCTCGGCTTTTTGAAAAGCCGGTTTGGGACCTGGGGGTTGTGGGTGAGAGGAGAGGGAGGGCTCCACCCACGGCCACTCCAGGTTTTGGTTCTCACAGCCTGGTAACAGGTTGTTAGGGTTTCCACCTGAGAGTGGCCAATATAAGCCTAGTGTGTTGAGGGCTGATTGTCTCACTTGGGAGAGCAGACAGGGAGTTTGCTCAGAGACACTTGAAAACCTAACTGTAAGTGTTGTGCTGTGCCCTTGTTGCTGGTGAGGGCATTAGGCCCTGCCAGGTTCTGGTAGTGAGGGAACTACCTGTGAAGTTAGTGCCCCGACAGGGCTAGGATTTATGTTTATGTTTTCTTTATGTTTGTTTCTGACATTGTACAATAAAGACTGGCGCCGACCAGCTTGTACTTGCATCCAGACTGGTGTGCTGCTTCCCTGCTGCTGTGTGTGTGTGTAAGGAAGGAGTCCTCTACCCAGGAGAGGGACCCCCTAACCTAACTGTGTCACAATATGGTGGAGAATGCGGGCAACCGCACACACTGAAGTTGCAGCAAGAGGAAAACTTTCTGTTTAAAAATTAAAGGGACAGACACCCAATTTGTGAGTGTGGAAATAACACTGTGTCCTTGGAGTCCCATAGAGGAGGCGTCAGCCAATGCTCAGAGAGGCAAGGTTCAGCTTCCAAACTACACCCCAGGACAAAATGGAGGACATGATTAAGGCCTTGCTCCAAGCTACAGCAGCTCAGCAGGAATCTACCAGAGCTCAGCAGGAATCTACCAGAGCTCAGCAGGAGACTAACAGACTTCAACAGGTAGCCATTGAGGAAACCCGCCAGGCCTTAGCGGAAAACAGCCAGGTCATAAGAGAGGTGGTACAGCACCTGGTCGCCCAGCCCAGAGAGGTTAATACTGGTCCTCCCACCACCACTCACTCCATATGAGCCAGTCACTTCCTCCAAAAGATGACTTCGGGCGATGATGTGGAGGCCTATCTCACCACATTTGAAAGAACAGCCGAAAGGGAGAGTTGGCCCCAGGAGCAGTGGGCAAGTCTGGTGGCACCTTTTTTGTCTGGGGAGCCACAAAAAGCATACTTCGACTTATGCCTGGCTGATGCCAAGGACTATAAAAAACTAAAACAGGAGATCCTAACTCGCTTGGGAGTCACCACCTTTGTTCGTGCCCAACGGGTCCACCGCTGGGAGTTCCATAGGGACAAGCCACCACGTTCACAGATGCATGACCTCATCCATCTGTCCTCAAAATGGCTACAGCCCGAGACGCTGACGGGACCACAGATCGTGGAAAGGGTCATGATGTACCGGTACCTGCGATCATTACCTGTGACTCTGCGCAAGTGGGTGAGCCATGCAGACTCTAAGTCCGCGGACCAGTTGGTCGAGCTGGTGGAGAGGTACGTGGCGGCTGAGGAGCTGATGAGTATGTCCCACCGAGCCCCGATGGCGCAAAGGCGAACTCCCACAGACACTGGTAAGACTATTCCAGGGGAGAAGGGGGCTGGGCGGTGGAATGTACCTAAGACTGAGGGTGTAGAACCTGGAGACAGGCCTGCCAGGCCAGGAAGGTTCTTGCCCCATAAACGACTAGACATTATTATGACTCAGTGTTTCTGATGTGGTGGCTTCGGCCATATTGCCGCTAATTGTTCACTTACAACTGAACCTATGCAATGTGATACTGCTCATGTCTACCGCAGGGGGTCTTTCTTTGCACAGACAGCCTGTACGGCTGACCGGCAGGCTGAGACTGATAAGCACATGTGAGTACTCACTGTAGATGGCAACCGAGTAGAGGCACTGTTAGACTCTGGTAGCTTGGTGACACTTATAAAAGCTGAGCTGGTGAACCCCTTGAGGCATACAGGGAAAACTGTTGGTGTGACCTGCATACATGGGGATACTCGATATTATGTTACGGCTGAGGTGAACATCGAGACAACATGTGGCTCTGCTATAGTTTCTGTGGGTTTGGTGCATGGTCTGGTGTATGATGCAATATTGGGGAGAGACTTTCCTCACTTCTGGAAGTTGTGGGAAAGCCATTTTGTTCCAGAGGTGAACAACCCCCATCCATTTGAGAAGGTTGTCGATGTAGTGGAGGAGGGAGTTTCTTCTGAGTCAGAGTTATTCCCTTTTTCTACTATGGTTGGCAAACTAGAGAATGCGGAACGTGATGGTGGCCCGCCAACTGATGTGCCTCCCATTGAGGTGGGAAGTGTTGTTGGGCCAGGTGATCGTCTGCCTGATTTAGAGGTCAGAAGAGAGGTCTTTGCCGTGGAGCAGTTGAATGACCCTACTTTGGTAAAAGCCAGGGAGAATGTAAAAGTAGTTGATGGTAAACCCGTAGACCCTGATAGTCCTTTGTCCTATCCCCACATGGCAATGTGTCAGGATTTGTTATATCAGGTGACTAAGAAGGGGGAAGATATTGTGGAACAACTAATAGTTCCCAAAGCATACAGAAGAACAGTGTTGGATCTGGCCCAAGGTCATATAATGGCAGGCCATCTAGGGGTAGAGAAAACCACTGAGCGAATAATGCAGAGGTTTTTCTTTCCCGGGCTTCATAAGGAGGTGTCTGACTTTTGCGCATCCTGCCCTGAGTGTCAGTATCATGCTCCCAGGCCACATTTTAAGGGTCCACTAGTTCCATTGCCTATTATAGAGGTGCCGTTTGAAAGAATAGCAATGGATTTGGTTGGACCCTTAATGAAGTCTGCCAGGGGACACCAGTATATTCTGGTCATAATGGATTACGCTACCAGGTACCCGGAAGCGATCCCGTTGCGCAATACGTCAACCAAGACCATTGCCAGAGAGCTAGTTCATGTCTTTAGCAGGCTGGGTATACCCAAGGAGATACTAACTGACCAGGGTACACCGTTTATGTCAAAAGTCATGAAGCCTGTTCAAAATTGAACAGTTAAGAACTTTGGTTTATCACCCCCAAACCGATGGGCTGGTCGAGAGGTTTAACAAGACGTTAAAACACATGCTTAGGAAAGTGGTCGACAAAGATGGTAGGGATTGGGATTACTTATTGCCATATTTATTGTTGGCCATAAGAGAAGTTCCCCAGTCCTCCACCGGGTTTTCACCCTTCGACTTGTATGGGAGACACCCAAGGGGGTTACTAGACATTGCCAAAGAGACATGGGAGGGGCAGTCTAGTCCTTACAAAACCGTGATTGAGTATGTTTCTCAAATGCAGGAGAGAATTGCTGTGGTAGTGCCGATAGTGAGAGAGCACCTGGAACAGGCTCAACAGACACAGCAGAGGGTATACAACCGCAATGCTCGGTTACGCAGCTTTGCTCCTGGGGACAGAGTGTTAGTATTGGTTCCCACAGTGGAAAATAAACTTTTGGCTAAATGGCAAGGGCCCTTTGAAATCTTAGAAAGAGTGGGGCAGGTCAATTGCAAAGTTTACCAGCTGGGGAAAAGAAAGCCGGAACAGATATACCATATAAGTCTGTTAAAGCCCGGGAAAGATAGAACGGCACTATCGGCCGTCCGAGCCCCTCCAGTAAATCTAGGGCCCTTAGTTCCCGAAGTGACAGTGGCAAAAACCCTGTCGGCAATTCAACAACAAGAGGTCAAGGAGTTTCTGATCAGAAATAGGGTGCTGTTCTCTGACGTACCCGGGAAAACCTCGGTCATTAAACATGACATCATCACTGACCCAGGGGTTAAAGTTAATCTAAAGCCCTATAGGTTGCCAGAAGCACAAAGAGAATCGGTGTCGAAAGAAATTAAAAATATGCTAGAGTTAGGGGTTATTGAAGAATCACATAGTGAATGGTCAAGTCCCATTGTGTTGATTCCAAAGCCCGACGGGAGTGTGCGTTTCTGCAATGACTTCCGAAAGTTGAACAGTGTTTCAAAATTCGATGCCTACCCGATGCCAAGAGTGGATGAGTTGATTGAGAGACTAGGGACGGCAAGGTATTTAACCACTCTTGACCTAACCAAAGGGTATTGGCAAGTACCGTTAACCGAGAGCGCCAAACAAAAGACAGCTTTTTCAGCGCCAGAGGGCTACATGGGGCACCTGCTACCTTCCAAAGAATGATGGACAGGATTCTAAGGCCCCATAGATGGTATGCGGCTGCTTATCTGGATGACATGGTCATTCATAGTCCTGAATGGCAGTCTCACTTACCCATGGTACAAGCAGTTTTGGACTCCATCTATAAGGCAGGCTTGACAGCCAACCCAAAAAAGTGTTGTCTAGGCATGGAGGAAGTAAAATATCTGGGATACACCATTGGCAGAGGCCTGATAAAGCCTCAGCTCAATAAAGTTGATGCCATACAAAACTGGCCAAGGCATCTGAATAAGAAGCAGGTGAGAGCCTTCTTGGGAATTACGGGGTACTACAGGAGGTTTATACCCAACTTTGCCACCATGGCAGTCCCACTGACTGACCTGACCAAAGGCAAACAAAAAGTCATGGTAGAATGGAGTCCTGAGGCGGAGAAAGCTTTTCAGAAGTTGAAAGTAGCGTTGTGTTCCCAACCAGTCCTGATGACTCCTAATTTTGACAGGGAATTCATAGTACAAACCGATGCATCAGAAGTAGGTATAGGAGCGGTCCTGTCCCAGAACAAGGAGGGTGAGGAACACCCTATTTTCTATCTAAGCAGAAAGTTGAATGTACATGAGAGAAACTATGCCACAGTGGAGAAGGAGGCATTGGCCATAAAGTGGGCGTTAGAGGCTCTCAGGTACTACATGGTTGGAAGAAAGTTCAAATTGATCACTGACCATGCCCCTTTGAAGTGGATGTCTGAAAATAAAGACAGTAATGCGAGAATTACAAGATGGTTCTTGGCGTTACAAACTTTTAAATTTTCAATGGAACACAGGCCAGGAAGCCAGCTGGCCAATGCTGATGCGTTGTCACGAGTTCATGGTTTGGGGGCTTCAGTTGTTCCACCCCAGAGGTCGAAACAAAGGGGGGGGATATGTGATAGGATCATTGGTAAAGTGGTCTGTGGCAGGTACATTTGACCCAGATTCCTGTCTTATGTGTTTTAAACCTCCAGGAGAAAGTCTGCAGTGTAGCAGGCTTGAGTCTCGGCTTTTTGAAAAGCCGGTTTGGGACCTGAGGGTTGTGGGTGAGAGGAGAGGGAGGGCTCCACCCACGGCCACTCCAGGTTTTGGTTCTCGCAGCCTGGTAACAGGTTGTTAGGGTTTCCACCTGAGAGTGGCCAATATAAGCCTAGTGTGTTGATGGCTGATTGTCTCACCTGGGAGAGCAGACAGGGAGTTTGCTCAGAGACACTTGAAAACCTAACTGTAAGTGTTGTGCTGTGCCCTTGTTGCTGGTGAGGGCATTAGGCCCTGCCAGGTTCTGGTAGTGAGGGAACTACCTGTGAAGTTAGTGCCCCGACAGGGCTAGGATTTATGTTTATGTTTTCTTTATGTTTGTTTCTGACATTGTACAATAAAGACTGGCACCGACCAGCTTGTACTTGCATCCAGACTGGTGTGCTGCTTCCCTGCTGCTGTGTGTGTGTGTGTGTAAGGATGTAGTCCTCTACCCAGGAGAGGGACCCCCTAACCTAACTGTGTCACAATATATATATATATATATATAAATACAGTAAATTCAGTGCTCAAATCAATCAATCAATCAATGCATAAACACATATAATACTGTGAAAAGTTTTTTAGAATCCAATAAATAGATGGATTTTTGGAACAAAGTAAATCTGTGTCACAGACGCCAGATATAGCACAGGCCACAGGTACCACACAGGCCGGCGTCTTCCCCACGTTAAAACCCGGATCCAAGCGGGTATTGGTTTATCTGGAATTGAGAGCAAGAAAGAAGGGGCGCCACATAGTGCATGAAACTATAAAACAGATTTTATTGCAGACAGCGGACATAAAACTCGTTCAATGAATATGCGTACCACAATCAGCGGTCAGATACCATCGCAAGTAATAAAAATGAAGAAGCCTGAATATCACCCGAACATCTCCGGGGACTCCGTCGGCTATTCGACCAGTAATGGAAAGCAATGCCAAACCACGCCACCAGGGGCGTGGTTTGGCATTGCTTTCCATTACTGGTCGAATAGCCGACGGAGTCCCCGGAGACGTTCGGGTGATATTCAGGCTTCTTCATTTTTATTACTTGCGATGGTATCTGACCGCTGATTGTGGTACGCATATTCATTGAACGAGTTTTATGTCCGCTGTCTGCAATAAAATCTGTTTTATAGTTTCATGCACTATGTGGCGCCCCTTCTTTCTTGCTCTCAATTCCAGATATATATATATATATATATTTATATATATATATATATATATATTGAACACTATATAAATATATCAATTAGGGTAAGGTACAGTTAACTGAGAGATTGAGGTTTTACCCCATCTGGGGAAATGTTTGTATAATAAGCCTTTTTTAATTGCAAACTTTGGATTACACCTTATCTTTTTGGTTTTTGATTCCATGAACCACACTGAATATATAAGGAGGAACATCTTTATGGTGATGTGACCAAAAGAAACCCGGATAGCGGACTTCTGGTGGGCGGAGCATCGTGTATGGCCACTTTTTACCAGAGCTCCTCCAACTTATTTGAAATCCTGGTCCATCTCTCCTCTCCTACGGCCTCTGTCTGTGATACTTTCACAACAAACTGATTAGGAGGACTTGAGGCTGCTGCTGGACCCCTTTTTTTGGAGGTGCTGCACTATATTCCCGGGAACCAAGCCTTTACTTCTGAGGCATTTAAGACCACCAGTGTTTGGCATGAAACAATGCTGTGACTTGTTTCCTCTACTCATCGCAAGCTAAGGTAACTCTTGCCCTCCCTAAATAACTGCCCAGTAGCTTTCTTCACTAGCTTCTTACCAGTTTGGCCCCATTGCCAGTGTGGTGCCTCCTACATTTTGGTTGAAGTCTGGCTTGATGTGCGGTCTGGGGCCGGGAAGATAATATCAGTGGAGGACATGTTGTGTGCTTCTTCCCCTGTGCCTGCTGCTGCAATGCTAATTGGAAGATATAACTGCATCTGCTGCTCTGTGGTCCCTCTGTGACGTCCTGGCTGGTTATTGCTGTGATCTTTATTGACACCACTGTATCATACTCCATGGACAGTGACCCTCTTATTCATTTGGCATCATCTTGTCACTGCTGCTGACTTCCTGAGGACTTATCTTCAATGTACCTCCTAGATGGTGGATTCAACTTCTGTGTCTATCTGGCTTCTGCACTCTCGGCAGCATCTAACTCTGAGCCTTTCAGGTAATCTGTGCACTGCTGCTGCCTGCTGATACTCTATTGGATGTCCCTCTGTGAAATTGTGACCCAGCCATTTGTGCCTGCCTAGATCTACACCTATCTACTGGATTTATATTCTCAGGTGTACCTGTGTCTTAATTACTGATCTGCTTTAGACCAATGACGTTGTCAACAACATTATGATATTGCTGGACTTACTCGGACCTTATCTGTTTTCTAGTATTGCTGTGATTGCATATTACAAATCCGCCATCTAGTGGTGAATTATATTCAATACAACTTATGATTACACTTTTATTACATTGTCATTTATATATTCAAACCTGAAATCTTTCTGGTTACTGTTTATGGTTTCAGTTGACCTGAGTTATAACTGCACATTACTGCTCATGTAATATTGCATTTGTACTATTTTGTATTATCTGTGTAACTTGGTCTGTACCTTTATTTGGTTATGGATTCCTTGCCCCAATTTTCCCATTATAAACATGCCACAACTGACAGATTTTGTATTTCAGCTCTGTAACAAACTGGGTGTTATCTGGGTTTCACTCCAAGCAGTGATGTCATGATTAAGCTCTGTTGCACCACCTGTCTCCAACTTACAGCAGAAGCTAGAGGATGGTGATAGCGTACCACCTTTACTGACAAATATTGCTCAGTCTCATTCTCTGGTTCTTGTTTTCCCACCCACTGATGTGGTTGACCTGAGTAATTATGATGCTCGTCCTAACCTCGAAATCCCTGGTGTGCCTGGTGGAATGGGGAAATCTGAGCTGCCTGATTTGTTTAATGATTTCTCTCTCCCTCCCATTTCCATCTTTGGCTATACAATTGTGCTTCTTGGTGACGGAGACCTCCTGGGGCTCTCCAAATGGATGTTTGGTTTCCTGATGTTTCTGGCTACCCAGGGTTCTGCTTGCCTAATTTCCTTGGATGCTCCCAGATTGGTTTCAAGCATTCCCATTCCTTACTTAAATCGCCCCTTTTTATTCCTTAGAAGCGGTATGGGTTGATGCATATATTTACTTTACATTTTTTTTGACTAGTCCCCCTCCCTCTTGATGATTTATTGATGCCTAAGGCAATTTACTTGACTTCATGCTGGCTACATTTAAACCACAATTAATATCTCACTCCTCAAATATTCATTTACTTGCCACTATCTGCAACTAACATTTTATTTTTAAGTCCACCGCATGTACAAAATGTATCTAACATACTGAAACATGTTTTAATATCTATGACATTTGTCATTTGGACCACATTTCTGTTATTTTTGCTTTCCTTGTTTCTCCTCCCCATGACTCCTCTCATCCAATTATTATGCTATTTAGTTTTACATATATAGAAAATTGAGAAAGTTTCTTGTTCTGCTATCATCCTTTGTTATATATCTATCTGGATGTACCCCTTTGTTTCTCCTGAATTATTATTTTGGATAAAGTTTTTCTTGTGTGTATGTTACACAACCATGCTGTATATCTCTCTCAATGTTTGTACATCTTTAGGATTTTTCTTGTGTTAAAAACAGTTTTGAAAAAAAAAAAAGAAACCCGGATAGCAGTTCTTATATATTTATTACCATGAGTGGGATACGCTACTATTGAATCAACTCACCTCTGCCTATGTATCTAAAGAAACCCTTATACATCAGTACCTGCAATCTCTTGAGTGAGTTGAGGTACACTACATGTTCCCAAATAGGTGAGGGCACCTTTATGCACTTCATACCAGGTGTTTAATTGTGAGTGGAGTATGCTACTTCACATCACTCTGGGACTACTCAAGTTTTCTCAATTGAATCATTCTATGGGACTGTTATTTTAGCCTTTTATGACAATACCACACATTGTGTTTTTTTTATATATTTATTATTTCACATGTCTGATGAAATCAATTATTAAGTGAAGCCACAAATGGATAAAGACAAGATTAACATATCTGGCAGCAAAATCACCATAAAAAGAACATCTATTATTTATGATTTTATTTCATTTTTAATTTTTCAGAGAGGAACCATATCTCTCTTTAACTGTACAATACTTTCAATATTTTTATTAGTTTTTGTTTGTCATATCCACTTAAGTGTACTGTAAATACTGGCTGCCTGGTAGTAATGATTTTGTGTCCTATTTCAACAAATATATATTGATAGTACCACTGCTGTCTGTAACATTACAATGGATGGCATTAGCTAGAAAGCAATGGTACCTACAAAACTGGACTTTTGTGGCTGCAAGAAAAATGTGTTGAAATTAAGAGTTAATGATGAAAATTATAAAAAGTATGCTAACAGGTTGTTCAAAGGGGTGATAAAAACTTCAGCAATATAATGGGCAAAAAGAGCAGATTTAAAAACTTCTACCTTTTATATTTATTAACAATAAATCATATAATTTAATAATCATTCACTTTGTATTATTTAATTATTTTGAAATTCTCCCTTACTGTTAAATATTTTGATTTGCACCCAGTAATCTCAGCAAAGCCCTTTTCACATCTTTATTCCGTAGACTGTAGATTATAGGGTTTACAATTGGTATGACAACAGTGTACAGTATTGTAAAGACTAATTCTAGGACATTGGAGTATTCTGATGGTGGCATCATGAACACAGACATTGCTGTCATATAGTAAGTGATAACAATGATGAGGTGGGATGAGCAGGTGGAGAAGGCTTTTTTTCTGCCATCCTTAGATTTAATCTGCAAGATGACCCTGATAATTTTTATATAAGATATCAAACAGAAAATGACTGGGAAAATTCCAAATATCAATACTTCCAAACAGATGACAATATAAAACTCTTTACTGCTACCACAGGAGATGTTAATCAGAGCTTTGACATCACAGAAAAACTGGTGAATAGTATGTGACTGACAGAAGGACATGTGTGACACTGGGATTGTAAATACAAATGCATTTAAGCATCCTGATATCCAGTTGCCAGTTGCAAATAAGAGACAGTGTTTTGTACTTAAGATATATTGATAGTGTAAAGGATCACATATAGCAACATATCGGTCATATGCCATAATGAGTATTAGAAGATCCTCTGTGGAACTAACCAGAGCATAAAAGTACAACTGGGTGAAACATTGTGTGAAGGACACTATAAAATCTCCTGATAGTAACGTGCAAGAGTTTAGGGACAGTAGTGGTTGTATAACAGATATCTACTAAGGCCAGGTTACAGAGAAATAGGTACATGGGGGTGTGTAATTGAACATCAATATATATCACTGTAATTATCATAGCATTGAAGAGAACTCCAAATGTATACAGGAAGAAAAACACACTTGTAGTTAATGTTGTGTAATCAGATAGTTTAGAAAATGGCACTAAGTGAAATTCCTTAAGATCAGTCTCGTTCTCCATATCATGTTCTGTAAATAAACATAATTATTAAAATCTGTATAAGTCGCAGAGTTAGTGCCATATTTAGTTATTATTATTGTTATTATTATCATTTATTTATTTAGCACCACAAGTGTTCCGCAGCACCTTACAAAGTACATAAACAAATAGGTGGCCAGTGAATAACAGTACAGTACAATACAATACAATGCAGGACAAGGACGTGGATAATATACATTGCTACGTTAGTGACCATAACACCCACATAAGCAGCAGAGCATAAGCAACCAAGTGTTAGGTGCCTTAGAGGGGAGTGAGAAGTAGATGAAAGTAAAGTAGGGAGAAGCACAAGAGGGTAGAGGGCCCTGCTCGTAAAAGCTTACATTCTAAAAATGTAAGTGCTGCATTAGGATTTATTGTTGATTAATTCCAAACAGTCTAATTGTGCATCCCATATTATCAAGCACTTATGTCCAGCATCCTAGTGTCCATTTATTTTAACAATTAATATATGTGTTTGATAAAAACAGGCACAAAATATATAAATTAGAGGTGAGTGGTTCTGTTTTGCTGAAAACCGAACATACACAAACTTTGGGTTTCAAGTCGAACAGAGTCCCAGCTCGAATCACTGTGGGGTTCCAAGTAGAACAGAATCCCAACTCGGGTCTTCTCAGCAAGTTTGGAATAACTCAAATCTAAAAACCAGATCTTGCGTAATTTGGATTGCATTTAAGTCCCTCCCTTGTGATTTCAGATAATGTTTGTTGGTCAAAATTGACTGGAGATGACATTAAAATAATGCTATTGGTGTTAATAATAGTTAAAAGTAGTACTATAAGAACAAAAACAGGTCTAAGTTACATGATTTCAGGTGTTTTTAATCAATTTAAAAATTAAATCCAAAACCAAAATTAAAACAGAGGCTGAACCAAAACACTTGGCAGCGTTAACACTTGAGAAGGCATTTGCAATCCCTGGTAGTTTTAGGGTAGAGACTGGGAGGTGACCTAAAGTGATTGCAAATGGGGGCTTTGAAATGGGTGTATTAAGAGTGTGTAACAACCAACAAAGGATAAGACACTTTAGGCGCTCAACTATCCAGCAGCTAATTGACTGGCCCAATTCTTTCACCAAGGATCAACAATAAGACAAATAATATAGTATATGGTGGTCAGACAACAAATAGCACTAAAAATACCTATCAAAGCCTTTATATGAAATATGTTTATAATATATGACTCATCAGAGATTAAAACATACTGGATTTATTCAGACAAAATTATACAAAATGACACCACAATATGAGTGGCAGATAAAAAAGTTTACACATAAGTTCCCTTTACAATAAAATGGATGAATTAATATATGCAATAAATTACCCACAAGGGGAAGAGCGATAGTAAATAGCTTAGTCCTTTGAAACATTGCCCTTATCAAATAAAGGGATGGAGAAAATCAGACACGTACCTGGGTAATAAACACTGGGACCCCTAGGTTATGCGTTTCTCCCTCTGAAGTAACTGTCATCTGGAGATATCCAATGGAGGGCAGCTTCCCTGGAACAGTGTACAGCTCACTACCTGACTTGCGAGCTGTACACTGTTGCAGGAAAGCTGACCTCCATTGGATATCTCCAGCTGATAGTTACTTCAGAGGGAGAAATGCATAAGGGCCGTCCCTGCACAAGGCACTCTACTTGGAAGAGTCTGCTTTTATCTGTCCGGTGTCCACATTAACTACAGGCACTAAGATGATCTCTGTTGGCTATTGCCTTCACTATTTGCCACATCATAGCCATGCTCTCCCCTACATCACAGGAGAAAGAACAGCACACAGTGCTACTGCCTGCACATGGAAAAGAGGAAGAACTGCTGACCTTCTGTCTTTGAGATCGGCTCTATATTTCATGGAAGTGGGGTCATCGGGAAGTTCCTTCACTTAGAGGTATTTAAGGGCCTCATGTGCACATACCCACCATGCTTTGAAAAAGACATAGGAGGTCGAAACGCATCAGAAGGAGGTGTGTGCATGATCCAGTGACCAGACCTGTGACAAGGATACTTTTAGCATTGGGACCCTGAACAAGTTGATCCTTTAGGACCATTCGGGTCTCCTAAGGACCAGTAACCTAGGGGTCCCAGTGTTTATTACCCAGGCACATGTCAGATTTTCTCTATACCTTTATTTGATAAGGGCAATGTTTTAAAGGACTAAGCTATTTACTACCGCTCTTCCCCTTGTGGGTAATTTATTAATTCATCCCTTATATTGTAAAGGGAACTTTTGTGTATACTTTTTATATACCACTCATATTGTGGCGTCATTTTATATTATTTTGTCTGAATAAATCCATGGTGTTTTCATCTCTAATGAGTGATACAGTATATTATATACATATTTTATATAAGGGCTTTTATAGGTGTATCTAGCACTATTTGTTTACTGACCACCATACACTATAGTATTAAAAGAGAGTCACAGATGGGTCTGGTAATGCTTCTGAGTTCTCATTCACAAATACAATGTTTCAGAGGCCATGTTTAGTTGCATTAGAGGAGAGTATCTAGCGTAGACCCTAGTCACCTACAAATGTTGATGGTGCAACCGATTATGTGTCATTGTGTGTTTACAAACTCCATCATAAGTGCCCAGACTACACAGCATAAAAATGGGTGTCTCAATGCTTATACACTCTATTGTACTGTCCTTCACAATAGGAAGGCTAAGATTAGCATTTGCATATTCCCACAACCACTATTGCTGTATTACCAATCATCTCTGAATCAGGCCCTTCATCTGTAAAAAAATGTGTAAGACTTTTTATTGTTTTACAGGCATTTTAAAGACATACAATTTTTTTTCAGTATAAATATTTTAAAATTTGTTATTTATGATTTTTGTAACAAAAAATATATTTCAAAAGAATAGTTTGTTAAAGAAACAAGTCTTAAAGTGACTTTTTACAAAACGTCTCTCGGTTTAGTTATTAAACTACAAAATACTTACAAGAAAGGAGAAAGTGGCACATTCTGGTTCAGTTAATAGTGTACAAAATCTTCAGTTATATACTGGGGCCAATACTGTAAACTGTGTACAAAAATGTAATGTTTAATATTGTAATCTGAAATGGTCTTTACAACTTTTTCTTTCCTGAAGAAATCACCTTATACAGTACGTGACCAAATTATACACATTTCCATAGTGTAGTATATTTCACTAAACTTCATTAGAGGCTATAAAATATTATATCCATACAATAAAATATTTTTTTAACTTATATGAAACGAAATTTCAAATGTCTCAAGCACCTTCTAGAAGATAATAGCTAGAATCTGATTGGTTGCTATGGGCAACATTTCCACTTCTAAAAACTCTCACTTGTAAAAAACTCTCACACAGTGTGATCTGTTAGGATAACTATGAAGACAACTATAAAGCAATGTGGATTTGGGTAGCCAGTTTATTGATTGTATATAGAAAGAGTAACTGTATATAGAATGTATGTACTGTATATAGAAAGTATAAATTATAAGTAAATTCAGTTACTTTAATAATTTGGTAAGTTTGCCAGAACAGGTGTTTAGAGACTGCTTGAATTTCCAGGGGCTAGAGAAAAACTTTGTTGTGCCAAGGAGGCAATTTCTTAAAGTGCAGTCTGACAAACATCTTGTAACAGGTGTCGGGAAATGATTTTGAATGTAAGAAGAACTTGGATGAGACATCTTACATAAAGCAGAGGGGCTATGTTGAGAACTATTTTGAAACAATGGATGTGATGTACTGTATGTTGGTGCAGTTTATGGCCTTGTATGTCACCTGGGGGTAAATTTACTAAGATTAGAGTTTGGTCGATTTTTTTTTTTTTAATCTTGATTTGCCTCGCCGAATCTCAGGTGAATTTCCCATTTTTCATCTCACAAATCTACTAAGAAGTGAGTTTAGCTGAAAGTGAGTTTTTCGACGGTGAAGCAGATTGAGATTTTTCCCCCTAGTAGTAAGTTTAGATGAGATTACTTACCCGAGATTGCAGTGTTTTCTCTCTGCAAAACTCTCCCAAGCTAGCAGCCTGCACATATCAGTGAGATATGTAATGGCTGCTTGTGTGTTTTACCTGTAAAAAATGGGTTAAATGTTGTATTTCAGTCAGGAGCTGGTTAGCAGTGCATGTGGTCACACAAATACACCACTAATGGTAAGTATATGGATCGGGTGCCAGCTTGCTTTTTTTCAAAGACCCCAATCGATGCTGCGGAGACCAGTGCAAGGATGGAGGTGAGAATAAGATCTTTTTTTCAGGTACTCCAAAGGGAATTCTACATGGGACAAGTGGACGTGAACATCTGGCAGCAGGTTAGTATGTGTGATTGAGGTAGATGTGTAGTATAAATTTATACTATCTACAGTGTGTGTGTTGTGTTTTTTTTTACTATTTATTTTACAGAGGAGGTAAGGATGACGGCAGCCTGCTGGCACTTGTAGTTCCACAAGTGCCAAAGGGCAGGCATGCTGGCACCTGTAGTTCCACTGTAAAATACAATAGTTTACTACTATCTACCACTTTATTACCCCTGTACCCACTGCTCCAGGGGTGTGGGGAACAGCCTCAGGCTTCAGTCAAACCTGGGGTTTTGGGAGAGGGGGACCCTTTTTTTCAGGGGTCCCCACTTTCCCTGAGATCCCCAGCTTGGTCTGATCAGCTTGGGGTGAGAATGCTTTGGCCATGGAGACCCAGTAATAGGGTCTCCTGGCTGTGGCATTACACCCCGGTCAGTTTGGGTCAGGTGCCGGTTTCAAATATTGCATAGCGGACCCCTATGCAATTTTTCCCCCCTATATTTAAAACTAGCACTGGCCCTGCAGCCAGGTGCTGGTTACTAAATTACAGGGGAACCCTACTCATTTTGTTCCCTGTAATTTTTGGAGCCAGGATTGGCTGACAAGTTTGGGGCTGATTATACTTTTCGGGAGGGGACCCTATGACCTTTCTTAAGAAAAAAACACTTTAAACTAGGTACTCATGCAGAAACATACACGAATCACACTGATCTGTATATGATTCTGCAAATCTCGCATCTCAGTAGGTGGTCTATTTGAAACGTCACTTTCTCTGCGAGTTAGGTAGGGTACATTCTCACCTGAGATTATACTCTTGATTCTTCGTAATTCCTGAGTTGCATCTTTTGCATGAAAAGTACTTCAGAATTTGACCGATGGTGAGTTGATTTGAGTTTGCAATCTCATCTGAGTTTGTCTTTAGTAAATTTGCGAGATGAAAAACATGGCTAAACTCACCCAAGATTGTCATCTCGACCAATCTCGAATCTTAGTAAATTTATCCTTAGAAGTATAACACTAGCTGTTGAATTTGCTTTTGTTTATGGACTGCAGTTTGGGGATTATTTTTTCTCTTTATCCCTCTCCAACCTACCAGAGCGTGGGCTGTTCACCACTAGCTCCCAATCTGACAGCTTCTTAAATTATCATCTTCTGCTGGTGCTCACCAATGTGTGCTACATATTGGGGTATATCTCATCATCATAGCTGCAGCCCCTTTGTGTTAGAGACATGTGTACCATTGTGATTATGTTTTTTTGGGAATGTATAAAGGACAGGTGAATGATGTAGGGGTTGAAAGACTGGAGCAGCAATAGATGAATGTTTTACAATGACAATTTGGGATATATTTACTAAAGTGAGAGTTTTTAGAAAGGGAGATGTTGCCCATAGCAACCAATCAGATGCTAGCTATTATATTCTAAAAGTGTAATATCCCAGAAGCAAATTATATTCATTATAGAGGAACTGTGTATTAGAACTGGGTTTTAATATATTGATATATATATATACTATTAATATATGTAGCATGATGTATGTAAATTAATATTTATGGAGTAAGAAGGTCATTAATGCAGAGAAAATGTAAGAAGGAACTCCCCCCTGAGTACCTACGTATGGTACTGCCCTACGACATTAGAACTATTGAGGTGAGGAGACATGCCCTGACTGGGCAGTTACTGGGAGTTACCGGCAGTTGGAAAGAGCAAACGGAAGATTCAGTGCATCAGGGTGGACAGCAGGCCCTGTAGAACTTTTGTTAGTGTCCAACGGGAGTCCTGGGAAGTGTGGCAGAGGCAGAGATCAGGACAGAGGTTGTTAAGCCAGCTTGGCTGTTGAGAGGCGGTTCCTGGGGATGCAGGAGCCAAAGTCAGTCAGAGTTAGTAGGAGGCATCTGGCTGGTGCTAAAGTGATAGCTTTGTGAGTACAAGCAGAAATTAGACATCTCACAGAATTATAATTTATCACCTCTGTGCAGTGAGGTAGAGACAGTTAACCATTTTACACAGTGATCCCCAACCATTTACATCTGCTAAGAGTCAAACAGGATAATGAGTGTAAAATACAGCACCCTTGTAGAATAGCCGCAGAAGAGATAGACAGGACTGATTCATAAATGAGATAGAGTCATGCTGCCAACCGTTATTGATGTCTAGCCCACTGAGTAGTTAACATTTGGAAGTAACCAAGTTTCAGTGACAAGGGAACTAATACCTACTGTATTGAGAAAGTGAGGAAATTGCAGAAGGATACAGTCTGCTGAATAGATGCAGTTGATCTCACTGCATGGTAACACAAAGTATCCTAAAGTATTTCTAGGCAAGTGGAGAAAGTTATTCCTTGAGTGGTAGGTTATTTACCTGCTATAAACTTTTCCAGGAAAGTGATAGATAATAAGCAGAAAGCAGGGAGCTATGTAGGGATTTCTGACTATCTTAAATTAATCAACCAAGGGCTCCCAAACTTGTAGTGCACACTACTAACTGTGACTTTGCTTCAACCCGGCCAATGATCAGTATACTTTTCTCTTCCTTAAAAAGTTACTACTTTGGGACTTAATTAGAATAACATTTTATTCTAGACCATAGGTTCTCAAACTCTGTCATCGGAACCCCAAAAAGTGCATGTTTTCCAGGTCTCCTCACAGAATCGCAAGTGAAATAATTAGCTCCACCTGTGTAGCTTTTAAAATGTGTCAGTGAGTAATGTCTACACCTTGCACCTGTTGGGTGACCTGGAAAATGTGACCTATGTGGGGTCTTGAGGACCGAGTGCGAGAACATCTGTTCTAGACTAAACGTTTGAAAACTGTATTAGTTAAGAGGGTAATTGAGGGATTGCATTGTATCGAAGTTATATGTATAAATAAGAAATGTTTGTTTACTAACCTTTAGAAGTCCGCAGGTACTCCTTAGACTAGGCATGTCAAACATGTGGCCCGCAGGCCGCATGCGGCCCATAGAAACATTTTCTGCTTCCCCAAAGAGTGGGCTTACATATATATAATATGCAGCCCACACCCCTGCCACGATCCGAGCACAGCTCCAATTGGGCAGTGTTTACTTTGCAGGCTGGAAATAGTGGTCTCTGAAGTGATCTGGAGCCTCTGATTGCTTTAGAGGCCAGCGTTCCCAGTGATGCAGTGCGCGGGTGATGTAATGACGACACCCAATTCGCTGGCGAGGTGCTCAGGATCTAATTAGATCCAGTCAGTGGCAGTGTCTACGTGGGACTGCAGAGGTGATGATGGCGTGGTCTGGAGTGGTGCCCAGCAGCTGTCGTGAAGAAAGGTAAGTACTGCACAGACAGGTGAGTGGGGTCTGTTCTATACTGGGAGAGGGCACAGCATAAGGAGCATTATTGGGGGCATAGCATAAGGGGAATTACTGGGGGCACAACATAATGGGCATTACAGGGGGCTCTGCATAAAAGGGCATTACTGGGGGCTCTGCATAAAGGGCATTACTGGGAGCACAACATAAGGGGCATTACTGTGGGCACAACATAAGAGGCATTACTGGGGGCTCTCCAAAAGGGGCATTACTGAGGGCTCTGCATAAAGGGCATTACTGGGAGCACAACATAAGGGGCATTACTGGGGGCATTACTAAGGGCATTACTGGGGGCTCTGCATAAAGGGGCATTACTGGGGCTCTGCATAAGGGGTGCTACTAGGGACATTACTGAGGGCATTACTGGGGCTCTGCATAAAGGGGCATTACTGGGGGCTCTGCATAAGGGGCACTGATAAGGACATTACAGGGAGCTCTGCATAAGGGGCATTACTGGGGGCACTGTATAAGGGGCACTACTAAGGAAATTACTGGGGGCTCTGCATAAGGGGCAACACTGGGGGCTCTGCATAAGGGGCATTACTGGGGACATAGCATAATGGGTATTACTGGGGGCTCTGCATAAGGGGCACTACTAAGGACATTACTGGGGGCTATGCATAATCAGCATTACTGGGGGCACAACATAAGGGGCATTACTGGGGGCATTGCATAATGCCCACTTATATGGGCATTACCGGGGCACTGCATAAGGGGCACTACTAGTGACATTACTTGGGGCTCTGCATAATGGGGCATTACTGGAGGACTGCATAGGGGACACTAATAGCGACATTACTGAGGGCACAACATAGGGGGCATTACTGGGGCACTGCATAATGGGCACTACTAGGGCACTGCATAAGTGGCATTGCATAATGGGCACAAATTTGGGGGACATTGCAAAAGGGGCTCTAATATGGGGTGAAATTGCATAATGTACACTACTACAGGGGCACTGCATTGGTTTATATCAATATTAAACCTTTCAAAATTGCATAGAAGAAATATTTTTGTTGCGGTCCACACACTCGTACTTGAATATTTGGTCTGGTTGGTATTTTGAGTTTGACATGCCTACCTTAGAGTGAGGTGCAGATGAATACCACCAGGTTCCTGAAAAATAAAAATAAATAATATTTTTTTGATTTCATAGAAAAGCGTTTTCTGAGCAAATTGTATTGTTTTAAAAAAATTGTACTGTATATTCCTTATACTATCTGACTTATTGTGGAATAAATCTTTAAAAAACATATTGTATAATTGGCTACACTCAAAACCTTTCCTAATACAATCTAACTGGGAATGTTACAATTAAATCTGGCATCCACGAACAGGATCTCGGATCCACAAGATGTCAGTCTGCAAACCTTGAAATGATGGCGGCACAAGGAGATGGTCCTAGTCAAGGAACCTCCTCCATGGCAACTGCCTCATCAATAAACAGTCCTAGTAAAGGAACCTCTGCAATGGCAACAGCTTCGCCAATAGCTATGCCTTACTATTTTGGTGCCCCCTGGTTACCAACTTATTGAGGTGATGCCCGTACTTCTGATACCAGTACATTGAAGGAATTCAAATGTAAATTGCATTTAATGTTCAGGTTATACCCTTTAGGAGATGCTTAAACAGTGGAGAACCTTATTGGACAATTGAAGGGTTCAGCCTTGAGGGAGGTGAAAGCATAGGCAGAAAGACAACGAAGGAAGGTAGAGAATATTTTTGATAAATTGGCATCTATCTTTGACTCCAGGATCGTGTCTGAGCTTAAAAGATGATTTTATGTGAGAAAGCAACAGCCACACAAGACTTTAAGGGATTTTGCCTTGGGCTTACAAGAATCCTTGCAGACCATACAAAATTTAGACCCTAGAGACACAGGAAGATGAAACATTTATTAACTTATTCATCGAGGGAGCCATAGGAGAAGGAATACATGCCCAACTACATATGTGGAAATTCCAAAACCCAATAGTTCATTTCTGGAATTTAAAGAAATAGTTATGAAGATCCTGGGGTTAAACCAAAGTGTTGAGGATAAAATTCCTGCTCTGGTGGAAGGTGCAGAAAGTAGGGCATTACAGGAAAGTAATTATATTAGTGGGCACAAATTAGCAATATCAAAATAAGCAATAAGCCAACATGCACAGATTCCCTCTCACCCTGATCCAATGAAGGAGCAAATTGAATAACTGGTGCAAACTCTTTCTGAAGTTGGAACTTAAAAGAGCTCAAACAAGGACAGGGACAAGTCTCCAGCCAATGTAGGGATGTTCCCAAGAGGGTGGGAAGATGGCTGACTGATCAGTTTGATGGTCAGGGAAGACCCATTTGTCGATGCTGTAAAAAAATCGGACATGTAAAAAGAAATTTTCATGACTTGGAGAATTTAAATGAAGAAATCCTGAGGCTAGGGACCGATCCTCAGGAAGAATTTCATCAGTAGGTCAATCTTCACCGGACTGGTGGTCTCAATTTGCGGGGAAATGTCCTACAATAATGGTCCAGATAAATGGTGTGGTGACCCATGCACTTTTGGATACTGGTTCACCAGTAACTACTATTCAAAAAATTCAGTTTCTGCAACACTCAGAAAAACAGGAAATTGCCTTACCCCCAACTAACTGGTTGAATTTAGTAGCCAGTAATGGTCAACCCATCTTGTGTTGAGGGTACTGGGAGGCGACCCTAGAAATAGGAAAAACCCAACTTCCAAAACAAGACTGTCTGGTGACGACAGACCGAAATTACTACATACCTCCTGTTATTATAGGCATGATTGTTCTTCAAAATTGCCCTGATTAAATCATTGATGCTTTGAAAGTAAAGATGCGAGAGGCTGTACCCACAGAACAAAAGTATGATCCAGTAGACTATAAGACTCACATAACAAATTTGTTAATGCTCGTGGAGAAGTGGGCAAATTGCTGATCGCACACCATTTGTTTTGGAATCAATTTCATAAATATCATCTGGTGTAAGGGAAGAATTGGGCCAGATGGACAGAGCTATGAGGCCATGATCAAGTCCTGTGATGAAGATGGACAAAGCCTGTTTGTCGTGGCTCGAACCTTAGTCAAAGTGGAACAAGGAAAGTTGCCTATTCGGATCTTAAATCCCCATGATTATCCAATACGGCTTTATCGCAATTGTCCGGTAGCTAAAATCATACCAGTTAATTTCCAGAATGTGGTGGCAGAGGAGGTGAATGCAAGCCAGCTGGTTACAATGGAATAAGAGGTGAATGAGATACCAGAAGAACACCCTTGGTGGAAGGAGTTCCATATCGGAGGTTGGGAAACCTTGGGGGAGGAGAAGATGAGTGCCTTAAAGGTGGTTTCATGAAATGGAGTTGCATTCAGTAAGCATCCGTGGGACTTTGGAAGAACAGAGGATGTCTTTCACTACATTCCTACTAAAAACCATCCTCCCATTAAAGAAATACATCGACCCCTGCCCCTGGCTTTATATCAGCTGGTAAAGAGTTTGATTGAAGAAATGAAGGAGGCTGGAGTTGTCCAGGAAAGCTATAGTCCATGGGCTGCCCCTCTGGTAATCATACGAAAGAAGGATGGGAGTCTTAGATTCTGTGTGGATTATAGAAAGTTAAATACAGTCACTCATAAATATGCCTATCTGCTACCAAAGATTGAAGAATCACTTACTGCCTTAAAAATGGCTAATTACTTTTCCACCTTTGATCTGACTAGTGGATATTGGTAGATTCCGATGGCCCCACAAGATCAGGAAAATACAGCATTCACCACACTAATGGGACTTTTCTAATTCAATAGAATGCCTTTTGGACTATGCAATGCCCCCGCAACATTTCAGAGAGTCATGGAAAACTGCTTGGGACACCGGAACTATGATATGGTTCTATCGTATTTAGACAATGTAATATTTTTTTCCCATAACTATGAAGACCACTTATGACACCTAGAGGATGTGCTCCAGCAATTGATCAAATATGGGTTGAAATTAAAACCATCCAAGTGTCATCTCCTGAAGCCAGAAGTCTAGTATCTGGGACATATAGTCAGCTCAAAAGGGCTTCGACCAGATCCTGAGAAAATCCATGTGGTTCGATATTGGCCTGTTCCCAAGTCCGTAAAAGAAGTGAGGAGTTTTCTAGGATTTTTTGGCTAGTATCACAGATTTATGATGAATTTCACCAAGCTCGCCACACCTTTGCATGAACTTCTTTGTGGAAATGGCGGCAAGGAGAGACAAAGTAATACACCTGTCATCTGCACAGAAAGACACAAAGACTCTTTTAGAGCATTAGAAACCTTATTGATCAAGGCCCCTCTGCTATCATATACTGATTATGAACAACCTTTTTGCGTGTATACGGATGCCAGTCATCATGGGCTGGGGCTGTTCTCTCAGATGCTGGATGGACAGGAATGGGTTATTGCCTAAGCTAGTAGAGGTCTAAGAAAAACTGAACAGAATGGCAAATACTATAGTGCCTTTTGACAGGTACTACTTATGGTAGTTTTGGCAGTGACTGAGAAGTTTAAGAACTATTTGGCTGCTACTCCCTTTATCATATACACAGATAATAATCCCCTAGCTCATTTACCAATGGCCCATCTTGGTGCCATGGAGCAGAGGTGGATGTCCCGTCTAGCTATTTTTAACTATACCATCTCCTACCATAGCGGCAAGACCAATGGGAATGCAGATGCCCTTTAATGGTTGCCTGTCACTGATGTGGATGAGGAGGAAAAGGATTACATCAAAGAGATTGAACTTCCTAAATTCCTATCCACAGCGATAATTTCTTTTGACGATGCTGAACTTCCTTCAGACCATCATCATGAGCAAGGATTGCAAGAGTTAAACTGGCACAGAATACAAAAAGAAAGTAAGGTTCTCCAAGAGTTGATGAACATTATTCATATGAACCAATGGCTGAATAAGACAGAGAGGGAAAATGCAGATTTTGAATTAGTGAAACTGTTGCGACATCAGGATAGAATTCGAATCCAGAAAGGACTCATCATCCATAACAGTATCGATCTGAACACACACCAGCAGATTTCTCAAATCTTTGTTCCTGACAGCATGCAATTGTCCTCTTGATGGCTTATCATGACCAGTCAGGGCACTATGGAAGTCAAAAGATGGAAGCGGTTCTGAGACAGTGGTACTTCTGGATTGGGATATGAACCAATATTGCAATTTGGTGTAAAGGTTGCGTTCCCTGCTCATTCAAAAGAAAAGGCGGACCAGAACAAAAAGTCTTGTTATTACAACCCAACAGGAGTAAATATCCTCTGGAGATGGAGGCACTTGATCACATCAAGTTAGATCATAGTATGCAAGGATATCAGTATGCACTTACAATAACAGACAGTTACGGCAAATTTTTCATGGCCGTGCCAGTACGGGATCTTACTGCACAAACCACTGCAGAGGTCTTTCTTAAGATTTTTGTTCGCCCTTATGGATATTCGATAAGATCTTAATGGATCAAGGTTCCAGCTTTGAATCCCAATTGTTTGTAGAACTGTGTACCTTATACGGTTGTAAAAATTGAGAACAACCCCTCATCATCCACAAGGAAATGTGCTCTGTGAGAGAGTGAATCAGCCTTAATTGAAATGCTGCAAAGCCTACCCTATGAACAAAGAGGGCAATGGCCTAAATTTTTAATAGAGCTTGTGTATTTATACAGTAATACAGAACATTGTTCTCCTGGGTTCACTCCATTCTATCTCCTTTTCGGAAGAAAAGGAAAATTGCCCAAAGATCTAGAGTTGTCCCCTCTAGAAGATAACCTTTCTTCAAAAGATTGGATTTGTGAACATCAATATCGGATCAAGTCTGCCAAAGTGACAGTAGAGTCACCACTCAATGTGGTTCGACAAAGACAGGAAATAAATTATAATGAAAATGCCCGAGCTGAGCCACTACAAATAAAAAATTGAATTTTGAAAGAGGAATAACAATCATTTTGGAAAATTGGACGATAAGTGGGAAAATGTACATTATGAAGTAGATGGTCTTCCTGGGGAAAATCTGGTCACTTATCGAATAAAAATAATAGGAGAAGGTTATGTTAGTGTAGTTCACCAAAATCAATTGAAACTGTGCACTTCTGAAATGGAAGTATTGAGTAAAGAGAAAACACCTGTGATTGGGAGAAACAAACTGTCAGTACTTGACCTGTTGAATAACCCAATGGACTTGTTGGCTTTTATGTGGGGTCTGTCTGTAACAGGAGCAGTAAGGGAGATAATCTCTGAACAAACCTTGTCCTTAATAGAAAAGGACAGGAATATTTCTGTTCATATTGATGATTCCTTTGAGGCAGTGTCACCGGAATTGATGGTGCGGCGGTCTGAAAGAAGTAACAAGGGTGTGATACCTATAAGCTTTAGATAATAAGTTGAAGTAAGTAATGTAGAATCTTTGTTCAAATGACCTTCTTAGATGAGCTATAGAAAAGTGGTATCATGTGTGAGGACACGCATAGATCTAGAGGGGAAAGATGTAATATCCAAGAAGCAATCTATATTCATTAAAGAGGAACTGTGTATTAGAACTGGGTTTTAATACATTGATGTATATAGCCTATTGATATATATATATATATATATATATATATATATAAATATATATATATAGCATGATGTATGTAAATGAATATTTACAGGGTAAGAAGGTCATTAATGCAGAGAAAATGTAAGAAGGAACTCCCCCCTGAGTTTCTACATATTGTACTGCCCTAGGACATTGGAACTGTTTAGGTGAGGAGACACGTCCTGACAGGGCAGTTACTGGGAGTTACCGGCAGTTGGAGAGAACAGATGGAGGCTTCAGCGCATTACGGTGGACAGCAGGGCCTGTAGACCTTTCGTTAGTGTCCAACAGCAGTCCTGGGAGGCACGGCAGAGGCGGAGATGGGGGCAGATGTTGTTAAGTCAGTCTGGCTGTTGAGAAGCAGTTCCTGGTGATGCAGGGGCCCAAGTTAGTCGGAGTTAGGAGGAGGCATCTGGGGCTGAAGCGATAGCATTGTGAGTACATGCAGAGATTAGACCTCTCACAGAACTAGTTTATCACCTCTGTGCAGTGAGGTAGAGACAGTAAACCGCAGTACACAGTGATCCCCAACCATTTACATATGCTAAGAGCCAAATAGGATAACCAGTGTAAAATACAGCACCATTGTAGACTATCTGCAGAAGAGATAGCCAGGACTGATTCATAAATGAGATAGCATCATGCTGCCAACCATTATTAATATCTAGCCCACTGAGTAGATGGCATTTGGAAGTGATCAAGTTTCAGTGACAAGGGACCTAGGCTCTCATTCAGAGGCGGTCGTAAGAAGCGATCGCTCTCTCTGAATGAGGGCCGCCACTTCATCTTTGAAGTGCAGCCTCCTGGTCGTTAGTTAAGCAGCTTAACAACCGACCAGGTTGATGGTCACAATGGTGGTCACCATCGCGACCATCGGGGCTTACGACCAGACCCTAAGGTTGAGTCTGGGCACTCATAAGCCCAAGGGAGCTTTCTGCTCTGATGGAGCAGGAAGCTCCCCACTGACATCACTGATGATATCAGTGCGGCCGCCCACAAAACGGTTGGCATTCATTAAGGAATGCCTCCATTTTGGAAACCACCACCCCCCGGCCCACCTACCAAATGGGGCCAGCTGTCAATCAACATCGACAGCCGCCCCTTTGGTAGCGAGCTCCAGAGCGACAGAGTTTCTCTGTCGCTCCGGGGCTTGCGCACACGCAGTGCGTCCGCTGTGCATGCGCAGGACTAACCATGGAGTCGGTTACAAGAGCATCGGTGCTTGCAACTGACTCTGAATGAGGTCCCTAATACCTATTGTATTGAGAAAGTGAGGAAATTGCAGAAGGATATGGTCTGCTGAATAGATACAGTTGATCTCACTGCACGATAACACAAAGTATCCTGTAGTATTTCTAGGAAAGTTATTCCTTGAGCTGTACATTATTTACCTGCCATTTTCCAGGAAATTGACAGATAATAAGCAGAAAGCAGGGAGGAATTTAGGGATTTCTGACTATCTTAAATTAATCAACCAAGGGATTTCCTATTGTAGTGTGCACTACTAACTGTGACTTTGCTTCATACCGGCCAATGATCAGTATGCTGTTCTCTTCCTTTAAAAGTTACTACTTTGGGACTTAATTAGAATAACATGTTATTCTAGAGTAAACATTTGAAAACTGTATTAGTTAAGAGGGTAACTGTGGGGTTGCATTGTATCGGAGTTACATGTATAAATAAGAGATGTTTGTTTACTAACCTTTAGAAGTCCGCAGGTACCCCTTAGAGTGAGGTGCAGATGGATACCACCAAGTTCCTGAAAAAATAAAATAAATAATATTGTGGTTTCATAGAAAATAGTTTTCTGAAAAAATTGTATTGTTTTAAAGAAATTGTACTGTATAATCCTTGTACTATCTGACTTATTGTGGAATAAATCTTTAAAAAAATGTATTGTATAAATGGCTACACTCAAAACTTTTCCTAATACAATCTAACTGGGAGTGTTACAGAAGGTGCTAGTTAAATGTTAAGTAGAATCTGATTGGTTGCTATGGGCAACATCTCTACTTCTAAAAACTCTCACTTTAGTAAAATACCCCTTAGTCTCACCACTGTACAAGAAAATTATTGTAAATTTAAAAATCTGTTTAGGTGATGATCATTGAGGAGGGAATTGCAATAGTCAATGCAGGAGTTAATGATTGCATGAAGAAATGTTTTGCAGTGTCTTGTGTCAAATTTTTTGGATATATCACTTAGAGCTATGTAGCAAGATTTGGATACCGACTAGATGTGAGGAATAAAGGACAATTATGTGCCAGAGATGACACCTAGACAGCAAGTGTGAGGGGTAAGTTTATTGTCATGTCAACATATATATATACGGAAGTGATATCAGATAGGCAGGTATTGTGGCTCGTGGGAATATTATTAGTTACATGTTTTAAATATTGAGATTGAGGTGATGAGAGGACATACAAGAAAAATGTCTGAAATACTTTACGTAATGAGGACCAACATCGGTGCAGAGAGGATGGTTACATTTGGCCATAATCTGCATAGAGGTGATACTGAAATAAGGAGAAATTTATGATTTTTCTAAGTGTAGTAATTAAACTTGAGGATAGAATTGAGATATCAGAGATTCCAGGACTGAATTTTTTGGTACCGTATTCCAACCTCCAACTTGGAGGTGGAGATTAGGCAGATGCAAGGGAATTAACATGTAACAAAGGGATTTGCTAAGTACGATGAGAACCAGGATTTTAAGCCTTTTAAAGACCTTATTTATTATAACATTTGCGTGAGAAGTGAGTGGTCAACACTATCAAATTCAGCATGAGAATAAGAATGGGGTAATGGCCTTTAAATTCCATTTAGGATCTAATGAAGAGTGTCCTTGAAGTAATGAGCAATAATTTATGTTGATAAGAAATTTACAAGTTTTAATAAGTTATTAGAAGTTAGGGTTAAAAGCCTAAGTGGAGATGAAAGATTAGAAGTGTGTTTGGTGGTATCCAGAGAATTTAATGGGTTGGGTATATTTTTTTGAAATTCATCATGTTTACAATGATAATAAGCTAACATGATTAGAATCTCAATAAAACTGTGTGCCTCAGTGCGCGAGCACTTACCTGGTAGCTGATCTCCAGTGGTCAATTGATGGTTACTTTAGATTTTTATCCAGTGGTTCTGATGGTGAGTAACGGTAACCCCTAACCATCACCCTAGTGCCTAACCTGCCCATCCTTCAGCCTCACCCTAATCCTCCACTTCCTGCAGAATGACGGCATTTCAGTTGTCGACATTATGATCATGCCGGCATAATGCAGATGCTGACATGTTCCATGTGGACATTTGAGCAATGTCGACATCATAACCATTTTAATAGTAGTGATAGATTGCAATGTATGTCACTGGCAGTACGAGATTAGGGAGGGGGGAAGGATGTCATAGTTCTCAGTATTTCCATGAAGTATAGTTAGAAAAACATTTGTTAAACATTGTAGGGATTGAGAATAAGTGAGAGATGAAAATAGGTGATAGAAGTGCAGGGGCAGAGTTGAACATTTGCCTGTTAATAGAGTGTATCTTACGGTACCTGTTTGTGTACTGGGCAAACAAAACCTACAAATAGTGGGAGGATGCACAGCAAGATACCTATAAACTCTATGGCTTTACATGGGTACTGAACCCACTGGTAACTTCTAATATCCATATTATTTACAGCTGGGAGTGTGTTATCACATACAGGGGGAGATGTATCAAACCCTCCAAAGGGATAAAGTAAAGAAGATGCCCATAGCAACCAATCAGCTTTTAACTGTCATTTTATAGACTGTGCTAGATCAATAATAGCTCCCGAAGTGTCCTCATACATTGTTGCTGCAGTCATGGCAAACAGTCCCTCCCAGTGTGCCAGGTCCCGTACATCTCTGCTTGCTCCAAGCATCTTTGTTATGTCTTTTTCAATTAGACACACCAGGAGACTGAACCGATTAATTTAACATGTGACATTTGAGTCTGAATCTGTATACAAAGTGCTACGATGCAGTGACCACAACTTTTTTCCAGTTCCATTGTGCTTCATGTGCAGACTCAGTCTCACACAGATATACAAGTGTTGTATATCAAATTAATCAGTTCAGTCTCCTGGTGCATCCTAGTTGCATTGCATTGCGACTATGATGCATTTTCGGGTGACAAAGACCCTCATTCTAGCAGAGTCACGTGGGACCTGCATGGCATATTGAGGCTAGATGTATAAGGACACATCTGTAGAAGCTTATTGGTTGCTATGGGAAACTTCACTTTATCGGTCTCTAACGTTTGGCTCATTTCTGCTATATACTGGAAATTAGAGGTATAATATTAACAACAGACAAGCGAGGAATATATTGTATGCTACCCAGGGCTGATTTAAGGCTTGTGGGGGCCCAAGGGCAACGAAATTGTGGGGCCCCCTTCAAGCCACACAAAGCCCCCCCTACCCCTAGCCATGCTGAGCCTCCCACCCCCAAACCACACGGAGCCTATTGCTCTGCCGGCGCCACTGACTTACCTCAGTGACAGCGTGAGGGCGGGACCTCCCAGCAGAGCTGCTTCCTAGTCCTCTCATCAGCGTCACGGACGTAATGTGTCACGTGACACTGATGAGAGGATACGAGAGCTGCTCTGCACTCTATGAAGCAGCACTGACTGTGCGGCTACATACAGTAACATCGGAGCGCGGCAGTGAGCCTCAATCCGGGAACAGGTGTCATTGGACAACTGTTCTCGGCAGGTTTACACTGACCCTGTGTCGGGGCCCAGGGACGACCACCTCTGTTGCCCCCCCCTTAATCCGGCCTTGATGCTACCATTTCCACCTGCATTTATTCAGTAGGCCCCTACACTAACCAGTGACTTGTGTTTCTTGCATAAATCATCAATGATAAACAGACAAATAATGGCCGATTTTAGCCTCTTACCATCTGTCTTACTGTATTCACATTAAATGAAGCCCTTTTCTTATGCATCTATTTTACATCATTGTGGAATAAAATGTTTTGCTTTACCTTTAAAATAGACCCAACCTGAAAGGAAAGAATAGTTTTGTGTCCAATATACTCACTGCAATATCAATACATAAATCCAAAAATATTTTAATAAAAAATCCATCAGAAATATAGGTCAGTTACAGGAGCATGTTACACTATATTATTGTTTTGACAATAAAAGATCATAACTCACCATCAGATCAGCATTAAACAGAGCACAGGGATGGAAGGAATGTTACTTATAATGTGTGGGTCCCTATGCAATGAGTCATTAATTTTATTTTTATTTTACTATAGGGAGTGAAATAAATTTATGGAATTACATCAGCCATAGATTGTGCTCTTGGGTTTTGATTACAAAGTTTTTAGAATTCATCTTCTCCCTTTCTGTACAGATGTGTCCTCATACATCTAGCCTCAATACGTCACACAGCGCGACTTGACTGGCGTTAATGAGCCGCCAGGTTGCGTACAAACCTGCAAGCATCGAGCATCTTTTTTTGATGAAAATGTGAAGAACAAGCAGACTGTGCTGATTAATGTGATATGCGACACTTGTATATTTGTGTGTGATAGAGTTGGTACATAAAGCACAATGGAAATTGGAATGAAAAAGCTGCGGCCGCTACATTGTAGCACTTAATATTCAGATTCAGGGTTGCACACAGATATACAAGTGTCATATATATCATATTAATCAGCACAGGCTATTGGTGCATCCTAGTCACATCGCTTTGCCTCTTAGACACATTTTCATTAAAAAAGAATAAAAAAATATGCCTGGTGCTAGAAGAGTTTCATGGGACCTGGCATGCCGAGTGGGGCTTTTTAGCATGACTGCAGCAAATATGTGTAAGGACACATCTGTGTACATTGAGGACTTTCATTTTTTTAGGGGGTACTGTACAGTTTAGTTGTAAAACTTTTATGAATTTTGAGTTTCTTTGGAGACGTGTAGTTTATTTTATGCAATGCTTATGTAGGACAACTGGAAAATATAGATTTAGTCAAAATTTTTTACATACAACAACAAACTTTCACAGGCAGATACTGCACAATTTTCCAATGTAATATGTGTTTTTGTATAATACATTTAAGGGTTAGATTTTTTTTCTAAATGACTGATGTGTCCTCATACACCTAGGGGTATATTTACTAAAGTGAGAGTTTTTAGAAGTGGAAATGTTCCCATAGCAATCAATCAGATTCTACTTTACAATTAGCTAGCACCTTCTAGAAGATAATAGCTAGATCTGATTGTTTGCTGTGGCCAACATCTCTGCAGCTAAAAACTTTCACTTTAACAAATATGCCCCCTAGTGTCCATAAGCCATATAGCATGAGACGCCTGGAGTGGCTGAGATGATCTGAAAGGAGTAGCGTACATATTCTTCTTTACTTTGTGCATCTTATTCCCATTGAGATGCAGCAAAAAAAACAATCACAGTGCATTACAGGTGCTGGTCTGTGAATGTAACTAACCATACAGGAATTAGTTTTAAACACATTAAGTCACGGATGTAGCACAGCAGAACATGGGGTTAGAAAAAAGCAGCATTTGCTTGTATTGGAGCCTTTCCTACATGGATTAAGATTCTGGGCCTGATTCAGGGATGGACGGATTTGCTGATCTGCACACAAGCGACTGTGTAAATCCGTCCATATCCGATGTCAATGCAGGAGGAGGTGTCAGACACCACCTTGCTGCATTTGCGATCTTAGCAATGCAACCGATGTCACAGGCTGGGATCTCCATTGCAACCATTGTTACCGATGGTCACAATGGTTGCTCTTTTGGCCAGGCTGTGGGAGCTGAAGCTTCCCACAGCCTGATCAGGTGCTGGTCATGTAATACGCCAGGAAGCTGCCAATGCAGAACCTGAAGATACCAATTGGGTGTTTTACAGATACTTCAAAGGATCTGTTTGACCAAGCTGCTACTATATCAGGGGTAGTCAAACCCTTATACTGTATACAAGTAAATGGAATCAAAGTAGTAGCACTAGTATCAAAGTGAATGTAACATAATATAATATACTTAATACAACAGATACTGAATTTGTTTCACTTTAATAAAAAATATTTTCATAAAACATGCTAATTAAAAACATGAGCAAATAGCCTCACTACTAAATACATAAACAGTGTACAGAGCGTGTTCCTATGTCTACTTCCAATTTAAATCAGGATGATCGCCACATTATTTCAATCTCACCCATGAGAAAATAGGACTGTCTTTTTGGGTATATTTACCAAGCTGCTCACTGATAGAGGAATAGGGCTGTTTTTGGTAATAAATCCCACAAATTGGGGTTAGAAGTCCACAGATAATCATGGTGTATGCAAGATTTTTCAATCCCAATGGAGATACAGTAAATCCAAAGTCCAGAAATGGATGGTGGCGGTGTTGCCTTGAAAAAAATAAAAATAAATATATATATATATATATATAAAAAAAAAAATTATATATATATATATATATATATATATATATTCCTAGGTGCTTTGCAACAGGTGTGCTTGGTAACTGTCTCACATTTAAAAGCAAAGTTGCTGTGAGCTTTAAACCTTGATAGCATACCCTGAGTTTAACACTAATGTGATGGCTATGTCCATGTTATAATTCTGAGCAATAGAGTAGGGACTTGCAGTAAAGTGGGGTCCCGTGACGATGGGCTTTAAGCTTGAATGCATTGATCAATTCATGAACCAAAACCCCACTGTTTATTATGTTTATTATTATTATTATTATTATTATTTATTATGGTGAGTGCAGAGCCCCTGTGATATATATATATATATATATATATATATATATATCTATCCGGTAAGTTAATCCAAGCTTCTTTGGAGATGGTCCATAAAAGGAGTAATATTAGTGGTGGGAGGCAATTAAAAATGAAATATTCATATATTAGTCCCTAATTAGAATTAATGATAAATGTAAACACAAATGGAGAAGATAAAGTACCATGCGCCTTCTCCATGTGTGTTATTATTTATTAAAAAACTGTTTTTATGTTTATTTATTTTTATTTGATTTTATTTTTCTACTTATTTTTATTTTTATTATTCTGTTTTTTATAATAAGATGTAAGTTATATCATGGATTGCGCTTAGTACCCTAACCAATTTCATATGAAGAACATCTGATATCATGAATGAATATCTAGGTGAAATATTTCTATATATCTATTTTTCAACATTACTCTGTAAATCTCCCAATTAAATCTATCTAAACGAACATTTAGAGAATAATATAAAGATCTGACTTTCAGAATGATATGTTTTATAATGTATATTTGTTTCTTTCTATATGTAAGAATAGAAATGTTTCCATTTTTCAAAATGTAATATATCTTAAGACTAAAGTGCTATCCTAAACTACATTTCCCAGGATTCCAGATTATTAATTGAAAACCGATTGGTTGCAAACAACCGTGAACATACATATACATGATGCCATCTAAGACTACATTGCCCATAATGCCAGACTTAAAAAAGCAATTGGCTAGTAATCATGATCACGAGGTTGACACCATGTTTTCATAGTGATGGAGGACTGAGCGCCAATTTAGCAACTTAGGAGTGTACATGCAAGGAGTTAGACATCGTCGCACACAGAAAAATACAGGACCAATGATAAAGCAAAGTTTAGATCACCATGACTGCATGGTAACACATTTCCCTCAATCATGTCTAGTTCCGTGTTACGTGTTATGTATTTACATCATGTGACCGGAGATGGAGACATGAAAATTGAAGGTATTGATGATATTTTAAGTTATCTATATGAATAAATGTTACCTCTATTATGGTTGAATTTACTATTAGAATAGATCTGCCTCCAAAGTGGAATTTAAGTGTTTTTCATTAAAATGTAACAAATGAAATGCATAATTGTTACCAGGTGCTAATGAGCAATCAGATTGGTAGGGGTATATTAAGCCCCTGAAAATACATGACATCCACTTTTGAAAAAGCTGTCACTTTTGAGCAGTGAAACACGTCAGTGATTTGCCTCCCACCACTGATTATTACTCCTTTTACGGACCATCTCCAATGAAGCTTGGACCAACTTACTGGATATATTTTTTTTTCAAGACAACACCACCACCATCCATTATTGGACTTTGGATTTATCTTCATTGGGATTGAAAAATCTTGCATACACTGTGATTAACTAAGGTCTCCTAACCACAATTTGTGGGACATATTACCAAAGACAGGACTATTCCTCTATCGGTCAGCAGCTTGGTAAATATACCCATAAAGACAGATCTATTCTCTCATGGTTGACATTGAAATAATGTGGCATTCATCTTGATTTATATCGGAAGTATACATAGGTGCAAGCTCTATATAGTGTTTATGTATTTAGTGGTGAGGCTATTTGCTCATGTTTTTAATTAGCATGTTTTATGAAAATATTTTTGATTAAAGTAAAACAAATTAATTATCTATTGTATTAAGTATATTATATTATGTTACATTCACATTGATACTAGTGCTACTACTTTGTTTCCATTTACAATGCAGAACCTGATCTGGTCCCTCCCAGGAAAATGGGGATCATGCCCTCATTTCCAGGAAAGGTGACCAGTCACGCACCTGCTCTGCCCCCCAATTGTCGCAGCATGTTGTTCCTTCTGTTGCTTGGGGGGAGCAACATCGGAGATGTACATTCATCATAGGATGATTGTACATCTTTGAATCATGCTCTTAGTCGCAATGTAGTTTTTTTGGCCCCAAATTGTTTTATTTACAGTATGCGATAAAATTCACATTTTGGGCACAAAAGATGCTCTGCATGGCCAAGTCAACTGGGAAATGAAGCACTGACAGGAGCTTTTTCTGATGGTTCTTGCAGTATCAAAATGACACCAAAACCACCGCAAGATTGCTTGAATATAATATTGATAATAAATATATAATATGTTTTGAAAATACTATATTACTGTATTTTTTAAATGTTGAAGGACATCTAATCTGTTAGAAGAGTTTGCCTATTTCCCCTTGCAATTGTGAATGAGCTTGTTGGTAGAAAGTGTAATATAACTTCAAAATCCATGAATCATCATGAAAATTAGAGAATATCAGTACTCATTTAATTATAATTATCTATAGCATATTAAACTTTTTGACATCGGTGATGACTTAAAAATAAATGAACATATCTGCATGAAATGCACCTCATTGGTACAAATGTCACCTTATATGTTGATGCCAGATGACCAGTCCACCAAAGTACCCACAAATATGTGTATGATATACTGTACACCTATCAGCCATAACTTGAAAATGACCTGCCTAATATTGTGTAGGGCCCCCTCATGCCATCATCAGCCCTGATCCATTGAGGCATGGACTCTACAAGACCTCCTCTGAAGGTGTCCTGTGGTATCTGTCACCAAGACATCCTTTAGGTCCTTTGAGTTGCAATAGTGGCCTATGGCTCAGACTTGTTTTTCAAACACATCCCACAGATGCTCAATTGGTTTGAGAACCAGAAAATTTGGAGGCCAAGTCATCACCTTGAACTCTTTGTGATGTGCCTCAACCCATTCCTGAACAATTTTTGCAGTGTGGCAGGGCACATTATCCTGCTGAATTACAGTCAGTGCTATCAGTTGCCATAAAGGGGTATACTTGGTCTGAAAGAATGTCTAGGTAGATGGTATGTGTCAAAGCAACATCCACATGCATGCTAGGACCCAAAGTTACTCAGCAGAACATTTCCCAGAACATCAAACTGCCTCAGCCAGCTGGCCTTTTTCCCATAGTGCATCCTGGTGCAATGTCTTCCCCAGGTAAACTAAGCACATGCAACTGGCTTTCTAGTAATGTAAAAGAAAGCCTGATTAATCTGACTAGTCACCTTCTTCCATTGTGAAGAAAACAAATGGATACTAGTGCACCAAGATTTCTAGAGGGCATAGGATGCAAGCGAGCTGCTGTATAGAATATCTGACCAGATCCTTAAGTATTGATAGAGAAAAAGATATACTGCGCTCAGCTAGCAAACATTACTAACGTGCGATATCTATGAACCAAGTATGGAGTTAATCTATGGTTAGCACGTATGATAAGATCTTCTTCTTCCTCTTCCTCTTCCTCTTCCTCTTCTTCTTCTTCTTCCCTCCAACGTTCTTTTTAAAGATGAGATCTCTTAGTTACAGAAAGAATTACAATTTTCACCATCAGTATATATAGATTCTGTTTAAACCTTCACAAATTGTTACAAAATGAACATTAGGAAAAATAAATAAATCTAAAGAATGAAATTCAGGAAAGTGGCAATAATTATACATTGAAGAAAAAAATCTATTTAAAGGCTTTTGCTTGTAAGCTTCAATAACATGGTGATGTAAAACTATGGGGAAAGGGGTTAATTAAAAAGAATAGAAATCTGTATTTGACTAAAAAGAAAGGTTTGTATTCAGACAGTTGAGTGGTAATAAAAATGTAATATTAAACCTGCTGATAAGGTGTGTGTGTGTGTGTGATGCATGCGTGTGTAGGTAAAGCAATGTATAAGGGAAAAATAAACAGGAAATTAAATAAATGTATTTAAACTATTGGGTGATCCAACTGAAAACAAAGAAAACATGTACTACACTTATTACAAAAGTTTTGGAAGGTGATATTTTTACTAAGGGTGAATATTACTTTATTAACATAAGAAAGCCCTCAACCCATGTTATTTTGAACCTCCCTAAAGTATATAAAGTACATAAAGACCCTGTAGAAAATCCAGACCACACCATCATTGCTAGGGTTAACATTATAACAAGTACCCTTTTGGCTTATTGTATATTGATTCACATTTACAAACCTTTTTTGAAAAACATCCTCATACTTTAAAAACACAAGTATTTTTTTTAATACAACTTTAAATTATAAAATGAAAGAGGCATTTTTTTTAAGAACTGGTGATATAAAAGAACATAAACAACCATAAAAGAACAAAATAAAGGTTTATAATTGGTCAAAGATTTTTTGGACACTACAGATAAAAGTGGAAAAAAAACATTATAAACAGTAAATCTTTTGTTTTATAAACTAATTATATATTATGTTGGTATCTATTATTTACAGAGCATCAGACTGACCAAGTTAAGTTTGGTTAAGTACAGTTATGTAATTTTTTATGGTGTACTGGAAGTTTAATACTATCAGACTCAAGGGCATCATGGGTTCAGGTCTGGTTTCCTGGCTTCAAACCATTGATGACATATTTTTTTAATAATTTCATTTGGTGTAAAGATTCTGCAATATGTTCAATAAGACTGATTATAACATAAAGCTTGTTTTTGCCACTGGTAAGACAATTTTAAATTAAATCTAATCAATTGGAAACTATGGTGTATAGAGAGCTCACTGATAGAAATAATTGCATTCAATAAACTGGTGAAAACTACTGAATCTCAAAAATATTTAGTTGAGCCACTTTCAATGGTAAAAAGGAACTGTACAGAAAAAGAAAAATATTATTAGTCAAGCCCTCATGAAACAAAGGATATATAAAGAAAGCTTTGTGGTTTATACTCTGCAAAAGCTATTACAGTAAGTTTCATAAACCCATGCTAAGTTCAAATTCAAGCCTTACATGGGAACATTCCATGTTCTCTTAGCAGCCATCACATATTTTTTGCACATACTGTATGATGTTATAAAATAAATGCACTAAAATCAAACTTACAGTAGGGTGCTAAGTAGCTATAAAAATATTTTTTCTTGTTTATTCACATTTCTTTATGTTGTTTAAAGTTTCTTTTTTTGTATTCCCTTCTACTAAGGGGGCATATAAATAATACTACACCTTAAAAAAACAAAATAATTATTAATATTATAGAAAATTTACTAAAAAGTGCAAATTTGTACATACAGTATATATAAATACAGCCAAATGATTCAATTTAAGTCTATTTGAATATGGTTAACTGAGATCTTAGATAAAAATATTTTTTTGGCAATCTTTAGGCATATGACACTTTAGTCATTAAAGGAAAAGTATATAAAATCCATCAATATTTATATGGTGTACATTTAATCTTGTGACTTGGAATGTAGACTCATCTACTTTGGCAAATATATTGTTTTGCACTATGATAGTTGGCCCCATCCATGGTGTTTTTGGTAGGAGTAGAACAGTAGGTGTTACCTGGATAAAAAGGGTGTCTAAGTAGAAGGCAGGGATAAGTTGTTTGGTGATTCCAAAAGGCTGAGTATTAGAGGTCAGTCTTAAAGCATTTTGCTGTGTGCCCACAGTTTCGACAGAACTCTGCCCCTGATTCAACCCATGTGTAAGGAAGTTTTTCTTTAACAAGTTCCATTCTTGGAATCACTCTTATTCCCTCATCAGAAACCCCATTTCTCCACATCTACCTTTCTTAGATTTCTAAATCTGATAGATATGTGTTGGGTTTGTTTTTTAATTGGAAATAAAATTTCTACAGCTCAAATTTAGAAATCACCCCTACTACCTTCACAAAGACTGTATCCAAAATCTGATTTAGTCTTCATATGGAAAAAAAAGTATCCTACACCAATTCTGCACCATCTCTCATTATTAGATGCTTTTAATGGTATACTGTATCTATAATACAGATGGTGGGGATTTCATGATCCTACAGCCAGTAATACCACTGATCCTTTATTATTTAGCCTTAAAGAATCCTTCTTACCCTAAATGAATCTGTGACTCACATCTGTCATATCTTATAGTCATTCCTATCCCTTTCCATATTTGCTTTCTATACCCCGATTGTTAAAATAGTTTTACTTGATAACTTCTATTAACAATAAATCAGATTTTCCCAACATTCCAGAAACTCTCACGATTGTTAAGGAACCTCAAACAGGTAAGAATTTTAAACAGTGCCCATTATCATTGATCATCTCAATTCACACTGACTCTAGCCTATGCTAACAGGTCTAGTGGCTGCTGTGCTATGTCCATCCTCTCCACCTTTGGTTACTGCTGGAGTGCTGTGTCCACTCCAGTCCTTGTGGCTGCTGTTGTGTCCATCCACTCTCTGTGTCTGTTAGCTTCTATGCTGCTGAGTCCATCCTCATCACCTGCTGTAGCTGCTGCTGTGCTGTGTCCATTCCAGTTCCTGTATCAAGTGGCTGCTTCTGTGCCCATCCACTCCCTGTGTTCAGTGGCTTCTATGCTGCTCTGTCCATTCTGTCCACCTCCAGTAGCTGGTACTGTGTTGTGTTCACTTCAATTTCTTTAGTGTTAAACACTGTTCATATTAGCCAAGCTAGATTTACAGTACAAGCAGATAGCAAATCAAGTTAATTTCTTTTTGTTTATACAACCTGAGTAAGCTGTCCCCCAGTGCAATTGTTCACCTACATATAAAAACACTGTGTATCTCCACGCAATGTGAGCTGAGCAGTGAATTAAAGTTGAAAAAAATATTTTCTTATATTGTTGTTTGTACTACATCTTTGTGTTGTCCCCCAGTGCAATTTTGTTGCTGTAGATATTCATTTCCTCCTCTGATCTCTGCCCCTCTCTCCTCAATCATATCTCCCACTGTCTCTCTGCTATCTATTCCTGGATGTACCAGCAATTTCTTAAACTTTATATATCTAAGAAGAGCTGAACATTTTCTCACCCCCCCAACATAAACTCACTTCCCACTATTTATTTAACAATTGATGGCACAACTATCCTATAGCTCCAATGTGTGCTGTCTTGGAGTTATCCTGGACTCCTCCCTCTCCTTCAAACCACATATCCAGAGCCTCTCACAGTCTTGTCATTTCCATCTCAAAAATATTTCGAATATAAGACCCTTTCTCACCCAGGATACTACTAAAACCCTCATACACTCACTGGTCATCTCCAGATTGGACTACTGTAACCTCCTCCTATCTGGTCTCCCCAACTCCCATCTCTCTCCTCTCCAGTCTGTCCTCAATGTTGCTGCTCGGCTCATCTTCCTCTCCAAATGTTCTCCATCTGCCTCCCCTCTCCAACAAGCCCCTTCACTGGCTCCCATTCCCTTTTAGAACCCAATTCAAGGTCCTCACACTCGCTTACAATTCCCTCACCCATTCCTCTCCCATTTACATCTCTGACCTCCTCTCCCTTCACTCTCCTGTCTGCCCTCTTCACTCAACAAATGCATGTGGCCTCTCATGCCAACTGTTTACTTCCTCCCACACATGCCTCCAAGATTTTGCCTGTACTGTTCCCCACCTTTGGAACTCTCTCCCTCTCCCCAACAGACTCTCCACCTTTTTACAATCCTTCAAATGGGCTCTCAAGACCCACTTTTTCATCAAAGCCTTCCAGTTCTCATCCTAACTTGCTGCAACATGCTCCTCCCTCCCTGTCTACCCCATCTGTGTCACACCTGTTTGTCTGCCCCTCCCCTTTAGAATGTAAGCTCTTATGAACAGGGCCCTCTACCTCTTGTGCTTCTCCATACTTTACTTTCATCAATTTCATACCCCCCATTAGGGCACCTAACACTTGGTTGCTTAAGCTCTGTTGCATATCTAGGTGTTATGGTCAATAATGTAGCATTGCATATTATCCATGTCCTTGTCCTATATTGTATTGTACTTTAATTTGCGGGTCTAATTATCTGTTGATGTACTTTGTAAGGTGCTCCAGAACACTTGTGGCACCATAGAAATAAAGGATACTAATAATAACCACTGTGACTGCACGCAGTGTCAGCTGAGCTGCAAATTTAAAAAAATGGGGAAAAAAATAATTTCTTCTATTGTTTGAACTACATCTGTGAAGTGTCCCCAGTGCTTTTTTGTTCATGTTTATATAAGTGATGTGAATGCCCGCAGTGTCAGTTGAGCTGCAAATTTAAAAAAGTGGAAAAAAAATCTAATATTGTTTGTGTTATATCTGTGTGCTGTTCTCCAGTGCATTTTTGTTCACATACATATAAGCACTATGACTGCATGCAGTCAGCTGAGCTAAAAAAATGTAAATTAAATTTTTTTATTGTTTGTACTACATCTGTGCGCTGTTCTCCAGTGCATTTTTTTGTTCACAAACATCTAGTGCTGTGACTGCCCGCAGTGTCAGCTGAGCTGCAAATGTAAAAAAGTAGAAAAAAAAAATTCTTCTATTGTTTGTACTACAGATATGTCCTCTTGCATCTTTTGCAGCATACGCACCAAATCATGCCATGAACCCATGAGTGGATACTCAGGCTGCATTTGCACCTGTGACCCCATAGGATTGCATGGTGAGATCGCAGTGTGTGCCATGGCATTCTGTAGCACACATTGCCATATTCACATGGCCCAATGAGAGTGCAGATTTGTAGCAAAATTGCCAAGGATGTTAGAGGACACATCTGTACATATGTGCGCTTTTCTCTAGTGCATTTTTGTTCATGTACATATATTGTTTGTACTAAGTCTGTGTATTCTTTGATAACTCAATATGGATAATGATCATTTGAGAGAAGAGCAGAAGCAGCAACCAAATACTAGTCCTTTAACATCATCCACTGAAGCGTCAGGTGATCTGACATAGAATAATCAATAATAGAAAGGTGTGGACACTTTTTGGATCTAGCCTTATCCCTGAAGCTGGTGATAATCCTAGTCCTATCACCTCTAGGACAAAATCAATAAACTATAAATACATATGGGTGGAGAATCACAATAGCACCGGAATAAATGTGAAAAAATGCTTATACAGCAGTATGCCATGAAATAATATATATATATCACATCTATTGTAATACATTAATTATAACAATTACATAAATTAAAATAAAAATTATACTTTGGCAAGGGTGTCAGACTCGAGTCTGATAATCATCTGTATGTGTGTCTGGAGATGTGTAACAAAAGCTGGCTGGCCTAAGGAGACCTCCTGACATGAAATATAGAATACTTCCCTGACCTGTAATCAAACACAGGTCTCAGTGGAGATATGCTGTATTGTACCCACTAGACCACCAGGGATGTCAGTGTTGGAGACAAGTCAGTATGTGCAGTCAGTGGATAATGTGGCAGTAGATTGACCAGGCTGAAACTGGGTTAATACTGTAGAAAGATAAAATAACACTCATCTTACTGTAAACCAGAATGTTTGGAGTGGTAGATCTTGGCAACATTTTCACCAGGTTGGAACTGGGTTCTTGCTGTAGTCCAGGATCCAGGAGCACATTTAGATGGTAGCAGGAACATATGCAGACCAAACACCTGGCATGGATAGTAGGTGATGATACCAGGAGTGGCATCAAATGGAACATTGACCAGGAACACTCACCATGCAGGGAGAATGGTATACACAGGCGAGTTGTAGGTTTGGATAACAGGAACAGATGAAGGTTAATTGTGCAGCCAGTGGGATATCTGCCTCAGGCATAGACAGAACCAGATGTAAGTCAGACACCGGAATAGATAGTAGGTGAAGATACCAGGAATGGTGCCAATGGAGCAGGAACCAGGAACACTCTCCATGCAGTGAGAATGGTATACACAGGTGAGTAGTAGGTTTGGATATCAGGAACAGGTTGAGATTCTCTGTTCAGCCAGTGGGATAGCTGCTCCAGGTGTAGATCACTTGCAGGAATCCGTATAGCAGCAGGAAGCAAAATTGCACAAACTGGATAGAAGTAAGCAACAGGAGCTCAGTATAGCTCACTCAATATTAACTGAGGTTAGATATTGTACTGGCAATTAGGTAGAGTCTGCAGCTGGGATATATACCCCTGGGTTACTTAGGATAGGCTGAGCAGAGACAGGTCGTGCGATGAGGCTAAGGCTATTACTTGTTTGGATTTTGCAAGAAGGTGATCAGGACTTGTCACTGCAGTACTCTGTAGCAGGCTTAGATCTTGCTTGAGGCCTAGCAGGCCGAGAAACACTGAAGCCTGTGCATCTGGGATGTGATTGAGAACACTGGCAGAATCAGTAAGTGACTCTGGCAGCAGGGGAAACAGACCCAGGTTGTGACAGAGGGTCTGCAACAAAGATATTTAGTAGATACAACAGATGAATGGAGTGCAATTACCCTTCAATGAGAGAAATAAAAAACAAAATTAAGTCAAGATTACAGGCACATACCCTATTAGTAAGCACTGGGACCTTAAGTTATGAGTACCAGATAGTCCTAAGAAATCAGAAAACACAATAGGGTCCCAATGCTTACATAGTCCTTGGATCACTGGTCTGGTCACCTCCAAATATGCACACTTGCAGCTGCTATTGTGTTTAGATATTTAGGTCTTCCTCAGAGCATGCTGGGTGTGTGTCCTGGATCTCCTATTATTCCCTAAGTGGGAGGTACTTCCTGTTAAGCATAGTAAGTAGACCTATTAATAGTTAGCTGCATGTATTAACAAAGTAAACACTTCTTGAATAGCTAAATGGTGGCTAAAATAATGGTCTATACATAGTGTTAATTAATATATGTAAGCAAATATGTAGAAAATGATAAAAAAAAAAAACATAAATACAGTGACTGCACCAAAACCAGAATTGGAATCCATCATCAGTTCCTGTTTCTCATGTGTGTGGTTCACCAGAGACATAAGGTTGTAGAAAAAAGTTTGTATTGATTCCTCCAGTGTGTAATGCGGCTGCAGCAGCTGGAACTATCCTTGGCAGAAGTCGTACATCATAAGTACCCTGTGCATCGGAATTAACATTGTTCTTCCTTGCCACTAGCGGCAGCCAGAAGTTAATTTGCTGAAAAATATAAAAGAGCATGACCAATGAGAAAAGAAAGAAAAAGAGGCAAAAGGGGAGGGAAGAATAATAAGACAAAAACAGAAGAGAAATCTTCAAGATCCCTCAACAACCCCTTTAGAGTTCCAGGCCCCCCATCTGATAAAGAAATGAAAATAACCTCAGATCCAAAAAACTAAGTACAGAGGAGTAAAAGTGGTTTTCAAAAATGGTTTAAATATGCTCATACCGACAACAAAGATTCCTTTGAAACATTTATAGACCAACAATAGTACATCATGAAATTAATTCTTAGAAGGGTCTTCTAAAAAAAAACAGAGGAAAAAAACAATAATGAAGAAGAGTAATCCAGAGCAACATCAAAATTTAGAAACTAGTCATATATTTTTCCCACCCACTGCAAAGGATATTTTGTGGAAACATTTTCTAAATTAGTTCAAGAGGATATAGAAAATTTGGGGAAGAAGAAAAATAGATATCAGAACAACTTGACATGCAAAGAAAGAAAAGCCCTACAAAATCTACAGAAAAGTGATTCCATCATTATAAAATCGGCTGACAATGGAGGGGGAGTGGTGTTGATGGACCACAACAAATATGAGGAAGAAGTTCTCTGGATAAGAATATTTATAAGAAATTGAGAGACAATTGTGTTTCGCTTTTCTCATTGTTGCCCTCCAAGAAATGTTTAATGTGTCTTGGATGCCGAACCAGCAGGTTGCGTAACAGTTTCTTCCCCTTTGTAATTGTTAGCCTAAACCTTTAATACTGTGTATTGCATTGTAATTTCACTAATGCATTTTTTAATGTTGTAGTGACAATAAACATTTGGAATTATTGATTGATCCGAGTAACAGAATCAAGAGAGATATGAAATATTTTCTTGAAAAATACTACACAAAAGGAAGCATCATGGATGAAGAATACAAATTTTTGGATAAAGAGGATGTTTAAACTTCTGTGATATATGTTTTACCAAAAATCCACAAAGATGAAAAAACCCTCATTATTGTGGGTAAAGAAAGACTTGCCACCAATCTGTCTTCATTCATAGATTTCCATCTGCAGCCTCTTGTTTAGAAAAATGGCACTTATCTAAGAGACACTATGTACATTTTAAACAGAATAAACATACTAACATGGGAAGAAGATTTGTTTTTATTTACTGTGGATGTAAATTCCCTGTACACCTTTATCAATCATGAGCAGGTAAAGGAGGCAGTTTTGCACGTTCTTTCAAAAACAGATAACACATATATGAAGGAAGATCTTATAGATTTTATTATAAAAGGGATCGATTTCATTGTAAAAAACTATTATTTTTATTTTAAGGGGGACTACTACTTGCAAAGAAATGGCACATCCAGGGTTACCAAATTTGCCCTGAGCTACCCCAATTTATTTGTGGCCCATTGGGAAGAATTGACATTGGACAAGACCTGGAGGGCAAACTTGGTATCCTGGCACAGATATAATGATGACATTATTATTTTATGGAAGGGCATAGTAGACACTTTAAAAAGTTTTTTTATTCATCTTAACTCAAATGTGAAACATATTAAATAAATGTTTAACCACAGTAAGGAATACATACAGTTTTTAGATTTAGAAATATACAATAAAGAGGGAAAGATCCAAATTAAAGGTTATAGTAAACATACTGATTTAAATACGTACCTGAATGTTCAATCACAAGAAATGGCTAGAAGGAATTCCTAAAAACCAGTTCTTACATATCCATAGGAACTGCATGTTCATACTGATCTATTAAAAATTATGAAGCTGACTTTACTTGGGAGTGGATACAAACCTGAGATTTTAAAAGAGGCAGAAAATCAAGCTACTTGTATAGATAGGGAAAACCTACTGGTGCCCAAATTAAAGGATAACAACAATACAGAAAGATCTGAGTGCATATTCATAACTCAATATAAGCATCAACATAAGGAAATCAAATAAAAAAATTGGAATATATTGAAATGTAACCCTATATTGAAGATTGATCTCCCAACCGCCCCCTTGTTTATCTACAGAAAAGCTCCAAATCTAAAAAAATATTTGATAAAGAGTTTATTGGAAGGCAATAAAAAAACCACATACGTTCAAAAGGATTTCACAGATCTGGTACTTGCATTGCCTGTAGAGCTGTAAAAGTAACATCAGTAAGATCACAGAGTTTGAAATTAATGGCTCCACATATAAAATAAATCAATTTATGACTTGCCACAGTACCAATGTGGTATATATGCTGGAGTGTAAATGTGGTCTGAGGTACATAGGAAAAAACACTAGAGCATTGAAAATGAGACTCAGTGCACATATCAGAAATATTAAGAAAGGAACAGCTCAACACTCCTTGTCTGACCATTTTAAAAAATTATCACCATTGCTCCCCTGAAGATATTAAGAATTTTTTGTGTATAAATAATGTTCAGGGAATTTAGAGACAAAAAATGTAGAAACAAAGTTAGCCAAGAAAGAAATGAAATGGTTCTACATGTTGAAATATCTGTCACCCAAGGCTTGATTACAGACAATTGAACTTAAATGGTTCCTTTAACATTTTCCTGTGATACTGTACCTCAATTTGTCATTTGCTGCTGTAGTGTTTTATACTTCCATATATTTATATATTATTTTATTTTATTCTTGTCTCTCCTATCCATTTTGGATGAATTTAATCCCACATTTCAAAGTTCCACATTGTAATGTTTTTATGTTTTTATTATTTATAAATTCTTAATATTTGAACTTTAAGGCACTTTCCATTTTTCCCAATGTGGTAATCTTTGGCTATTATCCATGAATGAGGAGGAAACTGGGTGAATACATTCTCCTTGGAATTCAATGAGGGTCCTCTTTTATTAACTATTTAAATATGACCCACATTGCTCACACTTGACCATGGCATGAAACAAGAGAGTGGGCAAGAATTGCCATCTATATCATCACTTCCAGCAACATCCTGCTGGGAGAGGTTAAGTCATACACTGGCTGATTCCAGCAACTGAACTTCTGGCTGCCGCACATGGTAAGGAGGAACACTGTTACTTCTGACACATGGAGTACTGATGACATACTTCTGGAAAGGACAGCGGCCACATTACATGCTGGAGGATCAATAGGAACTTTTTCCTACAGTGTTATGTCTCCATGGAACCACTCACATGAGAAACAGGAAGTGATGATGGATTCCACTTCTGGTTTCGGTGCGGTCTCTGTGGTTATGTTTTTTTTTAAACCATTTTCTACATATTGGATTACAATTAATAATGGGCACTTTTTATAGATCATTATTTGAGCCATCATTTAGCTATTCAAGAAGTTTTTACTTTGTTGATACACACAGTTAACCATTAATAGGTATACTTCCTGTGCTAACAGGAAGTACCTCCCACTTAGGGGATAAAAGGAGATCCAGCACACACACCCATCATGCTCTGAGGAAGACCCAAAGGTCGAAACACGTTAACAGCTGCAGGTGTGCATATTTGGAGGTTACTGACCTGACCAGTGATCCAAGGACTTTGTAAGCATTGGTACCCTATTGTGTTTTCTGATTGCTTAGGACTATACTGTACTGGTAACCTAAGTTCCCAGTGCTCACTAATAGGGTATGTGTCTGTCATTTTGACTTAATTTTGTTTTTCATTTCCCTCATTGAAGGGTAATTGTACTCCATTTATCTCTTGTACCTAATACATATCTTTGTCGCAGTCTCTTACCAAAGGGTAATTTTTATTGTCATTTATGTTATTGTTATAATTAATGTGTTACAATAAATGTGATATATATTCTTTCATGTCATTCTGCTGTATGAGCATTTTTATACAATTATTCCAGTGCTAGTGTGATTCTCCTCCCATATTTATTTATAATCAAAATCAATGTTACAGTGGTAAAGAAAAAAACACCTTTAATAAAGAGAAAGTGTATTACATAAAAATGTAAAATTGCCAACATGCCATTCACCACACAGGCAGTGGCAAGGAAAGGCTCATGCCTTGGCCTTTATTTATGAGTGGTAGTTCTGCAACTGCTGTCAGTGAGGCATCTTCTTCTATCTCTCATAACAATGCAAGTGCTTCTAACTCAGAGTTTAGCAGAGGTGTCAGAAAAAATTAAAACTGGAAAATCAGTGAAAAAAAAGTAAAAAAACTAGGCCAGTAGAACAAACTGTGGCCCTGATTCAGACCCGGACGCAAGTGGCCGTTCGTACATTCGGCGTACGTGCCGAAATATGTTAATTTAAGCGCTCGCTCGTAATTTTGTACGCAGCTAAACTTCCTCCCCAAAGTCTCCCAACCCCTCCTCTAGCTAAGGAGCGAGCCAAATAGCGAGCGTACATCCCCAATGTGGCTTGCAGGGAACGCTCGCACAAGTACAAACCGGAAGTGGGCCTGTCAGATTTCGATTACCTGCTCGTTCATTCTGCCTACCTACTTCAATCGTATCATGCCAATCAATATATCACTTAGGTTAATTGCTCTTCACATGTGTTCAAAACCTTTTTTTTTCATTTTCAATAAACTTTACTCTTGTCCGTTTTTTTTTATACCCGCAGAATACGTACGGTTTAAACAATGGTTTTCTTTATCCAAAATACATGTTTGATCCAATTATCAAATTGTTTTCCGTGTTTATACCCACGCATATTTTACTTGTTTCATTTCTTTATTTAAATTAGCTTATGCATGTCACTGCATCAAGCCTATCATAACTCACAATAGATTTTTTGGCCTGTAGAACACATGACTCATACACTAACCAATAGAATGGTTCCTGTTAATTTCCCAACTACATTAGCCAATCAAAATTATTTTCTGGTCTTTATTAAAACTGTTTTATTAAAAATACACCTTTGCCATCATGAGAGCCTCTGCATCCACCAAGCGGGAGCTTATTGTCCTGACAGAGGTGATGGACCGGCATATCACCGGCCAGCCTCCCCCCATCAGCAATCGGGAGACGCGTGCCGCCTATGCGGAGGTTCGCTGCCGCCTGCGTTCCTTCGGCTCATGCCGACAGATCGGCCAGCTGGAGTGCAGGTGGTCCGACCTTCAACGGCGGACGCCCCGCTTGCTGGCATGTTGTTGCCAGCGTATAGCGGAAAGAAAGTTATGTTTGGTTTGGTTTTCATGCTTTTATTTGCGGCCCTATCTGCGTGTGCATGTCTTCTTGCTTGGACAGTTTCATTTTTTCACACATATCTGCGTGTGCATGTTTTCTTGCTTGGCCTGTTTCTTTTTTTCACACATATCTGCGTGTGCATGTTTTCTTTCTTGGCCTGTTTCTTTTTTTTACACATATCTGCATGTGCCTGTTTTCTTGCTTGGCCTGGTTCTTTTTTAAAAACATATCTCCGTGTGCATGTTTTCCTTTTTGTTTGTTAACCAATTAGCGTTTAGAAAGGTGAATTTAAAAACTAACCTCAATTTGTTATCCATCATTTAGGGGCCGAGCGAAGACTATGGTGTCATCGCCTGCGAAGCGTCGCCCTCGTCCCCTCTCCCCAACTTCTAGCCAAACCTCCTCTCCCCAAAATTCCCAAAATTCCCCCACCACCCCAGCCTGCCCAGACCCTGATGCCCCTCCCTCTTGGAGAATTCCCATCCCTCCAAATTCCCCCTCCCCTCAACCCACCCCTCTCTAGACCACCCCATCACCACTGTCAGAAATCACCCCGCCGACCTCCTTAGGCAATTGTCCCACCTCCGAGGAGGACGATGGTGTGGTTCCTGGTCCAGGCGTCATTCTGAACGGTATGTTTCCCTTTTAACCATTTTTTTTTTAATGTGTTGATGTAATCCTTTGTCTGTGCCTTTTCAATTTTTTAGTATTTTAAAAGGTTGGTTATATATATCTTTGTTTAAAAATTTTGCAGATGTTTTCCCCATACACATATCACACATGTCCAAACACTCATACTTGTATCTCTTGTTTACGGTAGCAAGAATGTTTTTTTTTTTTTTTTATTTGTGCGGGGGTTTTTTTAAGTTTTTTATTTGAAAATTGATTTGGTGTTTTTTTGGATTTTTTAAAACAATTGTCATTATTTGCTAAGTCGATTTTGCTTTTGAAGTTTTTTAGAATCATAAATTAAGGATTCATTTTAGTAAGCACCACAATTTTATAACCCACAGAGGACCAGAGGCGGTTGGCGGAGCTAGCCGGTTGTGTCCAGATGTTAAGGGGGCATGTTATCGGCCTGCTGGTGGTCCTGGATAGAATGACGGGGATCCTGCGCCACTCATTTTTTTTTTTTTTGTTTGCAAAATATTTTAAAACAATAAACGTTTCAATTTTGAATACAGTCTCATTCCTTGTCTGTAAATCTTAGATTGTTTAAATTTACATAAGTAGACTATTGCAGCAAGTATTTGAAAGTAATGTACTGTAACTAAGATTGTGTAAACCTGATTTTTTTAAGCAGGCACATGAAACACCTAACACTAACAATAGGTTTGGAGAGTTACCAGCATTTGTGTTTTTAAATTTTTGTTGGGTTCGGTAAATATTTTTTAAAACCTGCTTAGGCCGAGATTATAAAACATACTGATTCTACATAATACCTTTTGGTGTTGGTTTTAACCCACAAAGCATAGTAAAATACTGAGCAATTTGACACATTACAGGATTAGCCATTAAGCAACTTAATCAAAGAAATGATGTTTTTAAAATAAGCAAAAATGTATTAAACATAAATAATAAACAAAAAGTGTTGGGTCACAATCAATACACACAGTGAAAACAATCTCAAAAATCCAGCCTACACCATAATAAAAAAGGCAAAAAACAATCAAGAACTGGTTGACGAATTAGCATGCCAACATGATTCCACAAATGTTGCATTGCAAAATTGGGTCCAGAAGATATATCCAATGTGGCCACATGAAGTCATTTTTTGGGAGCAGGAAGTAGTCATCGTTTCATTCCAAAATATTATGAAAGAAAACACAAGATGGGAAATAAAAAACCGATTCATTTGATTTAAAAATAATTACCTTTCTACATTGTGTCAAATAACTTATTTTGTGTCAATAATTACCTAAAGAATCTGGCCACCAGATCATCGCGTATGGCCCCCCACATACTGACCTCCGACCAACCTCGGCGGGGCCATCCTCAGGCAAGGCATCCTCTGGCTGCATTGGGACACCACTCCTTATGGCGATGTTGTGAAATATCCCACACAGGACCACAATTTTCGAAACCATATCCGGCAAATACATGAGCTCACCACCAGAGTGGTGGAGGCATCTAAATCGGCCTTTTAAAAGGCCAATACAGCACTCCACCACTTGCCTGGTGGCTGTAAGTGCGGAATTAAAATCACTTTGTGGGCCTGGTGTGGGAGCCAAATAAGGAGTGAGCAGCCAGGGCGTGCAAGGGTAGCCACTGTCTCCTGTGAAAAAGAAGTGACAACATCAGGATCAATGTGTATCAAGCTTTGCATTGGTATCTACTAAAGGTCTCCACTTACCCAGAAGCCACGCATTACCAGCTTGTAGGTTGTGTCATTTTTGCCAAATCCCTGATTGCCGGATGACGAATGAGTCATGTGCACTCCCGGGTAATTTTGCATTCAGGGACAGGATCTGGAGGGAGGCATCACATACCACCATTACATTCAGTAAGTGATAGTGTTTTTGGTTCCTAAAAATGGCCTCCAGTGGTATGTGAGTACCATCCACAACCCCTATGATATGTGAGAAGCCAGCTATTTGGTAAAAATTGGCCTTGGCCACACTAAGGGAACCCATATCCAAAGGCATTTTAATAAAATGATGGAGGTGCTTGAAAAGGGCCTCCATCACAGCCCTCAGGATCCTTGAAAAGGAGGATTGGGATATTCCTGCAACTATTCCCACCGTGGTATGAAAGGGTCCTGAGGCACAGAAATGTAACACCGCCATAAATTGCATAAGTGGTGGTATTGCTGTAGGACTGTCAATTTGCCGCTCAAGATCACTCTCTATTAATGAGAGAGTGTCTATGATGATTTGGGGCGGAAGATGGGAGCGCCTTAACACCTCATCATCGGGCATTCCAAAAAGGGTGACACATGTTCTATATATCTGGGGCCTTGCACGCCTACGATGCCTACACCTGGGACAAGATTGAGGTTGGTCGGCTTCCGGTAGCATGGCCACAATAATACGACCAACATCAACCTGAAATGGTAAGAATTGTAGTTAAGGTATGTTGCCCCAAAAATAGACTGAAAAATACTTATCTTTATGATACAATCCAAAAATGCTTACATGCCGGGGTATTGTCATGATTTCCAAAACCTACATTTCAACAGACCATAAAAAGTTGTTTTTGGGGAGTCCATTTTGTAAGCTTGATTTTTGAAAAGGCACAAAAATAAAGGGGGTAAACACATTTCTACAAAGAGCAAACCGACATTGCGACGACTTCCACAATTTGGCCCCCAAAAAACAACACAGATTGTGAACGCTAAATAGTTCACATTTTAACAAGGGGAATGAAGCCTACAAAAATGCGCTAAATAGTTCGCATTTTAACAAGGGGAATCAAGCCTACAAAAGTGCGCTAAATAGTTCGCAGTTTTCACATCCCCAAAAACCCGGAAGAAATCTGTAATGTCCCCAAAAGATGTGAAAAACAAGTCATGAACATTTAACAAACAAGTTAAAATCCAAACTTACCAATACACAATAAAGAAGTCACAGAACAAAAAGGTCGTTGGGGCAGAGCCAAAATAAACCTACAAAAGAAAAAAAAACAATAAAAATTATTTTTGGGCCAAAACCAAACAAAAAGGAGAGCCATATTTTACAAAAGGATGACGGGAAAAAACTTACACAAAAAATACACCACAACTAAAAGAACCACACCAAAAAATGCGAACGGAAAGTTAAACACAAAACAAGTGCTTCTAACAAATTCCAAAACACCTCCAAACACAACTCCCACCAACAATCCACTCCGACCAACGTAACCTCCAACAAACAACACCCGCCACCTCGACTCGAGTCGCCAAAAGCCATAAATAGTGTTTCTTTTCCCGCTCAAATTAAGAACGGATCATAGGAACGCACAATCAATGATGCGGCCGAATAATAAGGACGCATGTATAAATACGTCACGGCAAAAAACAAACGGTCTGGTGTAGTTCTTGTTTTTGCTTGAAAAATGGCTACAGACCAGCCAAACAATGGCCAAGAGGCGGCTGGTAAGTATTTCTCACATTTCTAATCAAGGCTTATTTAGAAGCAGAATATAGTGAAAGATTGACATCTAACTTAAAAATAATTTAATGTAAATAGGTGTTGAGGATGACATGGAAGAGGCTGCTGGGCCCAGTATTCTGGCCAAAGCTGGCAAAAAGAAAAGGCAGCCACAATTCACAAGAAAGGAGATGGAGGTTTTGGTTCATAAGTGTGTGGACATCCTGCCACAGGCAGACAGGAATATGGGTGTAGGCCAGAAGTGGAGAATGTGGGAGGAGATAGCCAGTGCTGTCAATAGGGTGGGTGATTATGTCCATCTAGCCCGAGATGTCAAACGCCGGTAAGTAAAAACTTCACCCACAGAAATAAAAAGGGTCAAATAATGCTGGAATAATGCCTCCTTTTTCACCCACAGATGGCAAGACTTCAAACATCGCCTGAAGCAAAAAATGGCAGACAGGGCTAGGCATGCAAAGGGGACAGGTGGGGGTCCCACCCCTGTGTCATTGGAGTTTAATGATTAGGAAGAGCTGGCACAGGGGTGTGTGCAGGATGTGGAGGTGTTTGGTGTGTCCAACATGGATACGGACATGCCAGACTTTGCGGCTCCTTATGTTGTCCCAGGTAAATGTTGTGATGTAACCAACTCTGAAATGTTATTGTGACAATATGTAGATTGTAATGTTCCTCTTTTCTCTTTTTTCTCACAGAGACACAGGCGGATGAGTCTGCTCCAGAGGGGAGCCATGGCCGCAGAATTTCTGCTGGCTCTGCAGGGGAGGAACCAGTACATCCGGCTGAGGACCCTGCAGAAGCCAGTCCTGGGCAATCCCCCTCGCAGGCAGTGGCACTCCTCACAGAACTCAATTTTAAATTGGATTACCATACAGAGATTCAGCAGAGGATGGACGCCAGTCTGCTACGGGAGCAAAATGCTGCGGCCAACGTGACCATTGGTCAGGCCCTGGCTGAAAATACCAGGGCCAACATCCGATTCACCAATGCCCTGGAGCAGCTCGTTCGCCAACACATGGTGGCGCCGACCTCCCTTCCTGCCGGAACATCTGGATCCTCCACCTCTGGCACAACAACAGCCATTCCTCCAAGTGTGCCTAGCCCTGTGCCTAGTCCAGAGGCCACAACATCTGCCTCTGGACAGGCCAGCCAGAGGACATCCCGGACCCGGTCTGGCGCCCACCCTACCCCAGCCAAACGGGGAAAGAAACGATGACAGCACTGGCTACTTTTCCCACACTCCTCCTGTGCTTGCCCCATATTCCTTAAGGGCCAAAACTTCCCTCTCCTTTCTTGTGAATTGTTTTTAATTTGTTGTTTTTTTTGGCCCAAAATTGGCTTTTTTTTAAAGACAAATGTAAAAAATATTAGTGGGTAACAATGACCCCAAACTTTTAAGGCAAAATGCACATGATTTGTTCAAAAATGTGTTGAGAAAATAAAAAAAATAAAAAAAGTTCTCAACTGTATTGTGACATTATTTGAAAAATGGTTTAGAGTTAATCCTGTACCACAAGGCAAACAACGAAATCTTAGCTTTAAAAAAAATCCATAAAAAAAAAGTTTTAAAAAAAAATGTTTCTTTAAGGAACACTTTGTTAAAATAAAAACCAAAAAAATCCAGGCCAATGCAAAAGGTTACAATACACACAAACATGATGACAATATTGTTACAATATCACAAAACCCTAACAAAATTGTAAAAAACATTCCTTCAAAAATACGCGAATTGATTGTGTAATCCTGAAATTAGCAGGTGAGATTTTCAGCTGCGTACGGTTTTGTGCTAACCCAAAGAAAAAAAAACAAAACACATTATAAGCTGGTTTTCAATCCAAAGTTGATTGTTTTTCAGAAAAGCCATGATAAATCGATGAAACATCGAGGAGGCCCGGACCAGAGGACAAGGCCATCGCCATTGTGGTCGAGTAATCCAGACCCCAAGCTGTGCGAGCAGTTTGAACGGAAAGAGGATCAGCCAGTGATGTATGACTTGGTACGAACACATTTGACGTTCGCATGAGCTAATTTATGTACGCATAAAAAACGCCTCACCACGCCTGCGTTTTCCCATCTCCACCCCCGTCAATGCCCAAAAACGGCCTGTTCTGTCAATCACATTTGACATGTCACTTCCTGTTCGCAATTTGCCGAACGAGTGAAAAAAGCTTGCAAACTGCCGTACGCACATGCGCAGTGTTACACCGACGCATGCGCGGTTTCTCAACATCGGAACGCAACGAGCGTACTGCTGCTAACGAGCAGCTTTGAATGAGGGCCAGTGTTTTAAGAAAAGTCTCAAATCCCTCAAGAGAGTCTAAGGGGTATATTTACTAAGGTGCGGGTTTTTAGAAGTGGTTTTGTTGCCCATAGCAACCAATCAGATTCTTTTTAACATTTATCTAGCACCTTCTAGAAGGTAATAGCTAGAATCTGTAGAGAAGCGTCTATCCTACATATCAGCATCCTCTGCCACTGTGAGCATGACCAACACAAGTCAAGAAGTTGCTGACCTAGACATTGAGGATGCTATGGTAGAAGTGCAAAAGGATGAGAGGGATATTTGTGTAGCTGACACAGACGCTAATGAGGATGTTGATGATGAGGATGTTTTTTTGTGTAAGTGAGGCACCAGTGGAAGCAGTTCTTGCCCATCAAGGGAAGAAGGCCATTGTCATGCCTGGGCTTAATATGAAAAAATCAATCTCTTATATGAGGAATTATATTTACAGAAAGCAGGGGAAAAATTGTTTTGCCACAGTAAGCAGAAGTAGGGACTTAAACCATATTGGAACCTCCTCCCTGTTACATCATTTGCAGCATGTGCATGTTTGTCAAACTCAAAAACTTATGCTAAAAAAGTAACAACAAGCAGTCCAGTGTCAGCTAGCTTCCTCCTCTCTGCTAAATACAAGCACATGCAGTCTCCCCAACCAACACATTCACCATCAATATCCTCAATCATGATTGGAACTAGTCATGCATTAAATTTGATAAGGCTGACTGAGTCCACCCCTTTCCAGGATTCCTCAGAAAAATCCTAAAGCACTAAGCCTGCTGCTGCTGCTGGGGGTTGATCTTCATACCAGAATAGGACAAAGAAGACTACAACTAGTAGAAGTTTTAAAAAAATGACTGTTAGACAATCTTTTGATAGAGGAAGCAAGTATGACAGCTGTCCCAGAGTTGCATAGCAGATCACTGATGCCATAACAGCTATGCTGGTTTTAGATTTGCATCCAATATCCACCATTAATACAGTGGGTTTTCAACAGTTAATTGAGAACCTGTGTCCCCGATACCAATTCCTATCTAAATTCCACTTCACTGGAAAAGCAATACATTGCTTGTTCATGGATAAAAACAAAAACTTAATTAGTGGCTTCCAAAATGCTGGTATACCCACTGTCCATTTAACCACAGATATGTGGACAAGTGGAACAGGGAAAATTAAAGATTACATGACTTTGACACCCCACTGGATGGCTGTATTGCCTCCCTCAGCAGCACCAGCAGCATCTAACAAGCGGCAGCTCATTCAAAAGCATGCTACTCTCTATTTCACTGGCTTCATTAAGAGACACACTGGTGTCAATCTCTTAGAAAACTCAGGGAAGTCATTGCAAAATGGCTTAACCCACTTGGACTTTCCAAGGGATTTTTGAACATGTCCCATATTTTTCTCACGCAATCAATTTGGTAGTAACCACTTAACTGACAATTGTTTCCCAAAAAACGCTCAGAAAATGTAGTTTTCTTTAAGTCAAGAACATCTTTCTAAAACTTATCCCACACAATTTTATAAAAAAAAAATGTAAACACCATATATCATAAAAATAGCAATTCTTATGGTATATTCTAATGATGGCCGTTGACAGCTGTACCATAGGTGGCCAATGAGTTCAACAATTAATATTTTTTAGACCACAGCCACCGATGTTTACTTAACATCTGTTGGGGACAAACCATCAATGGTCGGTGGCCATCATAGTATAGTACAGGTTGAGTCTCCCCTCTCCAAAATGCTTGGGACCAGGGGTATTTTGGATAATGGAATATTCTGTATTTTGTAACTTTTGCATATCATAATGAAATGTCTTGGGAATTGGACCCAAATAAACACACACAATGCATTTGTGTTATATACACACAGCCTGCAGGTAATTTTATTCAATATTTTCAATAATTTTGTGGCTCAAGCAAAGTTTGTGTACAGAAATTAAATTAATTAATTTATGTTTCATATACACCTTATACACATAGCCTGCAGGTAATTTTATACAATATTTTTAATAATTCGTGCCTTAGACAAAGTTTGTGTACAATGAACCATCAAAAATCAAAGGTTTCATTATCTTAGTCATGTCAAAATAATTCCGTATTTTGGAACATTCCATATTTGGATTGGGAGAATCAACCTGTATAATATTTATACTATGAAGAAGTTTAGTTCAATGAAACGCATTGGGGGTTCCTGCTCATGGTTTTCCAAAGTTTGCACCCATTGAAGAAGTACCACGGCTGCCTGGAGTTACCAGAATTCAGTACCATTTTGGTTGGACTACCCAGATCCTGGGTTTGGTGATCCATATTTGTTTACATGCATTGTGTCAAGTGGTTTTCAAGTACGTGTTTTAATCCTTACTTTTGAAATAAAGTCGATACATACTACCCTATGAGTTTTTTCAGATCTTGTTTTTGGTGCTGGGCTGCATTCCGATATTGGAGACTTTAAAGAAGTATTGGGTCTTGATTCATCATACCATCGATCAAAGTAAAATTAAGATAAGCTTAAATATTCTTATTTAATGTATGCACAATACTTACCATAATAACCAAACAGGTTTTGAGAATACTACACTATCAGTGCCTTATTGTATTATTGTTTGTATATTTCTTAGATCCATTGGCTGGCAAAGATTGCACAAGAGGAGCAGCAATATATTTATTTGAGTGATTTTTCTTCTATAAGTGTATGAGCAATAGCGCATTGATATATATAATGTTTTCCAGTGACTGCCGACATTAGACTGGCTTTGCAGCCATTCTCTCACTGGCTACTTCTCCACAGTGCCGAAGCCCCTTGTGGATGCCACTGCACCCTCCTGCACCCCTGCTGATCCCCCCTGCACCCAAGCACTGGACCCCTTGCACCTTGCCATGTACACCACTGGACCCCTGCATCCTGTCATCCATGCTGTTTGACCCTTGCAACACAAGCCAGACCCCCTGCAGACAATGCCCAATCTGCATGCACCAACACCAGACCACAGCCTATGCTGCCAGACCCCCAGATATTCTAATACTGAAAAAATCCCATATACATAAAGCTGCTGGTCCCGAGCATTTGGATATGGAAAACTCTCTAACTGTACATATATATATATATATACACATACACACACATATTTATACTGTATATATATATATATATATGTAAATATATATATATATATATATAATCTGTGAAAATTCATGCACAATACAAGACAATGCCCGATTGATGTGTCCAGCAGTGATTGGGACATGGAGAGAAAGACAGAAGCTGAGTTGTAGCTGGGGACAGATCACTGGCTGGGGGAGGAGAGGTTGGGGGTGTGCTGAGTCCACAGGCTGGGAGGGACAGAACATTAGCTTCCACTGATGCAGCAATGCTGGGGAGGATGGGGTGAGAGTACCACTGGCTCCCAAGGTGAGGAACAGAGCAGCAGCCATGGCTACCAGGAACCGCACCATGGCTGCTGCTTCTAGTCACAGCTACACCAGGGGAGGAGGGGGTGGGTTTGCTGTTGGCTCCCCAGCCTGGGGACAGAGTAGCAGCCGTGGTTACCAGGAGCCAAGCCACTGCTGCTGCTTCTAGTCACAGCCATGCCAGGGGAGGAGGGGTTTGGGGTGTCCTGCCAGGTCCCTGGGCCAGGGACAAAACAAATGCAGCTGTGGCTACCAGGATCTGCAGCTGCTGCTTCCATAGTAGTCATAGCCAAGCTGGGGGAGAAGGATGCGGCTGCCGGCCAAAGCCAGTGACACAGCAGGGCAACTACACTGGGAGGGTGGTCCCATTGGGTGCCCGATTACTGTTGCTAGCAGTGATTGGGACAAACTGCAGGGGTAGCCACTGGTGCAAAGGGACCAGCAGTTCCCAATGATCTAGATGGCTATGGGAAAATTAGATTCCACAGCCATCTAATGGGCATTTCTGACTGGTCACATCAGATGCAATCATGTCTGGGAAAGTAAAATCTGGTGTTGTTGCATCTGATGTGACCATGCCAGGAAAGTGGTTAATATGAACCACCAAGTTGATTTTGTGGGCAAAACATGGGATGTGTTCACCAAGTTGTAATGATTAATCAATCAACAATCAACATTCATTGAGATTTTGGATGCTTGTTTTTTTAAATCTTTTCCACTTCTCTGATTTAATTTTTCTTATAATTATTGTAACTGCTCTCCCCTCCTCTCCAATAAATTTTCTTTGGTATCCAAATATTACATTAAATGTAGTACTTGCCAATCAATCCTTCCTTCCTTTCCCTGTCTTCAACTACATATAAACTACATCTCCATTGGGCCTCTGATCTAGTACTGATTAATTAAAATATTATTGGGTTCTTTCTATGGGGTCATAAAGTTTTTAAAACTGCCATCCTGTCTGTCACTGCAGTGCCATTCTATTTCCTAGACATGCCATTATGGAAGTTGAACTGCCATTTGAAAACAATACATGTCCAAAATGAAAACAAAACAACGAAGTTAACACAGATCCAAAATTAAAGACAAAGCAAGAGGGTCTTTGGTGTTATTTAATTATTTTGAAATTCTCCCTTACTGTTAAATATTTTGTTTTACCCCCAATATTCTCAGCAGAGCACTTTTCACATCTTTATTCCGTAGACTGTAGATTATAGGGTTTATCATTGGTATGACAACTGTGTACAGTGTTGTAAAGACCAATTCTAGGACATTAGAGTATTCTGATGGTGGCATCATATAAACAGACATAGCTGTCATATAGTAAGTGAAGACAATGGTGAGATGAGATAAACAGGTGGAGAAGGCTTTTTTTCTGCCATCCTTAGATTTTATCTGCAGAATGACTCTGATAATTTTTATATAAGATGTCAAACAGAACATGACTGGAAAAACTCCAAATATCATTAATTCCAAACAGATGACAATATACATTTCTTCACTTCCACCACAGGAGATGTTAAGCAAAGCTTTAGCATCACAAAAAAACTGGTGAATGGTATGTGACTGACAGAAGGACATGTGTGACACTGGGATTGTAAATACAAATGAATTCAAGCATCCAGATATCCAGTTGCCAGTTGCAAATAAGAGACAGTTTTTTGTACTTAAGATATAGTGATAGTGTAAAGGATCACATATAGCAACATATCGGTCATATGCCATAACGAGTATTAGAAGATCCTCTGTGGAACAAACCAAACAATAAAAGTACAACTGGGTGAAGCACTGTATGAAGGACACTGTATTATCTCCAGATAATAATATGTACAAGAGTTTAGGGACAATAGTAGTTGTATAACAGATATCTACTAAGGCCAGGTTACAGAGAAATAGATACATAGGGGTGTGTAACTGATCATCAATATATATCACTGTAATTATAATAGCATTGATGAGCACTCCAGACATATACAGGAAGAAAAACACACTTGTAGTTAATGTTGTGTAATCAGATATTTTAGAAAATGGAACTAAGTGAAATTCTTTAAGATCAGTCTGGTTCTCCATGTCATGTTCTTTAAATAAACATTATTATTAATATATGAATAGGTCACATTGTTACTGCCATATTTAGTTAGTGCTGCATTAGGAATTATTGTTGAATAAGTCCTAACATTGTTATTGTACATCCCATATTATCAAGCTCTTATGTCCTATATCACATCCTCTATTATTTTAACAATTAAAATATGTATGGAATGGTGATCTTGGGGAGTGCCAAACTTCAATTATGCAGGTTAAAATTTTCCCTCGATATTTTCTGTTTTAATGTGCTTTTAAAGGGATGAAGGTGAAGCCGAAGAAGGGATCCATTTTTAGTTTCTACAATCATAACCTCAACCACAGTACACCCAATGACAATATATCAGTTTATATCTGTTTTCTTAACATTTGGTTATAATTAAAATAAATAAATGGAAAAATTAACAAAAACCTTATAATCACACTTATATCGTGGTCATTGTGGGTTAGATGTTGTTACTAACTCGCTGTCACCCCTTAATGGGGCGAGTGCATTGACAGCTTATTGAGCCGACTTTTTGGTCACAGAAACAAGTCCCCCAAGGTGTTTCATCAACAATGACTTCTTCAGGGGTGTCTATAAAATAAAATAAAATGGGTTTCTCAATATACAATATAAAATTAAAAAAAAAAAAAAAATATATATATATATATATATATACACAGTTTATATAATTACAAAGTGTAGAAAGGCATATACATATATCCCTATTATCATTTAGACCAAAATAGGATCCAAAAGCATTTGACAATATGCATATATCCCTTGTATAGTCATAGACCAGAATAGGATAATAATGCATTTAACAATATGAAAATGTATAGCTGCATATATTACTGGTATCATTAGACCAAAATGGGACCACATAAAAACAACATTGGAAATCATTAGTGTTAGTCAACTATAGGACTCCTATATAATAAATAATTTAAAAAAAATTTAATAACTTAAAAATGTAGGAACTTCCAGCCTAAACTTTAATCCTCAATCAGGATGGCAAATACATCACCTGTTTTACAAAATTAACCTTTTTAATTCACCATATTGTGTTTTTTTTAACAAACTTTTAGTTGTGTGATACTTACTTAGACTAAGGAAACTGGCTGCTCCAATCACAATATATATGTTTGTTATTGTCCCTATTTAAACAATAGCACACTTACTTGTAGCTTCCTCTTCTTTTATCCCTGGCATCTACTGGCCTCTCCTATCTCTTCCCTGGCCCTTCCCCATGAGGCCATGGCCCTTTCTCAGGTGCACTAACTTACAGTATGTCCCTATGCACCAAAAAGTCTAGTTACAGCTCTGCTGTGCATGCGACATCTAATATGTGTGATGCTTTTTGAAATAACACTTGAGAATGGGTTTGCAGTCCCTGGTAGTTTCGGGATGAAGACTGGGAGGTGACCTAAAGTGATCGCTAAAGGGGGCTGTTACATATGCGTATTATGGTAGTGTCCTGGGCGTACCTGGTAACGATGATAAGTTGTCAATCACAAATACAATGCTTCAGAGGTCATGTTTAGATGGATAAGAGTAGAGTAGATAGAGTAGACCCTAGGCACCTGCAAATGTCACTGGTGTGACCAATGTTGCACCAATTTGTGTTTACACACTCAATCATAAATGCACATACCACTCAGCCTGAAAGTGGGTGTATCAATGCTCATACACTCCATCGTACCATCCTGCACAAAAGGGAAGCTGAGATTATCATTTGCATATTTCTGCAACTATTATTGGGAGAGCGGCTGCGGTCGTTGATGCATTACCAACTATTTCTGAAAATGTGTAAGATGTTTTATAGTTTTACAGGAATTTTAAATGCATACAAATTCTCTTTTAGTATAAATATTTTTAAATGTGATATTTGTGATGTAGTGTACAAAATCCTAAAGTATATACTGGGGCAATTAAACTACAAAAAGTGGATGTTTAATATTCTAATTTGATTTATGGAACTTTCTTTTCCTGAAGAAATCACCTTATACATGACCAAATTATACCCTAATAGTGCAGTATATTTCACTAAAATTTATTAGGGGATATAAAATATTACATTCATACATTAAAATAAAGTTTTAAAGATTATCTGAAGTTACTGTAGTGAGGGAAATCATATTCCAAAGATAAATTTCACATGACCTTACTATCAGAGTATACACTGATCACTCTCACCCTACCCTAACACTCCCTTTTTGGAGCCTAACCCTAACCTCCCCACTAGTGCCAAACCTACCCTTCACCTCCCCAAACCATAAACCTAAACCTCACCCCTTAGTTATTAACCCTAACCCTCCCCCTAGTGCCTAACCACTAACCCTAATGCTAACCCTCCCCTAACCCCCAATACTTACCTTTGGAATGCTGGCAGTTGGGAATATGGAGCCAGGATTCCAGTGCCGGTATTTAGACCATCGACATGCTGGAATTCTAACTACATCCCGGATAAAGTTGAAGTCTAAAATGTCTACATTCTAACTATAAATCAGAGTCATATGTTATGATTACTATGAAGATAATCTTTGCAGGCCTTGGGCATGCTCTATTGCTTTGTGTGGGAGAAATGCTAAGTCCCTGAGCATGATTAGTATGCACTTGTCTTTTGCATGCTCCTTCCCAGACTTACAGCTGTTGCTGATCATGACAATCAATGGACTATGAAAACCTATACCCATTCTTGTGCTTAATTTACAGACTCAGTCAGACACAGATATACAACTGTTGTATATCAAAATAATCAGTGCAGTCTCCTGGTGCATCCTACTTGCATTGCATTGCAACTTAGATGCCTACATCGGGCAACAAAGATGCTTATGCTAGCAGAGTCACATGGGACCTGGTGGATTGCTCACACCAGGCAATTTGTACAGAGTATTGAGGCTAGATGTATGAGGACATATCTGTAGAAGCTTATTGGTTGCTAAGGGAAACTTCTCCACTTTATCTGTCTCTAAGGTTTGACTCATATTCTGGAAATTGGAGGTATAATAATAACAATAGACAAGCGAGGATTGTTTTGTATGCTGCAGTTTTCACCTGCAATTATTGAGTAGCCCCCTACACTCACCAGTGACTTGTGTTTCATGCACAAATAATGACAAACAAACAAATAATTGCAGATTAGAATCTTACCATGTATGAATCATCTGGCTTTCTGTAGTCACATTGAATTAAGCCATTTTCCACCATTGTGGAATAAAATATTTTGATTTACCTTAAAAATAGACCCAACTGGAAAGGAGAGAATCATTTTGTCTCCAATAGACTGACTGCAATTTCAACATAAAAAACAATACATATTTTATTAAAATATATCACATCATCAGAAATATACACTATAAGTCAGTTACAGTAGCACCGTAGAATATATTTTAGCAGTTAAAGATTATAACTCACCATTAGATCAGCATTAACCAGAGCACAGGGATGGAAGGAATGCTACTTATACTGTGTGGATCCCTGTGCAAGGTGTCATTAATTTTATTTTTATTTTACTATAGGGACTAACAGACATTTATGGAATTACATCAGCCATATACTGTGCTCTTGGGTTTTAATTAGAAAGTTTTTAGCATGCATCTTCTCTCTTTCTATACATTCAGAATTGAATGTATAGAAAGAATGCTCCAATAAAAGTAGCGTACCTAATTGTCTTTTAATCATGCATCTAATCCGCATCACAGATGCAGAAAAAAAACACTTACAGTGTACTAGAGACACTGGTCTTAAACTGTAACTGCACAGAAATTAGTTTTAAACAAATAGAAAGTTGCAGACGAAGCACAAAGGACCTTGGCATGAGAACAAGATGCAGCAGTGCACATCGTAACCTTTCTTACACAGATTCAGACTCAATCACACACAGATATACAAATGTCAAACATCAAATTGATCAGTGCATATGGTAGCAGCTGCTGATTGGCTAAGAGTGGTCTGACTCTTAGCCAATCATGGGTAAGGTGCAAGAACCCATATGGGGGACCTGTCAGTCTCGGGGAAGTGCTGTATGTACAGTATCTATATACAGTGTTTCTGTGTTACTGGATCAGGCATTTGTTTTATTTTTTCTCCAAGCCCCCTGGATGCCTACTGGACAAGAGGACTGACCAGCATCATGGAGTAGGTAAAAGTATGAGTGTGAGTAAGTGTGAGTGAGTGAATGTCTAATAAAGTGTTAAAACATTTGGTGTGTTTGTCCTGTATTTTAAAATATTTACTTTGGTGATGGTACAGGTGTCAGCAACCTGCTGGCACTTGTGGTTCTACAAGTGCATCAGGGCAGGTTTGCTGGGACCTGAAGTCCCACTCTGAAGAGCAATATTATTTCTATATTTAACCAATTACCCCTGCACCAACTACCTCCAGAGGTGCAGGGAAGATCCCTGGGCTGGTTTATCCATGGGAGGGTAGACCCCATTTTATTTTTTGGGTCTCCACTTTCCAAGTATTTCCAGCCCTGGGCTGACCCCACACAGTGTGTCTCCCTGCTATAAACCATCAAGGAAACCCATGCCAGTTTTCTCTTTAGTTTCCTGTACCAGAAAATGCTTAGAGGTGCAGGGCTGTTTATGCTTTTGAGTGGGCCCCATTGCATTATTTTTCTAATTTGTAACACTTTATTATACCTGTAGCATGGAAGCACTGCACAGATCACACTTTTGCAGAACACACTGCTGAGAAGGTGGTCTATTTAAAACTTATATTTTGGCCTAAGTTTGCTTAATGTTTGATTGTATTTGCAGAAATGATTCTTAGTAAATCCTTGTGTTGCATTCCTGTATTGCAGATTGAAATGTGTTTATACACCCTTGCTTGCCTTTAGCAAATCTCCATGTTTGAAAATCAGGCTAAACATGCATGAGAATGCAATCACATGTAGACATGATTCTTAGTAACTATACCTCTAAGAATCTTTAAAATGACTTCAAGTTTGGGGCACATTACTCTGGCTGATTGTAATTCACTAGGCTTCATCCCACTTACTGTGCTTTTTCCAATCAGAATTAAAATTTAGCATGCCTGCATTTGTCACTATCACATCTTAAGTGTCTGGATATTATGAAAAAAAAAAAAACACTGAAGAAGAAAAACAAAAAACTAATTGAACCTTATTCAGGTTTTGAATTATCTGAGAGGGATTGTTTCAGTTATCTAATTGGTGACAAGTAAAATGTTTAATATTTTTTTCCAGAGAGTACAGATTTTAAAAGAACAAAATAATGCTTTAATAATAGAGAGGAAAATCATTTTAGGTTTAACAAACAGGAACAGAATCAATATTTGTTTCTGATATTATCCTAACAAAGAAGAAAACAATTGGAGAAAAAAAAGAAAGTTTTTTTTCTATCCTTTACAGAAAGTATAATTCTAAGTATCAGAAAAAATATTATGAGGTTCCAATTCAAAATAGATACATTCCATTGAGGGGTGAAGATTAGTATCTCCAGTATTCTTCTATTTTGGAGAGGAGAAGGTGGTCTCCCAGACAGATATAGATAAGCTCAAACAAAAAAAATAGAGGAAGTGGTGAAATTGAAAAAGAGATCATAATAAGAAATTTGCTATAAAATAAAAAAGAGAATGTATTTTTTTACCTCCAAATTTATTTCTAAAGATGAGCTATATTTGTTACTGAAAGGTTTAAAAATGTTACTATCAGAAGACATGGATTCCTTTTCCTTTTTTACCTCTAAAAATGTATATGAAAAATGAAAAAATAAGAAAACAAATTAATCTAAAGAATGTTAATATTGAATTTCAGGAATAGCAATAATAATACTTTGAAGAAAACAAACAATTTTCCCTTTTTTCATTTAAAAAGCCTTTTTCTTGAAAGCTTCAATAAAATGGTTATAGAAGAACAAATGGGAAAAAGGTTAAATAAATAGAACACAAACTTGAATTTTACTAGAAAAAATGGGTTGGATACAGACATTTGAGAGATGATAAAAGTCTAATAGTAAAACCAGCATGAGACATGTGTGTGTTCTCTTAATGGATATAGTGATGTTATCACATGAAGGTATTTAACATTTTTAACATTTTAAGAGGTGATCCAACTGAAAATATAAATATAAACACTTTGTTCCAAAACACCCTCATACTTTAAAGATACCAGAGATTTTTTTTAATAAAATGTCAGAGTATACAGTGACAAATATTTTCATTCTCAGAACTACTAATATAAAAAGTTTGTATACCATAATAGAAAAAAAAATTAAAGCTTTATGGATGGTCAAATATTATTTGAGCACTACAGATAAAAGTGGAAAATTAAAAGAATTCATTATAAGCAGTATATATTTATTTTATTCAATAATTATTTGTATTTTGAAAGTAATTATTATTTACAGAGTATTGGAAGGACAATGGGAACCAGGGTCGATCACATTTATGCCAATTTGTTTATTGTGTACAGGGAGCTTTATATCTTTAGGCCCCAGAGCACCATGGGGGCCGGTATGGTGTCCTGGCTTTGTTCCATTGATGACAGTTTTTTCATTTGCTTTGGGGATTCTTTAGGGTTTGAAAATTTCTGCTGTATAATAAAAAGAGAATTATTGTAACATAAAGCTTATATTTGTAACTGATCAGACAAAACAAAATATTTGGCAATTACAGTGCTTGCCAATTCTAATCAATTGGAAATCATGGTATATTGAAGCCCACTGCTTGAAATAATTAATTGAATCAAACAGTAAACACCACTGGACCTGGCTTAACATTATTCCGTTGAGCCAGTTCCAGAAGGTGAAAAAGGAACTGTACAGAGAAATAAATACATCAATCTCAAATAGATACTGTGAGTCAAGCCTTCATGAAAAAATTATATAAAAATGCTCATTACTGCTCAACAAAAGGTAGATAAACTAACGTAAAAAGATTTATTTGGGAAGAGGAATACATTGGAAACTGGATTATAAATGGTAATTTGTTATAGATTATCATAGCAAACATAAAAATTAAAAAAATATCATTGTGAAACATGGGGTTTCTTGCTAAATATCTGATTATTTCAGAAAAAATCCTTAATAAATCTAAATGTGTCTATCAAATGGCAATACGTTTAGAAAATTAACTAGTTAAATGTTCGGTGTATAATTCATACTTTAAAAGTTTAAAACAAAGCATTGTCTTTTATGGATGTGAAAACTGCAAAGCGTGAAGGAACATTGGGCCTCATTTATCAACAAGTTTTAACACTCACAATGAGTGATAAAACTCGCTGCATATGATAAATGGTGCTAAAGCCAATCAGCTCCCAACTGTCATTTTTCAAACAGATGACAGTTGGGAGCTGATTGGCTGGAGCACCATTTCTCATATGCAGCAAGTTTTAGTACTTGTTGTGAGTGATAAAACTTGTTGATAAATGATGCCCATTAAGAGAAAGAAAAGTAAGAGCTTGAATTTTGTTATTAGTTACATATAATGAATTTTATGTAGTTTAAGTTGTCAGTTTCACTACATTCTGAAATCAATAGTTTTATTGAATAAGGTTGGGTAAAATACTGTAAGCATTCTATATGAAATGTGTGTTTGTGCCATTTGGACAGCTAATGTCACTTCCAGTAGTTGACATTTGAGATGCAAGTGTCTATTCTGGTTTCTTGGATACGACACAATTCAATTATTGTAAGATCCTACTTTAATTGGAACATTTTCTACAGTCACTTGTAATTTACCTGCTGCAACTGTAAAATTATTAACACATTTGGAAGTAACTTCAATATATAATAAGGGACCTGTATGTATCAAGCTGTTTTTTACATAGAATTCTGTACAGTAGAAACTGCAGTTTCTGCATAGCATAATTAATGTATTGTGGCTATGTACTAATGGCACAATGCAGAAGATTTCCAAGAAATCTCCAGCAAAGTGCTAATTACTATGATCTGACCCTTATGTACCAAACTCCAAAAAGTTTTTTTCAGAGTTTGGCCCCTGTAGTTTACACCATTTCATGTAAACTGCTTTAAGCCTCCGGCCCGCTCTGGAAGCTGACACTGTACATATGCACAGTGTCAGCTTTCACAGGAGAAGTCTTCTCCATTTTGCTAGTGAAAGACTTCTACAATTTACTAGGGATATAACTCGCAGGGACAGCAGTTACCACAACTGCTGTCCCTGCGAGTTCCCCCTTGTGCATAGTGGGGATATTTATATTAAAAATGAAAATATCCTCTGCTATAAGGATAGAAAATAATCATGGCAGTTCCGCAATTATTAGTACATAGACCCCTAAATGTTAGTAAAAGTGTTTATCAGAGATGATTTTTAAAATATACTTTACATATGTTTTTTTAGTGTGATGATTGCGAAGTTGGGTTATTCTTTGCTTTAGAAATGTTTTTATGTGCCAGTACTGAGACCAATAGTCAACCTGTAAAAAACAATATTATATTTATTTATTATGACTATTACCTCTGCATCCAAAGCCAAAGGATGCAGAGAAGAGTTGTTTTGACTTTATCGAGGCGACACCTTACTTATTTGGATGTTCCCACTTCCATAAGAATTCCAGCCATAGACTGACCAATTGAGGGCTGTTTTCCATTATGGCTGGTGGATCCCACACTGCAAGTTCCCCTTCTATAGTAATTGCTGGTTATTAGAAAATAGGGGATTCCACACTCTGTTTATCTCTTCTATTTTTCCATACTAGTCTATGCTCAGATACTTAGTGCTGTTAACAATTTAGAGAACCCCCCCATGCCTTTTTAATTTTACATTTTTTAACCTTTTTTTTTACAACAACAAAGCCTGCAGAGATCATGGTGGCCTTTGCAGTACTTGAAACCAACTCACCTGCCAGTCAACTTTTTTTATAGGGGGGTTCAATGGTGAGACAATCTTCTGTTGTGTTTTAAAGTCTGTATTTTCAGTGAATTCCCTATTGGATTTGCCTTTAGTAAACATGCAGATTGCAAACACACCAGGAAAAAAACCAAACTGACTCTTAGTGAGCACAAATTTCTTTGTAGACTTCCTTATACAGCAAGGAGAAGGTTAGGATACTTACCTGCATGCATCAAGATTTCTACCTTCAGGATTACACTGCCAGGATTCTGACCACTGACATTATTAGTGCCGAGTTTGTGTACCCAACCCATTTCAAATATTCCTTCTGCCAAGTATGGCTCTGGCAATTTCCCTTCTCCTAGTAGCAAAAATTTGGTAGGCTGTCATATTTATTATACTGTATAATAACTGTCAGATTAGTTTTCAATTGCCTCTTTTTCAGTTGATTACAGCATAGTACAACTGTTACATTTTCTCTAAAGTCCCATTAAAAGCAAAGATAGCATTTCTAAACTCCTCTCACTGGGACTATTGTATACTTGTATTAGGATCATCTTGGTTTAATAAAAACCATGATAATAATTTGTGTGTCAGCTTCAACTGCATCAGTTGTGTTGTCCAAGAAAGAAATAAACTGAATGCTTGTCCTGCATAGGTACAGGTAATCACCCATTAAAATGCACTGCTGATTCATTTTAAACACTAAGTGGGCAAAATTTACTAAGCGGCAGGTTCTAAAACCCGTTGGTTTAGTGGCATTTTGGTGGCGGTTTTGCTATTTACTAAGACCAAAACCACTGCAAAACCACTATCAAAACAAATTTTAGAATTTAATAGAACAGGGCTGTAATCAGTGTCGGACTAGGGCATGAAGGGCCTACCAAGGACTTGCAGTGATAGGGTATAGTAGATTTGCAGTGGACCTGCGCACTCAGTGTAAATGGTAAGGGCTACTAATTTGTGTGCTGCTGTACTTATGGAAGTCTGACTTCATCCATTGTGGGTACAGAATTAGAGGGTTCAAGTGCTGCATACAACCTATATCTACTGGGAGGGCTAAAGTCCCATTTAACACTGTCTGCTGCTGGACCTTCATCAGTATAGCGTATAGTAGTTTTGCAGTGGACCTGCACACTCAGTGTAAATGGTAAGGGCTACTAATTTGTGTGCTGCTGCACTTATGGATGTCTGAATTCATTTACACTGAGTGCGCAGGTCCACTGCAAAACTACTATACGCTATACTGATGAAGGTCCAGCAGCAGACAGTGTTAAATGGGACTTTAGCCCTCCCAGTAGATATAGGTTGTGTGCAGCACTTTAACCCTCTAATTTTGCAGTGATATGGGCCTGCCTCCAGAGGGGGTGTGGCTAGCATTCACATAGGCAGCTTGGCTAACCAATAGAGATTGCATAGTCTGGGTCCCTTTAAAAAAAAATATATATATATATATATATATATATAGTTAGTAAATACTGCTAGTGCATGCATGATAATGTTCAAGATTAATAACAGCATTGTATTGCAGGAGATGGACCATAGTCCTATGCAGTATAATGAAAGTATAATCAAGTGTACAGTCTGGAACCTGATCCCTAGAGGAGGGGATGTGCCCTCAGGCAGTAGGGCCCACCGGGGGTTTCCCCTGTACCCCTGTCGCCCAGTCCGACCCTGGCTGTCATTTAGAAACTGTCACCAAGCCCCCGGGGTTTAGAACCTGCCATCAAACTGGACCCAAACTGCCAAAATTTAGAACCTGCAGCTTAGTAAATTTTGTCCAAAGTCTCTAAAATGCTTCTGGTGCACTGAAATATTTGGTGTTTAGATTTATTTCTGCCTTATACCACTCCATTTCTTCTTGTTCAGTGTTAACACTTTATTACTGAATGTTTGCCTAGTCATGACTTGTACACATATTTGAAAAGGGTCTGTGAAAGCTCATTTTTATTCAGCTCTGCAGCCTGTATCCACATAGTTGGCTCCAATAATTAAGTACATCAATAACTTATTACATATACAGTAAAGTCATATATATATATATATATATATATATATATATAAATAATCCTTTATTTATATGGTGCCACAAAGGTTCCACAGCACCTTACACAGTACATAAATGAGCACACAAGAAAAACAGTTGCTAGTAATACAAAACAATGCAGGATAAGGACAAAATATAATTGCATAACACAAGCAACAGGGCATTAGCAACCAAGTGTTAGGTGCCAATTGGGGAGTTAGGACTGGATTAATGATAATATAATTAGGGGAAGGAGAAGCATGTGAGGGACAAGGGACCTGCTTGAGAGAGCTTACATTCTAAAGGGGCAGACAGACAGGGGCGACACAGATGGGGTAGATAGTGAGGAAGGAGCATGGAGCAGTGGGTTAGGATATATGCTGCAGAATGTGTGTGTTTAAGATGACCTGATGTTATGTCAAAATTAAGTCCTTCTTTCATCTATCTCTATGACAAAAAATAGATTTTGTTTGTGTTTACATGAGAGATGTACAAAATAAATCTGTAGCACTTTAATTTTTGTCTGTTACATTTTAGCATCTAAATACAATCAGAAAAAAATGCAGCTATTGTTGGACTGCCCCACCATCCTAATAGTGAATACTTTAGTCCCAGCTGCTGGATGCTATGCCATGCTCACGCGAGTGGGTGCATCCCACATGCTAGACCCACCCACAAATGGGTGCAGCCATGCCCAACATGCTGTGGTCCAGCAGGATGTTGCTGTACCTGGGCCCAGAATTCCTCTTGGCAGCCCTGGAGGTGACAGGCAAAATGAGGAGGGAATGGGGCTTAGTCGTGGGGTAACAAGGCCATGAAGGAAGGGAGGTGGTTGAGAGTGGAGGAACTGGAAAGGTGGGGGGAACAAGCAGAGGGTTGGAAAGCAGACTGATGAGAATAAAATGGGGAAACAGCAAGTGGAGGAGACAAGAGGGGGAAAGATAGTGATGGATAAAGTAGAGGATTATGTGGACACTGAATAAAGGGGGTGATTGAAGTAACGGTGTTCATGCTGTGGACGAGGTAATAATTGTAATGAAAACTGGAGTGGAAGCAGTGTGATGTAGAGACAGTGTGGATAAAAGTTGTTAAATGTTCAAAAATACAGGTAAAAGAACAGCGCTGCTAATGTATGAGTGCATCTCCAAAAGTGAAATATAAAGAGAAGTATGTAAGTAGTGGATGCAGGAATTAGTTATTAAAATAAAGAATGTGTAAAGTGGATAAATATGATGTAAAGGAAAAAGGCAATACAAACAGGATTTTCAGTAGTATGAAGGCAAAAATTACAATGTCCAGTCAGTAGTGTTTTGAAGAACAAGATCAATCACCCAGAGCAGTAGGCAGATAGGGAAGTACTTGCAATGTCCAAGCAGTGAGTGCAGTAAGGATGTTCCTGGATATACATACAGCAGCTGTTAGTGATGGTGAATTAGGTAATTCACATAAGTTTTTTGCTTGATGTTGTTCTGAAAGTGTTCTAGTTTTGAGGATGTTCTCCCTCAGTTTTCCTCCAGCTTATCTCTGGAGTAACTCCGTCTTAGTTATCAAATTGTAATTACACTTATAATCTAACACTTTGTATCTAAGACTGACTATAGCAGCCTATGGCTATGCAACCTAACTGATCACTAATAACTAAAGCTACAAACATGTGTCTATGTGCTCACTGATTGGGACCACACACCCTGTACACATACTAGATTGGTATGCAATAAAGTCTAAAATAAACAAATTGTGAGAGGGGAAAATAAATCACAGATTCACAATAAATTAATTTATATAAATTGCTAATAATATGAAAGTAGCATTTTACCTAAAATAATTTTTCAAAGCTGTGCTTTTGCAATTAATATAACAGCACCTTATGGGAATAGTAGACACAAAATACTTGCAATTCAGAGAAAGAGAGAAGTCACATCAGTCTTTGCATGGTGTGCATATGGCTAATAAGATCTCTGGCATAACTCCGTCTTAAGCTGGCCACACACTAGACCAACTTACATCCAACCAGCCAACTTGTTGATTGGTTGGAATGAAAATCTGGTAAGGTATGAAAGCAAATGACAATCAGCAATTTGCTGCCAAACGCCGGGAAAATGGACAAAAACTGCTGTTTGAACAAATTGTTTAGATCAAACACTTAACAAACTTGTCTGAACGGCCATTTTCATCTGTTTTCTGGCATTTAGGAGCAAATTGCTGATCATCAGTTACTCCCATACGTTACCAGATTTTCATTCCAACCAATCAACTAGTTGGCTGGTTGGATGCAAGTTGGTCTAGTGCAGTGTTGGCTAACCTTGACACTGCAGCTGTTGTGGAACTATATATCCCAGCATGCCCTGCCACAGTTTTAGCATGCCCTAATAGCAAAACTGTAGCAGTGCATGCTGGGTTATGTAGTTCCATAACAGCTGGAGTGTCAAGGTTAGCCAACACTGGTCGAGCGTGTGGCCAGCTTTAGTTATCAAATTGTAATTACACCTATAATCTAACACTTTGAATCTAAGACTGACTATAGCAGCCTATGGCTAAGCAGCCTTACTGATCATAGGCTATATATATACTGTATGTACAGTATATATATAGATAGATAGATATAAATATATATATAGTGAGAAACTTCTGGCCTATGGCACATGGAGACTTGAAGCAGATTTAATAGAACATACAGTATCACAAAAAGTGACCAACATTTTGAGGCCCACTTGTCCCTTTGTCAAGGTGAGTACAAGGGGACAAGTGGGCCCCAAAATATTGGTCACTTTTTGTGTTATGTTCTTTTCAAGTCTCCAATTGCAGCAGTAAAGTAGTTTGTCATTATTCATTGTTCTTGAGGACAGAGTGCAGGTCTGTTTAGGTCTATATATATTAGCAAGCCGTCCCAGCTCCACATGATAGGGGGTCTTATAAGATTGCCATGTAGATGACTATAGTCATTCTTCCTCCGGACGTCAACACAAAAATATTTAAGTTTGACATGACATGCAACAGGGCCACATAAAGTTATCCATGAGGAAAACAGTCTCCACTTAGGTCAACTCCAGCCACGTTAAGTGTCTGTCCCTGTGCTTTATTTATTGTCTTGCCAAAGCATACTCTTAAAGGGAATTGGACTGAATGGTAATAAAAAGGTAAAAACTCAGGAAAAATTAGATAACACATATCAATCGCTAAATAGTATAAAGTAAAGTCCATCGCTGTGAATATGTTTAATGTTTTAGGCAGCATAAGCCAAAAAACTCAGACATCCATTTATTCATTGATTTTCTTCACTAATATCATCACTGCTCGGCTCTATTTTGTCATACATTAATGTTTCATAAACCTCCTGTACATCTTCCGTAACAAATACCCTATAGAAAAGTAAAAACTGCATCAAAATCTGTCCAGTGGTTCTCAAAATTAGCCCAAACAAACAGACATACAACTACCAGGGACCATTTTTTTCCATTGACTTTTATCTGTATAACAAAATAATTCCAGGTGCTGTGAAGAAGATTGTTCCAATTATCAATTTACAATACTCAGCAGCTGTGGATGGTAGCAACCCCCCCCAAAAAAAATAGTAAAAACACAGCACTTTTATATGGTAATACACAATAAAAACAGTAAATATAAATATATCACAATTTATTAAATAATGCATTCACAGCAATCATAAAATGATTCACATATAGAACCATATAAATGGATATGGAATACAATGAAATCTGGCCACAATTTAAATAAATTAAAACTGAAACCATAAAAACTTTCACCATTGTAAATGACTACAAAAAAATCTAATTTGTCCAAAAAGGAAGGTGTTTAAATATAATGTAAATTTACAACAATTTATACTTTAGTAGGTTTACAAATAAACAAGCACTTCTGTTAGTGTTTATGTTATTAGTGTTCAAGTTATTATAGTAAAGTGCCTGCTGTCAATATATATATATATATATATATATATATATATATAATTAGCCTTTGTAATATCTTCTCCCATGTACGGGAAATAATGTTAGTGCAAACATATGCCGCTGTAATTGCTCCGGTAAACAGGTTACCTTTTGGATCTTATTTTCTCTGTATAGTAAGTTAGCTTATTTGTTTATTGGAGTTGGAGGCTACTCACCTCTGTGGCACTGCAAGTGCAAAGGCTGCAAACAGGGCTGATGGATCAGTTGCAGCCACAAGCTCTCCGTCTCCTATTTTGCAATAGTGGCTCCATTCATCAGCCACCAGATCTCTGAGCAAAGCTGCACTGACTGTGTCAGATGATAATATGATATCCCTTTGAGACTAGCAGCTAAAACCTGGGTTATTGTTGGGTTGGGTTATTGTTTGGTTAACCCAGGAAGCTGCTAGATATTAAAAGGGCCAGGGTTGGATTCCCGGTTTGAGTGGCCCAGCATTCCAACTCAGGTAGCTTGTAGGGTTTAACATGGGAGCTACCTGTGTAGCCCTGCAGTGTAAATGGGTAACCTTGGTCATCCAACCCTGTTCCCATTTACAGCAAAGGGATTTCCAGATTTTCTGTCATCTCCAAGCACTGGCAGATCTGTTCCACTGCACCAATGTGCAGTGTGACTGGTGCCAACCAAGATATAACAATGGTTGGCACTGCAGTCTGAAGGGATTATGTCCTGGGTCTGACTCGGTTTGGAACCTTGTTCCAAATACTGGGTCCGGCCCGGGACTTTAGTGTAAGGGGTGTAATCACAAGAAACTTTCCATGGTATATAGTCTGCAATATGATACTTTAAATAGTTTTTAGATACAAAGTGGCTCTGTAGCCATACAGATGAGTCCAGCAGTTGCGAGAAATAATAAATCAATACTCCTAATGCTTTTCTTCCATCCAGCGGATTTCTTCAAAGGAAATGTGTGTATGCAAGAAGTCACACTGTGTCCATATACTGTATACCAATTACCAAATTAGCACATATGGCCTTAATCATACTGTATATCACAATAGTATTCAACAAAATCTGTTTTAACTGACGGATAGGGATCAAGGAGACTAAATAACAAAAATGTATTATTTTAGCTAAGCTTAAAGATATGGATAATAGAAAAAATACAAAAAAGATATATGTATGATTTTATTGAAAATAAAATATCAAAAATGTAACATAAAATTGTAAAACAAAAAAATTAAATATAAAAATAAATAAATAAAAAATCTTAATAAATGAATAGCAACTGTATAAGAATTGAAAGAAAAAACTATGTGTATAGACTATTAAAAGCATTTGACCTAACAACCTATGTGTATAGACCAGTGGTTCTCAAACTCGGTCCTTAGGACCCCACACAGTTCACGTTTTCCAGTTCACACAGTAGCTGCACAGGTGTAGTCATTACTCACTGACACATTTTAAAAGATCCACAGGTGGAGCTAATTATTTCCATTGTGATTCTGTGAGGAGACCTGGAAAACATGCACTGTTTGGGGTCCTGAGGACCGAGTTTGAGAACCTGTGGTATAGACTATTAAAAGCATTTGACCTAAAAAGACACTATGTGACAAGAACTGATTTGTTATATTATATTATGATTGTGTTCCTCAAACCTCACATGTCGACTCCTTATACTGTAGTTCTACTGTATATACATATCTTAGTCTACAATGACACTCCAGTAAACATATAATACAGTGATTCCCAACCTCAGTCCTCAAGGCACACTAACAGTCCTGGTTTTAGTGATATCCATGCTTAAGCACAGATGGTTAAATCAATATAACTAAGGTACTAATTTAGTCACCTGTGCTCAACTATGGCTATCCCTAAAACCTGGACTGTTAGTGTGCCTTGAGGACCATGGTTGGGAACCCCTGATATAATATATTGAGATTTGCAGTTTATGAATTCTTTCATGGTATCATGTTTTTCAGAGGGATATAAGTTAATAATTTTGGTAGGATATTTCTCAGAATTGGATCCAGTTGCAATAATGGATAGTTATGTTTAATTATTTGTCTAATCTGATAAGATGACTATAATAATACAATATAAGTGCTAAATCAGTACTATTGTTTGTTTCTTATGTTATTTTCAAGTCATTTTCTGAATGGCCTCTCATTTACAAGGCTCACTTCATTATAGGATTTTTCAAGGAGTGTCAATGGATAACATCTCTCCACAAAATATTTTATCCTTGCATCTGATTGTTGGCCAAAACCTGCATTTGAATAGTTGACCTTTTGGAATGTTGTTCTGCCAAGGACCATAATGAGAACTTTGATAGTGAAGATAGTTTTTATCCCCCAGACAAAGAAGTAGATCAGGGTGGGTATGGGATCTTGGCTGTCGAGAAGCTGGCTGCCAGAATACCAACAGCTGACAATTAACAGTCACAATCCCGACACTGAGAGGTAAGTTCCCTATACCTACCCCTTACCCCTCCCTCTACAATGCCTGAACCTAACCTCCCCCTCCATGCACCCTAAACCTAACCCACCCCCTATTGCCTAACCCCAACCCTAAAAATAACCCTTCCCTAACCACCGATACTTACCTTTGGGATGCCAGTGGTCAGTATTCTGGACCTGGGATGTTGATTACATCCCTGTAGATTCACTACACACCATCTAATTTATATACAAAGGGAAGTTACACTTTTATATATATCTCTTGATATCTTTTCATCCTCTTTCTCCCCTCCAATGTCGACCAATGCAGGCATCAATGACTAACAGACCAGCTGGTTTACTTTAATTTATTATTAGTTGACAGTTACTTATGTAGCGCCAGCCTATTTTGTTGTGCTTCACAATTGGGAACAATAATTGGCAATAGACAGACAAACAAACAATAGGGCCCAGCTTGCAACCTTATACTCTGTAGTTAAATAGGTATTGATACACAAGGATAAGTGCTACATATGGCTTATTGGAACATCTAGATTGCAGAGGTTCTTGATTGGCTGCTTGATCACACAGCAATGTTGGCCTGAAGTCTGCAGTTAATTTTAAGTGTAGAAAGAGAACTTATGTAAAGTTATGCACAGACTGTGCACAGGGGATGTAATTGGGTAGGATAGCTTATGGAGGTTATGTATGGATTGTATATAGGGGATGTAATTGGGCAGGATAGCTTATGGAGGTTATGTGTAGGCTGTATAGAGGGGATGTAATTGGGTAGGATAACTTATGGAGGATATGTGTGGGCTGTGTGTAGGGGATGTAATTGGGTAGGATAACTTATGGAGGATATGTGTGAGCTGTATAGAGGGGATGTAATTGGGTAGGATAGCTTATGGAGGATGTGTGTGCTGTATAGTGGGGATGTAATTGGGTAGGATAGCTTATGGAAAATATGTGTGAGCTGTATAGAGGGGATGTAATTGGGTAGGATAGGTTATGGAGGATATGTGTGTGTGCTGTATAGAGGGGAAGTAATTGGGTAGGATAGCTTATGGAGGATATGTGTGGGCTGTACTGTGGTGATGTAATTGTGTAGGATAGCTTATGGAGGATGTGTATGGACTGTATAGAGGGGATGTAATTGGGTAGGATAGCTTATGGAGGATATTTGTGTGGGCTGTATAGAGAGGTTGTAATTGGGTAGGATAGCTTATGGAGGATACGTAAGGACTGTATAGTGGGGATGTATTTGGGTAGGATAGCATATGGAGGATATGTGTGGGCTGTATAGAGGGGATGTAATTGGGTAGGATAGCTTATGGAGGATATGTGTGTGGCTGTATAGAGGGGATGTAATTGGGTAGGATAGCTTATGGAGGATATGTGTGTGCTGTATAGAGAGGATGTAATTGGGTAGGATAGCTTATGGAGGATATGTGTGGGCTGTATACAGGGGATATAATTGGGTAGGATAGCTTATGGAAGATATGTGTGTGGCTGTATAGAGGGGATGTAATTGGGTAGGATAGCTTATGGAGCATGTGTGTGTGCTGAATAGATGTAGATGCAATTGGGTAGGATAGCTTATGGAGGATGTGTGTGGGCTCTATAGAGGGGATGTAATTGGTTAGGACATGTAACACAAACAAGCAAAAGTGGCCCTTTCTTTATAGAAAACAAGTAGTTTTTTACCTTTATGCAGGAAAATAAAAATAGCAGCAACAACTGTGAAAATTAAATTTTTTTTAACTCCAAACAGTAACAAACACAAACATGTCTAATGGCAAATAAGAAATAATGAAACAAAATAACCTTGCCTTTGTAATACAGTGTGCAACAGTGCTGAATTAATGGCACATTTTTTGTTCCAGGGCCCTCATACAGGGTCATTCTTACTCCCCAATTGCTGAGAACACCTGTGGCACCTGTTCTTGGATGGGGATGCCGCAGTGCTTCTGCTGAATGAATATTGCATACAGAGTGCTCTTTCTTAGTCCATTAAGCTTTACATTATGTCCACAGCTATTAAGGGACTTGGAAGGGGCTCTGTGTGGCACACTGAGCATAATAGTAATATGGGGGACTACGTGTGGCATAATGGATGGACAATATGTGAAATACTGGAGGGCACTGTGTCATAATACTGTATTATAATGGGGCTCTGTGTAGCATACTGGAGGGACAGTGTGTTGCATACTGAGGCAGCACTGGGACATAATATGGGGCTTTCTGTTTCACAGGGAGGAGGGAATAGAAAGTAATATTAATAGGGGGCTCTGTGTGGCATACTAGGGGGGCACTATGTGGCACACTAGGGAGCATTGGGTCATAATATTAACATGAGTGCTCTGAGTGGCATACTGGGGAGGCACTGGGACATGATATTAGATTAATTTGGATAACTCTGTTTCATACTAAGGGGAGATCTGTGTTGCATACTGGGGGACCCTATGGAATACTGGGGTCACTGGGGCATATTAATAATATGGAGTTTCTGTGTGACAGATCAAGGTGCAATGTATGGCATACTGGAGTGGGCTGTTTTTTTATGCTGGGCCAACAGTGTGGCTTAATGTTTACACTTGGGGTACTCTGGCATGAAGTGCATGATGTGGATCTGTTTGGCATAATACAATATTTTTAGTAGGGCTCTAAATCTGGCCCTGTTTTGCAAGTTGCATAAACACAGCAAACCTCCAACATAGAATACATTCATCAGCTATTCAGAAGTTCACACAAGCATTCTTAAATCAGCCGTAAATACCTAAATTGAATATGGAATTGCACCTGCAGCCATTGATTCTGAAAATTCTTCATTAAATTAGAATATTTTGTTTTATTCTCAGCATCCTCAGCAGAGCCTGTTTCATATATGTATTCCGTAAACAGTAGATGATAGGGTTTATTATGGGAGTGACAACTGAGTACAGTATAGCAAAGACCTATTTTAGGGATTTAAAATTTTGAGATGGTGGCATCATATACACAAACATATAGTTTGTCATATAGTAAGTAATAAGAATGGTGAGGTGCGATGAGCTGGTGGAGAAGGCTTTCATTCTTCCATCCTTAGATTTTATCTGCAAGATGACATTGATAATTTTTATGTAAGATGTCACACTGAACATGACTGGGAAAACTCCAAATACAAATGCTTCCATATAGATGACAATATAAATGTATTGATTGCCAGCACAGGAGATGTCAATCATAGCCTTAGGATCACAAAAAAACTGATGTAAAGTACGAGAATGACAAATGGACATGTGTGACACTGGAACTGTAAACACAAATTAATTTAAGCATCCTGATATCCAATTGGCAATTGAAATTAAGAAACATTGTTTCTTACTTAATATACGGTGATAGTGTAGAGGATAACATATAGCAACATATCGGTAATATGCCATAATAAATATTAGTAGATCCTCTGTGGAACTAACCAAAACATAAAAGTACATCCGGGTGAAGCATTGTATGAAGGACACTGTATTATCTCCAGATAATAACATGTGAAGCAGTTTAGGAACAGTAGTGGTTGTATAACAGGTATCTACTAAGTCCAGGTTACAGAGAAATAGGTACATGGGGGTGTGTAACTGGTCATCAATATATATCACTGTAATTATAATAGAATTAATGAGTACTCCAAATATATATAGGAAGAAGAACACACAGGTATTTAAAAATGAATAATCTGATTTTGCAGAAAATGATATTAGGTAGAACTCTGTAATATAAGTCTTGTTCTCCATGCTATATTCAGGTTATTCTGTAAAGAAACATTATTATTATTATTATTATTATTATTATTATTATTATTATTATTATTATTATTCTAATGATCATTGTGTCAGGGTCATATTAAGAGTTGGTATTGTGGGTAAATAAATCTACATTTTGTTATTGTGCACCCCAATTGTTCGTACCCTTATATCCACCATTTCTCCTCTATTTTTTAACAATTGAAATGTATGGATAGTAAAAAATGCATGTGGATATGTAAACATATGTTTATGCTACCACTCAAACTTTACTGCCTACTTTATGCATAACACTCTGCACTCTATATACAATATATCAAACTAGCAACCTGTCCAGTCTTTGCATGAGAGTCATTTTGAATTTACGTAGGTCTTATAAGATTGCCTTGTAGACAACATTAGTAGTTTTTCCTCCTGAAATTAACATGAAAATATTTAGGGCCAATTGTAAAAGAGTGAGAGTTTAGCAAATGTGAGAGTTTAGCAGTAAACTCTCACACTTTTTAAACTCACCCAATGTAATAGAGTCCGAGAACATGCAAACTCCCATGTTTTCAGACTCAAAAATCTCTTACGATCTAAACTTTCATCTAGATGTTTTCCCATTTTGAAAATACAACTTGACCAATGTAATAGTTTCAGAGTTTACTGCTAAACTGTCACATTTTCTAATCTCTCACCCTATTACATTTAGCCCTTAGTTTTGACATGACACACAAATGGGCCACGTAAAGTTCTCCACTTAGGTCAACTCCAGCCACATTAAGGGGCATATTCAATTAGCCGCGATAATACTGTACTTTTCGCCGACTTTGCGTGTTTCGGACGCAAAAACTTTTTGTGTGCGGCCCCGTTTTTCGCCCTATTCAAACCAAAGGACACGAAAACGGGATCCGGTGAAACTCAAACAGGTGAAAAGTGCTGTAAGATTTGGGGAAATCAGCCTGACAACCCCCAAAAGATGCACTAAATTTTGGGATCAATATAGATGCCCCTGAATAGCCCTGCTGAAGGTGTTTGGGGTACTTAAATGCTCTCAATAGCTACTATTTAGCGTCTTTGCACAAGTGGTGAAGAATAGCATTTAGCACTTTTTTTTGGCGAAAATAACTAGTCCAAGCAAATTTGGGGTACATGAAAAATGGGTGCAAGCATGGTTAAAAATCGCGAAAGTGAAGTTTTAAATAAGGTAAAAAATGCACCTGGAGCAAGCACCTGCAATCAAAAAAACACCTCCCCCATACTTGCAGACCCCCCAAAAGCTTATTTTGCTAGTTTATAAGTTTGTACCCCAACTTTGATTTTTTTTTTCACCCCCTTTTTAAAGTAGTTTTTTGGGATGTTTTTCATTTATTTTAGGATTTTTTTTATGCATTTATGCTTTTGGGTGCTAAGTGGTTTCCCGATGTTTGCACCCCAAAACCGCAATTCTGCACTTTTTTTCACCGCCTATTCATAGGCAAATCTTTTTCACATATTTCATTGCATTGCGTTTTCGAGTCCGTAAAAATCATTTGGAATTGAATACGGTGATACTTTTCTGACTAGCAAAATTACATCATCAGCGAAACTTTTTCGCTGAAAACGGCTTATCGCCTCTAATTGAATACGGCCCTAAGTGTCTGTCCCTGTGCTTTATTTATTGTCACGCCAAAGCAGACTCTTACCGGGAATTGGACTTGTTTGAAATTAAAGTATAGTTTTTCACATAAATAAAATAAGAACAGTAAGAAAGGGAAAAACTTACATTTTGTATCAGTAAACAGGGCTTACATCAGTTTTTCTGGAGAAACATGAATCTGTCAATCAATCTCTACCTGGTATAAAATAAAGTCCATCTTTGTGATATATCTTTGACAGTTTAGGAAGCCAAGAAAGTGCTCGGGGATCCAATTTTTCATGATTTGCTTCACTAAAATCATCACTTTTTGGCTTCCTTTTGTCCCACATTAATGTTTCATATACCTAAACCTTCCTCCGTAAATGCTCTATAGCAGTGATTCCCAACCTCGGACCTCAAGGCACACTAACAGTCCTGGTTTTAGTGATATCCATGTTTGTGCATAGATAGTTAAATCAAAATATCTGAGGTACTAATTAAGTCACTTGTGCTCAAGTATGGCTATCCTTAATACCTGGAGTGTTAGTGTGCCTTGAGGACCATGGTTGGGAACCCCTGCTCTATAGAATAGTGACAACTGCACCTAAATCCATCCAGTGGTGCTTGAGGTTAGCCCTAACACACATACATATGCCTACTAGGCACTTTATTTGATACTATTTATAAATATACTGTACAGTAGAACAGCATAACATTGAACCACAGCCATTGTATCCAGAAAAGACTCATTCTTATTTTTGATATGCTGTTTCCTAAAATCATGACCTAACACACTGAAAGGAAGTAACATTTATGATATGATATGCTGGGTAAACTCTGATATTTGTTTAGTAATTTTTTGAAACAGCGCACTTCCAATAAAATACAGACAATAGTAAAAAATACATTTTTGGGAATACAAACAACTAAAACAAAAATTGTAGAGCAATTATATGTCATATGCAGGAGGCCAGAGAGGGGGATACTACTTACCCGGGTCAGTTGGAGGGGTTGGTAGTGTCCCTTTGCAGCACTGCAGAGGCAGGGGTGGATCCAGGGTATAGACTATTGCCCCAACTTTAAAAATCCTACTCTTGCCACCACAGCAGCCCGCTGTTTAGCACTGCAGAGGCAGGGAGAGGAAGAGGAGACTTCTGCTGTTTAGCACAATGCTGTGTGTTGGGCTGCAGAGGGTCCAGTAATCCACAATACTCAAGCCTACCTGGATCATAGATGTGACTGAAAACACACAATTTTTGTGTCCTATGATCACATTGCATTTTCAACACAATTATACAAAATGTTCTAAAAATTATATTGCACCAACACAACCATAGATCAGTTACTGTAACGATATACATTAGATTGTAAATTAATGAAAAGATCATAGCTCACTTTTAGATCTGCATAAGAAAATGTTATAACAGAGCAGAGGAAGGAATCATATTTATACTGTAGTGTGTGATTCCCTGTACAAAATGAAATGAAGGCTTTACTATAGGGCATTGGAGAAATTATGGAGTTACATCAACTATTGATTACAATATTGTATGTGTTCTCTTTCTGTTCATTATGTATTTTTTTTATGTAATTGTTTTGTAATGTTCACAAAGCATGGATTTAGGGAAAATATAGCCAAATATGTACATACTGTACATCAAACTGTAAGATTTACCAATGTTGTGTGTTTTTTTGTGCATAATATAATTAAAAAATTGGATATTCACATTCTGATTTCTTTTTTGGAAGTGTTCAAGATTACGTCAATGTTTTAACAATAAAAACACAATATTTCCTATTTTTGGAGGTAAAAAGTGCCTAATGTTTTCAATTATGTAATGCAAAATTTTGAATGCAAGGCAATTTTGGATGCAATATTCACTGCCTTACCAGCTACAGATTACACTGATAACTGCACATTTATTTCCACAGACAGTAATCAGAGATCAAGACAATAAAGATTAAGAGCCCTCCCTTTTTAGAAGGCCTTACTCCTACCAATGTTTGCATTAACATTAAAAAAAAAACAACACTCTGCTGCTGCTTTAGAGTCTTGTTTTGTTTGTCTGTTTATTGACTTCAGATTCTTCTATCACAAATCTACATTCTCCAGCCAAATGGTTTTCTCTAGGAATAAACCAGGACTCAACATGGACCACATTAAGGTAGTACTGCAGTTTGATGCATAACAACATTCTAAGAAGACAATAAGTGGATATTGGCAAATGTTCCTTATGGCTGATAAATGCTATGAGTTTTTCTTGCCAACTATGATAATCTCTGAAGGGTGTATGGGATTCCTGACACTGATATGCCTGAAGATAGAACTACAAGTATCATCCCATAGAGTAGATCAAAAGAGGACACTTCCATTCCATCCCCTGTTTACTGGCCATGCTATGGTCTGGGCCACACCATGTGTAAAATAATCAGTTGATTAGTAGATCAAGTTTATTTTTTCACATTGAATTTTATCTATCACTCTCCAGGTTACACCACAAATGCCTCCAGAAGACAATCCATAATCAAACAATACAATTGCTCAATTTCCTAGTATGCCATTGCAGTCACAGAAAATATCTGATGGATAGAACTGTTGGAATCCATTAAAGATGAGCTCACTTGCCAGGACCATCCCAAATTCCTGGAGATACTCATCTCCAAAAGGCTGCATAGGCCACTTGGAGAGAGATTTCCAAGAAAATAAAGATCTGGGTAGTTTAGAAATGGTTCTGCTCACTGGAACAGGCACCAAGGTATTTTTTGATGTTCATTACCTTCTCCTAGTAAACATAATCCATAGACACCAAGGCCTTCTCAGCTTTTGTAGCTATGACGAATCTTATAGACTTGGTGTTTGGTCAGAAAATGAAACTAACTTTAATTTTTAAAATCAAAGCTAATGGTGGTTATATGTGTCAAAGCCAGTCACTTGGAGCAAATCTCATTTAGAGTAGTCAGAATAGTGAATGAGTTCTAAAGATGTTTACTTTTGGTTCTGTACACATAACTCATTAATAGATTAGTTCAGCTACAGAGATAAAAAAAAATACTTTGGTGAGTCATTCCAGGCCACTTACCTAAAAACAATGAAAGTGGCAACAATTTCTGCTATTACCCAAAGTGAATAAAACAACAGTACATCTAGCTATGAAGGGAAGACTGATGAGTTCCAAATTTCAACATGTTCTTTGACAAAAGCAGTTAGAGATACTATCACCACACAGAGAATAAAACTGGCCAAAAGGCCTGCTACCTGGTGCCATGCCACTAAAGTGTATAAAATATTAACTTTATAAAACAAAGGGCTTGACTGTCTACAAAACATGAAAATTTGGAATGAGGATCCAGATACCCTGCAGGTGAAGGTTATTTCACATGGCCAATACCTTATATTGGTTATCAGACACATAAATTACTATAAAAATCTCTGACCTCTTCCAGAAAGTCTGTCAGGCCATGCACTTTACAATGGGCATGCAAGAGACCTATATACTGTATTTTAAGACATGGTTTCAGCACAAAGGATGGCCACTATGAATACCTGATCATAATGTTTCATCTCAAAATCTCCCTATTCATCTTCTAATCATATGTGAATTTCTGGTACTCAGCCTTTAAAGGGACTGCCTTTGCTGTTAAAAGGACTACCTGGGACTACCTGTGTTTACTGATCCAGTGTGCTACCTAGCTCCACCGCCCATAGGTGTTAAACTTTAAATTGGTACTTTGCTTTTAATGATTGCAGTAGTTTGCTGTTAATGATTGCTCTCCTGTAGTCCTTCTTTTGCGCTATGGTAGTTGGAAGAAGCAAGCAATTAATAAAATTGGGATTTTCACCAAAGGCAAGTTCATTCCTCCAGCAGAAGGGCATTTTTTGCAACATCTGGATGTGCCCAAACCTACAGTAAGTAAAATATGTCAGGATAATGTGAATCTGAAATTTATTTGAGGACAGCCTCATCCCAGTGCTCTCTGCTTCATCTATTATTTGTCAGAACAGCTGAAATCCATCAATTGGTGCCAATGGCAGCTGGATCTGTGCAGTAGTATGGTAGTGAACTGGAACAACTGCCTGTTGTTCCAGTCAGTTTGTGCAGCCTACTTTCAAAGCTTACCTCAGCCAAAAATTGAGCAACCTAGACTGATCATGGAGATCAATGAAAGCCTATTTTCTAAATGTGAGAACAACATATGCAGGGTGCTTCCAAAACAGTGGGTCTTCAGAGGCATGTGTCACAAGACAAGCAATGTCTTCCTGGTTGAGATGGCAGACAGAAGCTCCAAAACCCTGTTAGCTATCATCTCTGACAAAATTGCCAAGGGCATCCATAATTGATTCAGATTCCTGGAGTCTAAGACTAAGGAAATAGAATAATTGAGCTTCAAGAACTTCAAGGTAAATTACAAGTACCATTTTGTCCACCCATACAGCAAAGCCCACACAATGCACATAGAAAGGATGTGGGGTTTGGGCAAGTGACACAACAAAAAACATAGAAGTACAGATAAATATTACCTGAATTCCTACAGTATCTAACCGAAATTCTGTGTAAGCTGAAAATCATGAAAAAAGAAGCTTTTAAATTATATCATAATTTTCTCCAACATGCTTCAGAAACATCTCAACCATGCAGGCAAAGTTTCACAGAAATGGGAAAAATGTTCTTCTAAACAGTCCAAGGTGAGCTTCCATGGACATGTAATTTCATAAGTGGAGAAGCTCTCTTTTTGTTGGCTACTGCTCAGATGGATCGAGTTTTTCCAGATGTTTGTCTGGTTCACAATCTGGACAGGAAATATGACATATGTTGTAATGGCATCCTGTATTATAAAAACAATACTTTATTGGCCAACTTTAAATAAAGGTGTTGCCTATTTCATCAAATCCTTTGCTGTGTATAACAAAGACCCTGCATGCTGGGCTTATGAGATCCTTGCCCATTCCACAGAGATCATGGACCCATGACTCAATGGATTTCATGACTAATCTCCCTAGCTCCAAAGGTAAAATCAACATCCTGTTGGTTGTGAATTGCTTATCTAAGAAATTCCCCTTCATGGTTTTAAGAAACCTGACATCTGCTCCCCATCTCTTCCAGATCTGTTTTAATCTTAGCCTTTACAATTGCTATAGAGAGAATTCTAGGGCAATGGTCCTGGTTATAATAGTATCTATTGTAGAGTTTATGTACAGGGGATGTAGGTATTTTCCCAGCTGTTGAGATGTTGGTTTCAGAATCCCAATCCCAGTCAGAAACCTGGCACTTCCATTCCAACCACTGGCAACCTGACAGCAAATATTGGTGTTAGGGGGAGGGTTAGTGTTAGGGAATAGTGTTAGAAACTTGGGAGAGGGTTAGAGTTAGGTTGTGGGGTTGGGAGGTTAGGTTTAGGCACTGGGAGGAGGGTTTGGTTTTGGGTGCAGGGAGGGAGGGTTAGAGGTAGGGGAAGGAAAGTATACTTACCTCCTTCTGTTGGGATTGTGACCCTCTTGGGATGCCGGCATCAGGATTCTGACTGCTGGGATCCTGAGAGCCGCATCCTGTACCCAACAGATGTACAGAGCTCGATTATCTGTATACTAGGCATTGAACTGGGAGTCTGCCATAATTGGATGGAGTTTTCCATGTGGTGGTTCTCCTTCTGTACTTAAAGTCTAATTGCTCAGTGCTTAACTGAGCATGTGTTAATCTCCACTGTGAATCAATTTATAGTGCAGCAACACCTGCTTCTCCTGGAAGTATGCTTTAGGAAAGTGTATCCTAGCTACTATATTGGTCACTGATCCTGTAATTTGTGGTCACTAGGAATAAAGTACTGTCAACTACAGTACAACAAATCTCTTCTATTTGCTTTTTGGAGCTCAGCACTATCTACAGTAAGTCTCATTTTACCTCTAACCTTCAGTGGAACTTGACTATTATCTGAGCATACTGTATCATTTAAAAATGTGGTGACTTTGCTATTCTGCAATAGTCATATGCTACACATTAGGGTTAACAGTTATAAACAAATTCATGTCTATGCCCTCTTCCAAGTGATCTGTTTCCAAACCTGATTATTAAACAATGACTAATAATGGTGAAGCTAAAGCATCACACAAAAAAACAGGGACCCCATTAATTTCCTTTTTCTTCAGCAAAGACCCCAATGGGTCAAACTCAGTCTCCAACTCCTTACCACACCTCTAAAATTGGCATGTTGGATCAGAAAGTCATTGATATTGATGTTTCAGTTTTGGCTTTACAAAATCTACTATAAGTGAGCAACAGGCTAAAAAAATGCTTTCTGTATTGATGAACTCAGTCATATTGTGAAATGAAACTGCTAAATTAGGTACACTGGCATCCCTGAACAAGTCCATGTATGTTTTCATACTTTTTCCATGTTGTAACTTTTTGTTGCCTATTATTTTTGTAACAGTTGCTAAATAAAAAAAAGATAAATTTGAAGAAGCCACACTGATTACCTTGCTCAATTGTTGGTAGAATTGATGACTTAACCTTTTTTTGATGGTTTATCTCTCCTTTTTTTGGGAATAGGCTAGCAGTGCCTCATTCATCTCCATCTTCTATGTCCACGTCTCAACATGTGGCTCCAAATATTGCATCATGGAATGTGGTCAAACATAAAAAGTGCTTGCTCACCTCAAATGACTTAAGATTGATGTTATTTTTCTTCAGAAAACACAGTGTGGAAAAAGAAGACTATTCTATATTGCGGAACAAGTGGATTGGTGATTGTGTATTGCTCCATGTGTCCCAAAATGTATTGGTATTATGACTTTTAACCAAAACACACTTACATTATTCCATTCTGCAAAATATCTTAACTCTGAAGATACATTATATCTTTCTTTAGGTCCACATTAATGATAGAAAATATAATCGGATAAATATCTATGCACCCAATAGCTCAGCCCCTCTTTTTTCCAAGACATGTCTCATTTATTAATGCAAATTGATACTTCAAATTTAATTCTGGGAGGTTTTGGAGGACCCAAACCTTGATAAATCCACATCCACATCTCAGCCAACTTTTAACAATGAAAATTTTTTTTTTGGTCATCATTTCAAGATGACAAATTGGAGCACTTTTGGATAACTTCATCATCTTTTGAGAATCCTTCAAAGTAGTGATGAATATGTACATGGCTATCTTGCGCAATAGAAAAAGGGGTTTGTACAGACTTATGCTTGGTTACCATACTCTATGTAAGACTGTTATAAAGCATATTGAATTATAACCCTCTAAATAAATATAAACATTTGCATCAATTATTAGTGCACGTTCTCCTCTCTCAAGCCAAAGAACAAAACTTGACTACATGGAAAATAAATATTGTAAATGGGCTAGTAGAGCTGGCAAATTGTTGGCCAATATGGTGAAAACTGGTTAGTTGAAAACCATATAATATCTTTTACATATGATGGCTAAACTGTACTCAATTGGTTTACTGTTGGGTTTCCTCGTTAATTTTGACAAGTCTCTAGTGCCTATCTGGTCCAGGTACAACCATCTTGAGCTACTTAGAAAATAAATGCTATAAATGGGCTAGTAGGGCAGACAAATTGTTGCCAGTATGGTGAAAACTGGTAAAATTATATAATCTCTTTAACCTATGATGGCTAAAATGTAATCTATTGGTACACTATTTGTACACTGTTGGGTTTCCTGGTCTTTTGTACCTTGGTTCTGATTGATCCAGGTACATCCATCTTGGGCTATTGATGCAACAATTGGTTGGATGAGGAAAGCTGTCCTACAATACACTAAGGCACACAATTACCCAAAAATAGAGCTCAGCTACTGTATACAATTTTTGCCTCTCGTATTAGAGGTGGGCAAATCTAATCATAATGGTTATCTTACCTGAACTACTTCTCTAGACTCACAAGGGCATCTCTAAATTTCTGAAAATTTATTTGGAATAACTAAAAAAAATGTAGATTGAGACTAATTTAGGTACAACAATCTAAACATCAAGGTGGCATGAATTTGCTAAATGTGGTCCTTTATAGACATGCAGCACAGCTGTCATAGATTTGGGAATGGATTTACACTACTTGTATTTATGCTAATACCTCCTTGGAGCAGAGTTTACTCCCAGAGATAAGGTTGACCATTTACTCCACATTCATTACTGTGAGCTGTCACAACCTGCTCAAGAAAACCAGCTTATTATGTCTGTGAGGCAAACTTGGTATAAGTTGAGATTTAAATGTTGAAAAAAAATCTCTATTACTCCATTTATCTACTTTTGAAAGATATTTTTATTCCAGGATAGCATGATGGCCTACCCTTTCACAGAGTAGAAAAAGACAATATTTAGACTCTGCTACTTAAAAAACATTTACTTTCTTGACTATTCTTGAACAATAATTATGTAATTGCACTGTTTCAGATGGCTTTTCTTCAAGTCCAATACTATGTGAGCTGTTTAGCATGGGTAACTTCTATCCGTAATTGTCACAACTCTGTTGATACTTTTCATTCACAGCCTCAAACTGGCCATAAGGCTATTTCTATACCTGAAACCAATTAGGTATACAATTTTTTGGTCAGCCATACAGGTTATTTGATTAAAATTCAAACATAGATAAATTGAGAAAATATATATATATATATTAGGGGTGAGCGGGTTCGGTTTTACTCGGATTTACTCAGATCTTTAAACGGCATTTTATTGGCTATTGCCTATCATGTGTTTTGGATAGCCAATATAATAAATCTGAATTTGCGGTAAAGTGGCGATAAGAACCAAGTAAATCCAAGTAAAACCGAACCGCTCACCCCTACTATATATATATATATAATAAGTTTTAATCTACTAATATACTCAGCTTACTTGATTAGCATATGACTCCCAAAACTGAAGAGTAAATATCATCTGGCATTTTATGCACAGACATGAATTCTGGGCACTACCATGCACAGATGAAACCACAAGTCATATGACAGTTAGGATATATAAGCTAAAGTAGGTATAATCTTTCCCAAGATATATATCTGTCCAACATTCATACTGCCCTGTATAGTAAGCAGCTGTTCTGACTAAGCAATTGTTTTAAAATGTTTATTATTATTAGCCTTCATGTATATGGCACCCCAAGGGTTCTGCAGCACCTTACGAAGTACAAACATACAAAGAACAAATGAGAGAACAAGAAAACAGTGGCTTATAGTACAAAACAATGCAGGACAAGGACATGTTTTATAAATATTGCTGCATTAGTGATCATAATAGTCAACCAGCAGCAGGGCATAAGCAACCAAGTATTAGGTGCCCTTGTGAGGAGTTAGGTGTAGATGATGGTATGAGTAAGGGAAAAAGAAGCACAGGAGGGAAGAGGGCCCTGCTCATGAGTCCTTATATTCTAAAGGGGAGGGGCAGACATACATGGGTGACACAGATGGGGAAGACAGTGAGGATGGAGCATGGAGCAGTGGGTTATGATGAGAGTTGGAAGGCTATGCTTGGGTATTTTGGGCCTGTTTGAAGATTTGTAGAGTCTGAGAGAAAGGGAGAGAGTTCCATAGGTAGGGAACAGTATGGGCAAAATCTTAGAGACGGTAGTGGGAGGAAGTAATCAGGTGGCAGGAAAGGTGGTGTGCATTGGTTGAGCAAAGTGAACTGGCAGTAGTGTGAAGGGAGATGAGTTCTGAGATGTAAATGGGAGAGGATTGGATGGGGGCTTTGTAAGTAAGGGTAAAACCTTTGAATTGGGTTAAAGCGGAGCCAGTGTTGGGCTTGTAGGAGAGAGGAGGCAGATGTAGAATGTTTGGAGATGAGAAGATGAGCTAAGCAAAATAATTGATGACAGAGTGGAGTGGCAATTAGAGAGGCCAGATAGGAGGATGTTACAGTAGTCCAATCTGGAGATGACCAGTAAGTGGATGAGGGTCTTAGTAGCATCCATGATGAGAAAGGCTCTGATCTTAGAAATATTTTGAGATGGAAATGGCAGTAGTGTGAGAGGTACAGAATGTGCGGTTTGAAGGAGAGGGGGCAGAATCAAGGATAATTCCAAGACAGTGCACTTGAATGCTAGAAGCATTGGTTGACCTGTCAATAGATAATGAAATTGTGGGTAGTGAGATTATGTGGGAGGGTGGGAAGATAATTATCTAAGACTTAGACATGTTAAGTTTAAGAAAATATTGGGAAATCCAGGATGATACAGCAGAGAGACAGTTGGAGATACGAGTAAGGAAAGAAGGTGAGAGGTCATGGGAGGGGAGGTAGATCTGTGTATCATCAGCATATAGATGATATTGGAGGCCAAAAAAGCTGATGAGTTCACCTAAAGAAGATGTATAGAGGGAGAATAAGAGAGATCCAAGAACAGAACCTTGGGGAACACCTACTTTTAGTGAGTTGGGGGGAAAGAGTCAGGAGAGGAGACAGAGAAGGAATGGACAGAGAGATAGGAGGACAGCCAGGAGATGGCAGTATCACATAGACCAAGGGAGTGAAGGAATTGCAGGAGGAGAGGGTGGTCCACAGAGTCAAAAGCAGCAGAGAGGTCGATGAGAATGAACTGAGAGTAGTAGCCCTTGGATTTGGCAGCAAGGAGGTCACTGCTGACTTTTGTGAGGGCAGTTTTAGTGGAGTGGAAAGACCGGAAGCCAGACTAAAATTGGTCAAGCTGGGAATGGGAGGAAAGAAAGGCAGTAAGGTGGTTGATAACAATAAGCTCAAGGAGTTTGGAGTCAAAAGGGAAGAAAGGGATGGGTTGGTATTTGGAGACAGTGTTAGGATCAATGGTAGGTTTTTTAAGAATGGCAAGCTTGAATAAAAAAGGGACAGTACTGTATGAGAGGAAAAGATTGAGAATGTGGGCAAGATGGGAACAGGCAAAAGGAGAGAGGTGGCAGAGGAGGCAGAAAGAGATAGGGTCATGGGGGCGGTTGAAGGAGATGAAGAATAGATGATGTCCATAACTTCCTCTCCAAATACAGAGGAGAAAGATGTCAGAATTGGTAAGATGGATGGGAGGGGTGTTCAGGGAAAGGAGTAGGTGGAGTGCTGGCAGTCTCTTAGATATTTTGTTCTAATGTATGGTATCAATTTTAGATGTGAATTATGTGGCAAGGTCAAGGGCAGATAGTGAGGAGGGTAGGCAGAATAGAGAGTTAAAAGTAGCAAAGAGATGATGGGGGTATGAGGACTGGAAGGAGATAAGGTTCTTGAAATACTATTGTTTAGAGAGGGAAAGGGCAGCACTGTAGGATGAGAGGATACATTTACAATAGAGGAAGTCTGCATTATAGTGAGATTTCCTGCACTATCGCTCAGGTTCATGAACATTTTTGTAGGTATCTGGTGCATTTAAAATGCCAGGGTTGATGTTTGGACCTGTAATGGTGAGTATTGGTTGCCGGAGCAACAGAGTCAAGTAAGTAAGGGAGGCATTGTATATTGAAGTGGATTGTTTGGGGCAGGATAGAGAGAGCATAGGGGAGAGAAGTGAGTCAATCAGGGATGATAAGGAAACACTGTTGATAGCCTTAATGATAGTAGCCTAAGGAAAGTTGGACGATACGTCAAAAGAGAGAAAGTGATGTTAAGAGAGGGGGAATTGGGAATTTATGAAATCGGAGATATTATAATGATGAGTGAAAACCAGTGAGTGCCCATCACAAAAAGTGAGTGGCCATCACATGGGAGGGTGAGTTGTTCCATTGGGAGAGATGAAATGATGATGTGAGGGTAAGGAGTTTAGATGCAGATAATTCTGTGGGGATATTGATAGGGATATTAAAGCCACTTAAGATGATGGAGGTAAGATCTGAAGAGAAGAAGTGAGGGAGCCAAAAAGCAAATTTGTCAAGGAATTTGGAAGGAGAGTCAAAGGGATGGTAAATGACATCTACTTGAAAGTGAACAAGTTGGAAGAGCTGTATAACAAGAACCTCAAGTGTAGTGAATGTAAGTGATGGTACAGAGGGAATTAGTTGCACAAAAGCATCTCATGCACAGTATAGAAAATCAGTCACAAGAAACCATTCAGTTTCTATGGAGCAATAATATCAGCCTAAGAGTAGCAGGCAGTGGTAAGATTTCAGAGATGTAGCTTTGAAATCTAAAGTAGACATTTTTTAAAATGTTAAATAAACCTGTTTTTTACTTTTAAAAAATGTGATGGTTCTTTGCCCAAATTTCACTGCTGCCTGCAACTCACAGGCAATTACTATTGGGTTTATACCTTTTCAAAGAGTTTGAAAAGGCTAAAACAGGCTTGGTACAATGATTGGACAGTTTATTTTCATTAACAATCAAAACACTCTCTAAGATCCAGAAATCTGACGTTTAGTTATTTCTTATAGTAATGTATACCAATGGGTATGAAGTTCCGGTGGCTGAATAGCCACTGGTTCATATCCCGATGCCTGCAGCCCAAAGAGAGAAGATCCTGACAGGGCAGGTAAGTACTCTATCCCTACCCCTCTCCCCCCTAACCCTTCCTTAGTGATGCCTAACCACCCCCCCTAGAGCCTGAACCTAACCTCCCCCCTGGGGTCCCTAACCCCCCTTACCACACCCTAAACCTAACCCTCCTGAGGGGGTGCCTAACCCTAACCTCCCCCCAGGGGTGCCTAACCCTAAGCCTCCCCCCTAGGGGTGCCTAACCCTAACCTTCCCCCCAAAACCTAACCCTAACCCTGCTACGCACCCTAAATCTAACCCTGCCCCATGGCTAATGCTAAGGGTGCCCAGACTTACCTGGTTTGGTCCAGCATCCTTTGGCTTTCCGGTTTCGGGATTATAATAGGCGTTGGTATTTCGACACCTATCTTAAATCCCTTGTCGGGATTTAGATGTTGGTATTGAGACTGCAGCTGCTGGTCTCATAATTACATGCTATAAAAAGTAACAAAACATATACAGGCACTATGTATGCTCAAAATTCACAATAAAAATTAAATAAAAATAGCATAGGATAAATGTCAGTAAGTCCTTTTCTATTCCACAATGTTGTTTCAATAAAACATATCTTCTTTATTGTTCTTGTTTAGAAAATGATGATATTTCTATATGCTGAGGAGAGGGGAGATTCTTCCTATTGATGGGTAGTTTCTTATTATATCATAAGTATTCAGCTCAGAAGTGAATGGAAAGTAGAAAAAAACAGATATAGTGTAGTATGTTCTAAAAAATTAATTCACTTTATTTGTAACAGTAAAAATCACTTTCACATTAAGGAATAATCCCAATCATTCATAACAAACGTAGGTCATTCAGAAAAAGTACATATACACTTATATGTTCCTCCCAAGAGAGTTGTATGTGCCCGTACCTTGGAAGCTCCAGATTAGGAGCAATGGTGGAAGCACAAAAGGGGAGCTCTGGATATCTCCACTCTGTCCTTCAGATGGAAACGAGGATGCCTGCTGTATCCATTGGTTCCTTTTAGTCTGCTATCATGGTAAATTAGGGCAGTTCTCCTTAGAATGTGGACACAGTTGGAGTCTCTTAATAGCCACCAACACATTTCGATCCCTGTAATATTCTTCCTCAGGGTTGTGTGTGCCCTGAGGAAGAATGTTACAGGATGCAAAATGCGTTGGTGGCTATTAAGAGACATTTTTAAAAATCCTTTATATCCAAAATGTGCATCCCATAAAGTGTCTATCTTTAATTTTTTATGGAAGTGTCTTCACAGTAAACACTTTTGTTTACAGGTCTAGAATTTCACAACTGGATTTCTTGTGAATAATTTAATTCTTACCCCTGTGTAAACTATTTATGTAATTCTTCCATGAGGTACCACAATGCACAATGGAGTCCACAAGATCACAGTGGTGATATCAACTGTAGGTCAAAAGAGTGTGCTCCAACATGGATACAAAATGCCATCCCCTCCTTCCATGTGGTACATTTACTAAGAATTGGTATTTATGTCATTAGCAGTTTATCATCTGTTATCCAGTGAGACTGAATTCTGCTGATCTACTAAAGCCAAAATTGACAGGAAACTGCTGAATAGCAAGACTTTAAAAAACAATTGAACATCAGTTATCCCAGTGGTTCTCAAACCCCACACAGATCACATTTTCCAGGTCACCCAGCAGGTGCAAAGGTGTATTCATTATTCACTGACACATTTTAAATGATTCACATGTGTAGCTAATTATTTCACTTGTGATTCTGTGTGGAGACCTGGAAAAAAAATCACTGTTTGGGGTCCTGAGGACCAAGTTTGAGAATCTGTGAGTTAAGCATTGATGTATGATTAACCCATATTTACTAGGCATTAACTTTAGAAACCACTTGTATACCGATGTCAAAACCACTCAAATAATGGACTGGCTGATGTAGAATGTTAAAACACATTCTATTGGTCAAGACTTCATTATGATACCTATCAAAATGGACACAAGCATATGGAACACTGTGAAATATAGAAAATGTAAGGTTAATGTTACAAGTGAGCACTCCAACAACAACAATAAAAATAGTGGACATAACATATATTCACACAAGTAAAATGGTCACTCCCCTCTGATAAACATATAGAAAAGTTCCAAATAGTCCTGTATACTTTACAGAAACTACTGTAGCAGAGTCAGTTCCTTATTTAGGGGTATTTTCTCATCCTAACTCTCCTTTGTCCACTAGGTATTGAGAGAGTGCCTTATCTCAAATGAAGGATAGAGAGAAAAAGCAAGCATAGTGTCATTCTTTTTAATTAATCAAAGATGCAACACATCAGAAACCGAACATATGTACAACTAGTAACAGGACTAAACACAACTGCAATTCTTAAGTGGCAATACAGTAAACTGTTACCAGCAGTACTTTCAGAACTGTGTTTGGCCAGTTCTAAAAAGCATAATGTGAGAGTCCCATGGAGTGTCTGGATACTCCTCGGTACTGCAGCATATTCCCGCCATCATAAACCATGCAGCCACTCAGGAATCACCCTAATTACCAATGTGTTTCAAAACAAATTTAGGGTCTTTTTCAAGGCCAGACAGGTGAACTCACCTAATGGACATAGGAGAGTTGGGATAAGAAAATACCCCTAAATAAGGAATTGGCTTGTTTCTTCAAAGGATACAGAACTATTTGGAACTTTTTTATATGTTTATTGAAGGGAAGTGATTATTTTTTGTATGAATATATGTTATGTCCACTATTTTTGATTGTTGTTGTTGGAGGGCTCATGGGTAACATTAACCTTACATTTTCTATATTTCAATGCATGTTTTAGGGTTGTCAAGGAACACCCCAAATTAGTTTTTTGACCTGTAAGCAGTTCCTAGCACACATTGGATTTCCTATGTTTTTGTTTCATATGGAATACTGTGGCTGCAGTCAATGTGGCATTTCTAGGTAACGCTATAGTATATGCAGCACTCCATCAGATGACTATGGGTAGCCAAGAGGCAGAAGCAGAGGAGCATCAGCAGCTTCATGAGGTATCACAGAACCTACACAGTCCTATGTTCTTCTAGGAGATGCTTGAACCATAATGCTGTGTGTCATGGCAAACTCATATAAATGTACTTCATCAATTATAACAAATTAATGTACCTTTTTTCAATATTGAGTTTGTATTCCCCAATGGGATTTTCCTCATAAGCAGCAATCACAGTCAAAAAAAGAAAATTAAATAAATAATAGTATTTTAATAAAATAAACACCCTGTAGACTGAAAAAGGAGCAGTGCAATTCTCAGCCAAGAGATAGTATAGATAAATCACAGAGTGGTTTCACATCCTTCTAAGTTTCATGCACATAAGAAATATGATATACACCTGCCTATCAGAAGTTTATTTTCCTGATATCAGTCACCAATAATTGGAAAGATAGCTTTTTTACACTGAGTAGTAATGGTTTACTGGAAAGAAAGGAAAAAAGCACTATAAAGTGCAGATAAATACAAATTTTTGATGGACACATAAAATAGATTCCATAAAATATGTACATTGGCAAGACTCAATTAACAGCAATAGCCTCATACCAGAGGAAGATGGGAAAATTGCTTTCAGCTAAGTCAGTTGCACCAGAGACAAAGATGGAAATGTGCGGGATGACTAACAACTCATTAGATTTTTTCCTCAATTTATCTCTTAATTCTTTCCATTTATCTATATAAAAAGTTCCTATCAATGGAATATCTGGATATTTTGAATGCAAAGTCCTCAGAAATTTCAGTCATGCTTCCATACTTCTCATACATTACACTTGCTGGATGCCTTCCAGGATCTCTACCATTAGAGATTCTTTGGCTGCTAAAGATTCCTTGTCCCACTGTAAAGGCTTATCTTTATTTTGTAGTCCAGCCTTCAATATCAAGTACAATGGTAACAGGATCTGTACCCTAGTAAAAGAAAAAAAATCCTCCTTTTGGGAAACATTATAAACACGTCAGATTAAACATCCCTTCACAAACACACATGTTCCAACGTCTATTGAACTTGACCTTATAATGTATAAGAAGGTATCCAAGATACTATCTAGTATATGAGATGTTGACTGTAGCCTTTCCCTTACAACAGCTCATGACCAGACATCAGCTGTCAAGGCCCGACCAATCACACACACAAGCTTTCACCGAAACACTCTCAATTAGAAAAATATGGCAGAAAAATTATCCAAAAACATTTTAATTGAAAAAAATAAATGAATTTTCTAAATATTAATAATTTTCAACACAATTATACAAAATGTTACTGTAACGATATACATTAGATTGTAAATTAATGAAAAGATCATAGCTCACTTTTAGATCTGCATAAGAAAATGTTATAACAGAGCAGAGGAAGGAATCATATTTATACTGTAGTGTGTGATTCCCTGTACAAAATGAAATGAAGGCTTTACTATAGGGCATTGGAGAAATTATGGAGTTACATCAACTATTGATTACAATATTGTATGTGTTCTCTTTCTGTTCATTATGTATTTTTTTAATGTAATTGTTTTGTAATGTTCACAAAGCATGGATTTAGGGAAAATATAGCCAAATATGTACATACTGTACATCAAACTGTAAGATTTACCAATGTTGTGTGTTTTTTTGTGCATAATATAATTAAAAAATTGGATATTCACATTCTGATTTCTTTTTTGGAAGTGTTCAAGATTATGTCAATGTTTTAACAATAAAAACACAATATTTCCTATTTTTGGAGGTAAAAAGTGCCTAATGTTTTCAATTATGTAATGCAAAATTTTGAATGCAAGGCAATTTTGGATGCAATATTCACTGCCTTACCAGCTACAGATTACACTGATAACTGCACATTTATTTCCACAGACAGTAATCAGAGATCAAGACAATAAAGATTAAGAGCCCTCCCTTTTTAGAAGGCCTTACTCCTACCAATGTTTGCATTAACATTAAAAAAAAAAAAACAACACTCTGCTGCTGCTTTAGAGTCTTGTTTTGTTTGTCTGTTTATTGACTTCAGATTCTTCTATCACAAATCTACATTCTCCAGCCAAATGGTTTTCTCTAAGAATAAACCAGGACTCAACATGGACCACATTAAGGTAGTACTGCAGTTTGATGCATAACAACATTCTAAGAAGACAATAAGTGGATATTGGCAAATGTTCCTTATGGCTGATAAATGCTATGAGTTTTTCTTGCCAACTATGATAATCTCTGAAGGGTGTACGGGATTCCTGACACTGATATGCCTGAAGATAGAACTACAAGTATCATCCCATAGAGTAGATCAAAAGAGGACACTTCCATTCCATCCCTTGTTTACTGGCCATGCTATGGTCTGGGCCACACCATGTGTAAAATAATCAGTTGATTAGTAGATCAAGTTTATTTTTTCACATTGAATTTTATCTATCACTCTCCAGGTTACACCACAAATGCCTCCAGAAGACAATCCATGATCAAACAATACAATTGCTCAATTTCCCAGTATGCCATTGCAGTCACAGAAAATATCTGATGGATAGAACTGTTGGAATCCATTAAAGATGAGCTCACTTGCCAGGACCATCCCAAATTCCTGGAGATACTCATCTCCAAAAGGCTGCGTAGGCCACTTGGAGAGAGATTTCCAAGAAAATAAAGATCTGGGTAGTTGAGAAATGGTTCTGCTCACTGGAACAGGCACCAAGGTATTTTTTGATGTTCATTACCTTCTCCTAGTAAACATGATCCATAGACACCAAGGCCTTATCAGCTTTTGTAGCTATGACGAATCTTATAGACTTGGTGTTTGGTCAGAAAATGAAACTAACTTTAATTTTTAAAATCAAAGCAAATGGTGGTTATATGTGTCAAAGCCAGTCACTTGGAGCAAATCTCATTTAGAGTAGTCAGAATAGTGAATGAGTTCTAAAGATGTTTACTTTTGGTTCTGTACACATAACTCATTAATAGATTAGTTCAGCTACAGAGATAAAAAAAATACTTTGGTGAGTCATTCCAGGCCACTTACCTAAAAACAATGAAAGTGGCAACAATTTCTGCTATTACCCAAAGTGAATAAAACAACAGTACATCTAGCTATGAAGGGAAGACTGATGAGTTCCAAATTTCAACATGTTCTTTGACAAAAGCAGTTAGAGATACTATCACCACACAGAGAATAAAACTGGCCAAAAGGCCTGCTACCTGGTGCCATGCCACTAAAGTGTATAAAATATTAACTTTATAAAACAAAGGGCTTGACTGTCTACAAAACATGAAAATTTGGAATGAGGATCCAGATACCCTGCAGGTGAAGGTTATTTCACATGGCCAATACCTTATATTGGTTATCAGACACATAAATTACTATAAAAATCTCTGACCTCTTCCAGAAAGTCTGTCAGGCCATGCACTTTACAATGGGCATGCAAGAGACCTATATACTGTATTTTAAGACATGGTTTCAGCACAAAGGATGGCCACTATGAATACCTGATCATAATGTTTCATCTCAAAATCTCCCTATTCATCTTCTAATCATATGTGAATTTCTGGTATTCAGCCTTTAAAGGGACTGCCTTTGCTGTTAAAAGGACTACCTGGGACTACCTGTGTTTACTGATCCAGTGTGCTACCTAGCTCCACCGCCCATAGGTGTTAAACTTTAAATTGGTACTTTGCTTTTAATGATTGCAGTAGTTTGCTGTTAATGATTGCTCTCCTGTAGTCCTTCTTTTGCGCTATGGTAGTTGGAAGAAGCAAGCAATTAATAAAATTGGGATTTTCACCAAAGGCAAGTTCATTCCTCCAGCAGAAGGGCATTTTTTGCAACATCTGGATGTGCCCAAACCTACAGTAAGTAAAATATGTCAGGATAATGTGAATCTGAAATTTATTTGAGGACAGCCTCATCCCAGTGCTCTCTGCTTCATCTATTATTTGTCAGAACAGCTGAAATCCATCAATTGGTGCCAATGGCAGCTGGATCTGTGCAGTAGTATGGTAGTGAACTGGAACAACTGCCTGTGGGAAGTTTGTGCAGCCTACTTTCAAAGCTTACCTCAGCCAAAAATTGAGCAACCTAGACTGATCATGGAGATCAATGAAAGCCTATTTTCTAAATGTGAGAACAACATATGCAGGGTGCTTCCAAAACAGTGGGTCTTCAGAGGCATGTGTCACAAGACAAGCAATGTCTTCCTGGTTGAGATGGCAGACAGAAGCTCCAAAACCCTGTTAGCTATCATCTCTGACAAAATTGCCAAGGGCATCCATAATTGATTCAGATTCCTGGAGTCTAAGACTAAGGAAATAGAATAATTGAGCTTCAAGAACTTCAAGGTAAATTACATATACCATTTTGTCCACCCATACAGCAAAGCCCACACAATGCACATAGAAAGGATGTGGGGTTTGGGCAAGTGACACAACAAAAAACATAGAAGTACAGATAAATATTACCTGAATTCCTACAGTATCTAACCGAAATTCTGTGTAAGCTGAAAATCATGAAAAAAGAAGCTTTTAAATTATATCATAATTTTCTCCAACATGCTTCAGAAACATCTCAACCATGCAGGCAAAGTTTCACAGAAATGGGAAAAATGTTCTTCTAAACAGTCCAAGGTGAGCTTCCATGGACATGTAATTTCATAAGTGGAGAAGCTCTCTTTTTGTTGGCTACTGCTCAGATGGATCGAGTTGTTCCAGATGTTTGTCTGGTTCACAATCTGGACAGGAAATATGACATATGTTGTAATGGCATCCTGTATCATAAAAACAATACTTTATTGGCCAACTTTAAATAAAGGTGTTGCCTATTTCATCAAATCCTTTGCTGTGTATGACAAAGACCCTGCATGCTGGGCTTATGAGATCCTTGCCCATTCCACAGAGATCATGGACCCATGACTCAATGGATTTCATGACTAATCTCCCTAGCTCCAAAGGTAAAATCAACATCCTGTTGGTTGTGAATTGCTTATCTAAGAAATTCCCCTTCATGGTTTTAAGAAACCTGACATCTGCTCCCCATCTCTTCCAGATCTGTTTTAATCTTAGCCTTTACAATTGCTATAGAGAGAATTCTAGGGCAATGGTCCTGGTTATAATAGTATCTATTGTAGAGTTTATGTACAGGGGATGTAGGTATTTTCCCAGCTGTTGAGATGTTGGTTTCAGAATCCCAATCCCAGTCAGAAACCTGGCACTTCCATTCCAACCACTGGCAACCTGACAGCAAATATTGGTGTTAGGGGGAGGGTTAGTGTTAGGGAATAGTGTTAGAAACTTGGGAGAGGGTTAGAGTTAGGTTGTGGGGTTGGGAGGTTAGGTTTAGGCACTGGGAGGAGGGTTTGGTTTTGGGTGCAGGGAGGGAGGGTTAGAGGTAGGGGAAGGAAAGTATACTTACCTCCTTCTGTTGGGATTGTGACCCTCTTGGGATGCCGGCATCAGGATTCTGACTGCTGGGATCCTGAGAGCCGCATCCTGTACCCAACAGATGTACAGAGCTCGATTATCTGTATACTAGGCATTGAACTGGGAGTCTGCCATAATTGGATGGAGTTTTCCATGTGGTGGTTCTCCTTCTGTACTTAAAGTCTAATTGCTCAGTGCTTAACTGAGCATGTGTTAATCTCCACTGTGAATCAATTTATAGTGCAGCAACACCTGCTTCTCCTGGAAGTATGCTTTAGGAAAGTGTATCCTAGCTACTATATTGGTCACTGATCCTGTAATTTGTGGTCACTAGGAATAAAGTACTGTCAACTACAGTACAACAAATCTCTTCTATTTGCTTTTTGGAGCTCAGCACTATCTACAGTAAGTCTCATTTTACCTCTAACCTTCAGTGGAACTTGACTATTATCTGAGCATACTGTATCATTTAAAAATGTGGTGACTTTGCTATTCTGCAATAGTCATATGCTACACATTAGGGTTAACAGTTATAAACAAATTCATGTCTATGCCCTCTTCCAAGTGATCTGTTTCCAAACCTGATTATTAAACAATGACTAATAATGGTGAAGCTAAAGCATCACACAAAAAAACAGGGACCCCATTAATTTCCTTTTTCTTCAGCAAAGACCCCAATGGGTCAAACTCAGTCTCCAACTCCTTACCACACCTCTAAAATTGGCATGTTGGATCAGAAAGTCATTGATATTGATGTTTCAGTTTTGGCTTTACAAAATCTACTATAAGTGAGCAACAGGCTAAAAAAATGCTTTCTGTATTGATGAACTCAGTCATATTGTGAAATGAAACTGCTAAATTAGGTACACTGGCATCCCTGAACAAGTCCATGTATGTTTTCATACTTTTTCCATGTTGTAACTTTTTGTTGCCTATTATTTTTGTAACAGTTGCTAAATAAAAAAAAGATAAATTTGAAGAAGCCACACTGATTACCTTGCTCAATTGTTGGTAGAATTGATGACTTAACCTTTTTTTGATGGTTTATCTCTACTTTTTTTGGGAATAGGCTAGCAGTGCCTCATTCATCTCCATCTTCTATGTCCACGTCTCAACATGTGGCTCCAAATATTGCATCATGGAATGTGGTCAAACATAAAAAGTGCTTGCTCACCTCAAATGACTTAAGATTGATGTTATTTTTCTTCAGAAAACACAGTGTGGAAAAAGAAGACTATTCTATATTGCGGAACAAGTGGATTGGTGATTGTGTATTGCTCCATGTGTCCCAAAATGTATTGGTATTATGACTTTTAACCAAAACACACTTACATTATTCCATTCTGCAAAATATCTTAACTCTGAAGATACATTATATCTTTCTTTAGGTCCACATTAATGATAGAAAATATAATCGGATAAATATCTATGCACCCAATAGCTCAGCCCCTCTTTTTTCCAAGACATGTCTCATTTATTAATGCAAATTGATACTTCAAATTTAATTCTGGGAGGTTTTGGAGGACCCAAACCTTGATAAATCCACATCCACATCTCAGCCAACTTTTAACAATGAAAATTTTTTTTTTGGTCATCATTTCAAGATGACAAATTGAAGCACTTTTGGATAACTTCATCATCTTTTGAGAATCCTTCAAAGTAGTGATGAATATGTACATGGCTATCTTGCGCAATAGAAAAAGGGGTTTGTACAGACTTATGCTTGGTTACCATACTCTATGTAAGACTGTTATAAAGCATATTGAATTATAACCCTCTAAATAAATATAAACATTTGCATCAATTATTAGTGCACGTTCTCCTCTCTCAAGCCAAAGAACAAAACTTGACTACATGGAAAATAAATATTGTAAATGGGCTAGTAGAGCTGGCAAATTGTTGGCCAATATGGTGAAAACTGGTTAGTTGAAAACCATATAATATCTTTTACATATGATGGCTAAACTGTACTCAATTGGTTTACTGTTGGGTTTCCTCGTTAATTTTGACAAGTCTCTAGTGCCTATCTGGTCCAGGTACAACCATCTTGAGCTACTTAGAAAATAAATGCTATAAATGGGCTAGTAGGGCAGACAAATTGTTGCCAGTATGGTGAAAACTGGTAAAATTATATAATCTCTTTCACCTATGATGGCTAAAATGTATTCTATTGGTACACTATTTGTACACTGTTGGGTTTCCTGGTCTTTTGTACCTTGGTTCTGATTGATCCAGGTACATCCATCTTGGGCTATTGATGCAACAATTGGTTGGATGAGGAAAGCTGTCCTACAATACACTAAGGCACACAATTACCCAAAAATAGAGCTCAGCTACTGTATACAATTTTTGCCTCTCGTATTAGAGGTGGGCAAATCTAATCATAATGGTTATCTTACCTGAACTACTTCTCTAGACTCACAAGGGCATCTCTAAATTTCTGAAAATTTATTTGGAATAACTAAAAAAAATGTAGATTGAGACTAATTTAGGTACAACAATCTAAACATCAAGGTGGCATGAATTTGCTAAATGTGGTCCTTTATAGACATGCAGCACAGCTGTCATAGATTTGGGAATGGATTTACACTACTTGTATTTATGCTAATACCTCCTTGGAGCAGAGTTTACTCCCAGAGATAAGGTTGACCATTTACTCCACATTCATTACTGTGAGCTGTCACAACCTGCTCAAGAAAACCAGCTTATTATGTCTGTGAGGCAAACTTGGTATAAGTTGAGATTTAAATGTTGAAAAAAAATCTCTATTACTCCATTTATCTACTTTTGAAAGATATTTTTTTTCCAGGATAGCATGATGGCCTACCCTTTCACAGAGTAGAATAAGACAATATTTAGACTCTGCTACTTAAAAAACATTTACTTTCTTGACTATTCTTGAACAATAATTATGTAATTGCACTGTTTCAGATGGCTTTTCTTCAAGTCCAATACTATGTGAGCTGTTTAGCATGGGTAACTTCTATCCGTAATTGTCACAACTCTGTTGATACTTTTCATTCACAGCCTCAAACTGGCCATAAGGCTATTTCTATACCTGAAACCAATTAGGTATACAATTTTTTGGTCAGCCATACAGGTTATTTGATTAAAATTCAAACATAGATAAATTGAGAAAATATATATATATATATTAGGGGTGAGCGGGTTCGGTTTTACTCGGATTTACTCAGATCTTTAAACGGCATTTTATTGGCTATTGCCTATCATGTGTTTTGGATAGCCAATATAATAAATCTGAATTTGCGGTAAAGTGGCGATAAGAACCGAGTAAATCCAAGTAAAACCGAACCGCTCACCCCTACTATATATATATATAATAAGTTTTAATCTACTAATATACTCAGCTTACTTGATTAGCATATGACTCCCAAAACTGAAGAGTAAATATCATCTGGCATTTTATGCACAGACATGAATTCTGGGCACTACCATGCACAGATGAAACCACAAGTCATATGACAGTTAGGATATATAAGCTAAAGTAGGTATAATCTTTCCCAAGATATATATCTGTCCAACATTCATACTGCCCTGTATAGTAAGCAGCTGTTCTGACTAAGCAATTGTTTTAAAATGTTTATTATTATTAGCCTTCATGTATATGGCACCACAAGGGTTCTGCAGCACCTTACGAAGTACAAACATACAAAGAACAAATGAGAGAACAAGAAAACAGTGGCTTATAGTACAAAACAATGCAGGACAAGGACATGTTTTATAAATATTGCTGCATTAGTGATCATAATAGTCAACCAGCAGCAGGGCATAAGCAACCAAGTATTAGGTGCCCTTGTGAGGAGTTAGGTGTAGATGATGGTATGAGTAAGGGAAAAAGAAGCACAGGAGGGAAGAGGGCCCTGCTCATGAGTCCTTATATTCTAAAGGGGAGGGGCAGACATACATGGGTGACACAGATGGGGAAGACAGTGAGGATGGAGCATGGAGCAGTGGGTTATGATGAGAGTTGGAAGGCTATGCTTGGGTATTTTGGGCCTGTTTGAAGATTTGTAGAGTCTGAGAGAAAGGGAGAGAGTTCCATAGGTAGGGAACAGTATGGGCAAAATCTTAGAGACGGTAGTGGGAGGAAGTAATCAGGTGGCAGGAAAGGTGGTGAGCATTGGTTGAGCAAAGTGAACTGGCAGTAGTGTGAAGGGAGATGAGTTCTGAGATGTAAATGGGAGAGGATTGGATGGGGGCTTTGTAAGTAAGGGTAAAACCTTTGAATTGGGTTAAAGCGGAGCCAGTGTTGGGCTTGTAGGAGAGAGGAGGCAGATGTAGAATGTTTGGAGATGAGAAGATGAGCTAAGCAAAATAATTGATGACAGAGTGGAGTGGCAATTAGAGAGGCCAGATAGGAGGATGTTACAGTAGTCCAATCTGGAGATGACCAGTAAGTGGATGAGGGTCTTAGTAGCATCCATGATGAGAAAGGCTCTGATCTTAGAAATATTTTGAGATGGAAATGGCAGTAGTGTGAGAGGTACAGAATGTGCGGTTTGAAGGAGAGGGGGCAGAATCAAGGATAATTCCAAGACAGTGCACTTGAATGCTAGAAGCATTGGTTGACCTGTCAATAGATAATGAAATTGTGGGTAGTGAGATTATGTGGGAGGGTGGGAAGATAATTATCTAAGACTTAGACATGTTAAGTTTAAGAAAATATTGGGAAATCCAGGATGATACAGCAGAGAGACAGTTGGAGATACGAGTAAGGAAAGAAGGTGAGAGGTCATGGGAGGGGAGGTAGATCTGTGTATCATCAGCATATAGATGATATTGGAGGCCAAAAAAGCTGATGAGTTCACCTAAAGAAGATGTATAGAGGGAGAATAAGAGAGATCCAAGAACAGAACCTTGGGGAACACCTACTTTTAGTGAGTTGGGGGGAAAGAGTCAGGAGAGGAGACAGAGAAGGAATGGTCAGAGAGATAGGAGGACAGCCAGGAGATGGCAGTATCACATAGACCAAGGGAGTGAAGGAATTGCAGGAGGAGAGGGTGGTCCACAGAGTCAAAAGCAGCAGAGAGGTCGATGAGAATGAACTGAGAGTAGTAGCCCTTGGATTTGGCAGCAAGGAGGTCACTGCTGACTTTTGTGAGGGCAGTTTTAGTGGAGTGGAAAGACCGGAAGCCAGACTAAAATTGGTCAAGCTGGGATTGGGAGGAAAGAAAGGCAGTAAGGTGGTTGATAACAATAAGCTCAAGGAGTTTGGAGTCAAAAGGGAAGAAAGGGATGGGTTGGTATTTGGAGACAGTGTTAGGATCAATGGTAGGTTTTTTAAGAATGGCAAGCTTGAATAAAAAAGGGACAGTACTGTATGAGAGGAAAAGATTGAGAATGTGGGCAAGATGGGAACAGGCAAAAGGAGAGAGGTGGCAGAGGAGGCAGAAAGAGATAGGGTCATGGGGGCGGTTGAAGGAGATGAAGAATAGATGATGTCCATAACTTCCTCTCCAAATACAGAGGAGAAAGATGTCAGAATTGGTAAGATGGATGGGAGGGGTGTTCAGGGAAAGGAGTAGGTGGAGTGCTGGCAGTCTCTTAGATATTTTGTTCTAATGTATGGTATCAATTTTAGATGTGAATTATGTGGCAAGGTCAAGGGCAGATAGTGAGGAGGGTAGGCAGAATAGAGAGTTAAAAGTAGCAAAGAGATGATGGGGGTATGAGGACTGGAAGGAGATAAGGTTCTTGAAATACTATTGTTTAGAGAGGGAAAGGGCAGCACTGTAGGATGAGAGGATACATTTACAATAGAGGAAGTCTGCATTATAGTGAGATTTCCTGCACTATCGCTCAGGTTCATGAACATTTTTGTAGGTATCTGGTGCATTTAAAATGCCAGGGTTGATGTTTGGACCTGTAATGGTGAGTATTGGTTGCCGGAGCAACAGAGTCAAGTAAGTAAGGGAGGCATTGTATATTGAAGTGGATTGTTTGGGGCAGGATAGAGAGAGCATAGGGGAGAGAAGTGAGTCAATCAGGGATGATAAGGAAACACTGTTGATAGCCTTAATGATAGTAGCCTAAGGAAAGTTGGACGATACGTCAAAAGAGAGAAAGTGATGTTAAGAGAGGGGGAATTGGGAATTTATGAAATCGGAGATATTATAATGATGAGTGAAAACCAGTGAGTGCCCATCACAAAAAGTGAGTGGCCATCACATGGGAGGGTGAGTTGTTCCATTGGGAGAGATGAAATGATGATGTGAGGGTAAGGAGTTTAGATGCAGATAATTCTGTGGGGATATTGATAGGGATATTAAAGCCACTTAAGATGATGGAGGTAAGATCTGAAGAGAAGAAGTGAGGGAGCCAAAAAGCAAATTTGTCAAGGAATTTGGAAGGAGAGTCAAAGGGATGGTAAATGACGTCTACTTGAAAGTGAACAAGTTGGAAGAGCTGTATAACAAGAACCTCAAGTGTAGTGAATGTAAGTGATGGTACAGAGGGAATTAGTTGCACAAAAGCATCTCATGCACAGTATAGAAAATCAGTCACAAGAAACCATTCAGTTTCTATGGAGCAATAATATCAGCCTAAGAGTAGCAGGCAGTGGTAAGATTTCAGAGATGTAGCTTTGAAATCTAAAGTAGACATTTTTTAAAATGTTAAATAAACCTGTTTTTTACTTTTAAAAAATGTGATGGTTCTTTGCCCAAATTTCACTGCTGCCTGCAACTCACAGGCAATTACTATTGGGTTTATACCTTTTCAAAGAGTTTGAAAAGGCTAAAACAGGCTTGGTACAATGATTGGACAGTTTATTTTCATTAACAATCAAAACACTCTCTAAGATCCAGAAATCTGACGTTTAGTTATTTCTTATAGTAATGTATACCAATGGGTATGAAGTTCCGGTGGCTGAATAGCCACTGGTTCATATCCCGATGCCTGCAGCCCAAAGAGAGAAGATCCTGACAGGGCAGGTAAGTACTCTATCCCTACCCCTCTCCCCCCTAACCCTTCCTTAGTGATGCCTAACCACCCCCCCTAGAGCCTGAACCTAACCTCCCCCCTGGGGTCCCTAACCCCCCTTACCACACCCTAAACCTAACCCTCCTGAGGGGTGCCTAACCCTAACCTCCCCCCAGGGGTGCCTAACCCTAAGCCTCCCCCCTAGGGGTGCCTAACCCTAACCTTCCCCCCAAAACCTAACCCTAACCCTGCTACGCACCCTAAATCTAACCCTGCCCCATGGCTAATGCTAAGGGTGCCCAGACTTACCTGGTTTGGTCCAGCATCCTTTGGCTTTCCGGTTTCGGGATTATAATAGGCGTTGGTATTTCGACACCTATCTTAAATCCCTTGTCGGGATTTAGATGTTGGTATTGAGACTGCAGCTGCTGGTCTCATAATTACATGCTATAAAAAGTAACAAAACATATACAGGCACTATGTATGCTCAAAATTCACAATAAAAATTAAATAAAAATAGCATAGGATAAATGTCAGTAAGTCCTTTTCTATTCCACAATGTTGTTTCAATAAAACATATCTTCTTTATTGTTCTTGTTTAGAAAATGATGATATTTCTATATGCTGAGGAGAGGGGAGATTCTTCCTATTGATGGGTAGTTTCTTATTATATCATAAGTATTCAGCTCAGAAGTGAATGGAAAGTAGAAAAAAACAGATATAGTGTAGTATGTTCTAAAAAATTAATTCACTTTATTTGTAACAGTAAAAATCACTTTCACATTAAGGAATAATCCCAATCATTCATAACAAACGTAGGTCATTCAGAAAAAGTACATATACACTTATATGTTCCTCCCAAGAGAGTTGTATGTGCCCGTACCTTGGAAGCTCCAGATTAGGAGCAATGGTGGAAGCACAAAAGGGGAGCTCTGGATATCTCCACTCTGTCCTTCAGATGGAAACGAGGATGCCTGCTGTATCCATTGGTTCCTTTTAGTCTGCTATCATGGTAAATTAGGGCAGTTCTCCTTAGAATGTGGACACAGTTGGAGTCTCTTAATAGCCACCAACACATTTCGATCCCTGTAATATTCTTCCTCAGGGTTGTGTGTGCCCTGAGGAAGAATGTTACAGGATGCAAAATGCGTTGGTGGCTATTAAGAGACATTTTTAAAAATCCTTTATATCCAAAATGTGCATCCCATAAAGTGTCTATCTTTAATTTTTTATGGAAGTGTCTTCACAGTAAACACTTTTGTTTACAGGTCTAGAATTTCACAACTGGATTTCTTGTGAATAATTTAATTCTTACCCCTGTGTAAACTATTTATGTAATTCTTCCATGAGGTACCACAATGCACAATGGAGTCCACAAGATCACAGTGGTGATATCAACTGTAGGTCAAAAGAGTGTGCTCCAGACATGGACACAAAATGCCATCCCCTCCTTCCATGTGGTACATTTACTAAGAATTGGTATTTATGTCATTAGCAGTTTATCATCTGTTATCCAGTGAGACTGAATTCTGCTGATCTACTAAAGCCAAAATTGACAGGAAACTGCTGAATAGCAAGACTTTAAAAAACAATTGAACATCAGTTATCCCAGTGGTTCTCAAACCCCACACAGATCACATTTTCCAGGTCACCCAGCAGGTGCAAAGGTGTATTCATTATTCACTGACACATTTTAAATGATTCACATGTGTAGCTAATTATTTCACTTGTGATTCTGTGTGGAGACCTGGAAAAAAAATCACTGTTTGGGGTCCTGAGGACCAAGTTTGAGAATCTGTGAGTTAAGCATTGATGTATGATTAACCCATATTTTCTAGGCATTAACTTTAGAAACCCCTTGTATACCGATGTCAAAACCACTCAAATAATGGACTGGCTGATGTAGAATGTTAAAACACATTCTATTGGTCAAGACTTCATTATGATACCTATCAAAATGGACACAAGCATATGGAACACTGTGAAATATAGAAAATGTAAGGTTAATGTTACAAGTGAGCACTCCAACAACAACAATAAAAATAGTGGACATAACATATATTCACACAAGTAAAATGGTCACTCCCCTCTGATAAACATATAGAAAAGTTCCAAATAGTCCTGTATACTTTACAGAAACTACTGTAGCAGAGTCAGTTCCTTATTTAGGGGTATTTTCTCATCCTAACTCTCCTTTGTCCACTAGGTATTGAGAGAGTGCCTTATCTCAAATGAAGGATAGAGAGAAAAAGCAAGCATAGTGTCATTCTTTTTAATTAATCAAAGATGCAACACATCAGAAACCGAACATATGTACAACTAGTAACAGGACTAAACACAACTGCAATTCTTAAGTGGCAATACAGTAAACTGTTACCAGCAGTACTTTCAGAACTGTGTTTGGCCAGTTCTAAAAAGCATAATGTGAGAGTCCCATGGAGTGTCTGGATACTCCTCGGTACTGCAGCATATTCCCGCCATCATAAACCATGCAGCCACTCAGGAATCACCCTAATTACCAATGTGTTTCAAAACAAATTTAGGGTCTTTTTCAAGGCCAGACAGGTGAACTCACCTAATGGACATAGGAGAGTTGGGATAAGAAAATACCCCTAAATAAGGAATTGGCTTGTTTCTTCAAAGGATACAGAACTATTTGGAACTTTTTTATATGTTTATTGAAGGGAAGTGATTATTTTTTGTATGAATATATGTTATGTCCACTATTTTTGATTGTTGTTGTTGGAGGGCTCATGGGTAACATTAACCTTACATTTTCTATATTTCAATGCATGTTTTAGGGTTGTCAAGGAACACCCCAAATTAGTTTTTTGACCTGTAAGCAGTTCCTAGCACACATTGGATTTCCTATGTTTTTGTTTCATATGGAATACTGTGGCTGCAGTCAATGTGGCATTTCTAGGTAACGCTATAGTATATGCAGCACTCCATCAGATGACTATGGGTAGCCAAGAGGCAGAAGCAGAGGAGCATCAGCAGCTTCATGAGGTATCACAGAACCTACACAGTCCTATGTTCTTCTAGGAGATGCTTGAACCATAATGCTGTGTGTCATGGCAAACTCATATAAATGTACTTCATCAATTATAACAAATTAATGTACCTTTTTTCAATATTGAGTTTGTATTCCCCAATGGGATTTTCCTCATAAGCAGCAATCACAGTCAAAAAAAGAAAATTAAATAAATAATAGTATTTTAATAAAATAAACACCCTGTAGACTGAAAAAGGAGCAGTGCAATTCTCAGCCAAGAGATAGTATAGATAAATCACAGAGTGGTTTCACATCCTTCTAAGTTTCATGCACATAAGAAATATGATATACACCTGCCTATCAGAAGTTTATTTTCCTGATATCAGTCACCAATAATTGGAAAGATAGCTTTTTTACACTGAGTAGTAATGGTTTACTGGAAAGAAAGGAAAAAAGCACTATAAAGTGCAGATAAATACAAATTTTTGATGGACACATAAAATAGATTCCATAAAATATGTACATTGGCAAGACTCAATTAACAGCAATAGCCTCATACCAGAGGAAGATGGGAAAATTGCTTTCAGCTAAGTCAGTTGCACCAGAGACAAAGATGGAAATGTGCGGGATGACTAACAACTCATTAGATTTTTTCCTCAATTTATCTCTTAATTCTTTCCATTTATCTATATAAAAAGTTCCTATCAATGGAATATCTGGATATTTTGAATGCAAAGTCCTCAGAAATTTCAGTCATGCTTCCATACTTCTCATACATTACACTTGCTGGATGCCTTCCAGGATCTCTACCATTAGAGATTCTTTGGCTGCTAAAGATTCCTTGTCCCACTGTAAAGGCTTATCTTTATTTTGTAGTCCAGCCTTCAATATCAAGTACAATGGTAACAGGATCTGTACCCTAGTAAAAGAAAAAAAATCCTCCTTTTGGGAAACATTATAAACACGTCAGATTAAACATCCCTTCACAAACACACATGTTCCAACGTCTATTGAACTTGACCTTATAATGTATAAGAAGGTATCCAAGATACTATCTAGTATATGAGATGTTGACTGTAGCCTTTCCCTTACAACAGCTCATGACCAGACATCAGCTGTCAAGGCCCGACCAATCACACACACAAGCTTTCACCGAAACACTCTCAATTAGAAAAATATGGCAGAAAAATTATCCAAAAACATTTTAATTGAAAAAAATAAATGAATTTTCTAAATATTAATAATTTTCAACACAATTATACAAAATGTTACTGTAACAATATACATTAGATTGTAAATTAATGAAAAGATCATAGCTCACTTTTAGATCTGCATAAGAAAATGTTATAACAGAGCAGAGGAAGGAATCATATTTATACTGTAGTGTGTGATTCCCTGTACAAAATGAAATGAAGGCTTTACTATAGGGCATTGGAGAAATTATGGAGTTACATCAACTATTGATTACAATATTGTATGTGTTCTCTTTCTGTTCATTATGTATTTTTTTAATGTAATTGTTTTGTAATGTTCACAAAGCATGGATTTAGGGAAAATATAGCCAAATATGTACATACTGTACATCAAACTGTAAGATTTACCAATGTTGTGTGTTTTTTTGTGCATAATATAATTAAAAAATTGGATATTCACATTCTGATTTCTTTTTTGGAAGTGTTCAAGATTATGTCAATGTTTTAACAATAAAAACACAATATTTCCTATTTTTGGAGGTAAAAAGTGCCTAATGTTTTCAATTATGTAATGCAAAATTTTGAATGCAAGGCAATTTTGGATGCAATATTCACTGCCTTACCAGCTACAGATTACACTGATAACTGCACATTTATTTCCACAGACAGTAATCAGAGATCAAGACAATAAAGATTAAGAGCCCTCCCTTTTTAGAAGGCCTTACTCCTACCAATGTTTGCATTAACATTAAAAAAAAAAAAACAACACTCTGCTGCTGCTTTAGAGTCTTGTTTTGTTTGTCTGTTTATTGACTTCAGATTCTTCTATCACAAATCTACATTCTCCAGCCAAATGGTTTTCTCTAAGAATAAACCAGGACTCAACATGGACCACATTAAGGTAGTACTGCAGTTTGATGCATAACAACATTCTAAGAAGACAATAAGTGGATATTGGCAAATGTTCCTTATGGCTGATAAATGCTATGAGTTTTTCTTGCCAACTATGATAATCTCTGAAGGGTGTACGGGATTCCTGACACTGATATGCCTGAAGATAGAACTACAAGTATCATCCCATAGAGTAGATCAAAAGAGGACACTTCCATTCCATCCCCTGTTTACTGGCCATGCTATGGTCTGGGCCACACCATGTGTAAAATAATCAGTTGATTAGTAGATCAAGTTTATTTTTTCACATTGAATTTTATCTATCACTCTCCAGGTTACACCACAAATGCCTCCAGAAGACAATCCATGATCAAACAATACAATTGCTCAATTTCCCAGTATGCCATTGCAGTCACAGAAAATATCTGATGGATAGAACTGTTGGAATCCATTAAAGATGAGCTCACTTGCCAGGACCATCCCAAATTCCTGGAGATACTCATCTCCAAAAGGCTGCGTAGGCCACTTGGAGAGAGATTTCCAAGAAAATAAAGATCTGGGTAGTTGAGAAATGGTTCTGCTCACTGGAACAGGCACCAAGGTATTTTTTGATGTTCATTACCTTCTCCTAGTAAACATGATCCATAGACACCAAGGCCTTATCAGCTTTTGTAGCTATGACGAATCTTATAGACTTGGTGTTTGGTCAGAAAATGAAACTAACTTTAATTTTTAAAATCAAAGCAAATGGTGGTTATATGTGTCAAAGCCAGTCACTTGGAGCAAATCTCATTTAGAGTAGTCAGAATAGTGAATGAGTTCTAAAGATGTTTACTTTTGGTTCTGTACACATAACTCATTAATAGATTAGTTCAGCTACAGAGATAAAAAAAAATACTTTGGTGAGTCATTCCAGGCCACTTACCTAAAAACAATGAAAGTGGCAACAATTTCTGCTATTACCCAAAGTGAATAAAACAACAGTACATCTAGCTATGAAGGGAAGACTGATGAGTTCCAAATTTCAACATGTTCTTTGACAAAAGCAGTTAGAGATACTATCACCACACAGAGAATAAAACTGGCCAAAAGGCCTGCTACCTGGTGCCATGCCACTAAAGTGTATAAAATATTAACTTTATAAAACAAAGGGCTTGACTGTCTACAAAACATGAAAATTTGGAATGAGGATCCAGATACCCTGCAGGTGAAGGTTATTTCACATGGCCAATACCTTATATTGGTTATCAGACACATAAATTACTATAAAAATCTCTGACCTCTTCCAGAAAGTCTGTCAGGCCATGCACTTTACAATGGGCATGCAAGAGACCTATATACTGTATTTTAAGACATGGTTTCAGCACAAAGGATGGCCACTATGAATACCTGATCATAATGTTTCATCTCAAAATCTCCCTATTCATCTTCTAATCATATGTGAATTTCTGGTATTCAGCCTTTAAAGGGACTGCCTTTGCTGTTAAAAGGACTACCTGGGACTACCTGTGTTTACTGATCCAGTGTGCTACCTAGCTCCACCGCCCATAGGTGTTAAACTTTAAATTGGTACTTTGCTTTTAATGATTGCAGTAGTTTGCTGTTAATGATTGCTCTCCTGTAGTCCTTCTTTTGCGCTATGGTAGTTGGAAGAAGCAAGCAATTAATAAAATTGGGATTTTCACCAAAGGCAAGTTCATTCCTCCAGCAGAAGGGCATTTTTTGCAACATCTGGATGTGCCCAAACCTACAGTAAGTAAAATATGTCAGGATAATGTGAATCTGAAATTTATATGAGGACAGCCTCATCCCAGTGCTCTATGCTTCATCTATTATTTGTCAGAACAGCTGAAATCCATCAATTGGTGCCAATGGCAGCTGGATCTGTGCAGTAGTATGGTAGTGAACTGGAACAACTGCCTGTGGGAAGTTTGTGCAGCCTACTTTCAAAGCTTACCTCAGCCAAAAATTGAGCAACCTAGACTGATCATGGAGATCAATGAAAGCCTATTTTCTAAATGTGAGAACAACATATGCAGGGTGCTTCCAAAACAGTGGGTCTTCAGAGGCATGTGTCACAAGACAAGCAATGTCTTCCTGGTTGAGATGGCAGACAGAAGCTCCAAAACCCTGTTAGCTATCATCTCTGACAAAATTGCCAAGGGCATCCATAATTGATTCAGATTCCTGGAGTCTAAGACTAAGGAAATAGAATAATTGAGCTTCAAGAACTTCAAGGTAAATTACATATACCATTTTGTCCACCCATACAGCAAAGCCCACACAGTGCACATAGAAAGGATGTGGGGTTTGGGCAAGTGACACAACAAAAAACATAGAAGTACAGATAAATATTACCTGAATTCCTACAGTATCTAACCGAAATTCTGTGTAAGCTGAAAATCATGAAAAAAGAAGCTTTTAAATTATATCATAATTTTCTCCAACATGCTTCAGAAACATCTCAACCATGCAGGCAAAGTTTCACAGAAATGGGAAAAATGTTCTTCTAAACAGTCCAAGGTGAGCTTCCATGGACATGTAATTTCATAAGTGGAGAAGCTCTCTTTTTGTTGGCTACTGCTCAGATGGATCGAGTTGTTCCAGATGTTTGTCTGGTTCACAATCTGGACAGGAAATATGACATATGTTGTAATGGCATCCTGTATCATAAAAACAATACTTTATTGGCCAACTTTAAATAAAGGTGTTGCCTATTTCATCAAATCCTTTGCTGTGTATGACAAAGACCCTGCATGCTGGGCTTATGAGATCCTTGCCCATTCCACAGAGATCATGGACCCATGACTCAATGGATTTCATGACTAATCTCCCTAGCTCCAAAGGTAAAATCAACATCCTGTTGGTTGTGAATTGCTTATCTAAGAAATTCCCCTTCATGGTTTTAAGAAACCTGACATCTGCTCCCCATCTCTTCCAGATCTGTTTTAATCTTAGCCTTTACAATTGCTATAGAGAGAATTCTAGGGCAATGGTCCTGGTTATAATAGTATCTATTGTAGAGTTTATGTACAGGGGATGTAGGTATTTTCCCAGCTGTTGAGATGTTGGTTTCAGAATCCCAATCCCAGTCAGAAACCTGGCACTTCCATTCCAACCACTGGCAACCTGACAGCAAATATTGGTGTTAGGGGGAGGGTTAGTGTTAGGGAATAGTGTTAGAAACTTGGGAGAGGGTTAGAGTTAGGTTGTGGGGTTGGGAGGTTAGGTTTAGGCACTGGGAGGAGGGTTTGGTTTTGGGTGCAGGGAGGGAGGGTTAGAGGTAGGGGAAGGAAAGTATACTTACCTCCTTCTGTTGGGATTGTGACCCTCTTGGGATGCCGGCATCAGGATTCTGACTGCTGGGATCCTGAGAGCCGCATCCTGTACCCAACAGATGTACAGAGCTCGATTATCTGTATACTAGGCATTGAACTGGGAGTCTGCCATAATTGGATGGAGTTTTCCATGTGGTGGTTCTCCTTCTGTACTTAAAGTCTAATTGCTCAGTGCTTAACTGAGCATGTGTTAATCTCCACTGTGAATCAATTTATAGTGCAGCAACACCTGCTTCTCCTGGAAGTATACTTTAGGAAAGTGTATCCTAGCTACTATATTGGTCACTGATCCTGTAATTTGTGGTCACTAGGAATAAAGTACTGTCAACTACAGTACAACAAATCTCTTCTATTTGCTTTTTGGAGCTCAGCACTATCTACAGTAAGTCTCATTTTACCTCTAACCTTCAGTGGAACTTGACTATTATCTGAGCATACTGTATCATTTAAAAATGTGGTGACTTTGCTATTCTGCAATAGTCATATGCTACACATTAGGGTTAACAGTTATAAACAAATTCATGTCTATGCCCTCTTCCAAGTGATCTGTTTCCAAACCTGATTATTAAACAATGACTAATAATGGTGAAGCTAAAGCATCACACAAAAAAACAGGGACCCCATTAATTTCCTTTTTCTTCAGCAAAGACCCCAATGGGTCAAACTCAGTCTCCAACTCCTTACCACACCTCTAAAATTGGCATGTTGGATCAGAAAGTCATTGATATTGATGTTTCAGTTTTGGCTTTACAAAATCTACTATAAGTGAGCAACAGGCTAAAAAAATGCTTTCTGTATTGATGAACTCAGTCATATTGTGAAATGAAACTGCTAAATTAGGTACACTGGCATCCCTGAACAAGTCCATGTATGTTTTCATACTTTTTCCATGTTGTAACTTTTTGTTGCCTATTATTTTTGTAACAGTTGCTAAATAAAAAAAAGATTAATTTGAAGAAGCCACACTGATTACCTTGCTCAATTGTTGGTAGAATTGATGACTTAACCTTTTTTTGATGGTTTATCTCTACTTTTTTTGGGAATAGGCTAGCAGTGCCTCATTCATCTCCATCTTCTATGTCCACGTCTCAACATGTGGCTCCAAATATTGCATCATGGAATGTGGTCAAACATAAAAAGTGCTTGCTCACCTCAAATGACTTAAGATTGATGTTATTTTTCTTCAGAAAACACAGTGTGGAAAAAGAAGACTATTCTATATTGCGGAACAAGTGGATTGGTGATTGTGTATTGCTCCATGTGTCCCAAAATGTATTGGTATTATGACTTTTAACCAAAACACACTTACATTATTCCATTCTGCAAAATATCTTAACTCTGAAGATACATTATATCTTTCTTTAGGTCCACATTAATGATAGAAAATATAATCGGATAAATATCTATGCACCCAATAGCTCAGCCCCTCTTTTTTCCAAGACATGTCTCATTTATTAATGCAAATTGATACTTCAAATTTAATTCTGGGAGGTTTTGGAGGACCCAAACCTTGATAAATCCACATCCACATCTCAGCCAAATTTTAACAATGAAAATTTTTTTTTTGGTCATCATTTCAAGATGACAAATTGAAGCACTTTTGGATAACTTCATCATCTTTTGAGAATCCTTCAAAGTAGTGATGAATATGTACATGGCTATCTTGCGCAATAGAAAAAGGGGTTTGTACAGACTTATGCTTGGTTACCATACTCTATGTAAGACTGTTATAAAGCATATTGAATTATAACCCTCTAAATAAATATAAACATTTGCATCAATTATTAGTGCACGTTCTCCTCTCTCAAGCCAAAGAACAAAACTTGACTACATGGAAAATAAATATTGTAAATGGGCTAGTAGAGCTGGCAAATTGTTGGCCAATATGGTGAAAACTGGTTAGTTGAAAACCATATAATATCTTTTACATATGATGGCTAAACTGTACTCAATTGGTTTACTGTTGGGTTTCCTCGTTAATTTTGACAAGTCTCTAGTGCCTATCTGGTCCAGGTACAACCATCTTGAGCTACTTAGAAAATAAATGCTATAAATGGGCTAGTAGGGCAGACAAATTGTTGCCAGTATGGTGAAAACTGGTAAAATTATATAATCTCTTTCACCTATGATGGCTAAAATGTATTCTATTGGTACACTATTTGTACACTGTTGGGTTTCCTGGTCTTTTGTACCTTGGTTCTGATTGATCCAGGTACATCCATCTTGGGCTATTGATGCAACAATTGGTTGGATGAGGAAAGCTGTCCTACAATACACTAAGGCACACAATTACCCAAAAATAGAGCTCAGCTACTGTATACAATTTTTGCCTCTCGTATTAGAGGTGGGCAAATCTAATCATAATGGTTATCTTACCTGAACTACTTCTCTAGACTCACAAGGGCATCTCTAAATTTCTGAAAATTTATTTGGAATAACTAAAAAAAATGTAGATTGAGACTAATTTAGGTACAACAATCTAAACATCAAGGTGCATGAATTTGCTAAATGTGGTCCTTTATAGACATGCAGCACAGCTGTCATAGATTTGGGAATGGATTTACACTACTTGTATTTATGCTAATACCTCCTTGGAGCAGAGTTTACTCCCAGAGATAAGGTTGACCATTTACTCCACATTCATTACTGTGAGCTGTCACAACCTGCTCAAGAAAACCAGCTTATTATGTCTGTGAGGCAAACTTGGTATAAGTTGAGATTTAAATGTTGAAAAAAAATCTCTATTACTCCATTTATCTACTTTTGAAAGATATTTTTTTTCCAGGATAGCATGATGGCCTACCCTTTCACAGAGTAGAATAAGACAATATTTAGACTCTGCTACTTAAAAAACATTTACTTTCTTGACTATTCTTGAACAATAATTATGTAATTGCACTGTTTCAGATGGCTTTTCTTCAAGTCCAATACTATGTGAGCTGTTTAGCATGGGTAACTTCTATCCGTAATTGTCACAACTCTGTTGATACTTTTCATTCACAGCCTCAAACTGGCCATAAGGCTATTTCTATACCTGAAACCAATTAGGTATACAATTTTTTGGTCAGCCATACAGGTTATTTGATTAAAATTCAAACATAGATAAATTGAGAAAATATATATATATATATTAGGGGTGAGCGGGTTCGGTTTTACTCGGATTTACTCAGATCTTTAAACGGCATTTTATTGGCTATTGCCTATCATGTGTTTTGGATAGCCAATATAATAAATCTGAATTTGCGGTAAAGTGGCGATAAGAACCGAGTAAATCCAAGTAAAACCGAACCGCTCACCCCTACTATATATATATATAATAAGTTTTAATCTACTAATATACTAAGCTTACTTGATTAGCATATGACTCCCAAAACTGAAGAGTAAATATCATCTGGCATTTTATGCACAGACATGAATTCTGGGCACTACCATGCACAGATGAAACCACAAGTCATATGACAGTTAGGATATATAAGCTAAAGTAGGTATAATCTTTCCCAAGATATATATCTGTCCAACATTCATACTGCCCTGTATAGTAAGCAGCTGTTCTGACTAAGCAATTGTTTTAAAATGTTTATTATTATTAGCCTTCATGTATATGGCACCACAAGGGTTCTGCAGCACCTTACGAAGTACAAACATACAAAGAACAAATGAGAGAACAAGAAAACAGTGGCTTATAGTACAAAACAATGCAGGACAAGGACATGTTTTATAAATATTGCTGCATTAGTGATCATAATAGTCAACAAGCAGCAGGGCATAAGCAACCAAGTATTAGGTGCCCTTGTGAGGAGTTAGGTGTAGATGATGGTATGAGTAAGGGAAAAAGAAGCACAGGAGGGAAGAGGGCCCTGCTCATGAGTCTTTATATTCTAAAGGGGAGGGGCAGACATACATGGGTGACACAGATGGGGAAGACAGTGAGGATGGAGCATGGAGCAGTGGGTTATGATGAGAGTTGGAAGGCTATGCTTGGGTATTTTGGGCCTGTTTGAAGATTTGTAGAGTCTGAGAGAAAGGGAGAGAGTTCCATAGGTAGGGAACAGTATGGGCAAAATCTTAGAGACGGTAGTGGGAGGAAGTAATCAGGTGGCAGGAAAGGTGGTGTGCATTGGTTGAGCAAAGTGAACTGGCAGTAGTGTGAAGGGAGATGAGGTCTGAGATGTAAATGGGAGAGGATTGGATGGGGGCTTTGTAAGTAAGGGTAAAACCTTTGAATTGGGTTAAAGCGGAGCCAGTGTTGGGCTTGTAGGAGAGAGGAGGCAGATGTAGAATGTTTGGAGATGAGAAGATGAGCTAAGCAAAATAATTGATGACAGAGTGGAGTGGCAATTAGAGAGGCCAGATAGGAGGATGTTACAGTAGTCCAATCTGGAGATGACCAGTAAGTGGATGAGGGTCTTAGTAGCATCCATGATGAGAAAGGCTCTGATCTTAGAAATATTTTGAGATGGAAATGGCAGTAGTGTCAGAGGTACAGAATGTGTGGTTTGAAGGAGAGGGGGCAGAATCAAGGATAATTCCAAGACAGTGCACTTGAATGCTAGAAGCATTGGTTGACCTGTCAATAGATAATGAAATTGTGGGTAGTGAGATTATGTGGGAGGGTGGGAAGATAATTATCTAAGACTTAGACATGTTAAGTTTAAGAAAATATTGGGAAATCCAGGATGATACAGCAGAGAGACAGTTGGAGATACGAGTAAGGAAAGAAGGTGAGAGGTCATGGGAGGAGAGGTAGATCTGTGTATCATCAGCATATAGATGATATTGGAGGCCAAAAAAGCTGATGAGTTCACCTAAAGAAGATGTATAGAGGGAGAATAAGAGAGATCCAAGAACAGAACCTTGGGGAACACCTACTTTTAGTGAAAGTTGGGGGGAAAGAGTCAGGAGAGGAGACAGAGAAGGAATGGACAGAGAGATAGGAGGACAGCCAGGAGATGGCAGTATCACATAGACCAAGGGAGTGAAGGAATTGCAGGAGGAGAGGGTGGTCCACAGAGTCAAAAGCAGCAGAGAGGTCGATGAGAATGAACTGAGAGTAGTAGCCCTTGGATTTGGCAGCAAGGAGGTCACTGCTGACTTTTGTGAGGGCAGTTTTAGTGGAGTGGAAAGACCGGAAGCCAGACTAAAATTGGTCAAGCTGGGATTGGGAGGAAAGAAAGGCAGTAAGGTGGTTGATAACAATAAGCTCAAGGAGTTTGGAGTCAAAAGGGAAGAAAGGGATGGGTTGGTATTTGGAGACAGTGTTAGGATCAATGGTAGGTTTTTTAAGAATGGCAAGCTTGAATAAAAAAGGGACAGTACTGTATGAGAGGAAAAGATTGAGAATGTGGGCAAGATGGGAACAGGCAAAAGGAGAGAGGTGGCAGAGGAGGCAGAAAGAGATAGGGTCATGGGGGCAGTTGAAGGAGATGAAGAATAGATGATGTCCATAACTTCCTCTCCAAATACAGAGGAGAAAGATGTCAGAAGTGGTAAAATGGATGGGAGGGGTGTTCAGGGAAAGGAGTAGGTGGAGTGCTGGCAGTCTCTTAGATATTTTGTTCTAATGTATGGTATCAATTTTAGATGTGAATTATGTGGCAAAGTCAAGGGCAGATAGTGAGGAGGGTAGGCAGAATAGAGAGTTAAAAGTAGCAAAGAGATGATGGGGGTATGAGGACTGGAAGGAGATAAGGTTCTTGAAATACTATTGTTTAGAGAGGGAAAGGGCAGCACTGTAGGATGAGAGGATACATTTACAATAGAGGAAGTCTGCATTATAGTGAGATTTCCTGCACTATCGCTCAGGTTCATGAACATTTTTGTAGGTATCTGGTGCATTTAAAATGCCAGGGTTGATGTTTGGACCTGTAATGGCGAGTATTGGTTGCCGGAGCAACAGAGTCAAGTAAGTAAGGGAGGCATTGTATATTGAAGTGGATTGTTTGGGGCAGGATAGAGAGAGCATAGGGGAGAGAAGTGAGTCAATCAGGGATGATAAGGAAACACTGTTGATAGCCTTAATGATAGTAGCCTAAGGAAAGTTGGACGATACGTCAAAAGAGAGAAAGTGATGTTAAGAGAGGGGGAATTGGGAATTTATGAAATCGGAGATATTATAATGATGAGTGAAAACCAGTGAGTGCCCATCACAAAAAGTGAGTGGCCATCACATGGGAGGGTGAGTTGTTCCATTGGGAGAGATGAAATGATGATGTGAGGGTAAGGAGTTTAGATGCAGATAATTCTGTGGGGATATTGATAGGGATATTAAAGCCACTTAAGATGATGGAGGTAAGATCTGAAGAGAAGAAGTGAGGGAGCCAAAAAGCAAATTTGTCAAGGAATTTGGAAGGAGAGTCAAAGGGATGGTAAATGACGTCTACTTGAAAGTGAACAAGTTGGAAGAGCTGTATAACAAGAACCTCAAGTGTAGTGAATGTAAGTGATGGTACAGAGGGAATTAGTTGCACAAAGGCATCTCATGCACAGTATAGAAAATCAGTCACAAGAAACCATTCAGTTTCTATGGAGCAATAATATCAGCCTAAGAGTAGCAGGCAGTGGTAAGATTTCAGAGATGTAGCTTTGAAATCTAAAGTAGACATTTTTTAAAATGTTAAATAAACCTGTTTTTTACTTTTAAAAAATGTGATGGTTCTTTGCCCAAATTTCACTGCTGCCTGCAACTCACAGGCAATTACTATTGGGTTTATACCTTTTCAAAGAGTTTGAAAAGGCTAAAACAGGCTTAGTACAATGATTGGACAGTTTATTTTCATTAACAATCAAAACACTCTCTAAGATCCAGAAATCTGACGTTTAGTTATTTCTTATAGTAATGTATACCAATGGGTATGAAGTTCCGGTGGCTGAATAGCCACTGGTTCATATCCCGATGCCTGCAGCCCAAAGAGAGAAGATCCTGACAGGGCAGGTAAGTACTCTATCCCTACCCCTCTCCCCCCTAACCCTTCCTTAGTGATGCCTAACCACCCCCCCTAGAGCCTGAACCTAACCTCCCCCCTGGGGTCCCTAACCCCCCTTACCACACCCTAAACCTAACCCTCCTGAGGGGGTGCCTAACCCTAACCTCCCCCCAGGGGTGCCTAACCCTAAGCCTCCCCCCTAGGGGTGCCTAACCCTAACCTTCCCCCCAAAACCTAACCCTAACCCTGCTACGCACCCTAAATCTAACCCTGCCCCATGGCTAATGCTAAGGGTGCCCAGACTTACCTGGTTTGGTCCAGCATCCTTTGGCTTTCCGGTTTCGGGATTATAATAGGCGTTGGTATTTCGACACCTATCTTAAATCCCTTGTCGGGATTTAGATGTTGGTATTGAGACTGCGGCTGCTGGTCTCATAATTACATGCTATAAAAAGTAACAAAACATATACAGGCACTATGTATGCTCAAAATTCACAATAAAAATTAAATAAAAATAGCATAGGATAAATGTCAGTAAGTCCTTTTCTATTCCACAATGTTGTTTCAATAAAACATATCTTCTTTATTGTTCTTGTTTAGAAAATGATGATATTTCTATATGCTGAGGAGAGGGGAGATTCTTCCTATTGATGGGTAGTTTCTTATTATATCATAAGTATTCAGCTCAGAAGTGAATGGAAAGTAGAAAAAAACAGATATAGTGTAGTATGTTCTAAAAAATTAATTCACTTTATTTGTAACAGTAAAAATCACTTTCACATTAAGGAATAATCCCAATCATTCATAACAAACGTAGGTCATTCAGAAAAAGTACATAAACACTTATATGTTCCTCCCAAGAGAGTTGTATGTGCCCGTACCTTGGAAGCTCCAGATTAGGAGCAATGGTGGAAGCACAAAAGGGGAGCTCTGGATATCTCCACTCTGTCCTTCAGATGGAAACGAGGATGCCTGCTGTATCCATTGGTTCCTTTTAGTCTGCTATCATGGTAAATTAGGGCAGTTCTCCTTAGAATGTGGACACAGTTGGAGTCTCTTAATAGCCACCAACACATTTTGATCCCTGTAATATTCTTCCTCAGGGTTGTGTGTGCCCTGAGGAAGAATGTTACAGGATGCAAAATGCGTTGGTGGCTATTAAGAGACATTTTTAAAAATCCTTTATATCCAAAATGTGCATCCCATAAAGTGTCTATCTTTAATTTTTTATGGAAGTGTCTTCACAGTAAACACTTTTGTTTACAGGTCTAGAATTTCACAACTGGATTTCTTGTGAATAATTTAATTCTTACCCCTGTGTAAACTATTTATGTAATTCTTCCATGAGGTACCACAATGCACAATGGAGTCCACAAGATCACAGTGGTGATATCAACTGTAGGTCAAAAGAGTGTTCTCCAGACATGGATACAAAATGCCATCCCCTCCTTCCATGTGGTACATTTACTAAGAATTGGTATTTATGTCATTAGCAGTTTATCATCTGTTATCCAGTGAGACTGAATTCTGCTGATCTACTAAAGCCAAAATTGACAGGAAACTGCTGAATAGCAAGACTTTAAAAAACAATTGAACATCAGTTATCCCAGTGGTTCTCAAACCCCACACAGATCACATTTTCCAGGTCACCCAGCAGGTGCAAAGGTGTATTCATTATTCACTGACACATTTTAAATGATTCACATGTGTAGCTAATTATTTCACTTGTGATTCTGTGTGGAGACCTGGAAAAAAAATCACTGTTTGGGGTCCTGAGGACCAAGTTTGAGAATCTGTGAGTTAAGCATTGATGTATGATTAACCCATATTTACTAGGCATTAACTTTAGAAACCACTTGTATACCGATGTCAAAACCACTCAAATAATGGACTGGCTGATGTAGAATGTTAAAACACATTCTATTGGTCAAGACTTCATTATGATACCTATCAAAATGGACACAAGCATATGGAACACTGTGAAATATAGAAAATGTAAGGTTAATGTTACAAGTGAGCACTCCAACAACAACAATAAAAATAGTGGACATAACATATATTCACACAAGTAAAATGGTCACTCCCCTCTGATAAACATATAGAAAAGTTCCAAATAGTCCTGTATACTTTACAGAAACTACTGTAGCAGAGTCAGTTCCTTATTTAGGGGTATTTTCTCATCCTAACTCTCCTTTGTCCACTAGGTATTGAGAGAGTGCCTTATCTCAAATGAAGGATAGAGAGAAAAAGCAAGCATAGTGTCATTCTTTTTAATTAATCAAAGATGCAACACATCAGAAACCGAACATATGTACAACTAGTAACAGGACTAAACACAACTGCAATTCTTAAGTGGCAATACAGTAAACTGTTACCAGCAGTACTTTCAGAACTGTGTTTGGCCAGTTCTAAAAAGCATAATGTGAGAGTCCCATGGAGTGTCTGGATACTCCTCGGTACTGCAGCATATTCCCGCCATCATAAACCATGCAGCCACTCAGGAATCACCCTAATTACCAATGTGTTTCAAAACAAATTTAGGTTCTTTTTCAAGGCCAGACAGGTGAACTCACCTAATGGACATAGGAGAGTTGGGATAAGAAAATACCCCTAAATAAGGAATTGGCTTGTTTCTTCAAAGGATACAGAACTATTTGGAACTTTTTTATATGTTTATTGAAGGGAAGTGATTATTTTTTGTATGAATATATGTTATGTCCACTATTTTTGATTGTTGTTGTTGGAGGGCTCATGGGTAACATTAACCTTACATTTTCTATATTTCAATGCATGTTTTAGGGTTGTCAAGGAACACCCCAAATTAGTTTTTTGACCTGTAAGCAGTTCCTAGCACACATTGGATTTCCTATGTTTTTGTTTCATATGGAATACTGTGGCTGCAGTCAATGTGGCATTTCTAGGTAACGCTATAGTATATGCAGCACTCCATCAGATGACTATGGGTAGCCAAGAGGCAGAAGCAGAGGAGCATCAGCAGCTTCATGAGGTTTCACAGAACCTACACAGTCCTATGTTCTTCTAGGAGATGCTTGAACCATAATGCTGTGTGTCATGGCAAACTCATATAAATGTACTTCATCAATTATAACAAATTAATGTACCTTTTTTCAATATTGAGTTTGTATTCCCCAATGGGATTTTCCTCATAAGCAGCAATCACAGTCAAAAAAAGAAAATTAAATAAATAATAGTATTTTAATAAAATAAACACCCTGTAGACTGAAAAAGGAGCAGTGCAATTCTCAGCCAAGAGATAGTATAGATAAATCACAGAGTGGTTTCACATCCTTCTAAGTTTCATGCACATAAGAAATATGATATACACCTGCCTATCAGAAGTTTATTTTCCTGATATCAGTCACCAATAATTGGAAAGATAGCTTTTTTACACTGAGTAGTAATGGTTTACTGGAAAGAAAGGAAAAAAGCACTATAAAGTGCAGATAAATACAAATTTTTGATGGACACATAAAATAGATTCCATAAAATATGTACATTGGCAAGACTCAATTAACAGCAATAGCCTCATACCAGAGGAAGATGGGAAAATTGCTTTCAGCTAAGTCAGTTGCACCAGAGACAAAGATGGAAATGTGCGGGATGACTAACAACTCATTAGATTTTTTCCTCAATTTATCTCTTAATTCTTTCCATTTATCTATATAAAAAGTTCCTATCAATGGAATATCTGGATATTTTGAATGCAAAGTCCTCAGAAATTTCAGTCATGCTTCCATACTTCTCATACATTACACTTGCTGGATGCCTTCCAGGATCTCTACCATTAGAGATTCTTTGGCTGCTAAAGATTCCTTGTCCCACTGTAAAGGCTTATCTTTATTTTGTAATCCAGCCTTCAATATCAAGTACAATGGTAACAGGATCTGTACCCTAGTAAAAGAAAAAAAATCCTCCTTTTGGGAAACATTATAAACACGTCAGATTAAACATCCCTTCACAAACACACATGTTCCAACGTCTATTGAACTTGACCTTATAATGTATAAGAAGGTATCCAAGATACTATCTAGTATATGAGATGTTGACTGTAGCCTTTCCCTTACAACAGCTCATGACCAGACATCAGCTGTCAAGGCCCGACCAATCACACACACAAGCTTTCACCGAAACACTCTCAATTAGAAAAATATGGCAGAAAAATTATCCAAAAACATTTTAATTGAAAAAAATAAATGAATTTTCTAAATATTAATAATAATACAATTTAAGGTAAAATCAGCAACATGCTGTAGTGTTAAACATGAGGATCATAATAAGGACAAATCATTTAAAATAATCTTTAGATGATTCAGTGATGGGTTCATGTTGCTAGATTTGTGAAGTTAGAACATTATATATATTTATTAACATTTATTTACATAGTGCCACCATATTTCATTGCACTTTACAACTGGGGACAACAAAACATTAATACAACAAATCTGGTTGTTAACAGACAGAAAGAGAGGTAAGAGGGCACTGCTTGCAAGCTTACAATCTATGGGGAAATAGGCATTGATATGCAAGAATAAGTACTGCACATTGCATATTGGTCCAGCTGTAGATTGCAGAGATTTTTGGTGGGCTGGATGATTTAGTCACTCAGCAATGTTGGCCTGGGGTTAGTGGGATGTGTGAGTGTCAAAAGAGAACTAATATACAGTTATGAGTGGACTGTGTAGAGAGTGGTGCCCCTACCTTTAGATGCACCTGGTGCGTGAACCTGAGCAGTGCGAGTGGCATAGCTGTGTGCCGGGAAAAAGGGGGTATAGCCTCATGATAAGGGGCTTCATGTATTGGGGCGGGGTCATGCACCTGAACCCCGGTTTAAGTCTTGCAGGGGGTCCGGGAGGTGCGGGCTGCCCCTGTGGACCACTGTACTTGTAGTGCTAGTTCCCTTACTCTGACAGGAGCCGAGTGCTGCACGTAATTCTTCAGTGCAGCACCCGGCTCCTGACACTGAGGGGGAGTCTGCACTTTGGTGTCACCCCTTGGCTGATAACACCCGGGTGCGGCACGCACTCCCTGCACCCCCCTTGTGATGCCACTGTGTGTAGATACCAAGTAATTAAGTAGAATAGCTTATGGAGATTATGTTCATGGTTATGTAACAAGGAAAAAAGTAAAAAAAAAAAAACACTTTGTCAAATAAAAATGTGATATTACAACATTGTGACACATAGGGCAGGAACCTCATAAACACACAAGGAACAGTGGCTCTTTTTTAAAGAGAAAACTTGTTTTTATTGGCCTACTTGCAGGAAAATAAAATTAGTAGCACCCACTGCTTTTAAAAAGTAATTATTTTTCATACTCCAAAATAGTAGCAAAGACAAATAAACCTGTTTACAAATACAAACAAATAAAACTATATACACTTGCCTTTGAGACACAGTTTGCAAGTTACACAAACATGACAAGCCTCCAGAAAAGCATACACTCAGCAGTTATGTAGAAGAGCACACAAGCATTCTTAATCCACAGTAAATACCTAAGCTGGATATGGAATTGCACCTGGAGTCATTGATTCTGCAAATTCTCCATTATATTTGAATATTTTGTCTTATCCTCAGCAAAGCCCGTTTCATATCTTTGTTCCGTAGACTGTAGATGATAGGGTTTATCATGGGAGTGACAACTGAGTACAGTACAGCAAAGACCGGCTCTAGGACTTTAGAATTTTCAGATGGTGGCATCATGAACACAGACATACCTGTCATATAGTAAATAATGACAATGGTAAGGTGGGATGAGCACGTAGAGAAGGCTTTCTTTCTTCCATCCTTAGATTTCATCTGCAAGATGACCTTGATAATTTTTGTATAAGATGTCAAGCTGAACATGACTGGGAAAACTCCAAATATCAATACCTCCAGATAGATGATAATATAAATGTATTCACTGCCAGCACAGGAGATGTTAATCATAGCCTTAGGATCACAGAAAAACTGATGTATAGTATGTGACTGACAGAAGGACATGTGTGACACTGGAACTGTAAACACAAATGAATTTAAGCATCCTGATATCCAATTGGCAATTGCAATTAAGAGACAGTGTTTTTTACTTAAGATACGGTGATAGTGTAGAGGATCACATATAGCAACATAACGGTCATATGCCATAATGAATATTAGAAGATCCTCTGTGGAACTAACCAGAACATAAAAGTACATCTGGGTGAAGCATTGTATGAAGGACACTGTGTTATTTCCAGATAATAATATGTGCAGCAGTTTAGGCACAGTAGTGGTTGTATAACAGATATCTACTAAGGCTAGGTTACAGAGAAAAAGGTACATTGGGGTTTGTAACTGATTATCAATATATATCACTGTAATTATAATAGAATTAATGAGTAAACCAAATATATATAGGAAGAAGAACACACTGATAATTATAAATGCATAATCCGATTTTGCAGAAAATGATATTAAGTGGAACTCTGTAATATTAGTCTGGTTCTCCATGCCATATTCAGGGTATTCTGTAAAGAAATATTATAATTACTATATTAATGGTCACTGTGTCAGGGTTGGTTCTATTATACAGTACATTAGGTATTGTTTGTGAATAAATCTTCATTTTGTTATTGCACAACTCATGTACTCATACCATTATATCCAGAATATCTTCCTACTATGATATGCTGGGTAACCTCTGATATATTTTATATATATATATATATATATATATTTTTTTTTTTTTTTTTTTTTAAATAACACTCTTCCAAAGAAAAACACTTGCAAGCAATAGTTAAAAATATTTGTTTAGAAATACGAAAGATAATAAAGAGAAATTGTTTAGGGACTTAATACTGTGAAAAAGAAGCTGCAAGTTGTAAATGAAGGCATGTGTATCCCATCTCAACACCAAATTCAACACCAATATATTAGGATGGATCGGCACTATATTAAATATATACTCAATAAATGTAGGGTTACATACAGTATGCAGGAACAATTATGACTAAATATGTATACATCTTTTTAAATGAACATCAAATCATATATATATATATATATTTATATATATATATATAAATAAAAAAAATGAACACAAAATTAATCAAACTGCATGCATCATGTATAAGACTCATAAATACTTTATAAAAACCTGCCATAAACAAAATCAAGGTGCTGGTGGACCATGACTGAATAGGTAAAGAACTGCTCTTATAAACTACAGTAGCACTCTTACTTGGCTATTCATAAATGGACCTTCTAGCACCTTAATATTGTTTTGAAGAGGTTGTTTTACAGTATTTCTGAGTCTTATATATTAATGTAACATGATGTATGTTGATTGATTTCATTATCAATTTTGTTTCCATTTATATTTATTATTTGAGATTTAATTAAACATGTTTATACATATTTAATCTTACCTACCATATCAAGCCCTACATTTATTGGGTATACATTTTTTCATGTTCAGTCATTGAACACTTATTTCATTAATGATTTATATAAAAAAATAAAGTTTTGAAGTCATAAAAGGCATTTATTAAGCATTTTCCCCACTTTGTATATGATACATAATAACAATAATGTAAAAGATCATTTTGGTTGTTTGCCAAAATTAATTGCTCTTCATATTGCCGAATTACATATTGTCATCCAGATATGTTACATTATGTTGAAATCCTCCTTGCCCTGTGTCAAAAGCATTTAGCAATGAGTAAAATATAACTGAGTCTTAAAAAATGTTTTACTTTTTATAAATCACAGAGTTGAAATACAGTAATGTATTATACACAGTACAAATTTGATACCTAAAGCATGGCTAATACCCACAGATATGTTAAAAAGTATTGTTGAATACTAATGATTAAGTATCGCTATAATGATTCAGTCATTGAACACTTATTTCATTAATGATTTATATAAAAAAATTAAAGTTTTGAAGTCATAAAATGCATTTATTAAGCATTTTCCCACTTTGTATATGATACATAATAACAATAATGTAAAAGTACAAATTTAATACCTAAAGCATGGCTAATACCCACAGATATGTTAAAAAGTATTGTTGAATACTAATGATTAAGTATCGCTATAATCATGAGTACATATGCTTGAATAAATATGTAATTTATAAAACATTAAAAACTGGATTATATGGCATGAGGGGATCAAATGTCAAACACTGAGGAGTAAGTTTACTATATGACCTTTCTTAAACCAGCAGTTTAAGCCAGATACATTTTGAAGGCTTTGAAAATCACCCATTAGTAAACTTACATCTTATAGACTGTTGTTAGATCTGAACCATCTAATAATGCTTAGTAGAAACAAACACTCTACACCAGTGTTTATCAAACCTGATCTTCATGGAACTGTATAACAGTGCATGTTATCCAGATCATCTAGCTGGAGCACAGGTGTGTTAATTGACTAACACAATATATTTACAGTTCTACTAATTATCCCTGATGCACTGTTGAGATTCCATGAAGACCAAGCTTGAGAAACAAAAACAAAAGGCATTTTATAATATCATGGTACATACTACAGTGCTAACCGAAAACACTTTGATATCAGTTCCCCTCACAATGATGATCTTACTGATGGTTAAAAATTACAGATATTTTTTTGTAAATATTGTTATTGACTATTTGATATAATGTATTTCATGTGAGAGGTCTTATAAAAATTGAAGATAACATGCTTTTCTTTACCTGAAAAATATATATGACAGAAACAACACAATCATTTTGTGTCCTATGTGCTCATTGATATTTCAACACAATTAAGGCATACAACATGATCACAACCATAGATTAGTTATAGTAACGCTATACAACAGATTGTAAGCTAGTGAAAAGGTCATACAGTAACTCACTTTTAGATCAACATAGACAAAGAACACAGCAGAGAATGGAATCTTATTTATACTGTGTGAGTCTCTAAACATTGTGCAATTAAGGTGCACAATGTTCCCTATAGTATTAGGGAGTTTAAGAAATTATGGAATTACATTAACTATATATTCCACATTTGGGATTTTATTGCACATGTTTTAAAATTAACTATGTGTTCTCTTTCTTTTCATTATGAATTTTCAATTAAAAAAAATAGAAATGTTTTCCACAATGCAGATATTTAGGTAAAATATTGCAAAACATGTACATACATCAAATTGTTTTACAAATTTTTAATAGTTGCCAACAATCTGTGTTTTTTTATGAAACAAAATTGAATATTAGATTTTTTTCATTCTGATTTCCTGTATTTGGCAGCAGACAAAATACTTTAATATCATAATGATAAACATAAAATACGTTCTATTTTCAGATGTACTGTATGGTGCCTTATGTTTTCAGTTTTGAAGGGCATGAAAATTTGAATGCAATCTATGTGGATCCGCTGCCATACCAGCTACAGATGATAGGTGGTAGTGCACTGTCAATGCTAGTAACTTCAAACAAAAATTCAGCACTTTTGTAATCAGCAGTAATGATCAAAGCAATAAACCAAATGGTCCTTATGGCTAATACCTGCTATGAGTTTGTTCATGGAAATTATGATGGCCTCTCTGAAGGGTGCTGGGAATTCCTGAGAATCATATGACAATAATATGTCTGCAGATAGAACTACAAGTATCTTCTATCCCATAGAGTACATCAAAATAGGACTTGGCATCCCATGTTGATTGTCCAAGCTTTGGCCTGGGCCACACCACTCCATATGCAGAATGATCAGTTGATGGGAAACAGCTAGGAGATTTGTTTTTAACATTGAAGCTTGTTGAAGCTGATCTATAACTCTCTAGGTTTTACCACCGATGCCTCCAGAAGACTGTCCCAGATCAAACAACATGGTTGCTTAGTCTCCCAGTATGCTATTGCAGTCAGAGAAAAGATCAAATGGAATTATACTTTACAACTGAAGGGCTTTCATATAGAACTGCTGGACTACATTAAAGATGAGCTCACTTGAGGAACTTATAACCATTTGACAAGAGAAATTAAATACTTAATCACTTGAGAATGATTCTGCTGCCTGGAACATGTATCAAGTCTAGTTGGCATTGGTGGCAATTCTTCCTCTAAATTTGAGGGTAATCCAGAAAATAAAGACTGTTTTGACTGTTCATTTGTTTTGATCTTTTAAGCACAGTACATTAGTCTATTTCTCCACATAATCACCTCCTTCATTTAAGCATTTATTATACAGTATCTGTCCACAAACTTTAGAAATCCATTGTTTTACTTGACTGCTTCCAGTGCATGTAACCTGCTGTTGACTGCAAGATTCAACTCATCATCACTTCCAAAACATTATCCACCTGGGAACTCTTTGAGCTTGGTAAAAAGGTGAAAATCATTTGGAGCAAGGTAAGGATTATAGGGTGGATGATTGAAAACATCCAACCTAGACTATGACAAGCGATGGGCATTGTGATTGATCTTCAATATGTACATTTGGTTTTGCATCATTTAACATTTCACACCTCTCTACCACATCACCATACACCTGCTTTCATTGACAATAAATTTATTGAAGTCTCACTTTCTGCACAGTCAAGAATCAAATAACACTACTCAGTTCACAGTTACTGTGATTTTGTATCACAGGTTTTATTTTAACAATACACAACATCTCCAAAAACAAACATAAGCACACATCACTCATGGAGCACTTTGAAAATTGGTTATGGAGACTGCCTAACCATGAATTGGGGTGGTTGAATGAACTGCACTGTGGAAATGCACAAATGGTCTTTTACTTTTTGGATTACCCTTTTATTTAAATGTTTTGATGTTCATCACCTTCTCCTAGTGAACATGCTTCATATATGCCAAGAGCCATTGTGAATTTAAAAAATGTGGTGTTAATATCTGTCAGGTAACACAATAGGTATCTCAGATTTTGCACTAACTATGGTCAGTGCAAATCATTTTATGCACCTTAATCATATCACACTAGCAACAGGACTGTGATCACATAGATCCTCACATTGGAATATAGCAACAGCAGAGTTGAATATAATACATTAAATATTCTATATCTGTACCTTTTGGACCTTAATGCTACATTATGTACTGCTACCATGGAAATTAAATAGGTCCCCTAACACTCTATGAAAATTGAGCAGGGTTGGGACAGTCTACCAGGCAGTAAGCTGGTCTCCCACTGTTTCTAGCAACAAATAATATATTAGCTATAGCATATCTTTAGTGATCTAATAACTTCATAAAAGACTGGGTTCTGGATCATATATGAAAGAGACTAATAAAGGAATACTTTATTTAGAAAAAGTGGTACAATGTTTATTTACAGAAAATATATAAAGAAAAATGGTTACAGTTTCTATAGGCAAATGTGTCACAAATTCAAATCACAGAATACAACATGTAGCTTATTCTAGCCGGGAGGAATAACAGTAAATGTAGGTACAGTCCTCAATGTAGAATTGATCCCCCCAGTCTGACATAGAGCAACCTGCTCCCATACCTTTTATCAGCTTCCCCCATCATAATGTCATAACCAAGTCTCTGCTGATTGACCAATTAATTAAATCAGGGTTGATGCTAGTAAAAACACCTACATGAGTGAACTTAAATAAATGGACTGTTGGTCCATGCTACATGGCTACACACAGAATAATAGCAGTCACAGAATTGTAATTAATAAATATTTTTTATTTCACAATTTTTCATTACTTTTTGCATAACTTGAAACATTTACTTTAATAATTCGCATACGTATTTGGTTCCCAAGGAATTTTAATGCATACCAATAAAGATGATGGTTTTAAAGAATATATATATTTAGTGTCTCAAATGCACTAGAACCAATACTCTTCTTTGTTTCGATGTGTGTGTTTGATGCTAGCACTGCACACATAATTTTAACTTAAGTACAAATAATTGTACATAATGTTCCCTGTGTAATAACTACAAGAAATATGGTACTGTATGTTCACATTAATCACCATTATTTAAGCTATCATATGAGTGCAAATTGAACATAGCTGGAAAGTATGATGGGTTAGATTACATATGGTTTGGTTCTTCTCTTTTTGCAGTCTAAATACACATTTTGGTAGATGGTTCTTTGTTTATCCCCTTCTTTGCTAGGAGTCAGCCAGGCATCCTCACCTAATCAATTTGCAAACATATAAGAAAGGGGTTGTTTACAAATCCCTGTACAGTTAATGGAATTTCCTAGTTACAGGATGTCCTCAGAGATATACATTCTGATGAACTACCCTCCTGAGTGGAATTCACATTCTATTAATCTTTTTGGGGCAGACTTATAGCCTTACATAGAACCTAAGATCAAAGGAAAACATAACTTATAATATGTCCGAAAATACCTATATCTCTACTGATCACAAAATAGAACTAACTTAATTTTTAAAATCAAATTTAAAGATGCTTATATGTGTCAAAACCAGTCACTTGAAGCTAATCTCAATTAGAGTAATCCAGAATATCCAACACATCCTGCAGTAGTTTATTTATTTTTATGTACACACAACACAGTTATAGATCAGATGGCTACACACATTCAAAATTTTGGTGAATCACGCGAGGACACTTATCTGTAATTAAACTGGCCACAATATGTGCTACTTTCCAATTTGAGGAAATTACATCTAGTCATGAAAGGTTGCCTGATGAGTTCCAAATTTCAACATGGTCTTTGACAAAAAAAGCCAGTAGAGATCCTACCAGCACACAGAGAATAGAACTGGCCAAAAAGCCTGCCACCTTATGCCATGCCACCAAGGTGTGAGAAATATCCACTCAATCAAGGAGCACGACTGCCTATAAACATGAGAACTTGGAAAAAGGAGCTAGATTCCCTGCAGGTGAAGGTTATTTTATGTTGCTAAAACCTTACATTGTTATCAGGCACTCAATCTGACTACAATAAAGAATTTTTACCCCTTACCACTGATCTCTGACCTCTTCCAGAAAGTCTGTCAGACCATGAACTTCACAAAACTAAATGGCCCTGTCAGAAACCTATAATCGAAGCCATGGCCCTTCAGCTCAAAGGATAGCCACTGTGATAACCAGATCATACTGTTTACCTGAAAATCTCCATAGTCATCTTCCAAACATATGTGAATTTCCTCTTTAAATATTTTAACTATTTTCAAATGTCTATTATTAGGCATACATATAGTCTTGCAGTTGTTTTAATACTGGCCATTTTGATGATCCCAACTGTTCAAAATATGCCTCCCATAGAGCGGATATCTTTAATTGGTTCTGGAAATGTCATATCATTAAACACTTTTGGATACAGGTCTAGAAATTCACATCTTATTTCCATTGCAGAAGCTGAGCCAAAGCAACAGTTTCATGAGGTACCGCGGAACCTACAAAGGTCTAGATTTTTCAGGTGGTATTTGAACTTGTGTTTCATGGAAAAGTCCTAAAAATGTATTGCCTCATTAATATCAACTTAACATTCATTTTTTTATATGGAGTTTGTGTTCCCCAATGGTTCTTTCCCTAAATATAGCAATCACAGTAATAATAATAATAATAATAATAATAGTGTAGTGTAGTTTATTAATAAAATAAACACCACCTAGCAACTTAACAAGGAGTTTTGCAATTCTCAGCTCAGAGATAGTATAGATATATCAGTGTTTTCACATCCTTCTGAATTGCATACTTACAAGAAGCATGATATACAGTACATGTGAATACCAGACATGGTTATCCTGATATCAGCCACCAGTAATTGGAAGTATAGCTTGTTTCCACTGAGAAGTAATTGTGATAAGGTAGTCTTATAGTAGAAGCACACACACTGATTTTGGTCTTCTCCACCATGTTTATTTGTTTCCAGGATGTCCACAAAACAATGAGTTTCACAGAGAAGTATGTTCACAATACTGTCACTTATTAACAGAGAACAGCCCCTAGTCACTGGCCACTATATGTCATGCCTTAAATACCCCAGATTCCTCCTACCCCTCCAAGATTGACAGACAAACCACACTCCCTTCTAGTCTTTAATAGAGAGGCCATCACATATGTTAATATTTGGTCAGACATGCTGCCATCCTTCAGAGAGACACAGCATTTTCAACAAGCAGGTAAAACCCCCATTTTATCATAACTGTCCTGGTTTGCTACCAAACACCCCTGGTCCTTACAAAGTACACTATCCCTTTTGCCACTAATAACATACCAGAAAGAAAGGGAAGACAAACTATACAATATAGTGCAGATAAATCCCAATATTTAGTGAACACATAAAATAGATTACAAAAAATAATGACATTAGCAATACGCAAATAGCAGCAATTGTCTCATACCAGAGTAAGATGGTAAAACCACTTTCAATAAAGCCAGTTACACCAGAGATATAGAAGGAAATGTCTGGGCTGACTAGATAAAACTGGCTTTAGCAGCTATGTCCAGATAGACCTCAAAGTAGAGACATCTCCTCGCTGACACGTTTAGACCATTAAATTGTCTTTTTCAAAGCAGAATGGACTGGTGTCTAACTGACCTTCATTTTTATACTAGTAAAGGACAATACTAGTCAAGGGTTTCCAATTTGGTGGATGAGCTTATTATACATGTATTACATAAAAACCTAAATATAAATCAAATGAAAATAATGTTCACACAGAATTCAAACACATTCCAAATTAATATAAAAAATTAAAAAAAGAAACAAACATAACTCATGTCCAGTCAATCAATTTCCTAAAGAGCACTGGAAGCAGGGGTGTATCTATAATGGGTGCAAAGTGTGTGGGGCACATGGGCCCCTGGGTCCAGGAGGGCCATGCACCGCACACCCTGCACCCTTAATATACTTACCTCTCTGGAGTCCAGCATCAGCGCGGGGGTACGGCGCTGTAGAACTGATTGGAAAATGGCCTCGTCATTTGCACATGCACAGTACATGGAAAATGCCCGCCGTTGCCATTTTCCCTGTGACCTGTGCACACGCTATAGACTCTGGGTACATTCTAGTGCCCAGAGTCTATAACTCCGGCACAGGCCGCACACAGTGCAGTGTCCTGCCAGCTGCTGAATGGAGAGGAGAGGCCCTGTGATGTAGACTGCACACAGGCCCCCTCCTTAATAGAAACACCCCTGACTGGAAGTGTGATATCCAAAATAAATGCTATATAAGCCAGAAATATATTTACATATCATAGATTTTTTGGCAGACACGAGGGTGAGTCAAAACTGCACTCCAGTTATATTAAAACTTATGTTTGCTGCACTCTCTTATCAACACTTTCTTTACTAGGTCACTGTCTCCCCAGTCACTGCTATGCAGGTTTTAATGTGTTACATCAGTTTATTTGTGACTGCAGTACAAGACGAAAGAACAACAGTGTGCAGTGATTAGAGTTTTGTGGTCTGAGTGTGTGTCTGGTGCTGATATTTATTGAAGACTTTGTGCACAGTATGAAGTAATGTTGTAAAGAAATAAGTATGAATGTATAGAGAAGTACAAAGAAAGTTGCACAAGTGTCAGCTATGAAGAAGGAGCCGGACGCCCATCCACATCCACAATTGATGAAAACATTGAGCATGCACGTGAACTGATTCTGTTAGATAGTAGAGTGACAGTGGATTATGTTGCAAATCATTTGCAAATTAGACATGGCTCTGCCTATACAAAAATCCATGAAAGTGGTGCATCAGTGGCTCGCAGCTCAGCCTAAAACATTTTTTAATGAGGAAATACGAAAGCTTGTTGAAAGATGGACAAAGTGTCATGAAAAGCAGGGAGATTATGTCAAAAAATAATATATTTGTCTTTTCTGAATGTTAATTAAAATAATTTCTACAGCCAGAGTGCGGAAAATGTTTGACTTACCCTCATATAATAATTTATTTCATCTATATTTTAACTTAAACAAAGATTTTCAAGAGACACAGAGAAATTGGAAGTGGCATCCTGCATTAGGTCCAGGAGGAAATTGTAACTTCAGTAATCTATTACCATAGTGTTTTGAGTCGGCAATCATAAACAGAAATGGTATCCATACACTCTTAGCTACAGTATGATGATATACTGTATACAAAAACAATATTTTGAATGTATTCTTCTGAAAATAAAACAATATGAAATCAATGACAGATGAAAAATAATGGACATATTAAAAACAAATAAAAAAATATATTTTGCAGGTCATTTAAAAACCATTTCAACTAAAATTCAGAATTTATTCCACTAGGATTTGGATTTTGTAGTTAAAAATCATTTTAATTTCCATTTTGGCTAATTCCTAATGCTGGGCATACACTATACAATTATCTGTCAGATATGTGTCCAATCTGGCTGGTTGGAATAAAAATCTGGTAATGTATGGGAGCTAATGACAATCTACCATTTTCTCACAAACACTGGAAAACAGACAAAGATGGTCATCCAGACAAATTGGTTAAATCAAATGAATTTAACCAATTTGACCAATCATGTTTTGCCCATTTTCCAATGTTTAAGATAGGGATGTGCAGGCTCATATAGGTTCGAGTTTGCACGTTGAGTTCGGATTTTTTCCTCCAAAAAAACAAAACGTCATCTTACATGGACGAACATCATCATTCCTGGACTTTTGTCCAGGAATGATGATGTTCGTTCATGTAAGATGACGTTTTGCCTCTTTCTGAGTTCCGTTTTTTTGGAGGGAAAAATCCGAACTCAACGTGCAAACTCGAACCTATCCGAGCCTGCACATCCCTAGTTTAAGACCATATGGTCGATTAAAAGTACAAAAAAGTTTCTAGATATGTGTAACAACTGCAGCCAATAGGAAACTCAAGGGATTCCTTATTTTCCCTTAAACATAATGAGAATATAAACAAGAGTTCCAATAAGTTGCTGTCAATGTTCAATAAACAGATATGGTGGATAAACAAAATAGTCTCTTACTTTCAAAAAGCATAAATCCTACAAATGTTCTTTATGGAAACTCCAATAGTTGTTCCTAAGCTGATGGTTCTTTGCTTTACAAGTTTTCTCGCCGTACACCATAAGCTTCTTTCAGTGTGACTGTCAGTTAAAGAAACAAAAAAACATAGTGCAAATCCATTTGGTACACAAAATATAACAATATTTTATTTCATTCTCCCTGGCTTTTACCAGAGTAGGGTCATTTAACTGCTCCACGGCAAAGACCTCTCTTCTGACCTCTAAATCAGGCAGACAATCAACTGGCTCAATTATACTTCCCATCTCAGTGGGAGGCACATCACTTGGCGAGCCACCATTATGCTCCGCATTCTCTAGTTCGCCAATCATACTAGAAAATGGGAGCATCTCTGACCCTGAAGAAACTTCCTCTGCTACTACATCAGTAACCTTCACAAACAGGTCAGGGTGATTTACCTCTGTACAAAATCGGCTTTCCCACAACTTCCAGAAGTGAGAAAAGTCTCTCTCCAATATTGTATCATACATTAAGCCATGTACCAAACCCACAGAGACTATCGCGGAACCACATGGTGTCTCGATGTTCACTTTTGTGGTAATATAAAACCGAGTATCCCCATGTATGCAGGTAACAACAACAGTTTTACCCTTATGCTTCCATGGGTTCACCAGTTCAGCTTTCATAAGTGTAACTAGGCTACCAGAATCTAACAGAGCCTCTACTCGGTTGCCTTCTGCAGTGAGTACACACATGTGCTTATCTGTCTCAACCTGCCGGTCAGCAGTACAGGCTGGCTGTGCAAAGAAAGACCCCCTGCAGTTGACATGAGCAGTATCACATTGCATAGGTTCAGAGGTAAGTGAGCAATTAGCCGCAATATGGCCAAAACCACCACATTGGAAACACTGAATCACATTAATATCTAGTATTTTATGGGGTATGAACCTTCCTGGCCTGGCTGGCCTGTCTCCAGGTTCCACACCCTCAGTCTTAAGTGCATTCCATCACCTAGCACCCTTCTCCCCTGGAACAGTGTCGATGGGAGTTCACTAATGCATCATCGGGGCTCGGTGGGGCAGACTCAACAGCTCCTCAGCCGCCATGTACCTCTCCACCAGTTTGACTACCTGGTCTGTGGACTAGGATCTGCATGACTCACCCACTTGTGCAGAGATGCAGGTAGCGATCGCAGATACCGGTCCATCATGACTCTTTCCATGATCTGTGGTCCTGTTAGCATCTCAGGCTGTAGCCATTTTGTGGCTAGATGGACGAGGTTATGCATCTGTGAGCGTGGAGGCTTTTCCATTTGGAATTCCCAGCGGTGGACTCGTTGTAACTGAACAAATGAGGTGACTCCCAATCGAGTTAGGATCTCCCATTTTAGCTTTGCATAGTCCTTGGCATCAGCCAGGCACAAATCATAGTAGGCCTTTTGTGGTTCTCCAGACAAGAATGGTGCCACAAGACTTGCCCACTGTTCCTTGGGCCAACTCTTCCTTTCTGCAGTTCTATCAAATGCCGTGAGATATGCCTCCACATCCTCACTTGAAGTCATCTTCTGTAAAAAATGACAGGTGCTTATGGAGTGAGTGTGGATTGGAGGGTCAGTGGATGCATCTTTAGACCAGGCTACCAAGTGTTGTACTACCTCTTTTATGGCCTGGCGGGTTTCCTCAATAGTGACTTGTTGTTGCCTCTGGACTGTCTCCAAGGCCAACAGTTGCACAATGGTGGATTCCTGCTGAGCTCTGGTAGCTTCCTGCTGAAGTTTGTTTGTTTCCTGGTGAGCTGCCATAGCTTGGAGCAAGGCCTTAACAATGCCCTCCATGTTATCTTTAGGTGCAGGTTGGAAGCTGAATCTGGCTTCTCTAAGCATCTGCTGATGTCACCTTCATGGATTCCACAATTTTGTGCCATGTCCCTTTACATTTTTAGGACAAATTTTTCCTTGCTGCAATTTCAGTGTGTGCATGCCCGCATTCTTCACCACTTGTGACACAGTCGGGATAGGGGTCGCTCTCCTGGGTAGATGGGCTCCCTGCTTCACACACAGCAGCCAGAGAAACATGACACAATTCTGGGGTTCTTGTACAGGCTGGCTAGAGCCAGTCTTTATTGTACCGAGGACATAAATAAAACAAAACACAAACAAAATCCTAGCCCATCTGCGCTCTAACTAGACAGTATATTCCCTCACTATCACGAGACTAAATAAGTTCACATCCACAGTACTTACAGGTTGTATCAAACAGTGTCTCAGAGCAAACTAGCCTATGGGCCTACTCTCCCAGGTGTGAGACACTCAGCCACAACTAAACCTAGCTTATCACAGCCATTTCCAGGTGCAAGCCCTAATAAAGCCTGCTACCAGGCTGAAAGGCCCAACACCCAGAGTGGCCTGTGGATGGAGCCCTACCTCTCCTCACATCCACACCCCCAGGACCCATTCTGGCTTTTTACTAAAGCCAACATTTCTAGTCTGTTTTTCCAAACATACTTCTCCTGGGGATTTTAAAACTCATAGGACAGGAATCTGTGACAGACATAGAGGCCAATAAAAACTGCTCCAGTGCTTCTATCACTATATATATATATATATATATATATATATGTTACACTGCACCCCTGTCACCTTCCAGAGGGTCATTAATAAGCTGTTGGAGCCTGATAGGTTTTATGCTGCATTCATGGCATTGGGAGTCATATTTACACATCTACACAAATTTTTGAGAACAGCTGGGGTTGACCACAAACCTGTCTACTGTAAGTGTGCAGTAGCCATGACAGATGCTATAGATTTTGCCTACTGTATGTCACTAGCAGGTACATACAGGTCTCATGTAGCTATGGTAAGGGCAGGAAAACAGTGGCCTACACTAGAAAAAAACAAATATGAGCTATTTTGTCAACAATTTAGCTTGCTATGATAAATAAAACAGCCTACAAAGGTTAGTTTGGTCTGATGATGTGGACACTGCATGATCAGATAACTTGGTCTGGTATATGCATGTCTCCAAATTGTGGTTGTAGTTTTTTACCTCATAAACCCCAAGTGTGGGATTGGGGGATGTGCTGGCCCATGTTAGAAATGATGTGGGAAATCCAGCCTTGTACCTAAGCCACGAACTGCTTCCCTGGGAACAGGTGTATCCAGGGGCACTGAGAAACGGGTGGGTACTAATTTCCCATGAGCTTGTTGAAGGGGCCCAGTGGGAGCCTGGAGTCACCACCCCCAACCCCTCTTACCTGCCAGCAGCAGTTTCTCTGTCCCCAACCCAGCACATGCTGCTGTGAGGTAGTCTGCAGTGGGTCCAGGTAGGTTGCTGCCGCTGAGCTCAGCAGCAGTCTCCTCTGCCTGCACCTGTTGTGTGGGGGAAGGGAGGGTCAGTGATCAACTGATTGTGCCACCTCCTAGAATTGCAGCTGACTGAGAGATGCACAGTGCTTTGTGGTACCACTATTAATATTTTGTCATAACTTTTTGTAGGTTACGTGTCCACGCCTCAACAATAAGGCCATGTCCATTACAGTATGCCGGCCCGGCACCACTCTCTATGTCCCTGAATGTATTCTATCATAGAAAGAAGTACTTAGCGATAGAGCAGGCTAATGAGATCTTAAATGCTGCCTGCTAGGTAGAGGTTGTGTGTTATTTATTTTGTGTTTTAATTGTTTTTTATATTTTTGTGATGAAACTTGAATATTTTGACTTCTTAGTAGGTGTACATTTTTGTCTTCTTTATCTTTTGATCTTTGTTCTATTTTTGATCCCCTAGTAGACTGGATAATACTAGCTGTAAACATCAAAGGCATACATTTTGGAGCTGAGAATGTCCACCCCTCATAATGTACTTTGCTACTAAGCATTGTAGTAGTATTGGCACATTTCTTACTCCTCTGTTGATATTTTCTTGAGGAAACTTTGTCCTAAATTTTTGTCAGAAAAGTAACAGTAAGTGTTCAAGTGACATTGGATAAATGCTATGTTATGAATATTGTGATTTGCAAATCAAAATCAATTAAAATCCCCTGCCATCAGTGCCACAATGATGGGCCCTGATGCTGGGGGTGTGTGGCCCCAAATCATCTGGCTTCTTTCAGTAAAACAATGCACCACTGTGTGAGCTAAAGGTAGAGTGGTAATGCCTCACTTGGAATTCTGGGCCCACAGAGAAGCAAGAGCCTGGGTACCATATACTTGCCCCACCCCCTTTACCTACTGTACGTGCCTGCCATCGCCTGACTATATTTTTTTCATTGGGCTTTCTTTAGTTCTAATAGATCCTTTTTGTTTATCGTGCATGACATAATTTGAGTAGGTAATATTTTAAATCTGTAATACCATCAAATAGTAAAGATGTGTAAGATATACTGCGATAAGGTTAGTGTTTTCTGATTTTAAAACTGTAAATCCTGTACATCAGTATTGGTTTATAGGGGGATTTGCATCCATATTATGGATTTTTCCTATATATCAGACATATATTTTTAGTTGTTTCTAAATAAACAGGTTACACAGTCTCACCCTAGAGGCCCATTAGTAAATCTACAAATTGATTTCACACAGATTAGAAAAAATTACATCTTTGAATATGTTTTGGTAATTGTGTGCATAGTTTCATAATTAATTGGGACCTACCCTTGTGACAAAGCAGATGCTACAATCTTGCCAATTATCTCAAGTTAATACTTTTACCTGAACTCGGCAGCATTTCATTAAGGTGTACTGACACATCAACTTTACTACTATATAATTATTTTCAACAATTTCACATGTCAATAAAAAATAAGTCTAAAACCATCAAAACTAGTTTTATATGTAAATGCTTTATTATTTGCTATACAGTATTCAGGGGCGTTGGGAGGGAGGTTCCAGTGGAGCACAAGCTCCAGGCACCGAAGATGTCCAGAGGTGCTATGCACTGTGCCTGCTGGCTTGCTGGATAGACTAACCAGCAGCTGTCTAAGCTGACAACCACCAGGGGCCATTGCTTCCCCACTGCAACTGTGAACACTGGCCTCTGAAGTGATCAGAGGCTAAGGAAACCTCTGATTGCTTCAGAGGCCAGCGTTCCCAGTGATGAAGTGCACGGGAGATGTCATGACATCACCCGCGCACTGATGAGTCTGTGAGGTCGCACATGCTGGATCTGGTTTGATCCAGTCAGTGCGGCAGCAGGAACAACAACCTGGATGATGGCCATGATGGATCAGGTAAGTACTAGAGGGGGGCACTACTATAAGGGGCAGAACTACAAGGTCACTACTTTAAGGGGCAGGACTACAGGGGAACTACTTTAATGGGCAGAACTACAGGGACACTACTTTAAGGGGCACAACTACTGGGGGCACTGCATATGGGCACCCATACAGGGGCACTGCATATGGGCACAGCTACAGAGGGCATTGCATATGGGCACAACTATGGGGGGCAATACATATGGGCACTACTACAGAGGGCCCTGCATTAGGGTTACTACTACAGGAGTGATATAGATTTTACTTTTTTACTTTAATCCCATATGGACCTTCCTCCTCCGTGGAACACTTGAGGTGGGCTCCATAGCATGCACGTGCTCTGGATGCCCTGGCTACATGCTACATCTCTGACAGTATTACACATTAAAAATCCTACAATTAACTAGTTGATGAATAAATCACAGAAGAACTCTACAGTTTTAGAATTTCCAACACTTATCATTCAGGTACTGATTAGCTTAAATTATCTAGGTCACTGAGAACCTAACTTGTTCATCAATGCAACATATGGTGTTTGGTAGTAATATGTTGAGAATTATTTGACTAGCACTCAATAGAGTAAATACTATGTAGACTAACAATCAACAGTTAACCAGAACTAGCATTATTTATCTTGAAGAGGCTAATTAATTTTATTATAGTATAAGGACCCACTTATTACATTTTAGATTTATTATACAAACAAATAGTATTTTGCACAAATAATTAAATTGCATTGCAAAATACAGTTAACAAATTAGAAAAAATAAATTTATAGAACAATGACCACTTAGATTATTTCCTTTAAAATCAAAGGTCCAGTGATGGTATTCACAACATGTAATTTTTACAATATAATTCCTGTACTATTTGTTTGTTACATATAATTTGGTGGTCAGGCTATGCAACATGCTTTTTCTGGACTTTAGGCAGTAATTTAAAGAAGCTTTCATAGAGCAATGTGCACATATTGTATACCATTGTAAAGAGAATGTATCTGGCTTAGATCATAATATAATTGATAGTCACTGTATCTTAATTTAACTAAATGTACAAAAAACCTTGCATTTGTCTTTAATAAAATGTATATTTTTTATTTCCAGAATCATTTGTTTGGTCAGTACTGAATTCATTTGAGAAGGGTAGAGTGTATGTTAGGAGAAGGGTGAAGTCTTATTTCAATAGTGATTAGTATTTGGTTGGCCTGCCCTTTCACTTGAGCAGAGCCACACAGCACTTAGGCATTGATGAAATCAGGTTCTCTAGAAGAGCTTGAGAGATGATTTGATTAAAGGTTGTGATAAGAGCTTCAATTAGATCTCTTTTTGTTGTGAACTACTTGCTTGAGACCTTGAACCCAATGTTGTGCTACAATTTTTTTGATTTGGTATCTAAATCCTCATAAAACAACTTTTGCTAATGGTAACATTCTTTATTGCTTCTGCTTGAGGACAAAGCTTTCAGAAAGAGCGTGAGATTTAATGTTCCAATCCCCAGGTCAAAATGAAACCAAATAATTGAGTCTGGAAAAAAAAAAAGTCAAGAGTGCCCATTTGGAGCTCAATCTTTCCACAGATTCCCAGTATTGGAGGCCTCTTTTTAAACTCAGTATAAAAAATTATGTGATGACGTGCCCTATCTAGTCAATGCCTTCACTCTTCAAATGTCAATTTATGGCTAATAACTCTCTGTTGCCTACTGTACCTTGTAGTTATTTTCAGTTGAAGAGAATTATCTTAAGAAGTATGCACATGGATGAAGCTTCCCTATCATAGTGGTACTCTTAGATAATACTACCCATGCACCCACCTCCGAGGCATCCACCTCCACAATAAATGGTAATTTAATCAGGCTGTAAACAGTAATTAGTCATGATGTACATTGTAGGTGCATTTAAAAAAACCCAGTGCTTCAGGTGACCACTGTAAAGTAATGTATTATCTGTTTTTTTTATTGCAGCAGTTGTCTATAATAGTTATCAAAATGCAGGAGTCTTTGTAAAGCCTTGAGTTTATTGAGTAATTAGCAATCAATGAAAGCATGACATTTGAACAAGGTCAAACAGAACGGTTTGGCTGATATTATGAAACCTAGTACTACAACTTTGTCGACCTCAAATTCATTATCTTTTTTTGAATGATTTTGAAAACAATCTGACCTTGTTATGATATTCCATGAGCAAGGAAAAAAATATCTAAATGTCATCCAAATAGTCAACCATGATTTATTCCAAAAATTCTCAGATTATCTAATGTAAAAAGTCTTCAAACATAGCAGATGCATTGCATAACCCAAATTACCTGTTTCTCATAGTGTATTGAATGAGTGTTAAATGGTTTTTGGTATATCCATTTTTGAAATACAGTAAAGTAGGGTGGTCAATAAGTGGCACCCAAACTGTTGTAGAACTACACATCCCAGCATTCCCTGTCAGTTTTGCTATTTGAACATGCCAAAACTGTTGCAAGGCTTGCTGGGATTTGCAGTTCAACAGATGGAGGGCCACTTACTGCCCACTCCTGCAGTAAATCAAGATATCATCAGCCGAATTAATCAAAATATATCCCCTTTTAGTCTTTACATTTATCAAAGTGTCTTAAAAGTGGGTCTAGAGTGATATTAAACCCTTCATTGCAGCTGTTTTTGCTCCTGTTCTGAGCCCATTTTATGATTGCTCTTGTCATATTACAATATTAACAGTATTGATTTTTACATGCATCACCCACACAAATTGTACTTTTTTCCAGAAAACATTACATTTTAATAGCTGCTCTACTGCCATAATACAGTCTAAAGAAAATTTGCTGGCTCTCACCATTTACATTAAGGAGAACACCGTGCATACAAAGGGCTATATTTACTAAAGTTCGATTTCGGGATTTTGGTGTATTTGTATTAGATTTTCATTTGTTTTGCAAATTGCAGATCAATAGTCAGCCCACTGATGGGCTAAGAGACAGTCACTCACAGCTAATCAGTGGCCTGTTCCCATAGTAGCAGCCGCTGATTAGACGATGGGGCTCCGAGTGCAGGAACACACGTGGCTACTGTCACATTTGGGATCAGCACTGTATGTACATATAGCACTGCAATGTCTGGCTGGATTGGGATTTGGTTTGATATTTTGTTTTGCTACTGCAGAAGAGGACAGATCTCCACTTGGGTTGCTACTGGACAAGGGGACCGACCGGTGCCAGGGACATGGTATGTATGTAGTGTGAGTGTGGGTGAGTGTGAGTGAGTGCATGTGTAATAAATGAATAAAACTTGTGGTGTTTGTACTGTACTGTGTTTATTTTATTATTCATTTTACAGGGGAACTATAGGTACCATTGGGCCCTTATGCCCCACACTCTGGTACTTGTGGTCTCCAAATACCAGTATGCAGGGGAGGCTTGCTGGGACCAGTAGTCCTAATGTAAAATACAATATTACTTTTAATCTATTCTTTACATGTATCACATGTATTCTTTACATACTCACCACCCAGGTATGCTTGAGATAGCCCAGGCCTGGGGAACACTGTAGAAGAAGATCCCTTTATTGGGAGCTCCCCCCATCCCCAGGATCCCAGCTTGGGCTAACTAGTTGTTGGTGACTGCTTTGACCGTGGGACCCCATCAAACATGGCTGTATCATTACACCACACTAGCAGAGCCCAGTGCTGGTTAATTAAATTTTGGGGACCACTATGCACATTTTTCCTTTAATTTTTAAGACCACGGTTAGCTCCAAGTGCCCGGTGCTGGTTAATAAAATATGGGGAACCATAAGCAATTTATTCCCTGTCAAAGAGCATAGGGATGGTTATGCTTGGGAGTGGGTTCCCACTTAATTTAAAAAAAATAAAATAACACTTTAATATCTTTTTACACTCAGAGGCATGCATTGTTCACACTGATCTATGTATGCTTCTGCTAAACACACTGTTCACATGCAGCTCTATTGTGTTCAGTCCAAATATGACTGTGCACTCACACTTGCAAACATGATTGACTGAATTTTTTTTAATAATGATGTATGCAAACACTATTCTAAGCAAATTTGTGAGGTTTATTTTTTTTAAACAAACTCAATTGTGTCCGATGTCAAGTATTTTTAATACTCGGCCAGACATGTTTCTTAGTAAATTTACCCCTAGATTTAAAAATTATATATTAAACAAGAAATGTGATAGAGCCATTATCAGCAACTATGGTTCACATAGCAGAAAATTAGACCACTGTTTACAATCATTTTTGATCACTTTTGAAAGACCCTGTGTTCTAGGACAATATTCATTGAAAAAAAATAATGTTTATTTACTGAAATGCTGCTAACTTACATATCAAACTGGTCAAGAGCTGCTGTAAAATGAAGAGACAAACCCAGTGATCACTGGATTCCATAGATGTGGCATGCAAAAATGTAAAAAAGTGAGACCACTAAATAAAACAGTTATTTTGTAAATGGCAAACAATACACCATTAAGAAGTGTATCACTTGCCGTACAACTAATGCTGTGTATCTAATATAATGCACTAATGTGTTATTTTATATATAGGGACTTAAAGAGCCCTAAAATCAAGACTGAGTGAAGATGTATGCAATATTTAGAAAGGAACAATCCCGGAACATTTGAAAACTATGTATTGTACCACCAAACAGAATAAAACATATAGTATTTTTTAGTTTATTTTATTGGTCATTATTCATTATGTCCCTTAAATTGGCAGTGTGGTTATAGTGATGAAAATTTACTATTTTACTATGTAGAGTATATTAAATGACAACCTCGCAAATACTTAGCAAAATAGAATTAGTGCCACAAAGGTTTTTTTGAATCTGCAGCCTAAGGAGAAATTGTCTCCCAACTAGACCCTTGTAGTCTGTAAAAGAAAAAGTACTCTAGTGCACTCATAGAAACACTTATAAAATGTATTTAAAAATCCACTAGGGATAGTGTCTATAACAATGTCATTCTGTCTAAAAATTCCACTAGAGATAGTGTCTATGACACTGCAATTCTATAATATCTTATTTACAAAAAGTGAGCTATGTAAAACAAGAATATCCAAACAGGGGATAAAAGTGATTAGATTCAAGGAAACATAATGTACCTGGCTCTTTTTAAATATTTATCAAATTATCATAAAGACAAGTGTAAAAATATTGCAATATACTGTACACTTTTCTCACTATTTGAGACAATACATTGCATCTAAATAGTTATAAAGGAAAAAATAAACAATAAAATTGAAATAAGATCACAGTATTACATAGTAAAACAAATGTCATAACATGCAAAATTAATCATACAATAGAAATAAAAAGTCTGACTAAAATCTGCAGTGCATTAAAGATTTGGCTAACTGCTATTGCAGTGCACTAGTAAAGAGGTAGATTTATTTCAATTATAATTTGATTTAATGATTATATACAGGCACAATAAAGTCCCATGTCCATCTTTAGGTTGCAAAAAAATAAATAATCTTCTGGTAATCTCATCAAGTATTGCAAGTGCTTTTTGTATGACAAAAATATAATGGCACTTACCTAAATTCATCTCTGCATTTGATAAGGTCCTGTGGTCAGGTATGTGTCTCCTGTGTCTAGGAAGAGCTGAAGGCATCTGGTGATACAAGTTCTACTATAGGTAAGAGTGTTAAACATATAAATATACCAGTGATGATGGTAAAAGAGCTTTCTGTTTCCGGTAAAAAAAATGGTCATCAGAAAATAAGCAACCGGTATTATTTATGCTCTCAATGGCATTATGAATATTATGTTTACATTTGTCATAGTCCATAAATGGACAAAATGTTGGATTTATTCTCATAGTCACAATTAATGTATTTGCAAAGTGGATAATTATTATTTTATTTTTGTTATTATTATTTTATTCATTGACTTGTAAGGTGCCACAGTGCTCGGTAGTGCCAGACAGTGGGGAAATATATGACATTCTGTGTGTAAAATAGGTATATAAAAGGCACACACTCTAAAAGGTGATGTTAAAACAAAAGACATGTAAGGCCCTTGAGAGCTTGCAAACTAAAAAATGCCTCAGGCAAGAGGACAAGCTTTGTACAGTATGATGAACCAGGGAGGAATGGTGGAATATGCAACCGATGCCAGTACCTCTTTATAAGTTTACTTTTATTTTTTATAGCTTTTAAAGAGGACAGAACCGATGACAAAGGCACTGTTGCACTTCCATGTGTAAGATACTCCTCTTCCTTCTGTCTTTTCTCCACTCTCCTTCCTACATCTATACCCACAGACACGTAACTTCTACAGCAACCCATGGAAGCATTTTACAGCATTATACTGAAAAGGATAATATATTTAAAGGATATATATATATACTGATGAAAATTCTGCTTGGGGTTAAAATTATGTTACAGTATGTGGAGCCAGTGAATGGGGGTTGATGTTACTGTATGTGGGAAAAGATGGAAGTTGAAGGAATTATTAAGATTTGCAGATTTCAGGGAAGGCATAGAGATATATGTAACCAAAAGTGGCAGAACAGCGCTAATACCTAAAAGATTATAAATGTAAACATATGGTAGGGCAGAGATAATGATCAAAATGCAGTGACAATAAAAATATATTTATACATTTATTTATTTATACATATCTAGCACTAATATTCCAAAATATTACTGATCCAGGTGTATAAATCCAGCTCTTCAATAAAGAATTATAAAATACTGAGATACCTGTATAAAATCAATGCCCTATGTAGCCAGTATCCTGTGTATAAGCCACCAAATAGAGGAGATAGTCTCTCATATATATCCTTTAAAGATAGCACAGCATCCCAAAGTCAGAAGCCTGATATATGAGAAAGATATTCACCAAAGTGTTCGGCCATGTATATAATTCCAAATGTGCAGTGGGATAAAGTTGTCACCAAATTCAAAGATGTCCCCAAGTCTGAAATGGTTGGAAATCGATCAACCTTTAGTCAATCAGACTAGCACTAAGTCAGTCCTGATAGGTGGGTTCTGATCCTCTAGGAAGCTGTGACCTGTTCACTTCAACTATTTAGTAATAAAATAGCTAAATATCATACTTATGGAACATATCCACAGGGTGTCTATTGAGAAACTGTGCTGGGTCATGTCTACATCACCTGATGCATATTACTTTGGAGGGATGTTGTCAGACATATTTACATATACTTGTATCTATAGCTTTCATATCCGGGTAGAGTGAAGGTCCTCTTTTTTTCTACCATTAACCCTGACACTGGGAACACCGGATCCCACCACTTCTGCTTTCAGGCAGGCCTTCAGAGTCTCAGCAAGTAATTAATGCAGTGTATTAATTCTATTTCCCTTAATTTAGTAAGGGCTGTTTCAGTTATTTTTTTAAAATGTCATTATAATCAACACATTTAACAGTTTATTTTCCTTTTCCCAAAAAGCATGTGTCATCATACGTATCTGTGCACCTAAATAAGTAATTGTCATAAGGTTTAGTTATCATCATCTAAAACATCTCATATTATTTTTTCGTTCTACTGTATTACAATCATTATTTTCTTTTGTGATGCATGTCAGTGGTTTAGTTCTCCATTCTGTATGTCTTCTTTTGACCAAATGCTGCATTTGGTTTTGTACATTTGGAGTATTATAAAGCTGGGTACAAATGTAAAGATTTTCTGTCCAACCATCCAACTAGTTGATTGGTTGGAATGAAAATCTGGTAAGGTATGAAAGCAAATGACAATCAGCAATTTGCTCCCTAACGCCGGAAAATGGACAAAAACTGTTGTTTGTTAAATGTTTGATCTAAACAATTTGTTCAAACTTGTCTGACAACCATTTTCATCTGTTTCCTGGCATTTAGGAGCAAATTGCTGAGCATCATTTACTCCCATACGTTACCAGATTTTAATTCCAACCAATCAACTAGTTGGACAGAAAATCTTTACGTAGGTACCCATCTTAATACAACCGTATTTAGGGGCTGATTCAGACGCGGACATACTTCAGATGTTAGATGCAGTGAAGCGATTTTTTTATGCTACATCTAAGTCTCAACTCGCATGCATCCCAGTTGTGTCCGTACAGAGTCACAGTTGTGATTTCAGATGCATGCATGGAGAAGTGTATTGTAAAAGTAGTGGGAGTTCCTGGGTGGTGGCTTAGCGCACTCATAGAGATGGTTCATCTTATGGGCATGTTATGGGAGTGTAGGTGAAAGTGATTGCATACACAGACACTCAACCACTCAGATAGGAGGCCATATACGGATGGAGAAACTACACCTGTCATGTTTTAATGGTGCAAAATAAAGTGCATCTAAAGATACATAAACTGCACCTATGGATGCTGTAAGTGGGCAGCTCAGTCCTTGCACATTCATATGCATGGATGTACACCAGGGAAGGACTTTGCAGCAGTATTTGCATAAAATCAGAGAAGGGCGACCGCAAATAGATGTAGTCACCTCCACTTCTGCGTCTCCGAATCAGTCCCTTAGGATGGTACAGTATGTGGAGATGCCAGAACCTTAGTCAGATTTGTATTAACCTGTTCAGTAGTTGGTTCCTAGGGAGTGAATCTGGAAGTTCCCTGGCAACATACCTGCTAGTAACCACATAAGACATCATTATAGTAAGTAAACAATTTGTTTAAATACAGTATAGGTTTTACCAGGAGAGTAATCAGGTTATTAATCCAATTTAATTAGGACAATATAAATTGTCGAAGCTGGATAATTGGCTGAGACAAGATCAGCTTAAAATAAGATCGAAATGACGCCATCTTGCGAATGGCCGCAAGACACCATTTTGGAAATGAGATCGGCAAGATGCCATTTTGCGAATGGCCGCTCAGCACCATTTTAGCTAAACTCACACTTAAGTACATATGGCGATGCTACTATTAGTATTAAGCGATCGCATCTTTTATCATACCTCATACACACATTAATACACACATTTGCTCTGTTAACATGTCGCATATTAGCGAATGCATAAGGCTCAGTATGAAAACGCAGTTTATTAGCTTAATGCGCATGCATCTGCCTGAAGTTAACTAGCGTCTTTTCCCAAATCCCTAATACTTACGTAAAGCACACTTACATAAAAGGTTCCATAGTTTTAAAGTATAAGATCCAAGTTTTATTCATTTATTACAAATGCTGTGAAATAAAGACTATTTTGGTATCTAAGGTTTTATACGTGATAAGTAAGCCATGTTTGATATTATACTGATCTGCACTTTCTCAACAGCTTTCCGGTATCATCGGTGTGAAGATCGCAACATGCATTCTCAACTTATGGACCGAAAAGACTTAAAGCACCAAAATGTACATTGTAAAACCAACAGTCAAGATTTGCATGAGGCAGGAAAATGGAGGCAACAAGCTGTTAGAGGCTGTTCTGTGTCCATTTGAATCAACCTGTTAAATGCCCTGTAACATATGCACCCGCACTGGGAACCAATGGGATTAGCAACAGACTTCTCTATTGTGTTGTCTGTTTCTGTGAGGGTATAAATGTGTGTGTTGTGACCCCAGTCTGAAGTCTTCTTGCTGAATGCTGATTGATGGAGGTTTCTTGCTGATGCCGGTATCTGGTCCAGAGCATGTGCATATGTATAACTGTATCTTGGGTCTGTATAATTCTTTGCGCTAAATTGTACTTAGATCACAGCATGTAACTGACTGTACTTTTACTTGAATAATACTTTGTGCTTTGGAAACACATGTTCATGGTCTAAGGTCTTTATTTTACTGTATGACTGCGTACGCAAATAGCGTCCATTTTAGAGGTTTATAGGCAGGTTTTAGAAGGTATAGGTAGGAGCGTATAGAGGTTCAAATTCAGTATCGTTAAAATATAGAGCGGAATTGGAAAATAATCAAACTAAATACTTATGTTCAATAATCAAACATATGAATCAGCAAGCGAAAATTGCACACAGGCTCTCTATTTGTATAGAGATTCAGAAGAAAGACTGAACAATAAAGAATAACAAGTCTCCAATCCTGGCAAGCAATTCATTTAGACATATACTATCTAAAACCAGGAATGTATTCAGCTCATTCATTTTTTTTTTGCCATACCTGGGGCTTCAAGACATAAGCTAAATATTTGGGTTAATTCATACATTTATAAACAGGAACTCCAATAACTCTAGAAACCGTTTACTCTAAATTTTAATTTAACAATTTATTTATGGTTTAATTACCTAAAACTAAATGTATTGGAGCAGCTACTGTATTAGTACTCAATTTTTGAACAGTGATTGAAGGACAATAGAATGGAAACAGAATTTTTCATTTTGAATATAAATTCCCAGGCACAGAACTATTGCCTTTTAAATGTTGGGCTTGAAAACACCAGGAATGGTCAGCTTTTACAATTCACTTGCTGTAGTGAATAAATCTATGTGACATTAACTGCCAAACATGGAGGAAGAAGCATGAAGGTATGAGGCTGTTTATCTGAATCCTGAATCGGCAACTTGCACAAAGTGACTGGCACCATGAACCAATTGGGCTACCACAGCATTTTAAAGAGCTGTGCAATACTCTCTTGTCATTTGTTAATGGTTCATTCTATGGCAAGATAATAACTGAAAACCTCCAAGTAATGTCAGAACTACCTCCTGAGGTAAAAAAACAAGACAGTACACTTCAAATCATGGAATAGTCATACAGCTTCCGGACTTAAACCCCATAGAGCTGTTTTTTTATAAACTGGACAGAAGGGTGAAGCAAAGCAACCTACAAGTGAAACACATTTGTGGATACTTCTGTAACAGTTGTTGCAGTCTCACCAAAGATGGCCATAGTGAGCAATGGATTCTGTGTAAGGCTGGAGGGATCCATTCACACAGGGAAGAAAAGGCAGGTGTTAGTTCACCTAATTGCTGCCCAGTGGATTAAGTCCAGGGAGAACTGAGGCAGACCAGTCAGACAGTCCAGGTGGGACAGCAATTGGAGACCATTGTGTGCTAGATAGCCACTGATGTCTAGGAAGCCAGGGTTCAGACTTACAGGAGGTATGGAGAACCCTAAACCTCTAAAAGACTATGTTGATATTGCAACTATGAGGCTGTGGCAGCCAGCCAGCTAAAGACCAGGTCGGAGCCTGTGTCAGGACAGCTGATAATTAAGAAGCAAGAGGCCAGGCTAACTATCCCAGTATTACTCTGCAGGAAGCAGGGGATGAGACTGAGATACTTTGGACTTTATTTGCAGACTAGCTGCCCAAAGTCAGTCAGGGGCAAAGAAGTGAGTCAGTGCCCTGAATGGGGGCTAGGCATGTATTTCTGTTTCCTGATTATGCCGACATTAAAGCAGTTTTAATTTATGTTACATGGAAAAGCTGCATGGGCCCTCATTTGTGCACTAAACACTGCACCTCTGACACCCATCTACTGAGTTAATTACCCCCACAGTATTACACAGTGTTGGGAAGAGCAGTGCCACAAGCATGTTAGGTGGTTAAATATGAAAAAGGTGGCTACTTTGAGGAGTAAAAAAAATTAGATTCAATTTTGTTAAATAATTTTATCATATAATCAATTTTTTTTATCTCCTTTTTTTATATTATTTTTTATTTTCAGGGTACATTGAGACATTAAACTGCATACATTTCAAAAAACACTGGGGCTGTTCTAAAACTTACAGCATAGTGCCAAAAAGGCTTTATACTGTAGCAACATGCTAAACATTAGGTCAGTGCTAATTATTAGCAGTTTGCTGCTAGAGATAAGTTGTTCACTTTTGTCTCAGATCTTCCTGCCAAGTTTGAATCACAGAACTGGGCAAAACATCATCTATCATGGATAAAACATCAATATTGTCAGCGAAAGATTATATTTTGCCTCATTCTGAGATCTAAACATGGACAAGATTGAAGCCACAACAGAACCTCTCATCTATATGTGCTACATCTTAGCCCAGCACCAACTATAGAGAGTGCATAGAACAATAAGGTAACTTATTTCTATTTTTGATACAGTAGACAAAACTGAAGTGATGATGAATAAGCAAAATGGCATCAATAGAATTCGATACCAGAGATACTATACTGCATGATTATAATGTGATATATCAATAAAAATACAGTAGTAAAGACTATTTAATTACCATCTGTTATAAAGTCACAAACCAAGCATAAAAAGAAAGCAAACCTTATTTTGGGATGTAGTTTATATACCATCTATTGGGAAGCCAGTGCCAGAATCCTAACACCAGTCAGAATCTTGACCACTGGCATCCCAACAGTAAGTATTGGGGTTAGGATTTGCGTTAGGGGTTAGGGTTAGGTACTAGGAGGAGGGTAAGTTTTAGTCTGCTTGAAGGGAGGTTAGCATTAAAGGTATAGTAAGGGTAGTATACGTACTTGCTTCTGTTGAGGTTGTAACCTACTCGGTATGCCAGTGGTGGCATTCCTTACCCAACCACTTGTTATTGGTCTGATACTTGATAAAATATTTACAATGAAATTCCCACTTACATGGTGCACAATTTTGACAATCTGTGACACAAAATAGTTACAAACCAATAAACAAAAGGCACCTGGCACACACATTTTGCCTACTTTAGACACTCTTTTTACTTACCTGTTTTAATAGAATGAATAAACAAGAAAATAAATATTTCATATGATTAATGTTTATTAATTGAGATTGTGTATTAAACATAAATTTGATTTTGGTCCTGGATTGACTTCAGTAATAAAGCTGTTATCTTTCATCCTTTCCTTTTTGTATATTAGTTTATGAGCTCAAGGAGTAAGCACCCTCAGTAGAAAATTCACACATCAGTAAAAGTGGCCTGGGCTATATTACTAACAATTTAGGAATTATAAGCAATTATATGACTCCAATGTGGCTTCTATCCCCTCTATTTACTAATATTAAAACTCCTGGTGAGGCATAATGTAAATCTACAGGCATGAATTATTATCCATGTTATGCAAGAAGTCACATACTTATTGAGGATGGTACCAGTTCTGTGGGTTGTTAAACGACACTGAATTACACTTTCTCTGTATGTGCTAACGTACAAAAAAATTCTACAGTATTTGAGAAACTGAAACATGCTGTAAATGCACTGACTGATTAAAAGCAAAATAAAGAATGACGTCAAAACAGGAACAAAAGAGCATTTTAGTTATGTAAGGACAAAAAAAAAGATTCAAAGACTGCTTCAATTTTTTTGATTTATTTTATTTTCTTTATTGACAATTTGTCCAATTTAATCATCATTCACTGTGTATTGTTTAATCATTTAGAAAATTCTCAAATTGTTTAGTTTTGCCTCAGAATTCTCAGCAGAGACATTTTCACATCTTTATTCCGTAGACTGTACACTAGAGGGTTTATCATGGGTGTAACAACAGCATACAGTGCAGTAAACACCTGTTCTAACACTTTAGATTTTTCTGATGGAGGCATCACAAACACAGACATACCTGTCGCATAGTACATGATGACAATGGTGAGGTGGGATGAGCAGGTGGAGAAGGCTTTTTTTCTTCCATCCTTAGATTTTATCTGCAAGATGACCCTGATAATTTTTATATAAGACATCAAACAGAACATGACTGGGAAAACTCCAAACACCAATGTTTCCATATAGATTACAATATAAAAGTCTTCACTGCCAGCACAGAGAATGTTATTCATAGCTTTAGGATCACAGAAAAACCGGGGTATGATATGTGAATGACAAAAGGACATGTGTGACACTGGAACTGTTATCACTATTGAATTTAAGCATCCTGATATCCAATTGCCAATTGCAAATAAAAGACAGTTTTTCTTATTTAAGATATAGTGATAGTGTAAAGGATCACATATAGCAACATATCGGTCATATGCCATGATGAATATTAGTAGATCCTCTGCAGAACTAGCCAGAATATAAAAGTACATCTGGGTAAAGCATTGTGTGAAGGATACGGTATTATTTCCAGATAATAACATGTACAGAAGTTTAGGGACAGTAGTGGTTGTATAACAGATATCTACTAAGGCCAGGTTACAGAGAAATAGGTACATGGGAGTGTGTAACTGATTGTCAGTATATATCACCGATATTATAATAGAATTGATGAGCACTCCAAATATATATAGGAATAAAAATACACTGGTAATTACTGATATATACTCAAGGTTTATCGAAAACAACGTTAAGGTGAATTCTTTTTGATATGTCTTGTTCTCCATATCATCTTCTGTATAGAAACATTGTTAGTACCTTATTAATTAAAAAAGGTCTGCAATGGAACAGACAGATTTTTAGGTTCTGATTTCAGTGAAATTATTAAAATAATTCCATCATATAACATTGTACCACAAAATAAAACTTTAATTTAGCTATCCATTAATTCATTTACTCTTACTCGTAAGTATTAATTTATTATAGTTTCACCAGCTTTGTTTACAGATTTATTATAATTTTACTAGAGAGAAATATTTTTTCCCATACATCTTTAAAGATGGCGACTTAGTGTTATTATGATTTTAATGGACTGATGTAAAAGTTCAACTTAGAACAAATCATGGATGAGTAGAGACACTTTAATGACCGATCAAAACGATGTCTCAAAGCAGAGTTGTTACACAGTGGCAGCAATGATATTTTTGTCCCAGAAATAAACTTATCAAAATGTCTTTTAGGAATTTATTCATTTAGAATGACTCCTGTCAGCTATAGAAGATATATATTCATAATAAGATAGGAAATAGCAGAATGTATTCATTCTTTATATTCCATTTGATATATAGTTCTATGCATCTACTGAGAACAGTGCTGGAGATGCCAGCCAGTGCCTGATAACGAAAGTCTATAATCACAAGACTAGACATAACAAGTATAATCTCTTGATGAGATGTCAAAAGAAATTGATATACTAATATTTGCTTGTTAATAAGTTAGGCAATACTGTTATCTATGGATAATGTATGTAATACTTGAAATATGCTAAACATTTATATTGATATTTTAATTAAGTAAATTAGCACATTTTGGGACATGTGCAGTGTGATTTTTTTTGTCTCTGTGCAAATCTGAGCGCTATAAAGTAGTGAATTTGTTCAGAATTAATTCAGACTGGACTTGGTAACACACAAACCTGATTAATACCCCCATCACTTTTTTTCCCTTTACTGCAAAATTTATATTACATCATACATGGACAAATCAGTTAACATCTAGGTTTATATGTCTATTAAACATTGTAAAGATTATGTGGGTAATGTACTAAGTTTTTGAAAGAGATAAAGTAGCAACCAATCAGTCCTAACTGTCATGTTATAGACTAAGTTTGAAAAATTACAGCTAGGAGCTGATTGGTTGAAATGTCATCTCTCTCCAATTTATCTCTCTCCAAGGCTTAGTACATCTACTCCTATATGAGGTACTATACATTACACATTTCCCTATATAGTATGTACAGGACTTCTCTCCTGGTAATTTCTTAATTCGTCTCTGTCCCTGGAAAAAAGGTATCCTAAGTTCCTAGATAGGCTATGGATTTTATTTATTGACTCCTGGAGATCACTTCTGGAGGTTGTGGAGAAGTAAATTTTTTCTACACTTAGTTTACTTGATTATCTACACATTAGATATCAATACTATTAAAAAATTATTATAATAATGTTAAAATCTCATTTGTTTACACTTTTGGATCCTTTAAATGGGTTATTATTCCCATGTATTTTGAGGTTCTTTTCCATCCCTTTATAAATTAGAAAGAAGCTTCCTAAGGTATCTATATCAACATCTATCAAGGAGACTGCTATTCAAATTTATACCAGATGATACTTCAGACCTCATTCAGACCCAGTCGCAAGCACTGAGTGCTCACAAGTGGGTCCATGTTTAGGCCCTGCGCAAGTGCAGCAGCCGCACTGCGCGTGCGCAAGCCATGGAGCAAAAGACAAATTATCTCGCTCCGAAGCTCACTACAAAAGGGGCGGCTGTTGATGTTGATCGACAGCTTGACCCATTTTGTAGGTGTGGTGGGGGGTGGTTTCACAAACGGAGGTGTTCCTTAAGGAACACATGCCGTTTTGTGGGCGGCCGCACTGACATCAGCAGTGATGTCAGTGGGGAGGTTTCTGCTCAATCAGAGCAGGAAGCTCCCTGGGGCTTCCGTTTGCTGAGACCCAATCTTATTGTCTCATCACAAGACCCGATGTTTGCGATCGTCTTCACCATCGCGACCATCAACCTGGTCGGTCGCTATAGCTGTGGGTGGCAACCAACAGCTTAGCTAGTGACCAGGAGGCCGCACTTCAAACCCCAAGCGGCCGCCCTCATTCAGAGTGACCGCTCGCTTTTTTGCGACCACCTCTGAATGAGGGCCTTAGTCCCAACTAAATTAAATAGAATGCTCCAAGCTTCCCTCCCTTTTGTGTTGGATTGCTCACAAAGAGGAGGCTTTCTCAAAGTATGGTGGACATGCTGAAGTATAGCATCCTTTTGTTCAGAAGTCTAGAAGCTTCCAGAAGAGGTTTTTGAAACTAATAGTCATTTGACACCATGGTCCGTTCCGTAGGGCTTGCCCATTTTATGACTGGGCAAATTTGGATTACACTGAACTCATTGTTATGTTTCTAGAAGCAATTTAACCACTTTGTTGGTGCAGTTGCATCAAATATGAACAGGGCAAACTGTGCTTTCCCTGACATGAATGCATCTGATGCAACTGTGTCAAAGATACCTGCTAGAAGCTAATCTTCTAGCAGCATCTGGACTCAGCACACCTGGCTGGCAAGAAAACCTCACCCCAGTCTTCTCTTCCTGGCTATGGTGCAAAACAGTCATTCTGCAACCCAAGATAAGGTGCTCATTGATGCTGAGGCATCCCTTCTCTCAAACAGACATAGAGACTGCTGGTAGATGGATGCAATTGGTGAATTGCTAATATAATCACCCACCAGCTCAGGCTGACTGCACTGCAACAGTCTTGCCTCCCCTTGTTCACTGTGCCCTCCCAGCAAGCCATCGTTGGCTACCCTCTCCCTGCTGCTGGCTGCTCTTCTTCCATAACTGTGAAGTCTTGCAAGAAATGTAAGGAAAAATGTTTTCTAAAGTAAAAAAGACTTACATAATTATATATATATATATATATATATATATGTTTCAAAGTAATTCGCACACTCTTCAGTCTAATGTAATTGATGGCGTGCAGCATCAATGTTCAGGCTGAGACAAATCCCCAGACCAAAAAATATAATATAGTATGGGGGTGCACTCACCAGACTTCAGCCAATTCATTAAGTTGATAACTTTATTCCATCATAGTAAAAAATCTGACATTTTGGTCCTGTTTGGACCTTTGTCAAGGTACAATAATCAGATGTACATAGTGCCTATAAATACCCCTCACCCTAATGATACGAAACAAGAAAAAACAGATATGGACAAACATAGTATTATGCATCCTAATGCACACAGACATACATAAACCACCTATATATCCCAGAATCTTAGTTCCAAGTATTGCATTTAACCAGCACCAATGCGTGGGCTTGTAAATAATCATTAGAAAATGGTGAAATATTCTCAGCTGGTACATATCAGATTAGCTCATATCCAATAGTATTATATCTTCATGTCCTCATTCTCCAGGCACACACTGTGTCTCTACAGCTGGCCATGCACACGTGGTGAACCTCGCCATACCTCTCCCTCAGCCAGAGGTGTGCTCATAGCATCAAATCACCTAGCAACCAGTGCTGCCGTGAGCACACAAATCCTGGCTCTCCACTGCAATTGTGCCCAAAGCATTCCATCACCTAGCAACCAGTGTCTTTGAAAACACACAAGACCCTGGTTCTATACAAATAGTATTCAACATAGCACATAGGTTTACATACAGTAGTATATGTCATATATCTATAAGTTTAGCTATATATCCTGCACAATTATGCTGGATATAGATCCCAGGGGTATATTATTGCAGCAAATTACATATAAATACAAAGGTTAACCTGACATTATATAAAAAAATCTTTTAGCAAGTAATATAAACATTGAACCCATTAGACACCGACTGTTATCTCAGACCACAGACCAAAATAATATAAAAAAAATAAACAAAATGATCCAAAAATTATCCAAAAATTTTTTATAAATCTCTAATCTCAATGGAATAATTATCCAGTCTCATAGGGCCTTTAGAGAATCCATGAATGTATTCAGAGTTCTTGTAGGAGAGTAGTCAACTAATTAGATTTCAGAGTGCACCCCTCATTAAGTCCTTTACGCCGGATAGTATCAAGCTTGTGTATCCACATAGCTTCCCTGCACAAAAGAACTTTCGCCCTATCACCTCCCCTCTGTAATGCTGGTATTCTGTCAATCACTATACATAACAGGGATGAAAGCAGATGTTTACAACATGCAAAATGACAGGCAACAGGTTTCTCAAATTCTCCCGTGTTCAAAGCCAGCCTTATGGTTGAACGATGGTTTGCTATCCGTTCTCGGAATGGGCAAATTGCTTTGCCTACATAGACCAGTGAACAGGGGCAGATAAGTATATACACCACCAAGTCAGAGGTGCAAGTAAGCCGATGTTTGATCATGATTCTTTGTCCACTATGTGGATGTGAGAAAAAAGCCCCTGTATTCATGCTCCTGCACATAGTACAAAGTAGGCACCGAAAGCAGCCAGTTTTAGAAGTAGATAACCACCCCTGTTTGGCACTTCCCATTGAAATATTGGGGCGCATCAACAAATCTCTCAAATTTGTCCCTCTCCTATAGGCAATCAATGTTTTTTTTTGGTAGATTTTTTCCCAATACTGGGTCAGTTTTCACCAACTCCAATTTTTCCTGGATCGCCATCCTAGTGGCATGGCTTCCAGTGTCAAAGTTCATAAGAAGCACAAAGTTCCTCTCATCTTCAGTGGTCTTATGTGGGTTACCATCTCCAAAGAGATTCCGGGCCCTAAAGAGACATTATTCAATTATTTCCGGATGGTATCCTCTTCCCAAGAATCTCTGTTGCATCTCAAATAATTGACATTCCAACACATCTACATCAGAGTTATTTCGCATAACCCTGATGAACTATGAGATTGGTAGACTCTCCTTGAGAGGCTTTGGATGATAACTATTATAGTCAAGAAGAGTGTTCCGATCTGTGGTCTTCCTGTAAAGTTGGTGTCCATATCCTGAGCTACACAGTCATGTCTAAATAGTCAATCTGATATTTATCACATAGCACAGTGAACCAGATGGGAATATCCAAACTATTTAGCAAGGTAAGCATATCTTTGGCGGATGCCTCATCACCATGCCATAGTAGAATACATTGTCTATAAATATTATATATATATATATATATATATATATATATATGGCAGTAGGACTGGCACTCAGCATACAGTAATGCAGATTTACTGGGTGCCTCCATGGCGTATTGTAGATAAAGTTCTAAGAAGGTGCGGCACTCACGGATAGACTATGTAGGCAAAAGACTACTATTGCCTACATATTCTATCCGCGAGTGCCGCACCTTCTTTGAACTTTATATATATATATATATATATATATATGTGTATATATATATATATATATATATATATATACATATATACTAAGAAGGGTGAGAAATACTGTGAGCACTTCCTAGTGTATTAAATTAGTGAAAAACAGGTGATACAAGTAACATACATACCGCAATTAGATGATAACCAGGTTCATCAACAAAGTGGGTCTTTCTGGAATTAAAAGTGTAATCCCTCCACAAATTCTCCAAGATAATGTTCTAGTGGCTCAATGATGATAGTCACTAGAAGGAAGGGTGAGAGGTATACACTCTTTAACCTTATATTGAAGATGAATGAATACAGTAATATTCATACTACAACAAAGTCCTGCAGGTCTTCCCTCCAATGATCATCAAGTATATTTACAAGGATGTACCTAATGTCCTAAATCCTATACATCTCACATTTTCTTTGGTTACTCAATGTTCTTTAAACATGTGGGTATAAAAAATACATATGATCCCATAATAAAGTATGTATTTGTAGTTTTCTGATTTAACACCACACAGAACAAATTAGTAAATCATATAAAAATAATAAAAATATACTATAAATAAATAAACTTCTTACATGCAGTAAGTTGAAAAAAGTACCAGTGTCACGCTATGCCCTCAAAACGTTTCATCTCTTATGCCCGTCTATTCAAGCTCATTTGTTTGGGTGGTATGTAATAATAAAACTATGAAGATATTCTTTATTATGGGATCATATATATTCTTTGTACAAACATGGTTAAAAAACATTGAGTAACCAAAAAAATTGCAAGATGTATGGGATGTAGGATGCTTTGTACATTCTGATACCCATTATTCACTAAGTTAATACACTAGGGAGTGCCTATTTATCACCTTTCTTAGTAGTCATCATCTTTGAGACAACACAGCGATAGTCTCCCAGGAGTATAAACAGAAGCAACCTGGATACAGGGAGTGTATTATAATATCATCATCTAAGGAGAGTATCCAGTCAAAAAAAGACACTTATTGACTTTTGGGTTATAGCACTATATAAAATACTATATATAAATACCAGGGGTGCATTCATCAGTCTTTTTATAAATGCTTATTTATTTCATACTATCCGAAAGTTACAGCATCACAGCATTGATGTTTTTGTCCTGTGTATGGTCCTTTGTCAAGATATAACACTAACAGGGGTATTCAATTTTGAGCGAAAATTTACGAATCTGCGATAAATTATTGCCGATGACGTCATTTTCAATTTCAAAGACTTTTTGCAGGTTCAAAAAGTCTTTAAAAAAAAACAGAGACAACTTTTCACCACTGAATAGGTGGCGAAAAAAAGTGCAGAATTGGGGTTTAGGGGTGCAGGCTTAAAAAAAATAGCCTGCAACCCTGGGAATGATATTTTAAAAATAACTGTGTAAAAAAAAAGTAAAAAAAAATAGGGACACCCCAAAACAATTATTTAAAAATTGGGGTAAAAAAAAAATGGACAAAAGTGTTTAAAAAGATGGAAATAGGTTCAGGGCTATTCTGTAAGTATGCAGCAGGTGTTTCATAGAATAGGCAATTAGCGGCAGGTGCAATTTTGCTGAATTTTGTAAAAATTACTTTAGGGACATAAAAATATGCTAGTACCCATTTTCATGTTCCCCAAATTTGATGGGACCACTTAAAAAAATGAAAACATAATCCTAAGTGCTCTTCTGCATCAATTCTTCAATGTCGAAAAAAAACACCTGCCGCGGCTATTTAAAACCCCAACTTTCATTTGCAGGCTAAAACGAGGGTACCCATAGTGATCCCCCATATCTGGACAGCTTTAGAGAGGTCCTACAATTTATTCCAGGTAAATCCCGTTTTTATTTGCCAATACTATTTCGCCGGCTGCCGTTTTCGTAGCTTTTTAATTGAATACGGGGATACTTTATCCCAGGAAAATCAGCGATGTGGAGCGAAAAGTCCAGCATGGACTTTTCGCTCCAATTTGAATACCCCTGTAAATGAAAAAGCTGACCACATATATACAGGGGCGCCGAGAGGGGGGGGAGTGGGTACAGATTACCCGGGCCCAGGCTTTCTGAGGGGCCCGGTGGGGGCCCGGTTCAGGCGCCACTCCCCCCCCTCACAGCAGCCCAGCACACAGTGTGTGCTGAGCTGCAGTTGGAGACTGCTCGTGGCTGCTGAGAAGCAGCCACAGCAGTCTCCTATGCCTGTGCGGGGGAGCGATCACACTGATCGCGCCCCCCCTGGCTTTGTGCCCGGCTTAGGGGGCTCGGAGCACCCCCTCTCCCCAGCGCGCAACGCCGCTTAGCGGCGCTGCAAATCTTTTGTTTTTTCTTGGCAAGGGGGTGTGGCCACGCCTCCCACAATTAGGCCACGCCCCACCACGGCTCTTGGCGGGCCTGCATATATACTCATGTGTGTACAATAGTACCGTTCCTTAGATAATTAGGAACAACAGCCACATAAATAGTATGAAAAACAGAGAAAACAGCATAGAAAACAATACAATTGTCAACTAATAAATCTACCAAATCTATATACTTGCACAAGTAGCATTTATATTAATCTTCATACATTATCAGTGTCATAACAACATGTTTATATGTAAATCCCACCATACTATGAGTCTGGTCAGTGAACCCAATGATGTGTGTTCCACTAGAACTGCACCTCCCCTCATTGGAATGCACACAGCTGAGTCATCTAGGCAACTAGAACAAACATCCTGTCAGTGGATCACCCAGGCACAAGTAGCCATGGCTGGAGTTCCCCACCCACAGAATCCGGATGGTTACAAATAACACTGAGGGCCTGATTCAGAGCCGCTCGTAAGTGGCCGCTCATTCGTTCCGAGCGATGTTCGCACAACTGCACATGCGTACGGATTGTAATACGGATGCACGAACCAGTCAGTGCGGCCAAAAATCGTGTGCTCGCTAAATAGCGAATGCCTGCCATTTTGAGTGACAGGAGGAGGCGTATGTGGGTGGTAACAGGGGAAGGTGCTTGAAAACGGGGAGTGGAGATCAGAACGCAGGCGGGCCTAAAGGTCAAAAAGGGCGTTTTATGGGTGTGCATAATTAATAAAGCAGCATCATCAACCTTGTCACTTGGTGGTTTTATAGTCAGAACTGCTCGCATGATTGCGGTAGGAAAAACCAACCACAAGAATAGCGAGCAGTTCATACGCCGTCCGATGTACTCGATTAATCTAATAAATAGCGGACATGACGTATGATGCAAGCGGCCAGGGGGCGTTTTTTTTAGAATTACGTTTGCATGTTTTGTTCGCTCATTCAGACATAGAGGCGTGAACAGACCGCAAGAGCGAATGGTTAATTTAAATAGCCACTCCCTTTTTCTGAACGAGCGAGCGCAAATAGCGTCCGGCTCTGAATCAGGCCCCAAATACATTCTAGCTCCCTTGTAGCACATCATTACCAGAAATAAATATCTATATTATATTACAATGATGCCTAGAGATCAGGTAAAAATTATACATAAAGGGTAAAAAAGCCCCCAAATTAGCATGATAATCATAAACAAAATGACAATATGCAATTCTTATACTAAATCTATACATTATTTATAGACCAAATAGAATACCCAACATAAAAAAATGCAAAAATAGAAATACAAAAACAGAAAATAAAAAAAATGAAAATCAAAAAAGAATAAATAAGAGAGCAAAAGTGAGGTGGTGCACCCCAATTCTCTTATAGAATCATGTAAATCTAAAAAAAATCCAGATGTATGGCTTCATTTAAACCACAAAAGTAGTGTCCAGCTTGTGGGTTTACATGGCTTCCTTACATAGCAGAACCTTAGCCAGATCACTACCCCTCTTTGGTGGAGGTACCCAATTGATAATCATACATTTCAAAGATGCCAATAAGTGGTGAGCCTCATAGAAATGCCTAGCCACTGGTTTATCAGAGGATCTGCTATACAGTGTGGTCCTTATAGAGGATCTGTGATTAGCAATTCATTTGTTAAACAGACAAATGGTCTAGCCCACATAAAACACAGGATAAGAACACAGGCAAATCAAAATGTAAACCACATGATCAGACGTACATATAAAATGATGCTGAATCTGGATTTTACGCCCTGTATGGGGATGATGGGAAAATTGTCCTACATGTCGTGCTGTTAACACAATGAAAACAGCCCAGTTTATGGTAACTAGAGCCGACCACTGTGATGTGCTGTTCACAATTAATGTAAAATTTTATATACTCAACTGGACTATGGGCCTGATTCTGCAAGGAATGCACAGGAGAGAACACATGCTCTCGGCCAATGTTTTAGATCTGCGCATGCACATGCATAACAGTGCGTGTGCATGAACTAGCTATTGTGGTGGGTACTGCATCTGCAGAGGTTACACAGACCCAGAGCACAGTGATTGACAGGAAGTGCCATTTGTGGGTGGTGATGGGGGGGTGGTCAGATGACCGCAGGCGTGCCTCTGCATTCGGATGCCATTGCAGGGGCGTGCATAAATTATCCACTACGATACCATACGCAGCCTTAGGTCTCATAGTGAGTGCTGAAGTAAGAAATTCCTGAGTGAAGTCTTACCTGCCTTAACTGTGCGTATGGGTCCGATGTTACTCGATATTACCAATTATTTCACAATGTTGTCCAAGTATACGGATGTATGTAAGGGGAAGTGGCGTCCTTATGGTAAGCTGTGATCACAATGCGATTGCAAACATTTGCATTTCACTGCTAATATAAGCAACTGTGGAGCGTTCTAGCAGAATAGCAATCCTTGCTGAACAAGGCCCTATGTGTGCTAATCCTATTCTATCCAAGAAATTAAGAAGGGTTGAGTGATATATATATATATATATATATATATATATATATATATATATATATTAGGGATGAGCGGGTTCGGATTTCTGAAATCCGAACCCCCCCCGAGCCCCCCGATCTGAGTCGTATCCCAGTCAGGCTAGACTTTTCCCGCCTGACTCGGATCTGAAATCGAGGCAAAACATCATCATCCTGCCTTCCGGATCTCGCAGGTTTTGGATTCTATAAAAGGTACCCACATCGGTGCCATTTCTCACTCCGGCTGTGGACAGTGAAGAGGGAGGTTGGGAGCTAGGGCTGGCTGAGCTGTGTTGTGCTGCTGTTGTCCATAGGGGCTGTGACCAGGCAGTCCATAGGGGCTGACTGGGCTGTGTTGTGCTGCTGTTGTCCATAGGGGCTGACTGGGCTGTGTTGTGCTGCTGTCATAGGGGCTGGCTGGGCTGTGTTGTGCAGTCAGTTGTCCATAGGGGCTGTGTCCACTCCAAAGTCTATAGGGGCTGGCTGGACTGTGTTGTGCAGTGTCCCATAAAGGCTGTAGTCCTAGAGGGGTGCTGTAGTGTTGTCCAGGGGGTGATCTGTGCATCAGGGGTGCTCCCCCAAAGTGCACTCCAAAAAAAAATATATATATTTTTTGTGTTTGTGAATTGTGTGCGCAGTAGCCGCACGTGCATCAGCAAAGTAACGCCAAGCATGTGCCTGTGTCATAAGTAAAGGGCCAGTTGGCGCATCTATTAAAGGGTGCTGTAACCAAAGTGCACTCCAAAAAATTTTTTTTTCTGTGTTTGTGAATTGTGTGCACTGTATGTACATCCTTAGAGAAGCAGTGCCAAGCATGCATCTGTCTGTTAAAGGGTGGTGTAACCCCCAAAGTGCACTCCAACAAAAATAAAAAAATCTTCTTTTTTTCTGTTTGTGTGTGTAATGTATGTGCAGTAGCCACACCTGCATCCTCAAAGCAGCAGCGCCAAGCGTGCATCTGTCTGTTAAAGGGTGGTGTAACCCCGAAAGTGCTCTCCAACAAAAATAAAACATTTTCTTCTGTGCTTGTGAATTGTGTGCACTGTACGTGCATCCTCAAAGCAGCAGTGCCAAGCGTTCATCTGTCTGTTAAAGGGTGGTGTAACCCCCAAAGTGCACTCCATAAAAAATTAAAAATTCTTCTTTTTTTCTGTCTTTGTGAATTGTGTGCACTGTAGCTGCACATGCGTCAACAAAGGAGCAGCGTCAAGTGTGCGCCTGTGTCCCGTAAGTCTGTTAAAGGGTGGTGTAACCCCAAAGTGCTCCAAAAAATAAAAAACAATTTTTTTTCTGTGTTTGTGACTTGTGTGCGCTGTAGCCGCACGTGCATAAACACAGTAGCAATGCCAAGCATGCGCCTGTGTCATAAGTCAAGGGCCGGTTTGGACATCTGGTCCGGACTGAAGGACGTGCCAACAATTTCTGACATGTCTACTGTCACTGCATATGATACTGTCACCACTGACAGAATGGTGGAGGATTACATTGGAGACAGCATCCAAGTAGGGATGTCAGACAGTCCGTACCTGTACTGGCAGGAAAAAGAGGCAATTTGGAGGCCCCTGTACAAACTGGCGCTATTTTACCTGAGTTGCCCCCCCTCCAGTGTGTACTCTGAAAGAGTGTTTAGTGCAGCTGGGAACCTTGTCAGTGAAAGGCATTGGAGGTTGCTTCCACAAAATGTGGAGAAGATGATGTTCATAGAAATGAATTATCAACTCTTCCAGGGAGACCAGCCTCCAGAACTTATAGAGGGACCTGTGGTGGTGGATTCCAGTGGGGATGAGGATGTACACAACACTGAAGAGGGTGAGGAATCAGTGTATGAGGAGGATGAGGACGACATCTTGCCTCCATAGAGCCAGTTTGTGCAGGGACAGATTAATTGCCAGCTTCTTTTGTGGGGGCCCAAACAAACCAATCATTTCAGCCACAGTTGTGTGGCAGACCCTGGCGCTGAAATGATTGGTTTGTTAAATTGTGCATGTCCTGTTTATACAACATAAGGGTGGGTGGGAGGGCCCAAGGACAATTCCATCTTGCACCTCTCTTTTATCTTTGCATTATGTACGGTTCAGGGCCTAGTTTTTCAAACTGCCATCCTGTCTGCCACTGCAGTGTCACTACTAGATGGGCCACATGTTTGGGCCACGCACTCGTGTCGCTTAGCATAGTAATCGAGCTACCTCAGTGCAACCTTTTGGCCTCAAAACAATATTGTGAGGTGTTCAGAATAGATTCGAAATAAGTGGAAATTAATGTTATTGAGGTTAATAATAGCATAGTGACAGAAAAACCCACAAATTCTGTGATTTTAGCTGTTTTTATGCTTTTTAAAAAAAAAATACAGATCCAGATCCAAAACCAAAACACAAAACACGAAAAGTGGCTGGTGCACACCCCTAATATATATATAGACCCCTCATCCATGCGGCACTCCAATAAAATACACTGCAATCGTAGCTTAGGTGTCAAGATTTCAATGCCTATGTAATTGGCATTTTCATCATGACATACAGGTATATTACACATGTCTTACCTTATATAAGACCACCCAGTGAATGACCAGCCTCGCTGCAGCAGGACCACACACTTGCCCAGTTGCACTGAACTATGATGTCATCACGTAGCAACGTGTGACCGACTGTGCACCATCACCATGGTTACAGACAAACAAATAGAAAAACACACAGTACAAAAGCTAAAGAGTATGGCTAACGATAACTGAATCAAAGACTTACACAGACCAAGCTGTAGTAGAGCTAAACATATAACATTAAATGAAGCACGCACCTAACAGCTACCGCTGGAGACTGAATACAACAGGCATGAATAATGCTAGTACAACAAGTATGCAATTTATAACAATCAAGCAGTTGCATATGCATTCCAATGACAATAATGAAGCAAGATAACATCACTGCAATGCAATACTTGAGGCAGAGTGAGATGTATAGATCAATACATTATGGGACCCCACCTACTTCATAGATAATCTAAATAATTAAAACATTACATGAAAGCTCCTAAGCCCAATTGTTCATTAAGGCCTCTAGGGGCCATTGTGCCCAATCGATGTATCCATCTAGTTTCACACTGCACAAGTTTACGTGACTATAATCCCCACTGATAGATGAGGGAATGTGGTCAATAATCCTATATTTGAGGGTTGATAAAGAATGGCAAGCATTACCGAAATGTCTCGCTACTGGTTGTTCACTGCAGCCATTGTTGATGGCCAACCTTATGGCACTTCTGTTAGCTGACATTCGCTCCTTAAATAGCCTTTCCATTTTGCCAATGTATGATAGGCCACATGGACAAATTATCTGATAGACAATAAAGGATGAACTACTTGTGAGTTTATGACAAAAAAAATATTTACGCCCTGACAGAGGGTGATGGAAAACATCCCCTGGAATAAGGTACCTAGATGTAGTACATGTGCATCTAAAACAACCTAGTTTACCAATACCGACTTTACCCACCCTGGGATCAGGACTTGATATGTCAGTTTTTACCAGTATATCACGAATGCTCCTTCCTATTTCATAACAGGACATAATACGTGTATTTTGCAAATTGAGTTCAGGGTCAGTTTGAATAGTGGGCCATAGTTTTTTGGATATTTTATTAATATGACTACTATGTTGGTTGTAGTTATTCACCCATGGAATTATAACTGTGTTATTTTCAGACATATTGGAATTAAGGGCCTGATTCAGACCCACTCGCAAGCGGCTGTCCGCTCGCAAGTGGGTCGATGGTGTGCACTGCGCATGCGCACAACGGCGGGAGCTCCATCATGCGCATGCGCCAGACGCGACGAGCGAAGGACTTTCCTTCGCTCGTTGTGTCTGATCAAAGGGGGTGTGCTGTCGATGTTGATTGACAGCACGCCCCCTTTGGTGGGCATGCCTCCCAGATGGGGGCATTCCCAAGGGAACACCTACCGTCAGAAGCCAGCCCACTGACATCACTAGTGATGTCAGTGGGAGTGATTTTGGCTCTGATAGAGCCAAAATCACTCTGGGCCTTGCGGTTGAGAAACTCAACCGCAGGCTCCAGCTCGCAGTGGCGATGGTTGCAATGGTCAAGACTATAGTGGCCATCAACCAGAACACTCATATAGGCTGTGGGTGGTGACCCACAGCTATTCGAGCGTCCAGGAGGACGCTCCATAATTATGGAGGACGGCCCTCATTCAGAGCGTGCGCTCTGCTCAGAGCGTCCGGCTCTGAATGAGGGCCTAAGTACGGTGTCCCTATCCAAACTCAATACCTTTTGTTTATATATATTATCAGTCCATAACCCGGCACTCTGAACCCACCAAGGAGTCACTTGCTCCATTGCCTTCCTTATTAGGAAAGCACCCCCAACATAAATTAACAATGGAAAAGACAGCACTCTGAGTTTTCAATAATGGTAACACCAATCGTGCTTTTAATCAATGTTTCGGGGAATGGATCCCCATCTTCAGGGTACACATTAGTGAAAGCATTAACAGTGATAGCTTAAATAATCTTACCTCCCTCGTGCCCCATGGTCACCGCAGCCACCCCCCTCCAGACTCCATTTCTTCCACTACCGTTATCGGCATCTCCGCATCTACTGGAAGTGATGTCACTTTGGATATATATATATATATACACATACATGGCTTAAAGTGGTCCTGGAGAGGTGGTGGAACTCACCTTTCCCGCTGCCTACTCCCCACGCCTCTGCCACGCTAGTCTGACATGCCAAAATAACACATACACACACAGCTTTGAGGGCTATGACAGTGTGAAATACATTTTAGATGTGTTTTAGCACTCCTGCCATCAGCTGAGACTACAATGTTAGATCACTTAAAAAGAAAAAAATGTTCTACATCATCAGTGTTATTTTTCTGCTGTGCCTCTGAGTTTTTTTTATGGAGACCCACAAACTAGTCTATGTCACTTGGATGACAATTCTTTTGCAACCCCTATGTATTGCCTTTGCTTGATTCTTTCCTTACCTACTGTAAATGCTGGTTTCAATGAAGAAATTGAGCCTCCATAGGCAGACAGTGAGTGTCTCTGTCTGTGGGACTTCTCTGCAGGGACTTGCCGGATCTGGAACTAGTTCCTCCTACCATTAGAGGTGACGGAACTCAGTTCCACCCTGTTCCTGCCCACTTTAACACACACATATATATATATATATATATATATCCAAAGGTGCACTAACCAGTCATAGCAGCATGGCAAAGTAACAGCATCGTAGAATCAATGTTTCAGTTCCACACATGGTATCAAGATACATGAACAAATGATCCTGTCCAAAATAAAACACCCCTTAATTTGAAAAAAAAACAATAAAGTTTAAAGGCACATTGACACAATGTCAGTTTATGTGTAAACAAAACACCTACACTCAAGTTTAACACAATCAGCTACCATATCATTTTAAATAGATATTGCTGTTAAATAGATAAATGATTTAAACAACTCAACCATTTCCACATGGTAATTAGCAGCGTGCGTTCCCTATGGGGTCCAAATACCTCCCCACCAGGGAGCACACACATCATCATAGCACAAGGATCAATCACCCACCACTTCCTGTGTGTGGAATGCACAAACTTACTGAGTGACATGGCATGCTGTGCACTCCACTACCAAAATAATGAAGAAGTTCATGGAGCAACCTCTCACCACTTCTTGCAGATGGAATGCACAAGCCCACCCAACCAATCAGCAGCATTCTGTGCTCCACTGCTGAAGCAACCAGGAAGCAAACACATTAACTATAATAGAAAAGTCCAAATAATCAGATATCACAGTGCACAACACACTTAGTATACATAGATATATTACAATAATACAGAGCATGGACAAATTAATTTTCAACACATCTTCGAGATTAATCATATGACAAATTACAAATATTATCTCATCTACTGTAAATTTTTGGTCACAGACTATACAAAGCAAACAAAACTGCTGAAAAAAATCCAAAAACCCAAAACTGAAAAAAGTAATACAAATATAAATAAAAATAAAACAACACAAGTAAAAAGTGAAAAATTATATACAGCTGGTGCACCCCTTACATCAAGTGTAATTCAATCCAGAAAGATTCCAAACTGAAATGATTCATTGAGACCACAAGGCCAAATAGTGTCTAGTTTGTGAATCGACATGGCATTAAAATTTGTGCCTTATCATCACTCCTCTTCGGTGGGGGCACCCAGTCAATAATCATACACTTCATTGATGCCAGTGTGTTGCGAGCCTCATGGAAATGTCTGGTCACCGGTTTGTCAGAAGTATCACTAGCTAATGCACTATGAATGGAAGACCTATGGTTCGCCATAGTTTCCCGAAATGATCGAATAGTTTTGCCCACATAAAACATAGAGTATGGATAAATAAAAACATAGACCATATGATCTGATGTACAAAAGGCTCAGTTCTGTATCTGTATCTTGCAGCCAGTGTGGGGGTGATGGAATGACCCACCAATCCACATATTCTGCAGGTTGTGCAATTCATGTAACGAAAGCAACCAGGTTTGAAAGGTGGCAGCCATGTCTGTGTAAACTAAATAGGGTTTGAATCAGGATGCATCAAAATGTCCTTCAAATTTGTTACCTTGACAGAATCTAATCAAGGGTTTCTTAGGTACTTTTTGCCTTAGGTTAGGACCTATAGCCACTGCATGCCAATGTTGCTTTACTGCATTCCATTTTGAACAAATGTTCATGGGCAGCACAGACGTGGTAATGGTTAGTATTACTGCCTCACAGCGCTGAGGTCATGGGTTCAATTCCCACCATGGCCCTACCTGTGTGGAGTTTGTATATTCTCCCTGTGCTTGCGTGGGTTTCCTCCGGGTACTCCAGTTTCCTCCCACACTCCAAAAATATACTGGTAGGTTAATTGGCTCCCAACAAAACTGACCCTAGTGTATGTGTGTGAGCATGTGATAGGGAACATAGATTGTAAGCTCCACTGGGGCAGGTACTGATGTGAATGGTAAGATATTCTCTGTACAGTGCTGCGGAATATGTGTGTGCTATATAAATAACTGGTAATAATTTGATCTTTTATTGCTTGTGATTGAGTAGGTGGGTGTAGATCTCAAGTAGATTAGAACTGAGATCTTTAAAGCTCGCCCTTCAGCACTGATCACTTTACAGAATGTTAATTCTGATTAATGGCTTGAAAAATTTAAATACCAAGTGGATAAATATTTCATCACAGGATCTCATCACATTTAAATGCACTAATTTGGAAATAATCAGTTGTGACTATCAGGCCCACTGTGTAAACAAGTGATTGACAGGGAGTGTAATTCTACATATAAGTTTAGGAACCCTAGGTTTCAGATTAATCAGTCACAATTAGACAGTTACACCTTGTCTGATCATGATTCTTCCAACACACAGGTGGATTCTAGACATCCACCACCATGAGGTTGTTCTTAAATGATCAAATAAAGTAAATAACAGCTTTTTAATTTTGATTCAGTATAATTTTATGAACAAATATGCGTATTAGCTAATAAAATTTACTGAATCAGCATTGACTACTGTAGCTATTGTTTTCATAATTTGATTTCTAAATAAAACCAACAATTTTGTTTATACCAATTTCTGACCCTACTATCTTCACATCACAGCATATAAATCAAGATTTGACAGGGTTTTGTGTTACATCTGATGTAATTTAATCTTTACCTTTTGTTGGTGAATCCATTTATTTATCACCAGCTTCATTAACAGTTCATATAAACTAATCAATGCTGCTCTACAAATGAGTCACCAAGCTGCAGAAATGTAAATATAATTGCACAAGGAAATATTTATATTTGTGTTTGTCCTTTATATTGTAAGTACTGTAATTCATCTAATAAGTGCAGAGGTTAGGCTAACACATGAGCATTAAGATTTATTTAGAAAACCAAAGATATCATTATTTTTGTTGCATACCCACTTAACTTCCTTAAGATGTTATTCTTAATCATTACTCCTCATTCACAGTGTGAACAAAATGTAGGTGATTTCTTAAGTCGGTATACAGTATGTCAGCATTGATAAATATTAACAGGATGTGTACAGCAGCACATATTGTTTTAAAAGAGCAATGTCCAGCACAATCAATAACCTATCATCTAGTCTGATATCAATAAGGACAAGGCTGCATGGTTAGAGAAGACCAAGATAGCAGTATCAAATAGCAAGACACTGACTGATAAGCTAGCAGGTTGATTGTGCAGGGTCCAACAACAACACCAAGACTTATACCTCTTTTCCACCAAAAACCCAGGTCTGACCTGGGTTTTTGGACATGGTTCCAACCCTGGTCAGACCCAGGTCAGACCCATTTACACTGCACCTTTGATCTGGGTTACTCCCAGGTCAGCCCTGTTCACACTGAACTCAGGTCTGCCCTGCTAAACCTGTGAGGTCATAAAAAGTGGGAGGTGAATGCTCGACAACCACCAATCCGCTCATTTTAGGCATGATCCTGGTCAGGAAACCTGGGCTGCACCGTTTACACTGCACCATTACCTGGGTCCATCCTGGGTCCAACCCTGGTAGCTACCTGGGTAGGATTGCAGGGTCACTTGACCCATGTTATTTTTCAGGGACCCTTTTACACTGAGCTGCGACCCGGGTAGACCCAGCAAAAACCCAGGTTTTTGCTCTGGTGTAAAAGGGGTATAAGTCTGTCAGGATAGGATAGAATAATCTTGATTTCAAACACAACTCTATACAATATAAAGTTGATTTATTTAACTTGTGTATTATTATATTTGCTTCTAAACATGTAGCGCCTACGCTGTAACCAGTTAATGAGAAACCTATGTGAGTCATTGTAGAAGAAAAAATTTTCACCCACTTGTATCAACAGTGTTAAATTGTGCAACAAACTACTGATATGCATTATAACCAAAGGTAGCTTTTAAGTATGGAAAGAAAGTGTGTGACTCTCATGGAATAGAACCACTCTGATATAATCAGCATGTGTATTTATATTATGCAGCAGATCTGCATTAAGACATGCACTAGTTAAATAATATTTTCCAATAAGACCCTAAGACAATTCCAAAATATACATATGTACTATGTAGTAGTACAAAAATGCTATCTGGCATTTGGCAGAAGAAGAGGTATAATTCTACTGACATAAATCTTGTATATGTTCACATTCAAAATATATTTATCTTATTTATTTCCTTCCTCCCTGAACCCTCCTTACCCTTCCCACTATGAAATCCTAGTCTTATCACTGGTGTTATAATTATGTAAATGTAATTTCCCAGATACTGAAGTCTTCATTATTTTTTCTTTCACTTTGCAGCTTAAAGCAAACTAACTTAGAATTTAGGAATTTCAACGAGAGTCCTACAGTGCTCCTCCAATATACAGTACTTAAATTATAATTTAATTAAAGATCTTGTAATATTTTTAGAAAATATTTTTAAAATTTGCTTCCAGCTCTCTACTATGAGAATCTGCATTTCATAAATATTGGTGAAATATAGAGGTTGTAGATTAAATGTTTTTGTTTTGTGTACTCTAAAAACAGGTCCAATACTAGAAAGCAATAATGTTGTATTCTATGGTCTCATTGTGATTTCAGAACAATTGTGGAAAATGTAATATAGCACGCCATCATAACCTTACATCAGTCACAGTAACAAGGTATATCAGCAGAAGCATGATAAATCACCAGTACATCTGCATCCACGAGAACAGAGACATTTGAAGATGATGTTATTTATAGTGTGTGGATCCCAATGCACAGTGTTACTAATGAAGATGTTACTATAGGGAATTGAAGAAAGTGATGTAATTACATCACCTGAGTACTGTGCCCTTTTGTTTTCATTATAATGTTCTTAAAATTATAGCAAAGAGACATTTTATTTTTTCTTTCCATACATTATTTATTTACATTTTTATTTGTCAACTGATATTCTTTTTCTTTCATGGCAGCTAGAGGGGATGTGGATGGACACAAAAAAGAAATAGGGAGCAGTATATGGCAATGCAGAGATCCATTCTCCTTGCTTATTTTCTTTCCCCTCTGTGTCACCCCTGCTTTTCTCCCAGTCCCCTTTAGATTATAAGCATTTACAAGCGGGTCCCTCTTCCCTCATGTGTTTTCCCCCTTACTTATACCATCATCTCCCTATTGCCAAGAATGACACAAAACATTTGGGTTCTGCTGTCCTGCTGCTTACTTGGGTCTTATGACTGTTGATGCAGCAATGTTAATAAACCTTGTAATTGTTCTGCTATGTATTGTACTGCAAGTTACTTTTTTCTTCTTTTGTTTATTATGTTCCTGTTTATGTTCTTTGAAAGGTACTGCAGACTCCTTGTGGTCCCAAATAAATACATAATAATAATAATAATAATAATAATAATAATAATAATAATAATAATAATAATAATAATAATAATAATAATAATAATAAGTGACTGGGCTGGGTTGAATGAAGTGATGAGCCTTTAGGTCACATTTAAAGTGTGGGTGAAAGTCTAGTTGGGGGAGGAGTGGAATTCCAGAGGATGGAAGCAGCACTCTAGACTAGGGGAGTGGGCTGATGTGATCAGTGAAAAAGTGAGGCATGGCATGCTATATTTTTTTGAAGTAGCCATTAGAAGATTAGTAGGACTCTGCCCATAAAAGTTTGCACACTGTTAACATCAAAGCAACAATACTCAGGTAGACTGGGACATTTAAACATTGCCCAATTAGTATTAGGGGCCTAAAGTTTGCCAAGGAAGCATTTCCCACACCATTACACTACCATCAATCTGAACTATTTACACAGGGCAGAATGGATTTATGTTTTTATGCAAAATTCTGACCCTACCATCTACATGTCACAGCAGAAATTCACATTCATCAGACCAGGAAACATACAGTATGTCCACTCTTCCAATGTCCAGTTTTGGTCAGTCTGTGCTGACTTTAGCACATGTACTGTACACTACTGTTCAAATGTTTTACAACACCCCCATTGTTCAAGTATTTTTTTATTCATTTATTAAGCAAATTCAAGAATACAATGAGTTAGTGGAGTAGTATATCATGGAATATCAGTACATAGCAGATCAAAGTAGACATTTAGATACATTTCAGCAGAAAAAATTATGTACAACAATGAAAAAATATGGACCCATAGAAAAGAGCAAGAACAATTACAGATGATGCAATCATAATGGGTCAATTGAATTATCTCGGACAGGTAGGGGCTGGGGTGTAAAATAGTGGGGAGGGAGGGGAGAGACAGAAGAGACAGGAGGGGGGAGGGAAAGGTATGGTGGAGAGAGTCAGGGAGGGGAAAGAAAAAAAAAGAAGAAAATTTGTCAATACAGAAAAGATGATCGAAGAATTATTAACGAAGACCTGGAAGGGGTGTATTTTGGTAAGAATACCAAGGATTCGAAATGGATTGGAACCTTTGAACAGCACTATTCTGTAAACTAGTGATGTACTCCATTTTCGATACAAACCATATTCTGTTCATAAGTTCTTGTTGGCTGGGAGCATTCAGTACTTTCCAATTATGGACTATCTGTCAATTGGCTGTGCAAGATATATGGAGAACCAGTTTATTGAAAGCATTAGAGACATGATCAATCAGAGCGCAGAGTTGCAGATGTGGAAGGAAGGTCTGAAGATTAATAATTTGGGAAATTAAAGTGTGGACCATGTTCCAAAATTGGATGATTAAGGGATATGTCCACCTAATCTGACAAAAGTTCCTATTTGACTGCAAACTCTCCAGCATAGGTTGGAGGAGTTAGGATATATCTGGTGATGGCATTCTGGTACCAAGTACCATGGTGATGGCCATGCTAATAGAGCATTTTTAAATAACTAGACTTATAGCATCCCAAACATGGGATAAGCCCAGATCTGATTCCCAAGCCTGTTCATGTGCATCAAGTGGGGGAGACTACAACACCAGGATATAATTATATAAATTTGAGACAGTAGCCCCTTGTCATTAGGTCTGTAAATACATAATCTTTATAAGGGGTAGGATTGGATGAGGTTAGAGCAGGGGAGGATGAAGTAGCTAATAACAGATTTGTAAATATTGGTAATGGAGTGAGTTGGGGTTTCTGTGTTCTTCTTGAATATCTGTGAAAAGCATAGGAGAGAATGCCCCAACAACATGATGAAACCTTGTAATGCCAGCCGAGATCCAAGGGCAAGCCATTGCATGGGATAGGTCCATGGGAATGCAGGTTTATTCCAAATGGGAATTAGGGGGGAAGGGTGTGAAGAAAGATTTAGTTATTTATTGAGTGAGTCCCTGTTATTAAGTGTCAACATGATAGTAGGAAGCAGGGAAGCTGATTTGGGTGTGTTTTTATGGGGCAAGCAAGTCAGATAAGAGATCAAATGTATATCTACCAGGTCACTTTCCAAGTTGATCTATCACTTAATGTGATGAAGGGAGTGCCAATCGGTCATCTGACTTAGTTGGGATGCATTATAATATCGATGTAGAAAGGGTAACCCCAGTCCTCCATTCCAAGAACATTTGGCAAGAATGCCTCATCAGATTCAGGTTTTTTGTTGTTCCATACAAATTTGCAAAGTGTTGATTGAAAAGTGTTGGAAGTGTGAAAAGGGACAGGCACTGGGAGTGTCTGAAAAAGGTATAGCAGTTTTGGGAGAATGTTAATTTTCATGGCGTTAATGCTACACACCCATGAGACGAAATATGTTTGCCATTGTTGTAGATCTCTATTGATTTGATCTGATGAGGGGGTAGTTAGTTTTATAGAGGGAATCATATGATTTTATAATTAAAACCTCAAGGTATTTTAGTGAATCTCTCTTCCATATTAAATTAAATTTCAATTGTAACAGTATCCTCATACTTCCAGGGAGATGGAGAGCTTTGGATTTAGTGACTTTATCACCCAATAAAGTTCCATAGGAAGAGAGTTCATGAAATAGGTTGGGAAGGGACATGAGTGGTATTGTCACTGTGAGGAGTATATTATCAGCAAATAGAGATAGGGTATATTGAGAGTGCTTAATCTTTATGCCAGGTATGTCAGGTTTGGCCTGTGTGCAGCTAGCAAGAGGCTCTATGACAAGGGCAAATATGAGAGGCAACAGGTGACACCCCTGTCTGGAACTGATTGGAAAGCAAACCACCTGCTGAGACTGTGGCAGAAGGGATATAGCAGAGGGCTTGAATGGCCTGAATGAACCTTCCTTGAAACCCAAAATGGCATAGTGTTTGGAACATAAATAGCCAGGAGACCCTATCAAAGGCTTTCCCTGCATCCAGAGCAAACACCAGAGAGGGAAGTTTGTGGACATTAACATAGTGAACAATATCAATTATGCATCTAGTGTTTTCTTGAGCCTTTCTGGATCAGACAAAGCCTACCTGATCAGAGTGGATCAGGGAAGGGAGGAGTGGGTTCAATCTATCTGCGAGTAGTTTGACTGAAAAGTTTTAAGTCAGTATTAAGTAGAGATGTGGGATGGCAATTGGACACTAATAGAGGGTCTTTATTGGGTTTCTGGAGGACAATAATAGTAGCTTTAGTTGCGTCTTTATGAAATGGAGCTCGTTCAAGGATGTGATTAAAATCTGCAGTTAAATGAGTATCAGATAGGATTGGGAAGTTTTAGAGTAGGGGCCTGTCACTTTAGATGATTTTAGCAGGAGGGCTGAGATATTTTCTTCATCAGAAATAGGATTGTTTAGAACAGATTAAGTCGCAGTTCTTAATATGTCTTGAATAGCAAATCAATGGAGGTCAGATTATAGTGATGAGTGCCATGATCATCTTTTAACACTGGGATAGCGGTCCTGGCATTCCAATATTTCACTCTGTTGGCTAGTAGGTTGTCTGCTTTATTACTTTTTTCATAAAACGTTCTTTAAGCCAATGTAGGGACTGTTCATTTTTTTTCAGCCAGAAGAGTGTTAAGAGATGATCTGGTGGATGTCAGTGGTTATATAGGGAACGGGAGGGGAAACGTTTATGAGAGGGTCCCAAATGATGGAGCTCTTTGGTCAGATAGGTTAATGGGGATCTGCATTCTTTATATTTCTAAAAGAGGCATAGCTAATGTTGTGCCCTTGAATAACAGCTTTGTGTGCCTTTGTGCGCAAAAAGGGTGATGGTGGAATCTGTAGTATTTAATGAAAAATAGCACTTGAGGGCAAGTTTTAGTTCCTCTTGAAATTTTGAGATTTTCAATAAGTTTTCTTTTAAGCGCCAAGGAGGTTGAGACATTGGAACATAAAAAAAATAAAATGATGCAGTAATAATAAAATGACCAGACCAAGGCTCGGTGATGATAGAGGAGCTGAAACGGTGTCTGATACTGAAGTACAACAAAAAATAGTTCTATCCTCAAGTAGGATTGATGTGATATTGAGAAAAAAGTTAAATCTTGGGATGTACTGTAGGTTTGAGAGCACACCAAATATCAAAGATACCTGACTCCCAAAGATGTTTGTTCAGAGAGCAAGTTTTTGGGCAAGGTTGTGTGTCGGCAGGGGAAGGATATTAATCGCATTCATAATTAAGGATGATGTTAAAAAGTCTACACCCACAACTAGGTAGCCAATCCTATATTTAATTCATTTTTGAGAAAAATAAATTGAAGAATGAGATCTGACCTGAATTGGGGGCATATGCATTCGCTATTGTGCATTCTAGATTGCCTAACTTACCAGTTATAATAATTTAATGCCCATCAGAGTCCATATGTACAGAGTGTTGGACAAAGGGAGCTTTACTGTTAATTAGTATTGCCACCCCTTTGTGCTTTGATTGGCTAGAAGAGTAGTATGCAGTAGGAAAATGTTTAGAATTTAGAGTAGGGTGCAGCTAAGCTTTAAAGTGGGTTTCTTGAACTTAGAACAATCCCAGCCTTGAGATTTTGAATGGACTGAAAAATCAAGGGGTATTTAGACTATTAGCATTCATGCAAAATTAGCAACATTATATGGAGATTCAGTAGAGAAAATTATGTAAGGTAAAAGTAAGGGGGCCCAGACTCACAGAGGGACAGGAATGAGGTAGCAGATCATAGAGGAGTGAACAATGGGGAAGGATCCTGGTGGGAGTTTCTTATGTCCAGCAGACGAAGACATGCATGGTGGTCGGGACCACAAAGTCCAGGAAGGTGGAAGGGAGGACAGCCTGTACTACTTTTGGGATACTAGAAAGAGTAAATTATAGAGAGAAGGAGAATCGCTTAATAGCTGGAGTGTATGGATTTAAAAAAGTATAGAAGGGGGTAGAATCAGAGGTCATGGCCCTCCAGTGGTCATCTCATAGCAGGGGGAGAATAATAGAAAGGCCTATTAGGAATAGCAGACATGTCACTGTGGATAATCAAGAGGGGGAGGAGGAAGGGAAGAGTGAAAAGTCCAAGAAAGGGTTGAACATGTGTGCTGCAAATATAATCATTGAAGGCATGTGTAACATAACACAAATTACATGAACACTCCTAAGAAATGTGTTAGAGGTCCCAAATAAAGTACTAAAAGTGGGTTACAAGTTCTGTGAAAATGGCCAAGTTAGACCCCACATGTGAAATACTAACAACTTGTTTGTTCAAGGGACCCCCATGGAGGCACAATCTATTGAGGATATAGCCCAAACAATTGGGGACATAACCAAATTGTAATATAATAAAACATTGAAAACAACTACAAACATCTGAACTTGAAATGATATAGCTATTGAAAAGGATTTAGGTGGTCACATAATCTGATCTTTGAGGGTAGTTTGAGAGCCACATAAAAGGTTGAAACTATTACTTGTTATAAAGACATAAGATCTCAGATTTATGGTGTCCCCATCAGTCATAGTGGAGATTTGGTAGAGAGAGAGAACAGTAAAGAACATTAAGTGTCCGCTGATGTGGAAGGAGGAGAGCCAGAGTCTTCAAGGTGAGAAAAAAATGTATTTGCCTTCCCTGGGGTCCCTATTGACAATTGTTTTAAAGTTGAAGTTGACTAGCAGTTTAAAGGGGAAACCCCATCAGTAGCAAATCCCATGGTCACGTAGTGCACTTGTCAGGTCTCAGCGGGTCACCATCCCAAGGTTTGGGTCTAAGGGCCAATGGGTTATTTCTAAGGGTAGTTTATGAGAGCCTAAATTGGGGAGGATATAGGAGAACACTTTGTTAAGATACTCTTTTGTCTAGGGATACTGATTACAGAATATTGTGGATACAAAGATTGTTTCTTCTTTCTCAGTTCTCTAAATCCTCATTTTTAGTACAAAGATCAGCAAGGTCTTGAATAATGTGGTCCAGGTCTCCGTGATTCTTGTTTTGGACTTTTTGGAGAGCATCTTGACGAGACTCTAATTTAGAGGCTCTGATGAACCATGAGGAAAGATCTGATTTAATGGACAAAACAGCTTTGTCAAGTTTAGTTTCCAAAGATTCTTTGAGGTCTGAGATAGGGGATTGTAAGGCCATAATGTCCTCCTTGGTGGATAGAGCTGGGGAGGTGAATATTCACTGTCCATCTGGGGAAGGTGAGGAGGGGGAGGGTCAGTAATCACAGAAGGTTTATCACCTTTGGAGAAATGCTGAGCAATATTTCCACCCATTCGCTTTCTGATGTTTGCATTAGACATGTTCATGATAATGGTAGAGGAACAGCAGTAAAGGGGTAGTGATCCAATAAGGGGAGTGCCTTGAACAATTTGTGCAGTGACAAGAGACCAGGGATAGCGATGGTCTGGAGTTACAGTATGTACTGTATTGAGCTAAAAGGCCTAGAAAAGGACCACAGGAGGGCACAACTTCAGTGCACTCAGGGGTCATTAGTTCAGCTTGTAGAGAAGCCTTTGCAGAGAGAGAAGGCTGCTGGAGGAGGGTCAGAAAACACTAACAGGGGAGTCAGGAAGGCCACTCACTGTTGTTTGGTAGAGACAGGTAGATATATCAGGAAGCAATGCAACTTGAGTAGTTCAGTGGTAAAGTAGATGATAGTAGAGTGTGCAGTCTGATCAGTAGCATTAAGTCTGGCAGACAGGAAGCACAGGAACTAATGGCACCTCTTCTTAGATGACAATGCAGGCCAGAGTCACCAGAGGGGCTTTATGGAGCAACAGGAGGTTCACCACCTACCTCACCCCAGATTTGGCAGACAGTGGGGACTGCAGGTTCAGGAGGCTGGGGTTAACTGTCATGACAGAACTGACATGTCATGGCCACAGGGTGTTCCAGCCAGTGGCCGCAGCTGTGGTAAGTCTCAAGGAGCCGTTACCATGGTGCATCTGGGCACACTTGTGGGGTCTCACTGGGGTAGTGGCAATGGGTTACAGAGTGACCACCGGGCTCTGGGTCTCCTAGGCAGTGGTAATCAGCAATAGCAAGGAGGCTGTGATCTCCCTACAAGATGATGCCGGAATCTCCTCAGTGCTGGCTTCAGTCCAGGATGATATACACTGCTCAGGATGGGTACAGCTGGATCACTGAGTGATCAGGGACTCAGGCCCTGGGTGTGTGGCTATCCGAGTGGTGTATGGTATGGGAGCTGGATGGTCAGGGATGCTCGGAGCAGGGAAAAACAATGTCCACTGTCCCATTTTTCTATTTTTTATGAAAATTTAAGCATTTCAAATCCACTGAATAAACTGATATGGTAAAAAGGAGAGTGGTACCTGCTAGAGGTTAAAAAAAAGTTTAGGTTAGCAAAAAGCAAAAAATGTCAATTGCAGATTTATTAAAGGCAATTTCCAGGGGACAAGTTATGGGTTCAGAATGTACAACTTTTCTGCAGCAATCAAAAAGAGCCTTGTCTGGGCCATAAAGCAATGCCAGTCGACAACTGAAAACTGGAAAAAGGCTTTATAGACCAATTAATTAAAATTAAAAATCTTTGGTTCATCACAAATAAGTTTTGTGTAACATTGAGGAGGCAAAATGATGGTTGTTCAGAGTGTGTGGCTTATTTCCTAAGAAAAAGATTATAAAATCTACCACTTCACAGTTTGTATTAGCCCAATATTTAAAAAAGGAAATAAATTTAATAGCAAAACACCAAACACCCCATGTTTTGCTTTTTTAAAAATTGCCAATTTCAGTTTTGGGTTATATATATATATATATATATATATATAGATAGATAGATAGATAGATAGATAGATAGATAGATAGAAGCAGTGGCTGCTTGTTAAGCAAACCCCTGTGACACCAACTGTCAAACAAGATCCCTTGTTGAAAACTTGCAAAGAGTGCAAAAATATTAGAATACTATAGTTTCTTTTGACTATTATTGTTCCTAGTACTGAGGGCCTGATTCAAAGCCGGACACTCTGACCAGAGCGCTTGCTCTGAATCAGGGATGGCCTACCTAAAATTGGAGCGGCCTCCTGGCCGCTCGCATAGCTGTGGGTGACCACCCACAGCTTATGCGAGCGTCCAAAAAGATGGTCGCGATGGTCAAGACCATCGCGACCATCGGGCTTGCGATGAGACCCTTGTGGTAGGGTCTCATTTTCCGCAAGCCCGGAGTGCTTTTGGCTCTATCAGAGCCAAAAACACTCCCACTGACTTCACTAGTGATGTCAGTGGGGCCGGACCCAGACGGTAGACATTCCCATGGGAACGCCTCTGTCTGGGCAGCCACGCCCCAGGCACACCCATCAAAGGGGGCATGCTGTCACTCACCATCGACAGCACACCCCCTTTGGTGCGAGACCCCGAGCGACGGCTTCACCATCGCTTACCGGGTCTTGCGCATGCGCACGACGGAGCAGCCTCCATTGTGCGCATGCGCATTTGGGTAACATCGACCCGCTTGCGAGTGTACAGCGCTCGCGAGCGGGTCTGAATGAGACCCTGAGTGTGAACCTGCATTGTTTGTTCTCTGCATTGTACTACAAGTCTCAGCATGGTAGCACAAGTCTCCTAAAAATTATCTTTGTATACAAGAGTTGTCTGTGGACCCTCATATTTTGGCTTTGGCAAAGCCACCCTACAATGTTATGGGTTTGGTTTTAGTTTTGGCAAAACCTCCCTCAAATGTTATGGATTTCTTCAAAAATTATAAAAAAAGCTAATATCATGTATTTGGACCTGTTTACATGCAATCCAATACTGAGAATCATTTTTAAAATCCAAGTTCCGAACTAACAGCAGACCCCCACAGTGATCCGAGCCAGGACTTGAATTGCCTCGGAACCCCTAAGTTCAGGTGTGTTCGTTTTACAGAAAACTGAACTGTACATCTCTACTGAAAAATCACCCAGTGTGTCCTCTCCTTTCCTAAAATGAGAGGATTGTATAATATTATTCGTTGTCCCAATAAACAATTTTCCAATCTGTTTTGTTACTGATGTTTAGATAAACTACATATTACTCGCATTTAAAGTCCACACTAAGGGGTATAATTACTAAAGTGAAAGTTTTTAGAAATGGAGATGTTGCCCATAACAACCAATCAGATTCTAGCTATTATCTTCTAGAAGGTGCTAGTTAAATGTTAAGTAGAATCTGATTGGTTGCTATGGTCAACATCTCCATTTCGAAAAACTTTCACTTTAGTAAATTTACCCCCTTTAATCATTTCAGCAGCATTCAATTTTCAAAAACTGAGGATGAAACTTTTGTAATTTTCTTAAAAAACTAGTTTTGGATTCACTAATATTTCTATAGTACAGATATGTCATAAATAAACATCCTTTTTGTGCTAGGTGGCATGAGATATTTTGCGATTTAGATCCTCTGGCATGTGAAGCAATACCCAGACTTTTGTACTTTCTACTGTTGAAAAAACGGACAGCTACATTAGTGATACATGTTCAAGTACCCTACAGTATACCTTCAGCATGTGTAATTTTTTGCGCATGATTTTTGTTGCATTCATCTTAGCATCAGCCCCGAGGTGACCAGCAGTACAGATGATTTTATTTTCATGTGCTTTCTAATTTGTTTTATTTGATAAATGTTATGTTCATTTTTAATGGTAAACTGAAGTAACCACTTACTATACAATTTAGATACGTACTGTAATTCACATCATTTTGGCTACAAAATATACTATACATTGACCATATTGTTACTTCTATGGACTCTTCTAATGGATTCACTGTAAACTATTTGTCAATATTTTTTGTAATATTGATGTACAGTATTTTTGGTTTAAGATATTGCTGGTGGATTTTATAACTTTTTGCTAATATTTGTTTATAATTTTATCATAGGATTGCCAAACTTAGCGGTTTATGTATCAAGCAATGAAAAGAGCAGAGAAGTGGACCATGGAGAAGTTGTCAATAGAAATATGGTTTACGAGTCTACTGCAGTTTCTGTTTAGTGTGTATTTTGGTCTCTATGGTGATGGGCACTGAATGATGACATCAGCATTGTGTGCATTGTCACAGTTCTGGAAGTCGGTTTCACATATGGAGTGTCTTGGGTTATAATGTGACTTGATGTTATAGGTGGGGGACTCCCCACATTTACAGATGTAACTATGTGCATGATAGGGCACAATAGTGCCCCCTACCCATATATGGAAAATATCTATTTTCCGTAGCGCAGAGTAATATTGTTTGGTGATCACTAGAGAATAACTACTAGTGGGCCACATAAATTGATAAAGTATTCTCCACTATTTCAAATATGAGTCCCCACAAAGTTGCTGGTGTCATATTGGGGGTGAGAGGACACATAGTGCCCTCCTCCCATATATGGGATAACATACGTTTCCCATGGCGCAGTGTAATATTGTTCAGTGATCTTACGTGATTGCTAGACAATCAGTAATCATGGGACACATCATTTGAAAGAGGGAACCCTCTTGTGACCTGCAGTTTGAAGGTATAAGTGGTTCAAAAGCCCCATTCATCCTCCACAGTGAATGGGATGATGGGGTAAAATTGATATGGCATTTTCTGTTCTAAAGTGAGGTTTGTATGCATTTTTGCAGCATTTTTCAGCTAAGTATATCAATGGGATGCAGATCTGCTAAGACAAAGCCACAATCCAGCCAGGATTTCAAACACACCAGTTATTAAATTTACACCTTTTATCATTACCCCTCATTCATTGTCATAGAAGTCATTGGAAATAGCACAATTTCTGTTATGTGCTTAAAATACACCAATTAGCATTGACCACAAACCAATGTACCTATAAAAAAAGCAGTTATGAGGGTGTGTGACCAGATGTTACTGACTCTGGGGGTCATTCAGACCCGCTCGCGAGTGGCAGTACGCTCGCAAGCGGGTCGATGTTCCCCACTGCACATGCGCACGACAGAGGGAGCTCCGTCGTGTGCATGCGTGAGACCCGGGGAGCGATGGGCTTTCCATCGCTCCGGGTCTCGCACCAAAGGGGGCGTGCTGTCGATGTTGATTGACAGCACGCCCCCTTTGGTGGGCATGCCGGGGGCGTGCCTGCAAGACGGAGGCGTTCCTATGGGAATGCCTACCGTCTGAAGCCGGCCCCACTGACATCACTAGTCTGATAGAGCCAAAATCACTCCAGGGCTTGTGGCAGGGAGACCCTACCGCAGGGTCTCCATCGCAAGTCCGATGGGCGCGATGGTCAAGACCATCGTGACCATCTTTTTGGCGGCTCACATATGCTGTGGGTGGTCACCCACAGCTATGCGAGCGGCCAGGAGGCCGCTCCATTTTCATGGAGGAGGGCCCTGATTCAGAGTGAGCGCTCTGGTCAGAGCATCAGCTCAAAATCAGGCCCTCTGCCCACTGTATAATGGATGACTAACAATCTGCCATGCAGCTCCTACTATTGACACTTAGAGCCACTTATTTCCACCAAAGCTCCTACCCCGGCACCTGGAACCACTTACTTCTGGGTATGTGTGGAAACGCTGCTACAACACTTCCTAGATAGTGTAAGCTAATTTCCACTGGTCCTTCACCATGGACCAGTCTCTGCAGGGTAACTGGCAGAGGGCTTTAGCTTGGAGACACTGGGCTCAATCCAAAACAGACAGAGAACAGAATAGCAGTTTGTACTATTCTATTGGTTACAGGATACATGTTGATGCATCAATGTAAAAGCAAGATGCTTATTGCTGAAAAGTCTTTAAAAAGACTAAGGGCCTGATTCACACCCGCTCGCTAGATGCATTTGCTCGCAGCCGTCAGCTGCCAAAAAGAGGGTAAATACAATGTATATGCAAGGCGCTAAAAGAGTCACTCTAGATGTCTCTCACCAATCATATAAAATAACCGTGATTTATACTAAAATCGTTTAGCATTCAATAATAAATATAAATAACATCACACTTAATAATGGCTGCCGTATACCAGAGTAGTCTCCCTGGGAGGAAAAAAGACCAAGACCAAGAATATATATATAGATATATAAACACTACGGCGCACGTGTGAATAATATATGTATTAAATATCCGATAATTGGATTGTGCATATATATAAAAATTCCAATAGTATAAAAACAGAGTCGTGTGGAAATCTTTATATGTTACACATTTAATGGACACATAATGTCTATAACAATAAATAAAATGATCTAAATGTATAAACACAAATAGGTATCAATACATATATAAACATATGGAGTGTGGTATTGGTTCTTAGTCTGAGGTATATCTCCCACAATGTTATTACTCGTAATGCTGAAGGTACTAGGATCCCATATAGTTACCGATGCTGCTCTCAATTGTACACACTGCAGTGGTATCACAGAGGTATGTGGTGTCCAGCAATGCGTGCAGACCTTTTAAACGATTGTCCTGTGTCACAGGGGTTCCAGATGGCACAGTAGCTCTCTAGTGCAGGCAATATGGATCTGTCCATAGGCTGAGAGCAGAGGTTTCCCCACAATACGTATTGGATATATTGAACCTCTTTTTGCTGAATATCCACAATTTTACCGGATAAAGAAGTTTGTTTGCCATCTGCATTCACGAGGTATGGATTAATACAGATCACGGACAGTGCCGTTTTGGACACCTCTCTGTTTGTGCAAGACTTTGGAGACCAAGTGAACAGGGACGGCACGGGTTGCAGGATATTCTAACCCATCTTGGACAGATCCATATTGCCTGCACAAGAGAGCTACTGTGCCATCTGGAACCCCTGTGACACAGGACAATCGTTTAAAAGGTCTGCACGCATTGCAGGACACCACATACCTCTGTGATACCACTGCAGTGTGTACAATTGAGAGCGGCATCGGTAACTATATGGGATCCTAGTTCCTTCAGCATTACGAGTAATAACATTGTTGGAGATATACCTCAGACTAAGAACCAATACCACACTCCATATGTTTATATATGTATTGATACCTATTTGTGTTTATACATTTAGATCATTTTATTTATTGTTATAGACATTATGTGTCCATTAAAAGTGTAACATATAAAGATTTCCACACGACTCTGTTTGTATACAATTGGAATTTTTATATATATGCACCATCCAATTATCGGACATTTAATACATATATTATTCACACGTGCGCCGTATTGTTTATATATCTATATATATATTCTTGGTCTTGGTCAGCTGCCAAAGTATGCAAATCCCACGATTAGCATGCCCACTATGTCTTGGCGTATGATCACGGTTTGTATTTAGATGCCCACCAGCCTGTCACAAGATGCCCACTTTCCCTTTGTAACTACAGTCATCTCCAGGAAGTGTATATAACAATCGATAACATCGAGTACCATCGTACCCATATGCAGCACTTGTGGCTGATGCAAGGACTGCGAGTGCTTCAGTGTGTATTTCAGCCATGTGACGTGTATTATGACGCCTCTGATATGGCATTAAGATGCACAGACACGCCTGCGTTTGTACCACCACACCTCTGTTTCCATCGACCAACCCGTTACTCATTCTAGTGAGGCGTCTGTGTCGCTTCGTGATTGCATGGACTGGTTGGTTCATGTGCAATGCAACTTATATGCATGCACAGATTGCAAACATCGGCAGGCTATGAGCGAACACATCCTAGCAAGCGGATCTGAATCGGGCCCTAAATCCCATCACAACAGCTGTTTGGGACCATTCACAGCATACAGATATTAAAGAAGTATTCTTATCTGAGAGTCAGGTGATATCTACCTTCAGGGCTCATGGGCCCTATTTTTAAGACAAGAGCACACAATACAAGAGGCTATAGCCCTGCCCCTAGAACTCTAGGGCAACTCTCTCACAAAATATAAATAAATAAATCTTACATTTCAAAAGGGCTAACTATGTTTCCTCCTTCTTTTCATATAACTACCACCCAAAACCAATTTTCTTAATCACAATCTGATTTAGCATATAACTGTATCTTTTCATAAATAACTCTTTAGAAAGTTCTACACTACAGGACATTTTTTAAAAAAATAGTTTTTTCCCCAAACCTGCTGGACATTTTACATAAAGACTCATAAACACCTCTTTAGATAGTTCTACACTACAGTACATTTTTAAAATCAAATAGTTTTTTCCCCAAAACCTGTTGGACATTTTACATAGAGACATTGGCCCTCATTCAGAGCCGGACGCTCTGAGCAGAGCACTCGCTCTGAATGAGGGCCGTCCTCCATAAAAATGGAGCGTCCTCCTGGACGCTCGTATAGCTGTGGGTCACCACCCACAGCACATACGAGCGTGCAGGATGATGGTCGCGATGGTCTTGACCATCACGACCATCACCAGTGCGACCAGAAGCCTGTGGTCGGGGATTTCGACCACAAGCCCTGGAGTGATTTTGGCTCTATCAGAGCCAAAATCACTCCAACTGACATCACTAGTGATGTCAGTGGGGCCGGCTTCTGACGGTAGGCTTTCCCTTGGGAACGCCTCCGTCTGGCAGGCACGCCCCCGGCACGCCCACCAAAGGGGGCGTGCTGTCAATCAACATCGACAGCACGCCCCCTTTGATCAGACACAACTTGCGAAGGAAAGTCCTTCGCTCGTCGCATCTGGCGCATGCGCACGACGGAGCTCCCTCCGTCATGCGCATGCGCAGTGCACACCATCGACCCACTTGCGAGCGGACAGCCGCTTGCGAGTGGGTCTGAATGAGGCCCATAGACACTAACTAATGTAAGACTAACTAATGTGTATTTCAAAGAAAAGGCTTGTTCAGTCACCACCAAACCCCTATGCTGGTGGCAGGACAATGGACCTCATTCAGAGTCTCTCGCTAGTGCTGTGTGCTTGCAAGAGGATCAATGGTTTGCGTACACGCATGCGCACACTTCGTTCTGCGCATGCGCAAACTACTCTGTGCTATCGCAGGCCGCTCGCTCACCCAGCAAAGACAGCCCAGTGAAATGAGTGACAGGAGAGGCCATTTGTGGGTGGTAACAGGGGCAGGACACTAATAACAGGGAAGAGGAGGTGCGAACGCAGGCGTGCCTGAGTGTTTCAACGCCGTTTTAGAGGCATGCATAATTAACAGGCAGCGTCACAGTACACGTCACATGCCTGTTTTTTACACTGAAGTCCTTGCAGTGCTTGCGGTAGGGTAAGGCAACCACAAGCGCTGCGATCGCTTCCGATTGTCCTCGATGTACCAATGTTTTAAAACACTTCCTGGAGATGACGTGTGCTAGTGGGCGGCTCTGCCTGTGCGATTGGACATATGCTGGCCGCTTGCTAAGACATGGTGGGCGTGCTTATGGCTTGGCGAGCGATCGCTTCCCGTGGCATCACTTTGACAAATTTGCATATGCTGGGTGCGAGCAATCGCATCTAGCGAGAGACTCTGAATGAGGTCCAATGACCATGTGAGAATGTGCCATGAACAATCTGTTTACAAATGTGAAAGCCTTCTAAAACAAAATACCTTCCTATAAGTGCATAGTCTATGCATTTAAACATGCGTTCCTACAATTCTAGCACTGCGCACAGCACATTAAATATAACATGTCAAATTCATTGTTAAATATGCATTTACAGTACATGCAATATGACAGTTCATATGAAAATAGTGCTGCAGAACAAGGAATCAACCCTCTCTGTGCCACAGCCATCATCATGACCATGTGGGTCGCGGCCCTGGCAGCAGGAAAATAAATAAAAATTAAAAATAAAGGACAACATAAACTGAACATAGAAATAAAAAAAAACTTTTGCAATAGAAATGCTCACATAAAGCAAATTTATATACTGTGCCATGTATTTATTATCCATTAACAACAAATTACCTACAGTAGTTTATTTTGTTCAAATGTTGCCATCTTGCATATTCTTTATCCCCAGTAGCCTCAGCAGAGCCATTTTCACATCTTTATTTCGTATACTGTAGATTACTGGATTTATCATGGGAGTGACAACTGCATAAAGTGAGGTAAGAACCAGTCCTAGGACATTGGAGTATTTTGATGGAGGTGTCATGTACACAGACAAAGCTGTCATATAGTAAATAATGACAATGGTGAGGTGGGATGAGCAGGTGGAGAAGGCTTTCTTTCTTCCATCCTTAGATTTTATCTGCAAGATAACCCTGATAATCTTTATATAAGACATCAAACAGAACATGACTGGGAAAAATACAAAAACTAATCCTTCCATATAGATTACAATATCAAAGTCTTCACTGCCAGCACAGGAGATGTTAATTAGAGCTTTAGCATCACAAAAAAACTGGTGTATGGTACGAGAATGACAGAAGGACATGTGTGACACTGGGATTGTAACTACAAATGAATTTAAGAATCCTGATAGCCAAGTGCTTGATACAAATAAGAGACAGTGTGTCCTATCTAGGATATTATGATAGTGTAAAGGGTCACATATAGCAACATATCGGTCATATGCCATAATGAATATTAAAACATTCTCTGTAGAAACTACAAAAACATAAAAGTACATCTGGGTGAAGCACTGTATGAAGGACACTGTATTATCACCGGATAGTAACATGTACAGAAGTTTAGGGACAGTAATGGTTGTATAACAAATATCTACTAAGGCCAGGTTACAGAGAAATAGATACATGGGGGTGTGTAACTGATCATCAATATATATCACTGCAATTATAATAGAATTGATGAGCACCCCAAATATATATAGCAAGAAAAATGCACTGGTAATTACCGATGTATAAGCATATGTAGAACGAAACGTCATTAAGTGGAATTCTATAAGATAAGTCTGGTTCTCCATGTCATGTTCTGTAATGAAACATTATTATTATTATTATTATTATTATTATTATTATTATTATTATTATTATTATTATTTTGTCAGGGTCATATTTAGATTTGTCACTGTTGTAGGCATGGTGAGTAAATAAGCTCTCAATTTATATTTCTGCATGCCACATTCTCATGCCCTCATATCCATTCAATAATTTGAAACATATGTTTGATAAAGATAAAACACAAGAATAAACAATATAAGAAAATGTAAATAAATGTAACATTAAATAACATTTATGCAGCCACTTGTACCTTGCTTCCCCTGGCTTGTGTTTACTCTGCCTAAATGACAGTGCTGGAATAACAACAGGGTGACCAGGTTCAGTCACCAGGTGCCTCACACATGAGGGACACAAACTACAGATATTAGACAAATGCAAAAATATTAAGATTTGTTTTCAACCAAATAAATTATTCTTAAATAACTTTTGAGCTGGATGCATACCTACATTAACACTTTGCTGTTGACCTGTTGCACATGTTGAGCTGTTTGAAAAAGTTCCAGAAAGGTTCAGAAAGCAAGCATGAATTAAACAAGTACATCTCTTTATGCTGCATTTGGTGGTTAGTGCCTTCGATTTGATCTATTTATATGCTGGAGCATTTAGATTATGCCTTCTAGCTGTTAGGCATTCCATTGTTGTCTTTGATTAGATGTGAGTGCAGGACTCTAGATACATTTATTATTTGATTTTGTCAAGAAAAATGTTCTACAGTTTAACAAGTACATAAACTGAAAAAACTAACAACAAGCAAAACATTACTAGTGATTTATTGAAATGTCTTAATATAAAAAGTTGTTATTTTCTAATTCATTCAAATGTGATTAAACCTGGATAGGAAAAAAACATGCAACAAATAATGGCAGGATAATAAAGAAAATTTCAAACCAGTTCATATTTAGGCCATTTAATTAGTTTTGCGTACACGATAAAATTTCCCCTGCTGGAGTTTTCACCTACATCACATCTTTTAGCCGCAGAAACTTATCGGGCGCGTACCCGCGATTCGCCCTATTCAATTCCAAAAGAAGCTAAAACGGAGACACGCGAAGTCAGAACAGGTGAAAAGTGGGGTCTGAATCTAGGAAATAAGCCTGAACCCCCCAAAAAGATGCGGAAACATTGGGGATCAAAGTAGTAGTGCCTGATTAGCCCTAATTAAACAGTTTGGGGTACTTACGTTCGCACAATTACTTCTAATTAGAGTCTTTACACAAGTGGTGAAGAATGGCATAAAGCAGTATTTTTAGGAGAAAATAAGTTGTCCTGTCAACTTTTGGGTACTTGAAAATGGGTGCAAGCATTTTTAAAAGTTGCTAAAGTGAAAAATGCACCTTCAGTAAACACCTGCAATAAAAAAAACCTCACCCATACTTGCAGACCCCTCAAAAGTCTATTTTGCTACTTCTTATGTTTGTACCCCCACTTTGAACTTTTTTGCCCCCTTTTTCAAAGTGCTTTTTTTGGGTGTTCCTCCTATTTTTAGTTATTATTTGACACAGGTATCCTTTGGGGGCTGTCCCAAGGGTGCTGAGAGGTTTCCCTACCTTTGCACCCATAAATAGCAATATTGCACTTTTTTTCTCCACCTGTTCATAGGCAAATCTTTTGCGCCTATTACATTGCATTGCGTTTTCGTGTACGCGAAAAGTGTTTGCAATAGAATACGGAGGTAAGTTTCCGACTGGCAAAGTCGCAGTCGGCGATACTTTTTAGCAGATCTCGGCTTTTCGCTTCTAATTGAATACGGGCCAAAGTGTGTTAGTGGGTTTTTCCAAGCAGCACTGTTTTGAAATAAATATTTCCTTAGTTAAAAAAAATACTGTAATTAAAAAAATTAAATAAATGAAATAATTAGTAATTCAATAATTTTTGAGAAATTCATCTTTGGCCAAACAATCATGATGGTCTTAAAATTCATCAACATTAAACCCACTGTATGAGATATATTTATATTAGCAGTAAAATAGCATCAAGCAAGTAACTCAGTTATTTAAAAAAAAAACAAGTCAAAACAAATCTGCATGTTGAAAAAAGGGGATAGCAGAAATTGGAAAGAGGAAGAGGTTATAGGACAAGAATAAAATAAAATGCTTAGAATACAGCAACTGGAATTTTTTTGTGAAAACAACATTTAAACTATATAGAATGGAGCAAATTGCAATTGATAAGTCACAGCTCTGTGAACTGTTTTTCTTACTGAAGATGTACATGAAGTAAAAAAGAAAACACAATTTCCTTACCCAGACTGAGAAATTCCTGCTCCCATAAACATTGTGTTTGCTCATCTGTACTGCTCTTTTTACATATATATGTTTGTTTTGGTTTCCCCTCATGTGAAATCCTGTGCCTATCCTAGATGATGTAATAGTTTAAATGTAATCAGCATGAATTTGTATCTTATAATAGTTATTTGCATGTTAAAGCTCCCAGATACTATAATCTTCTACATTGTCTAAAATTTCACTTGGCAGCTTAGTGCAAACCTATATTCTGTGTGATAAGTATAATTTCCAGTAGGTAAGTCCTACACTGCACCTCAGTAAAAATTGACATACAATACAATGACTAATGTGTCTTGTTTTAAGTTTATTTTTTTAAAATAAAATACTAAAACATTTAAAAACATTATTTTAAATATTGCTCCTACAGTAGCCCCTTTATATGAACATTTTTGTTTCACATATAAATCTGTAGATGTTTTACATTAAGTGATTTGGTTTACTATAAAAAAAGGTGCAAATTACAAAAAGTGTCATGCAAATTCAGACTACTTACAAAAATTTTGCAATAGTATAGCATGCAATCACAACTATACATCAGTAACACTGTAAATTAGTAGAAGGATCACAACTCACAATTAGATCAGCATAAAGTAGAACAGAATAAAGGAATGAATCTTACTTATACTGTGCAGATCATTATACAATGTGTAATTAAGATGTTACTACTCCATAGGGAGCAAAAGGAATTGTGGAATTATGTCACCCAAAGACTACCCTTGGGTTTTGATGCAAGGTTCTCACAATTATAGCAACCACTTATTATTTTTTCTTTCTGTACATTATTACTTTGACATTTTTAGGAATTAATTCATTTTGTTGAAATATTGTAATTTTCAAATAAGCATTGTGTTGGGGATATGGTTTGGTGGCCATCTCGTCCTGATATGATTTTTTGTAACTCTTTGGCTTCAACTGCATATTTTGCTCAATTCAGGTCTTTCCCTACTACAAAAACACTAGCTGATCAGACTGCTGGCTCAGAATCATCACACAAAGCTGAACTTCACTTCTGATCACTGCCCAGATCATGACTTTGCCCAGCAGTATACTTGAGCCTAGGCTTCTCCAGCAGTGATTTTCTGAAATCTGCCTGCACAGAGTAAAAACAGGTAGTATTGCCTAACACATGTGGCTATCCCATCATCTTCCAGCTACACTGACTAAGCAACATAACTGTATTACCCATCAGAAGCAGCTTACCTTTAAGGTAGATACACACTATAGTGATATATCTGCAGATTGAGTGATCTGCTGATATATCTGCAGATGATGGTCATTCATACACATTGTACGACAATCATCTGCATGCCGCAGCAGGTCGGGCCAGCCTGGGGGTGGGCAGGGGGCACGGCCTAATCATGGAAGGCATGGCCATATCCCATTCGAACAAAAAAGAAAAAAATAATTTGCATTGCAGTGCTGCACACAGCCAATGGGGGCATGATCAGCATGATTGCACCCCACCTTTGGCATAGGAAACTGCTCCGGCTGCTGTTTTATCAGCCTTGGACAGTCTACTAGTGCAGCCCAGCACACAGAAGCGTGTGCTGGGCTGATGTGACCTAAGAGGGAGAGGGATCTGTGCCAGACCCTGGTAATTAGTACCCGCTCCCCCCTCTCGACGCCCCTGTATATGGGCGATCAGCTGATCACCCATACACTCTTGCCGATGGACATTTTTGTATGCAAACATATCTATTCATCAGCTGTGCAGCACAGCCAATGCGATATGTCTATGAAGAACGTCATTCGCAAACATATCGTCTGTACACACTGGCTGACGGGGGCTTGATATATTGGCCGATCAATTGATCAGCCAATATATCGGCCAGTGTTTACCCAGCATTAGACTATCACCTGTGAAGATGCTGGATCCTCTGCCATATAGCCTAGTCAGATAAAGTGGAGACAAAAAAATCCTTACTTATCTCAAAGCTGTAAAGTCTGAAGTGTCCTTCATGTAGTAGACACATTCTGACAGATAATGAGCACTTGAAATTGTCTGCGCTTAAACAAAAGATTATTGCCTTTGTCCATTGCAATTCTAACAAGGAGGTTTTGGTTGGATTGTTCAAAAAGTCCTCTAATGGATAGGCTGCAAATGTCCTGCGTCGCGCACTCCCGCAAAAGACAAGATACGTCTTTTGCCATTTGAACATGCTGGTCAATTTCTGCATATTTCTGAATGACTTTAGAAAAGTCGTTCAGTGGACATGCATTGAACGATGAACTGCGAATGGCAAACAACTTCTTTAATGAATATTCTCTCCATTCATTAAAAAAAATCCACTCCCTTGTCTCTTCGGCGATAATCCTTCATTCTTGGTTGTTCACAAAGTCTTTCTAGTTTGTGAAAGATTTTTTCAATGAAAGTCTTTTTGTTGGCAGGAAAAGTCTTTGGTCTTTCACAAAAAAAAATCTTTTAATGGATAGGACCCTTAAGTCTTGTGGAGTAGCTATACTAACAAGTAAAGGCCTCTCGTTTGACCTACATAAAAATTCTAATCTCACTGGCTGCTATGTCATATTAGCTACACAAATTAATGGCATCTCTTATACATTATGTAATATACTGTATATGAAATCACAATGTCAAACCAACATTTATTTGTTTCTCTAATTAAATAAGATTTACCCTTATACTGATACACAGCTGGTGCTTGGTGGTAACCTTAATATTATAGACTTCCAATTAATAGGACTTTTTTGTAAACATAAAATTGAAGTCAATTATACACTTAAACATTCCAGGTTTCTGATATATGTCATCTTAGACATCCCACAGATAGGGATTTCACATACTTCTCCTCAGTGCATAAGTCATTCTCCCTGATTGATTATTCAACTCTCTGATAGCTCAGACCCCTTCTACTGGAATGGAGTATATTGGTTTCTCATACTGTTTTATGGGGTATGGCAACTTCTGTGTTTTTAGTGTATTTGTAGGTGATTTTAATTCGATTTTGCAATTTAGAGATTGAGAAATTGACTATGAAATTGAATATAAAACCTAATCTCAACCAAAACCAAAAATCGACCAAACATCAGTAATTTCAATATTTTACTAACAATGAGCATGAAAATCAAATAAAACTTGACTACAAAACCGACATTCAAATCCGAAAATAATTACACCTGTCTGAATGGGTGATTTTAGGAGAAATATTGCTTCTTAGGATTAATAGCTTTTTAAAAGTAAAAAATGAAAAAAAGAACAGCATAAATCCATAAATTGGACCTTTCAGCCTGGTCTGGTAATGGAAAATTGAGGGATAAACTGCCATGTGGTTCCCCCTATTTTACATTAACCAGCACAAAGCTGAACCATCCAGTGAGGTTATGTCACAGCAGGAAAACATACAGCATTAAACCAGCTCTAAACTGGCTCTAAAATTCTCAGGTCCCTCCTCCCAAGCATCAACCAGCCCTATGCTGAAAGCCCAGTGCTCTTCGCTGCATCCCTGTTGGTGGTGGGTGTGTGGGTAATTGTATAATTAGGGTTAATATTGTTTAATTACAAAGCTATTACAGGTACCAGCATGCCTGCCCTGTTGCTCTTGTAGAACTAAAAGTGCCAGCAGTCTAATAATTTATTTTCTAATTTACTTTAAGGTAGTTACCAGTTCGTCTACATCTGTTATTACTGCCCTTCTTGATTCCTCACACTCCAGGAGGTGATATCCTTGCTAACATCCATTGTTTTATACAAATGTCTCTCATCAAGAACCATTTAAACATGTCAAAAATGCTTTATTTTGAAAGATTTTCCATCCACAAATTTCATCTTCAATTGGGATCAATTATCCAACCCATATCTTGATTCATATCTCCAGAGGAAGTTGAGGTGGCCATAAAACATAACAAGTCTTTTAAGCTTCCAGACTCGGATGGCCTATTGTGTGAGTTTGTTTGACTATTACTACCCAAAATAGCATTTATTTAACTACATTATTTATGATAATCCCCTCATGGTCCACTTCAATGAAGTAATAACTAAGGTTATTCCTAAACCAGGAAGAGACTCATCTTTGCCCTTATCCTAGCATCCTGAGCTGGTTATGGATGAAGCCCAGGGATATCCCTCGCACCCCTGTGCATTAGGTGTGGAGAGGACAGTGGTAAATATTATATATAAAGTAATTTTGTCTTTTACTGGGGGACTATAGGTCCCAGCAAGCCTCCCCCACATGCCTTTACTTGGAGAAACACATGTACCAGCATGCAGGGCATTAAGGGGCCACTGGTACCTATATTTCTCCTGTAAAAGTAATATTATTATAAATACAGTACTCACACACTGTAGAAAGTATACATTTATTACATCAGCCCTAGCCTGGTGTTACCTGGAGAGGGGGATCTCCTTATTTTGGGGGGAAACACTTCTCCAGGAATCCCTGGCTTGGGCTGACTAATGTGGGGTGATTAATATTTTGGCTGGGGGCTAGTAAGCACCTGGTACTGGTTGTGCAAAATACTGGGGACCCCTACTCATTTTGTCCCCTGTATTTTCACAAGCAGTACAGGACCCCATAAGTATTTTTGTCACCGATATTTTCACAACCAGGACTGGCACTGAAAAGTCTGCTGCTGGTTGTGCTTTTAGGTGGGGAGGGGCACATCTTTTTTTTATTTTAACACTTTTTTTATGTTTTTTCACACAGAAGTATGCATGGATCTTACTGATCTGTGCATGATTCTCGCACCTGCTCATGCTAAAATCACCAGCAGGAATTAGGTCTATTATTTTGGGGATGTTGTGTTCGATGTTATGTTCAATTTGGTGTTTGATTTCAATTTGAATATTAGTAAATCAGGAGATTATATGTTGGTCTATGTAAAAGTACCGATGTTTAGACAATATTCCATTTTGAAATTAAATTGGTTTTATATTCGATTTCACATTCAATTTTTACTTTAGTAAATCTCAAAATTGAATGCAAAATCAAACAAAACCCAAAATTGAACTTAGATAAATATACCCCAGAGATTCTTATTAAATGCACAGTGGCACTAATTGATAGTTAAATTTATATTCTCAATTGTTTATATATATTGCATTGAAGTGATAATAGGATCGTACTTTTATGTAGTATTTGCTATTTTTTAGATAATATACTGTATACAGTATGAATTTGTTGTGATAAACCTTTTTAAATATGATATAAAATTTGGTTTATTATAAAAGGGGCATTTTGATCACTATGTCTGCCATGTAAAGTATACACATTTTTTTTATTTTTGAGTGAAACTAGCACAACACCATTTTTGTTATTAGATATTGATATTGGTGTATAGATCATGCCCTCTGCCTCAAGTATTCTAGATGACCTGATGCTCTGACCTTAGTCTGTATCCCCATGATGTATTTCTCATTGATGTTTAAAGAGATTACCTCCCTTCCACTATTACATACTAGTGACATACTAGTCACCACTCCCCCGTTTTTCCTACTTTCTTCTAAATGTGATCTTGGTTTGAACTTTTTCTTGTTCCCCATCTGTCATTAAATATCAGTCCTAGGAGCAGCAAACCTAGCATGCAAGCATTATACTTGGGATCATGGATTTCCGTAGTGACCCAGTTTTCATTTGCAAATTCGATGCAGCAGGACTACCCACTAATGATGAGGTTTATGATGAAGTTGTTGGTGTTGAAGATTTCATGCTGCTGGTAGCTGATGCAAAACTGCTTATCAAGGCTGCCACCAGGGGAGGATTGCTGGGACTAGAGTCCCGGGCCGAGACACTTGGGGGGCCCACTCCCACCCCCTTCTGCTGCACTGTAAAGTGTGTGCCGACTGCCCTTCTGCTCTGCCTAGTTGCTCCGCGGCCGGCACACACATCCCTTTGAAAAAAGTGTTACAGGTGTGGCCGGTGCCCACTCTGACAACACGCTGCAGCCACCCACCTCTACCCCCAGAGGCTGCCTGGCTGGGCCAGAGAACAAGGTGCCACTAACAGTCTGCAGCCGGATGCTGCACATACTTGCAGGACCCAGCATTTGCAGAGAAGCTGAGAGAGAGGAGGCTGATGCAGAGCACTGTGAGCAGCTCTGGGGTTGGGGGTGGGGCCCGGCTGCCTGTGATGACTCCTTGTATATGTAAGCCAGTAATCTGAGGAGCCTGAAGTATGCTGAGCTGTCTGCTTCAGACTCCTCTGTTCACTGGCTAAGAGAGCAGATGAGTCATCCTGAAGCTCCACCCCAACCCCAGTTTGTGCCGTGTTCAGCTACTCCAGGGACCTGGAGGGACGGCACAGTGTGGGTGAGAGGAGGGGGCACAGTATGGGTGAGATGAGGAAAGGGGGTCACAGTGCGAGTGACATCAGGGGGTACAGTGTGGGTGAGATGAGGGGTCATGGTGTGGGTGATATGAAGTAAGGGGGGCACAGTGTGGATGACATAAGGGAAAGGGAGCACAGGGTGTCCAAGATGAGGTGGCACAGTGTGGATGAGATGAGGGAAGGGGAAGCACAGTGTGGGTAAGATGAGAGAAAGGGGGAGCACAGTGGGTGAAATGAGGGATGGGGGAGCACAGTGTGGGTGTGATGAAGGATGGGGGAGCATGGTGTGGGTGAGATGAGGGATGGGGGAGCACAGTGCAGGATAGGGAAAAGGTAGTACAATGCGGGATGTGGAGCACAGTGGGTTACAGAAAAGGGGATGCAGAACATATAGGGGGACAATGCAGAACATATAGGGGGAAGCACATGCGTACAGATATATGAAAGGACAAGACAATATATTTTATGATGGCATATAATTTATAGCGGCTTCTTTGCTGGTCAAGTTAAGTCAGCTGGGAGTCAAGTAGATGGTGAAGTCAAGCTACCACCCAGAGACAAGTCAGGATCCAGTGCTTGGCAAGCTGAGGGTACCCCTCTGTGCTCCCCAAGGTCAGCAGAGCAGGTAAGGTCCCAGTGGGACAACCCTACCTCATTACCACCCTAGACCACCAGGGTGTCAGGCCTTTTTCCCTGGGCACACAGTGGCATATAGCAAAGCCAGGGTCACTTGCTTGTCTTTGCCTCCCAATCTAAAAGTTACCAGCTTGTCCCTCACTATCCCCCCTTCCCACAATTTTTGATGGCAGCCCTGCTGCTTATTATTGTACTTGATTGTCCTGCTTTAGATGGATGAAGATTGCTTAAAATGACATAAGAGGGAGGAGGTGCATGCAGTATGTTCACTTTTCCAATGTCCAGTTTTTGTCAGTCTGTGCTGACTTTAGCACATGTACACTAATGTTCAAATGTTTTACAACACCCCCATTTTCCATTTTTTTATATTCATTTATTAAGCAAATGCAAGAATGAAATGGTTTAGTGGAGTAATATATCATGGGATTTCAGTACATAGCAGATAAAAGTAGACATTTAGATACGTTTCAGCAGACAAAATAAAGTACAACTATGAAAAAAAATATGGACCCATAGAAAAGAGCAAAAACAATTATTGATGATGCAATCATAATGGGTCAATAGAATTAACCAGGACAGGTAGGGGCTGGGGTGGAAAATAGTGGGGAGGAAAGGGGTGAGAGGAAAGAGAGAGGAGGGGAGAGGGAAGGTGTGGCAGAGCAAGTCGGAAAGGGGAAAGAAAGAAAAAGGCTAAAAAATTCTAACTACAGAAAAGAATATCGAAGAGGTAAATAATCAAGATCAGGAAGGGGTGTATCTTGGGAATACGAAGGATTCCATAGGATTGAAACTTTGAACAACATTATTCTGTAAACTAGTGATGTACTCCATTTTTTATACAAGCCATAGTCTGTTCAAAAGTTCTTGTTGGCTGGGAGTGTCCGGTACTTTCCAATTACACACTATCTGATACTTGGCTGTGCAAGATATACAGTATGGAGAACCAGTTTATTGGAAGCATTAGAGACATGATCAATTACAGCACAGAGTAGCAGATTGGCAGGGGAAAGAGAGGTCAGAAGATTAATAATTTGGGAAAGTAAAGTGCAGACCATGGCCCTTATTCAGAGCTGTACGCTCTGAGCAGAGCGCAAGCTCTGAATGAGGGCCGGGCTCCATTTTCATGGAGCGTCCTCCTGGACGCTCGTATAGCTGTGGGTCACCACCCACAGGCTATACGAGCGTGCATTTTGATGGCCGCGATGGTCGTGACCATCGCGACCATCGAAATTGCGAGCCGGAGCCTGCGGTTGAGGTTTTCAACCGCAAACTCCGGAGTGATTTTGGCTCTATCAGAGCCAAAATCACTCCCACTGACATCACTAGTGATGTCAGTGGGCCGGCTTCTGATGGGAGGCGTTCCCGTGGGAACGCCCCCGTCAGGGAGGCACGCCCCCGGCACGCCCACCAAAGGGGGCGTGCTGTCAATCAACATTGACAGCACGCCCCCTTTGATCGGACACAACGAGCGAAGGAAAGTCCTTCGCTCGTCGTGTCTGGCGCATGCGCACGACGGAGCTCCCTCTGTCGTGCGCATGCTCAGTGCAGACCATCGACCCACTTGCGAGCGGACAGCCGCTCGCGAGTGGGTCTGAATCAGGCCCCATGTTCCAAATTGGGACGTTTAAGGGACATGTCCACCAAATGTGAAAACATTTTCCTATTTGACCGCAACCTTTCAAGCATAGGTTGGAGGAGTCAAAATATATCTGGTGAAGGCATACTGCTACCAAGTACCATCTGATTAATACCTTATAGGAGTTTTCTTGGATGGCCATGCTAATAGAGCATTTTGAAATAATCAGACATATAGCATTCCAAACTTTCTCCTTAAGGAATAAGCCCAGATCTGATTACCAAGCCTATTCATGTGCCTCAAATGGGGGAGACTCCAACACCAGGATAGAATGATATAAATACGAGATATCCCCCTTGTCATTAGGGCTGTAAATACATAATCTTTCTAAGGAGGTGGGATTGAATGAGGTTAAATCAGAGGAGGATGAATTAGCAAAATTACAGATTTGTAAATATTGGTAATGGATTGAGTTAGGGATCCCATATTTTTCTTGAATATCTACGAAACACATAGTAGAAAATGGCCTGACAACATGATGAAACCTTGTAATGCCAGCCAAGATCCAAGGGCAAGGCATTGCATGAGATAGGCCAGGGGGAATGCAGGATTATTCCAAATGGGAATTAAGGGGGAAGGGTGTGAGGAAAGATTTAGTTTTTTATTGAGCAAGTCCCAGTTATTAAGTGTCAACGCGACAGTAGGAAACAGGGAAGCATGTATAACATAACAAGAATTACTTGAACAGTCCTAAGAAATTCTTTGGAGGTCCCAAAGAAATTGCTTAAAGTGGGTTAGAAGTACAGTGATAATGGCCAAATTAGAACCAATGTGGGAAATGCTAACAACTGGAGTGTTCCAGGGACCCCCAAGGAGGCACAAAACATTGAGGTTATAGCCCCAACAATTGGAGATATAAAAAAATTGTAATATAGTAAAACAATGAAAACAGGGAAAATAGGGGAAACTCCAATGGTAGCGATTCCCATGGTCACATAGTGCACTTGCCAGGTCTCGGAGTTCTCTATGCTTTAGAATCATGATAGAGGCCAAATCCTGAAAAAACTTCTCTAGCATTGTCATATAGGACATCTGGTTTACCACGTGAGAGGACTAGGACTCTTTCTTTATCTTTGAAGCTCAGGAATTGTAAAATTACATCCCTTGTGGGGTCATCATCTCAAGATTTGGGCCTAAGGGCCTGATGGGATCTTTCTAAGGGTATTTGATGAGAGCCTAACTTGGGGAGGATATAGGAGAATGCTTTGTATAGATAAGTCTCGTCTGTCTGATGACACTGATTCTAGAACATTGCGGATACGAAGATTGTTTCTTCTCTCTCGGTTCTCTAAATCCTCATTTTTAGTGGAAAGATCAGCAAGGTCTTGAATAATGTGGTCCAGGTCTCTGTGAGTCTTGTTTGGGCTTTTTGGAGAGCATCTTGACAAGACTCTAATTTAGAGGTTTCGGTGAACAGTGAGGAAAGATCAGATTTAATGGACAAACAGCATTTTCAAGTTTAGTTTCCAAAGATTCTTTGAGGTCCATGATAAGGGATCATAATGTCCTCCTTGGTGGACAGAGCTGGGGAAGGTGAATCTTCACCGTCCATCTGGCGAAGGCAAGGAAGGATGTGGAAGAAATCGCAGACGGTTTATCAGCTTTGAAGAAATGCTGAGCAATATCCTTACCCACTCACATTCTGGTGTTTGCATTAGACATGTTTATGATAATAGTAGAGGAACAGTGGTAGAGGGGTAGTGAACCAATAAGGGCAGTGCCTAGAACAAGTTGTGCAGTGACAAGAGACCTGGTATAGCAATTGTCTGGAGTTATGTACTGTACTGAGCTAAAAGGCCTAGAAAGGTACCTCAGGAGGGCACGACTTCCGTGTACTCAGGTGTTTATTAATTCAGCCTGCAGAGAAGCCCTCACAGAGAGAGGAGGCTTCTGGAGGAAGGTCAGAAAACACTGATGGGAAGTCTGGAAGTTCACTGTTGTTTGGTGGAGAGAGGTAGGAATATTAGGAGGCAATGCAACTTGAATAGTTCAGTAGTAAAGTAGTTGAAAGTAGAGGGTGCAGTCTGATCAGACTGGGAGCAACATTAAGTCTGGAAGGCAGGGAGCACAGGAACTAAAATGGTGTCTTTTCTGAGCTGACAATGCAGGGCCAGAGTCACCTGAGGGGCTTTATGGAGCAGCAGGAGGTTCAGCACCTACCTCACCCCAGATCTGGCAGCAGTGGGGACAGCAGGTTCAGAAGGCTGGGGGCCAATTGTTGCGGCAGAACCCATACATTATGGCCACCAGGTGTCCCAGCCAGGGGCCACAGCTGTGGTGAGTCTCCAGGAGCCATTACCATTGTGCAACTGGACACCACTTAAGGGGTCTTGCACGCGTAGTGGCAATGGGTTACAGAGGGACTGCCAGGCTCTGGTTCTCCTAGGAAGCAGTAATCAGGGATAGCAGGGAGGCTGAGATCTCCCTGCAAGATGGTGCCGGCATCTCCTCAGTGCTGGCTTCTGTCCGGGAGGATATATACCACTCAGAATGGGTATAGAGGGATCACTGTGTAACTGGAGTGATCAGGGTCTCAGGCCCTGGGTATGTGGCTGTACGAGAGAGGTAAGATGTGTGAAATGGGAGCTGGTTGGTCAGGTACACCTGGAGCAGGGAAAAACAACTTCCACTGTCCCATTTTTCCAGTTTTTATAAAAATTTCAGCAATTCAAATCCATTGAATAAACTGATATGGTAAAAAGGTGAGTGGTTTCTTCTAGAGGTTATGAAAAAGTTTAGGGTAGGAAAAAAACAAAAAAAAATGTCAATTGCAGATTTATTAAAAAAAGGCAATTTCCAGGGAATAAGTAATAGGTCCAAAATTTACAAATGTTCTGCAGCAATGAAAAATAGCATTGTCTTGGCCAAGAAGCACTGCCAATGGACAACTGAACACTGGAAGAAGCTTTTATGTACCAAGTAATTAAAACTTAAAGTCTTTGGCTCATCACAAAATATTTTTTCATGCGACATTGAGGAGTCAAAAAGATGGTTCCTCAGAGAGTGTGGTTTATTTTCTAAGAAGAAGATTATAAAATCTATCACTTCCCAGTGTGTATTTGCCCAACATTTAAAAAAGGCAATCATTTTAATAGCAAAACACCCCTTGTTTTGCTTTTTAAAAAAATACCATTTTCAATTTCAGGCTTATATACATAGGGAAGGAGTGGCTACTTGGTAAGTAAACCACTGTGACACCAACTGTCAAACATGGAGGAGGAAGCGTGATGATCTGTGACTCTTTTACTAGATCCTGAGTTAGCAACTTGCAAAGAGAACAAGAGTATTAGGAATGTTACTGACTCATCTAATGGGGTTCAACGTGATGCAGTGGAGGGGTAAATATCTTTGACCAAACATATACTAAGAACCTCACTTATATGCCATGTTAATTGTAGAGTTTATTTTGACTATCATTGTTCCTAATATGAGTGTGCATCTCCATTCTTTGTTCACTGCATTGTGCTACAAGTATCAGCATGGTAGCACCTCTTATTATGTTTAAAATTAGGGTGTGCAGTCCAAGCTCCTTACCCCTTTTAACTTGTAAAGAGTGAATGACACCCTAAACTAAAAGGACTACTACTATATTTTGCAGCGCCTTGCAATATCCACTGGTGTATGCCCAGTTGTCAAGAGTATATAAGAGTTGTGTGCCGACCCCTGTGTTTTGGTTTTGGCAAAACCTCCCTCAAATGTTTTGGATTTCTTTAAAATTTATGTAATAAAAAGCTAAAATCATGTAATTGAACCTGTTTACAAGCAATCCAATACCCAACTTACAGCAGACCTTCATAGTGACCCGAGCTAGAACTTGATTTGCCTCAGAACCCCTAAGTTCGGGTGTGTTCTTTTTTCAGAGAAACTGAACTGCACATCTCTATTAAAAAGTCGCCCAGTGTGTCCTCTCCATTCCTAAAATGAGAGGATTGTATAATATTATTTGTTTTCCCAATAAATAACATTCCAATCTGTTTTGATGTGTGTTATCTTACTGGTGTTTAAATACGAGTAGTACGGTAGTTTATCCAAAAGTCCACACTTAAGGGGTATATTTACTAAAGTGAGAGTTTTTAGAAGTGGAGGTTTTGCCCATAGCAACCAATCAGATTCTAGCTCTTCTTTTCTAAAAGTTGCTAGTTAAATGTTAAGTAGAATCTGATTGGTTGCTATGCGCAACATCTCCATTTTTAAAAACTCTCACTTTAGTAAATTTACCCCATATTATCATATCAGCAGCCTTCAATTTTCAAAAGCTGAGAAGGAAACTTTTGTAATTTTCTTAAAAAAACGAGTGTTTAATTCACTAATATTTCTATAGTACAGACATGTCCTCAATAACACATCCTTTCTGAGCTAGGTGGCGTGAGACACATTTTGCAATATAGATCCTCTGGCATGTGTAGCGATAAGGAGACTTATGTACTTTCTACTGTTGAAAAAACGGACAGCTACATTAGTGATACATGTTCAAGAACCCTACAGCACAGGTTCTCAAACTCGGTCCTCAGGACCCCAAACAGTGCGTGTTTCCATGTCTCCACACTGAATCAAGTGAAATAATTAGCTCCACCTTTGGACCTTTTAAAATGTGTCAGCGAGTAATGATTACACCTGTTCATCTGCTGGGTGACCTGCAAAACGTGATCTGTGTGGGGTCCTGAGGACCGAGTTTGAGAACCACTGCACTACAGTATACAGTACCTTCAGCATGTGTAATTGTTTGTGCTTAATTTTTGTTGCAAAAGCATTCATCTTAGCAACAGCGCCGAGGTGACCAGCAATACAGATGATTTTATTTTCATGTGCTTTCTATACATTCTTATTATAAACTTTATGTGCATTTTTAATGGTAAACTGAAGTTACCACTTAGTAAACAATTTGGATATGTAATTCACATAATTTTGGCTACAAAATATACATTTACCAGAATGTTACGTCTATGGACTCTCCTTATGGATTCAATGTAAACAATTTTTCAATATTTTTTGTAAACTTAATGTACATAATAATATTTGTTTATCATTGGATTGCAAAACTTAGCAGTTTATGTATCAAGCAATGAAAGGACGGAGGAGTGGACCATGGAGAAGTTGCCAATAGAAATATGGTGATGGCACTGAGTGATGACATCAGCATTGTGTGCATTGTCACAGTTCTGGATGTTGGTTTCACATCTGGAGTGTCTTGGGCTATAAGGTAGCTTGATTTTATACTGTAGATACCCTTGCACCCCTTTGTATTATTTCAGCTGGGCCAAAATAATTAGTATCCACCCCACCTTCCCTCTCAGTGCCCCTGCCCACAAGTGAACCAGATTATTGAGCTGTCCAGTAAACAAATTATTTGTAATATGTGATACTGGTTATTAAATTAAATTAACGTAGCAAATAGTACAGGTTGAGTCTCCCATATCCAATTATTCCAAAATATGGAATATTTTTAGCATGACTGAGAAGTGAAACCTTTGCTTTCTGATGGTTCAATGTACACAAACTTTGTTTAAAGCACAAATTATTTAAAATATAGTATAAAATAACATTCAGGCTGTGTGTATAAGGTATATAGGAAACATTAATGAATTTAATGTATGTACACAAATTTTTTTTGATGCACAAAATTATTAAAAATATTGTATAAAATGACCTGAAGGCTGTGTGTATAAGGTGTAAATAATACATAAATGCATTCTGTGTGTATATTGGGGTCCCATTCCCAAGATATTTTATTATTTTATTCAAATATTCCAAAATACAGAATATTCCGATATCCAAAATACCCCTGGTCGCAAGCAATTTGGAAATGGGAGACTCAACCTGTAGTTGTTTTGTCTATGCTGCTTACTTCCTGTAACTTTATGTTATCTCCTCCTCAACCCTTGACTCCTCAGCCCTTGACTATAGATTCCTAACCATTTTGGACCTCCCTGAATATACTAAAGATATCTTACTGCCATTCTAATGTGACAGTAATATTTAAACAAAATTATATTTGCTCTTATTTAAAATATATTTTTTTCTAAAGAACCTGTAAGTTTTTCCTTAAAAATCATAATATACTTGGGAGTTAAAATGTTATATGTAACTGTGTCAGATAAAGTCTATAATCTTTTCCCACAACTACTGTAGGCTAACCATTGAGTTTGTGTACATCTCTGCATACATCTCTGAATGAGATGTATTGAGCCTGGATGCATAAATATGTTTGATAGGAAACATAGATTGTAAGCTCCACTGGGGCAGGGACTGATGTGATTGGCCAACTATTCTCTGTAAAGCACTGCGGAATACAGAATATGTGTGCGCTATATAAATAACTTGTAATAATAATAATAATAATAATAATAATAATAAATATAAATATACAGTCAGGTGCATAAATTTTGGGACATTGACAGAATTTTCATATTTTGGCCTCTATTCACCACCACAATGGCTTTGAAATGAAACAAACAAGATGTGCTTTAACTGCAGACTTTCAGATTTAATTTGAGTGTAATTACATCCAAATCAGGTGAACGGTGTAGGAATTACAACGGTTTCTATATGTGCCTCCCACTTTTTAAGGGGCCAAAAGTAATGGGACTATCATCTCAAAAGCTATTTCATGGACCAATGTCCGCTATTCCCTCGTTACTTCATTATCAATTAAGCAGGTAAAAGGTCTGGAGTTGATTCTAGGTGTGACATTTGCATTTGGAATCAGTTGCTGTCGACTCTCAATATGAGATCCAAAGAGCTGTCTCTATCAGTGAAGCAAGCCATCATTAGGCTGAGAAATCAAAACTAACCCATCAGAGAGATATCAAAAACATTAGGTGTGGCCAAATCAACTGTTTGGAACATTCTTAAAAAGAGAGAACGCACCGGAGAGCTCAGCAACACCAAAAGACCCAGAAGACCATGGAAAACAACTGTGGTGGATGACAGAAGAATTATTTCCCAGGTGAAGAAAAACCCCTTCACAACAGTTGGCCAAATCAAGAACACTCTCCAGGAGGTAGGTGTATATGTGTCAAAGTCAATGATCAAGAGAAGACTTCACAAGAGTGACTATAGAGGATTCACCACAAGATGTAAACCAATGGTGAGGCCCAAAAACAGGAAGACTAGATTAGAGTTTGCCAAATAACATCTAAAAAAGCCATTTTGTTCTGGAACAACATCCTATGGACAGATGAGACAAAGATCAACTTGTACCAGAGTGATGGGAAGAGAAGAGTATGGAGAAGGAAAGCAACTCCTCAATATCCAAAACATACCACCTCATCAGTGAAGCATGGTGGTGGTAGTGTCATGGTGTGGGCATGTATGGCTCCCAATGGAACTGGTTCCCTTGTATTTATTGATGATGTGACTGCTGACAAAAGCAGCAGAATGAATTCTGAAGTGTTTTGGGCAATATTATATGCTCATATTCAGTCAAATGCTTCAGAACTCATTGGACGGCACTTCACAGTGCAGATGGACAATGACCCGAAGAATTCTGCAAAAATAACCAAAGAGATTTTTAAGGCTAAAAAGTGGAATGTTATGCAATGGCAATCCCCTGACCTGAAACTGATTGAGCGTGCATTTCACTTGATGAAGACAAAACTGAAGGGAAAATGCCCCAAGAACAAGCAGGAACAGAAGACATTTGTAGTAGAGGCCTGGCAGAGCATCACCAGGGATGAAACCCAGCGTCTGGTGATGTCTATGCATTCCAAACTTCAGGCTGTAATTGCCTGCAATGGATTTGCAACAAAGTATTAAAAAGTGAAAGTTAGATTTAGGATTGTTTTGTTTCTCCCATTACTTTTGGCCCCTTAAAAAGTGGGAGGCACATATAGAAACCGTTGTAATTCCTACACCGTTCACCTGATTTTGATGTAATTACCCTCAAATTAAATCTGAAAGTCTGCAGGTAAAGCACATCTTGTTTGTTTCATTTCAAAGCCATTGTGGTGGTGAATAGAGGCCAAAATATGAAAATTCTGTCAATGTCCCAAAATTTATGCACCTGACTGTATATTATCATGAATACATATCACATAATAAACAAATAGATTCCAGCATGCCTGGTATGCATGGGACTGCATATGCTGGAATCTATTTGTTTATTATGTGATATGTATTCATGATAATAAATATTTATTTGCATGTGTTTTCTCACATGATATACTCTCTTGACACTCAATGGGTTTTTGATATGATTTCATTATTTTTCATTTGTAATATTGTAACTTTTATGTATTATATATGTGTGTGTGTAATGTTTACTAGTGATCACCGTGGATACCATGTGGCCAGTTCCGGGTGCGCGCGTGCCTTGGTCTTCCCTCTTCTATGTATGATGCAGACTAGTTCCACCTTCGCGTCACTTCCAGTTTGGCAGATCGTGTCTGTACTGTTCTGCCGGGGGATGTGCCGGGTGGCGCGGGCAGATGGAGGTACACGTGTGATGCCATGGTGTGTGATTAGGTAAGCTTGCCACTTGTGTATTTAAGCCTGTTTGTCTCTCAGTATGGTGGATGCTGCCTCTTGAATACGGTGTTAACTGAAACAGCTGTCGGGGAATGGCATGATCTTATGATGTCCTCAGGGGCCTGAGGAAGTCTGAATAGACAAAATGCGTTGGGACCTTGCTCCAGTATCTCTCCACTCTGCTGAATACATTGCAGATAAGCATTTTACTATTTCTAACTTTTATGTTGTGTTAACCCCTGTTTACTCTGTATCCCTGTAAATGTGATTAAAACCCCCCTTTGTGAAAAAGCACACCTGTGACAAGGGTCATTTTTTGCTTGTTTGAGGCTAACCATATCCACCAGTGTGCGGACCATGAGGGTGTCCATGGGATCCTTGAGGAATTATCAGAGTACTGCATGCAGTTGTACAAGTATCTTTCTGGTTTTCCTGATTTGTTGGAGGACCATACACACCCCACCATATGGAAATCCAGTGAAGGAATCACAGATAAGCTTTAAAGATGTATTATTTGGTACGCACATTATATTTTGAGCACGTACAATATTGTTTTAAATACTACACTATTAGGCGCATGACATTTTCCCAATTCCACTTCCATATATATATATATATATATATATATATATATATATATTGTGACACAGTCGGGATAGGGGTCCCTCTCCTGTGTGGATGGACTCCCTCTTTACATACAGAGCAGCCGGAGACACAGGGCACAATTCTGGGGTTCTCGTGCAAGCTGGTTGGAGCCAGTCTTTATTGTACAGGTCACATAAATAAAATAAAACATAAACAAATCCTAGCCCGTCTGGGCTCTAACTAGACAGTAGGTTCCCTCACTATCAGAAGACTAAATAAGTTCATGTCCACAGTACTTAGAGGTTGTATCAAACACTGGGCCTGATTCAGACCCACTCGCAAGTGCTATGCGCTTGCAAGTGGGTCAATGGTGGCCCAGTGTGCATGCCGGAGCCAGCTCCATCGTGTGCATGCGTGAGACCCAGATAGTGACAGCCAAACCGTCACTCCGGGTCTTGCTCCAAAGGGGGCGTGCTGTTAATGTTGAGTGACAGAACATCCCCTTTGGTATGCGGGCTGGGGGCATAGCTGCCCAGATGGAGGCATTCCCATCGGAACACCTACCATCTGGAGCCGGCCCCACTGACATCACAAGTGATGTCAGTGGGAGTGCTTCTGGCTCTGTTAGAGCCGAAAGCACTCTGGGGATTGCGGCAATGAGACCCTACCACAAGGGTCTCATCGCAAGCCCGATGGTCGTGATGGTCTTGACCATCGTGACCATCATCATGGCTGCTCGCATAAGCTGTGGGTGGTAACCCACAGCTATGCGAGCGGCTAAGAGGCCGCAACAAAAAAAAAAATGCCCTGATTCAGAACGGGCGCTCATTCAGAGCATCCAGCTCTGAATCAGGCCCAGTGTCTCAGAGCAAGCTAGCCTGTTGGCCTGCTCTCCCAGGCGTGAGACACTCAGCCACAATTAAACCCAGCTTATATCAGCTATTTCCAGGTGCAAGCCCTAACGAGCCTGCTACCAGGCTGAAAGGCCCGACACCCAGAGTGGCCTGTGGGTGGAGCCCTCCCTATCCTCACATCCACACCCCCAGGACCATTCAAGCTTTTCACAAAAGCCAACATTTCTAGGCTGTTTTTTCCAAACAGACTTCTCCTGGTGGTTTCAAAACACATAGGACAGGAATCTAGGACACACAAAGTAGTCATATCAAACTTCTCCAGTGTTTCTACCACATATTCCCCCCATTTGTTTTGACCTGTGGCGTGGAACAACTGCAGCCCACAAACTATGAACACATGACAAAGCATCTGCATTGGCCAGCTGGCTTCCTGGCCTGTGTTCTACCGAAAATTTAAAGTTTTGTAATGCCAAGAACAACCTTGTTATTCTCCCATTGGTCTCTTTGTTCTCTGACTTCCACTTCAACTGGGCATGGTCAGTGTTGAGCCTGAATTTCTTTCCCACCAAATAGTACCTGAGAGTTTCCAATGCCCATTTTATGGCCAATGCTTCCTTCTCAACTGTAGCATAGTTTCTCTCATGTACATTTAATTTCCTTCTTAGATAAAAAATAGGGTGTTCCTCTCCTTCCCTGCTCTGGGACAGGACCACTCCTATACCTACTTCTGATGCATCAGTTTGCACAACAAACTCCCTGTCAAAATCAGGAGTCATCAGAACTGGTTGGGAACACAACGCTATTTTCAACTCCTGAAAATCCTTCTCTGCTTCAGGACTCCATTCCACCATGACTTTCTGTTTGCCTTTGGTAAGGTCAGTCAATGGGACTGCAATAGTGGCAAATTTGGGTATAAACCTCCTATAATACCCAGTAATCCCTAAGATGGCTCTCACCTGCTTCTTATTCAGGGGTCATGGACAGTTTTGTATTTCCTCAATTTTATTAAGCTGTGGCTTTATCAAACTACTACCAATGGTGTATCCAAGATACTTTACTTCTTCCATCCTTAGACAACACTTTTTTGGGTTGGCTGTCAAACCTGCCTTATAGATGGAGTCCAACACTGCTTGTATTCTGGGCAAGTGAGACTGCCAATCAGGACTATGAATGACCACATCATCTAGATAAGCATCAGCATACTGTCTATAGGGCCTTAGAATCCTATGGAAGGTAGCAGGTGCCCCATGGTGCCCCATTAGAATTCTTTGGAAGGTAGCAGGTGCCCCATGTAGCCCAAAGGGCAACATCTTGAATTGAAACAACCCCTCCAGTGCAGATAAAACTGTCTTTTCTTTGGCATTCTCAGCTAACGGCACTTGCCAATACCCTTTTGTTAAGTCAAGAGTGGTTAAATATCTGGCTGTCCCTAGCCTTTCAATTAGTTCATCCACCCTAGGTATTGGGTAGGTATCAAACTTTGACACACTGTTAAATTTCCAGAAGTCTTTGCAGAAACCCACACTCCCGTCAGGCTTTGGAAAAAGAACAATGGGACTTGACCACTCACTATGCAATTCTTCAATTACATCCAACTCTAAAAATTTTTTAATTTCCTTCGATACTGATTCACTTTGGGCTTCTGGTAACCTATAGGGCTTTAGCTTAACCTTAACCCATGGGTCAGAGTTTATGTCATGTTTAATGACCGTGGTTTTTCCTGGTATGTCAGAAAACAGCACCCTATTTCTGATAAGAAATTTCTTAACTCCCTGCTGTTGAACTGCTGACAGGCTTTTTGCCACTGTCACTTTGGGAACCAAGAGCCCTGGGCTTACTGGAGGGGCTCGGATGGCTGACAGAGCTGCTCTCTCCTTCCAGGGTTTTATAAGGTTTACATGGTATATCTGTTCTGGCTTTCTTTTTCCTGGCTGGTAAACATTATAATTAACCTGCCCCACTTTTTTAAAAAATTTCAAAGGGTCCTTGCCACTTAGCCAAAACTTTACTTTCTACTGTGGGAACCAACACCAACATTCTGTCCCCAAGAGCAAAGATGCGTAACCAAGCATTGTGGTTGTATACCCTCTACTGTGCCTGTTGGGCCTGTTCTAAGTGCTCCCTCACTATCGGAACCACAGCAGCAATTCTTTCTTGCATTTTGGAAGCATGCTCTATAACGGTTTTATTTGGACTGGAGTGCCCCTCCCATGTCTCTTTGGCAATGTCTAGTAACCCCCTTGGGTGTCTCCCATATAACAAATTGAAAGGTGAAAACCCAGTGGAGATTGCGGAACCTCTCTTATGGCCAACAACAAATAAGGCAACAAGTAATCCCAATCTCTGCCATCTTTGTCGACTACTTTTCTTAGCATATGTTTTAACATTGTCTTGTTAAACCTCTCCACCAACACATCGGTTTAAGGAGGATAGACCAAAGTTCTTAAATGTTCGATTTTGAATAGGCGGCATAACTCTTTAATGATTTTTAACATAAATGGGGTACTTTGGTCAGTCAGTATTTCCTTAGGTATTCCCAACCTGCTAAAGACATGGACTAGCTCTCTAGCAATGGTCTTGGTTGATGTATTGTGCAATGGTATCGCTTCCGGGTACCTGATAGCATAATCCATTTTCACCAGAATATATTGATGGCCCCAGGCAGACTTCATTAAAGGTCCAACCAAATCCATAGCTATTATTTCAAATGGCACCTCAATAAAGGGTAATGGGACTAGTGGACTTTAAAATGTGGTCTTGGAGCATGATACTGACATTCAGGGCAGGATGCACAATAGTCAGATACCTCTTTATGGACCCCGGGCCAGAAAAACCTGTGCAAAATTCACTCAGTGGTTTTCTCTACCCCTAGGTGACCTGCCGTTATATGACTATGAGCAAGATCTAACACTGTTCTTCTGTATGCTTTGGGAACTATTAATTGTTCCACAATATCTTCCCATTTCTTAGTCACCTGATACAAAAAATCCCGACATAGTGCCATGTGAGGATACGAGAAAAGACTATCGGGGTCTATGGGTTTACCATCGATCACTTTGACATTCTCCCTGTTTTTTACCAGAATAGGGTCATTTAACTGCTCCATGGAAAAGACCTCTCTACTGACCTCTAAATCAGGCAGATTATCAACTGGCTCAACAACACTTCCCACCTCAGTGGGAGGTACATCACCTGGCGAGCCACCATCACGCTCTGCATTCTCTAGTTCGCCAATCATACTAGAAAAAGGGAACATCTCTGACCCTGAATAAACTTCCTCTGCTACTACATCAGTAACCTTCTCAAATGGGTCAGGGTGATTTACCTCTGTACAAAATCGGCTTTCCCACATCATCCAGAAGTGAGCAAAGTCTCTCCCCATTATTGCATCATACATCAAGCCATGTACTAAACATGCAGAGACTATCGCAGAACCACATGGTGTTTCTATGTTCACTTCTGCAGTAATATAATACCGAGTATCCCCATGTATGCAGGTCACACCAACAGGTTTCCCCTTACACTTCAAAGGGTTCACCAGTTCAGCTTTCATAAGTGTAACCAGGCAACCAGAATCTAACAAGCCTCTACTTGGTTGCCTTCTACAGTGAGTATACACATGTGCTTATCTGTCTCAGTTTGCTGGTCAGCAGTACAGGCTGGCTGTGCAAAGAAAGACCCCCTGCGGTTGACATGAGCAGTATCACATTGCATAGGTTCAGAGGTATGTGAACAATTAGCCGCAATATGGCCAAAACCACCACATCGGAAACAGTGAATCACATTAATATCTAGTATTTTATGGGGTAGGAACCTTCCTGGCCTGGCTGGCCTGTCTCCATGTTTCACACCCACAGTCTTAAATACATTCCATCACCAAGCACCCTTCTCCCCTGGAACAGTCTTACCAGTGTTGATGGGAGTTCACCTATGCACCATCGGGGCTCGGTGGGGCAGACTCAACAGCTCATCAGCCGCCATGTACCTCTCCACCAGTCCAACTAACTGGTCTGTGGACTTAGGGGGTGCATGGCTCACCCACTTGCGCAGAGTTGCAGGTAGCAATCGCAGATACCGATCCATCATGACTCTTTCCATGATCTGTGGTCCTGTCAGCATCTTGGGCTGTAGCCATTTTGTGGTTAGATGGATGAGGTCATGCATTGGTGAGCATGGAGGCTTTTCCATTTTGAACTCCCAGCGGTGGACTCCTTGGACACGAACAAATGTGGTGACTCCCAAGCAAGTTAGGATCTCCCATTTTAGCTTTTCATAGTCCTTTGCATCAGCCAGGCCCAAATCATAGTAGGCCTTTTGTGGTTCTCCAGACAGGAAGGGTGCCACAAGACTTGCACACTGCTCCTTGGGCCAACTCTCCCTTTCTGCGGTTCTCTCAAATGCCGTGAGATATGCCTCCACATCATCACTTGGAGTCATCTCCTGTAAAAAATGACTGGCGCGTATGGAGCGAGTGTGGGTTGGAGGGTCAGTGGAAGCATCTCCAGACTAGGTGTTGTACCACCTCTTTTAAGGCCTGGCTGTTTTCCACTAAGGCCTGGCAGGTTTCCTCGATGGTGACTTGTTGTTGCCTCTGGGATGCTTCCAAGGCCAATAGTTGCACCTGGGTGGATTCCTGCAGAGCTCTGGTAGCTTCTTGCTGAGCGCACATAGCCTGAAGCAAGACCTTTACAATGTCCTCCATGTTGGCTTTAGAGGTAGGCTGAAAGCAGAACCTAACCTCTCTGAGCATCTGCTGATGCCACCTTCATGGATTCCACAATTTTGTGTCTGTCCCTTTAAATTTAAAGGAAATTTTTTCCTTGCTGCAATTTCAGCGTGTGGGTGCCCGCATTCTCCACCAATTGTGACACAGTCAGGATAGGGGTCCCTCTCCTGGGTAGATGGACTCCCTCTTTACACACACAGCAGCTGGATAAACAGGACACAATTCTAGGGTTCTCGTGCAAGGTGATCGGAGCCAGTATATATTGTACAGGACACATAAATAAAATAAAACATAAACAAAATCCTAGACTGTCTGGGCTCTAACTAGCCAGCATGTTCCCTCACTATCAGAAGACTAAATAAGTTCACATTCATAGTACTTACAGGTTGTATCAGACAGTGTCTCAGAGCAAACTAGCCTGGGGGCTGGCTCTTCCAGGTGTGAGACACTCAGCCACAATTAAACTCAGCTTATATCAGCCATTTCCAGGTGCAAGCCCTAATGAGCCTGCTACCAAGCTGAAAGGCCCAACACCTGGAGTGGCCTGTGGATGGAGCCCTCCCTATCCTCACATCCACACCCCCAGGACCCCTTCCGGCTTTTCACAAAAGCCGACATTTATAGTCTGTTTTTTCCAAATAGACTTCTCCTGGGGGTTTCACAACACATAGGACAGAAACCTAGGACACACATAGTAGCCATACCAAACTGCTCCAGTGCTTCTACCACTATATATATAATATATATATATATATATATAATATTTATTTACTTGGACATTTACATTAAGGAAAAGCAAGCGCGCACTAAGGGGTATATTTACTAAAGTGAGAGTTTTTAGAAATTGAGATGTTGCCCATAGCAACCAATCAGATTCTACATAATATTTAACTGGCTCCATCTAGAATATAATATCTAGAATCTTATTGGTTGCTATGGGCAACATCTCCATTTATAAAACTCTCACTTTAGTAAATATACCCCTAACGGGTTATCAAAAACCCGCACATTCAAACTGCTACCATAATGCTAAAAGTGAACATCCTAAAAAGTGGCTGGAAGGCATCTTGAATAGCCAATTTATCAGACTACACAATAATGTATTTTTCCCAGGAACTAAATCTAATTTAAATCTAATGAAACAACAAGTTCGACAAAATATATATAAACCAGAAATACTTCAAGAAACAGAACAAATAGCCTCTACTATATACATGGAGGATCATTTAGTACCCAAACCAAGGAGAAATAAAAATAACAACAAAGAATGAGCATTGTTACCCAATATGGGCATAATCATAAAGAATGGAGAAAATAAAAAAAAAGCATTGGAATATTATAAAAATAGACCTTTGGTTGAAATACAGTATCCCCCAGGTGCCATTTTTCATTTACCAAAAAGCACAGAACTTAAGGAATAAACTTGTAAAGAGCACCTTGGATGAAAAGGACAAGAAACATATTAGAACACCGTATTAGAACCAAATGGTTCCATAGATGTGGCACATGGCCTGTATAGGGTTCCATAGATGTGGCACATGACCTGTAAAGGGTTCCATAGATGTGGCATATGGCCTGTAAGAAATTAAAAAGTGAAGTGACTAAATATTAAGAAATTAAAGTAAAAGGCACAGATTACTTGATCAATCAATTCATAACCTGCCATAATACAAATTTAATAAACCTGATTGAATGTCAAGGTGGTTTGCATTATGTGGGGATAATGTCAAGAGCACTGAAGACCTGACTTGGGGAACATATAAAGGAATATCAGGAAAGGGACGGTTCCCTAATCCATTCCAGCACACTTTAAAATCATAACTGTGCAACTAATTGAATTAAATATTTCCTGGGGTTGGAAAACATTATGGGTAGTTGGAGACAGAAATACATTGAATCTATGTTAGCTAAATTTGAAATGAGGTGGATTTATACAGTACTTTAAAGACTCTTGCACACATTGGTCTCAACACAGATTTTGAATTAAAATGGTTTCTTTAAAATTATTTTCTGCCCCATTAGATTCATTTTCTTGTCAAATTCTTCTTTTGTCATTATTCCTTTATTTTATATTTGATGCTTATTAACCAAATTCCATATTTGATTGTTTTTTTATTATACTAGAACAATAATACACCCTTTTCTACTTTTCATATACCATCTGAGGATGAAAGAATGAACAAGGAATGTTTGTTTTCAAAAACTAACAAAGATTTTAGAAGTATTGTCCTTTTTACACCATCTAAATCATCTATTGAAAACTTAACTGTTTCGCCATGGTTTTACTTTTGGTAGTGGATTTCTTTAAAAATTGATAAAACAGCTAAAATCATGTGACTTGGATGCATTTTTGTTTCTATTGCATTATTATTAACATCAATGGCATTCATTTCCAATCAATTATGACAACCTAACAGCAACTGAAACCATGAGGGAAGGACTTTAATGCAATCCAAAATACACAAGATCCTGTTTTTAGATCCACGATCTGAACTTGGCGAGAAGACCAGAGTTGGGTCTTGGTTCTACTCGTATCCCAAAGGGATCTCAGCCAGGACTCAGTTTGAAAATATATATATAGGTGGAACGGCACTAGAAACACATATTCACCATAAGATGATACATAAAATGTAAAGCATTTATTTAAAAGTATGTATAGATGAAAAATATAGATGAACAGAATATCAATGACATAAACAGAATACAAATATTAACCACTCTGTGAAAGCTGTAATCTGAAACATAAATGGTGTATATTAAACCTCCACATAAATAACAGTCAGATAATTTGCAGCAGAACAGTGGTTTTGTCTGCTCAAAAAGTGAATGGGGTATATTTACTAGATAAATGTTAAGTAGAATCTAAAAACCTGCACCTTAGTAAATATACCCCGAAGTCTCACTCCAAAAGTAATTGGTGTAAAAAAAGTATCACATGAATCGGTGTAAAAAAAGTATCACATGAATCGTAAATCACTGTTACATGATAACCGCTGATGTGTGCATCAAATTTTCCAATATGAAATAAGTGGTGTGATAAGGAGATTTCTGTCTTTTTGAAAAAGCTGCTGAAGGCGGTGAAACATGTTAAGGATTTACAGAAACTTCTTTCACTACTTTGATACACTGTTACATGGCCAGTACAGCCTTTGGATTGATCCCACTACGCGGAATTCCTTTGTTCCACCATTGGCTAGCGCCTGCACCGGACTGCAATTCATTCCACGGTACCCCCCAGCTGCGACTCGTGCACTCAGGCAGATGCATCATGTACCTGGAGAGGGAAGCGTCTACTGCCAGGAGGCAGACAGCCACCGCAGCCAGCCAGTGAGTAGGAGCGGTGATTCACCGTGCAGCCGGGTCAGACCAGCCAACTATCTCACACTGCAGACACGTGGCTGTACCGGGACTGTTACCCATTCCACGGCATCCTCCAGCTGTGACTCAGCCCCACACATTCAGGTTGAAATCGCATCCTACACCTGGAAGATCATTGCAGAGAGGCAGACAGCTACAGCAGTCAGCCAGCAAGCAGGAGTGGTATCTTTGCCATGTCACTGGTATGGACCAGCCAACAGCTTGACATCTTAGACACAGTTGGTGATACATTCCTCCTTATCACACCACTTATTTCATATTGGAAAATTTGGCTTATGGGTACCCATACTGCTGTGCATACATCAGCGGTTACCATGTAACAGTGACTTACGATTCATGTGATTCTTTTTTTACACCAATTATCTACATACCTTTTGGAGTGAGACATTCACTTTTTGAGCAGACAAAACCACTGTTCTGCCACAAATTCTCCCACTGTTATTTATGTGGAGGTTTAATATACACCATTTATGTTTCAGATTATAGCTTTCACAGAGTGTTTAATATTTGTATTCCATTTATGTCATTGATATTCTGTTCATCTATATTTTTCATCACATACACATTTTTAAATAAATGCTTTACATTTTAAGTATTATCTTATGGTGAGTATGTGATTCTAGTGCCGTTCCACCTCTATATATATATATATATATATATATATATATATATATATATAAAATAACAGCGGCACTCACAGGACTTTGATAAAGAAGACTCACGACACAGCAGGTCAAAGTTCAACGTTTCAGTCTGGCGACTTTTATCTTTTTCTTGATAAAAGTCGCCAGACTGAAACATTGAACTTTGACCTGCTGTGTCGTGAGTCTTCTTTATCAAAGTCCTGTGAGTGCCGCTGTTATTTTTTATACATGTTTGGTATTTTTTCCATTGGATGGCACCCGGACAATTATTTAAGTTTTTGTGGAGTGCCGGCCAGTTTTGTACTATATATATATATATATATATATATATATATATATATATATATTCTGTAGTTATCCGCACTTATTGTGCCACTTGGGAGTGGTGGCATACTCCCAGGTGATGGGCAGCTGTTTGCACATTTTATTCAATGTTTTATATATTGTATTATAATCTCTTTTGGCACTTGTTTCTTTTTTCTAAGGACTCAGTTCGACTCAGAACCCCAAAATTTGGAGGTTTTCAGTTTTCAGCAAAGCCAAACCACTCATCTCTAGCATGTACTTATTATTATGTCAAAATACTTAATGTGATCCACTCATGCCCAACTGCTGATGTCTTATACTTTGCACAGTGATTGTTGCCTACTCTATTGTTTGTCTCTCCTTCTCCTATTGGCTTATTTATATTGACTATGGGCCTGATTCAGAGCCGGACGCAATTAGCGCTCGCTCGTCCCGAAAATAGGGGTGGCTATTCAAATGAACTGTTCGCTGTTTGCGGTCTGTTCACGCAGACCGCAAACAGCGAACGGTCTAGGTCTGAACGAGCGAACAAAACTTGTGGTCGTTTTTTGGGAAACTATGCCCCCTGGCCGCTCGCATCCTACGTCATGTCCGCTATTTATTAGATTAATCGAGTAAATCGACCAGCGTATGAACTGCTCGCTATTCTTGTGGTTGGTTTTTGCTACCACAATTTTGCGAGCAGTTCTGGCTATAAAATAACCCAGTGACGTGGTCAATGACGCTGCTGTTTTAATTATGCACACCAATAAAATGCCCATTTTGACCTTTAAGCACGCCTGCATTCTGATTTCCACTCCCCGTTTTCAAGCACCTTCCCCTGTTACCACCCACATACGCCTCATTCTGTCACTCAATTTATCAGGCATTAGCTATTTTGCGAGCACATGAATTTCAACCGCACTGACTGGTTCGCGCATGCGTATAATGATCCGTATGCATGCGCAGTTGGCCAAACATCGCTCGGAGCGAACGAGCTGCCGCTTACGAGTGGCTCTGAATCAGGCCCTATATGTACTTATCTTTAATGCCCCTTTAGACCAATTGTTTTGTTTTATTTTTTCACAGATTGAATGTTGTGACAATATGCGTTTGACAATATCTTGCCCTTATTTTGTATTTCTTCTACTTGTCTTAATATGCAATTTGTTTCTTATTTATATTGTGTTCATGTTTTCTTTGACTTTCTTCTACATGTGTTTTATCTGCAAAAATAAATAACTGTACAAAAGACAAACTGCGCCATGCTGCTTTATTTTGCATTTTTCTTGTATTTTTATGGTACAGTAAGTAGAATTAAAATAATAATGATAATACATTTAACATTCAAAATGTCATCCCCTCTATATAAAGATATATATATATATATATATATCAAAACCAAGACACATACTGTATACAATTTGTATTTTCTACTGCCTATAGTTCCTTCATCTTGCATAGATAAGGGAGAGAGTACACACTATACTGATGAATATCCCTCATGTTCTCTGTCATACCATATCCAGTTTGGCATATTTGGTACCCCCTAGGTGGTGGGTCTAACACCTACAAATTTGTAATATCAAAACAGGACCACTCTGATGCAACACAGTAAAAACAAATTTATTCCTCAAAACTCATTATAATCAACCATAGGAGTATTTTAGATCTTATCTGTAGTCTCGGTTTCCAATAACAGCCACCTGCTGTTCCCTTAGAGCTTAATATGCTCACCAGTACTTATAGTAGTTAGCCATCTGGCCTTAAAACTCCGGATAGTAGTGGCTATCCTGAGGGCCACTGGATGTTGTACAGCAGGTGATGGTTCTGGCATTTGATTGTGCCTAGATGGTCTTGATGATACTAGCAGGAGAAGATGTAGCTAGGAATGCTAAGGTGCAGCTTTGGGAGCTAAGGTGCAGCTTTGGGAGCCGAGGTGTGGCTTTGAGGGCTTAGGTGTAGTTTTAAGATCTGAAGTGCGGCTTTGAGGGCTGAGATGTAGCATGACCTAGAGGGTTGAGTTGTGGCTTTGAGGGCCGAGGTGAGGCACCATCGGCAAGGTGCAACCTTGAGGAGTGAGCTGCAGCTTTGAGAGCTGAGGTGCAGCCTTGAGCAGCGACGTGCAGTACTGGTGGCAAAATTTGACCTGCAGGGTCGAGGTACAGCCTTGAAAGTCAGGATGTATCACAAACTTGAAGGTCAATGTTGTGGCCTTGAGGGCCGAGGTGCAGATCCAGCAGACTTATAAAAGGTAAAGCACCAATGGCATGCAAGGTAACTGATTGAGCATTAGCCAACAGGCGAGAGGGAACATGTTAGCCAGTGTTCCCAAGATTACATGCAGCAGCCTCATGTTTGGATCTCCTAGCAATTGCAGGCAACATCCCAGTATGGCATCTACAGTGTGGTGCCCGAAGGAACTGTCTGGAGATGTGGCCAGAGAAGAGTACATCATGGAAGAGGAACAAAATCTAGGGCATGAGAGAGTACAAAGGCGCTTCAGTGACTTATGACAAGATCCCAATGAAGAAGATGGACCAGATTGTCTAGGAGTCACTAAGACAATTAGAGTGTTCACAAAGCAATTCTTACTGCAAACAGGCTCCATTGATGTGGATAACACAACATGGAAGACCACCCTATGCATTTCATAAACTTTGTTAGATTGGTTAGAAAAACACAGACGTGTTAGGACCATTTTCAGGGCATTTTCTAGTGAGACTCTGTGAAATTGTTTGCAGCTGGAGAAGCCATGGCATCTTAGGAGAACAACTCTGAGTCAGCATAGGCTCACTCAGAAGTTCCATGTGCAACCGATGTTCCCACTTTTATACATGAGTGGCGGATGTCAGACACTGGAGTTAGCTGTCTTATTGCACAAGATGGTGGCTGAGTCATTAGAATATTTTCACAAGTCCCTGTGTCTGTAATTACAGTTGTGATGGGATTTGCATCTGTCTCTGAATAGGGCCCTCAGTTTGAATAGTAGCTACTCTCATTTGCTTCAAAGTATACATATAATATTCCATGTATTTTGAAAAGTAAAGACACATATGACCTGATTCAGAGTTGAAGGCTATTGTTACTGCAGGTCCAAATTTTTCAGCTGAGGCTGTGCAAAATTATGCTAATGGAACAGCCGCTGGGATTTGTACTGAGATGCCCACCAGAATGTTTGTGAGCTGTACACAACTGTGTACACATATGCAGCATTGGGTGCAGATCATGCAAACATCAACTCCTCAGTAAGTCTATAGTTATTCAGAATGGCCACCGTAACTGAGGTGATGGACAGAGCCATAACTAGACTTTTTGGTGCCCTGTGCCAGAAAGAGCATTGGCACCCACCTCATTATTCAAAGGGACATAATGCACCCAAAAAAGGGGAATGGCCTCATGGGGAAGGGCAGGGAAGAGATAGGGGAGGCCAGGATATACTGGGGATGAAATAAGAGGAAGCTACAAGTGAGAATGATAATAAACAGAAATTTGACATGCCCAAACATCGCCCCTGACCTGCGGGGCCCTGTGCCATGACACCTGCCGCACTACCCTAGCTACGGCTCTGGTGACGGAGCCATGCTTTCAGCATAGGGGATTACAGATACAGGATGTGTTACTCCCCCAAAATGGTGGAGTCATGCTTGCATTTTTAGCTGACACTCGCAGTTGCTTCCCCCATATTCTCCTTGCTTGTCAATCACACTGCAAGTAAAGGCTTGCAGCGGGTGACTACAATAATGCACCTCGACACATGTGCAGTATGATTCAGATGCATTTGCAGTTGCAAAAGATCACTTGATTTGTAAAAACATTGGCATTACGTTCAACTCTGAATCGGGCCCATAAAGTACGGTGGGTCAAATAAAACTAAATTGTGAGTTCGAAAATCAAATAGTGTGCAAAATTTGTGGGTCCATAACAGTAACTCGTGTGCAAAATTTTAGCTTTGATGGATAATTTTTATTATCCTCTCAGCGGGTGTTTGAAATTATGACACAAATTTGGATATTTTGTAATCAGGTAAAAGCATGGATCTAGGGGGTCGATTCAGACCCAGACGCTAAGCTGCACTCTCTCACACCTAAAAGGGGCCAGGTATGCAAATTTCGCGTTCATACTATGTGGTGTAAGGATGCCCTCTATGTCTTAGAGAGCGAGGGCTGAGCAATTGCACACTAGTCTAAAGAAGCCCACTTTTCTATCTTAACACACGTCATCTCCAGAAAGTGTATGATTAATCATGACCATCGAGAGCAATCGGAGCTTATCGCAGTGCTTGAGGTAGACCCTACCCCACCACAAGCACTGTGATCACTGCAGGCTGAATTATAAGCAAGTGACATGTACAATGATGCTTCTTTGCTAATTATGCACACCCATAACATGCCGTTTTGTTGCCCAGACACACCTGCATCCGCAGCACCACTCCCCCGTTCACAAGCACCTTCCCCTGTTACCACCCACAAATGGCGCTGTCACTCAAAATAGTGTCCAGTCTGTGTACTACGAGCGCATGATTCCTGGGCGCAGTGACTGGTTCGCACATGCGTACTTTGACGCATATGCATGCGCAAACGTGAGATAATCATCCATAGCGTGTGCCCGCAGCTTAGCGAACGGGTCTGAATCGGGCCCTAAGGCACATATTTTGGCAATGAAGTTGTTCTTAGGTGAAAAACCTTCAGTTTAACTCAGTTAGATACAAACCTTTGAGGTAGACATTTAAGAGGGGGTCCATGTCCACGATAAAAAGGTCAAAATATTGCAATTTTCCACAAATTGCAATCTTTGCCACATGTGCTACTATTTTCAGGTATTTTGACTTAAAAACTATTATTTTCTTGGAGTTAGGGAGTAGGGATGGACATTGGAAGCTCACCATCAAATGCTGGCTGAACTTCCACCATTGAAACTTTTGATGTGATGGTAACTAACCATCACATCAAAAGTATTCGATGGTAAAAACTATTTATATGATTTTTGCATGTGCAAAAAACCCTGCTGTGCAGTTGGCAGGGAGTGGGATCGGAGCATGGCTAGGGATGGGGCCCGAAGCAAATATATACTGTGTCCTCTGTAGTGTAGCTAGTAGCGCTGCTATGCTGTGGGGCCTGGAGGGTACATTATGTTTACATATACAGTCCGGCTCCAGAGTCCATCATGCACTGGTGGAGAGGCCACTGAAGTGAATCCAGTGTGCTACAGCCAGGCAGTGAGAAGCAGAGACAGAGCTGACAAGGACAGAGTGAGAGTTTGTCTCTGTGCTGTATGAGTGACTGCTGCTGGGTGAGAACTGCACTCTGATTGGCTCTCTGAAACAGTTTTGAACATTTCTTCACTTTGCAGTGATCAATGACTGAATGACTGAAATTTTGCACACAAGTTAGTGTTATGGATCCACAACATTTCTGCACTAATGGAATTTCGAACTCACAATTTTGGTTTTTCCACCCACCCTACCATATAGTATTCATAGAGGGAAATGGAATAGCCTGAGACTCCGGCGAGGTAGCCTCATGTTTTATATTGGCAATCAATTAAAAGGCAAACACAGGTTGGTTTTGCCTTTCAAATGATTGCCACTTTAAAACATTGGTCAGACTCATTGGAGTCTTGCAGATGCCTTTAAGCCTCAGGCTATTAAGGTACATTTCCCACATAGTTTGATACATTTTCTTTTATACAAAAAAAAATATTAATTTATTCAAAATATAAACTGCAAATACATAAAAATCTATGCAACCACAAAATGTTTCTTCCTCCAAGCAGGTTCCACAAATACTGATATGTACAACATGTGGGCAGCAACACTATGTGTTTCAACCCTTTAATTTCATTGGGTCCACGTTTTTAAATGTGAAGGGTGGTCTTTTATGATGTGTTGTCCATCTCAATGGTCTTGGAACCTTTTTTCTGGAGGTAGGATCAATTTGTAGTCACTGTGACAAGTCATCCATCAGGTCCGTCATCTTCCATGGGATCTAAAGACCACAGATAATCTTTTATATAATTACCTTATTGTGAACAGATTTTAAATATTAGTTTTGTGGAATAAATTTGGTTTCATTGTGTTGCACCAAAGCAGTTTTGTTTTGATATTAAATATTTGTGGAAGATGGACTCACCACCTGAGGGGTATAACATATCCAAAACTGGACCTGCTTCTAATGATAAAATAGGGTTGATGCAGCAGTAGCTGGTTCTAATTATGCTACTGTATAGTCAATCTCTGATATTTGCATGGTAAAATAATTTGTCTGCCAGTAGGATTATATATAGCTTTTATATTCTAGTAATATGACATTCATGGTTATTTTTTCTAATGGGCGATTCGTCAAAGCCAACAATCATCCATGATTCTGACTAATACTGTAGTTTTAAAAAGGTAACAGGAGTCACTGCTAAGTCAGGCATGTTTATGCTGATTTCTGTTGCCGTTTTAAAACTACCTGTCAAAGCCGCAGCTGCTTGGTGGCTTTGACCCCTTATACCCCTTCAAACTTGTACTAACAGGTTTTATTAGAAACTGTTAAACAAACATTCTCAAAAACTTTTAAATGCTCTTAGATGCTGATAGTCCACAAATTCACATACACAAAAATTGTCTACCTGCCTTACTATAAATAATATGTTATTCCCTGTGATTCAGCTCATTTTGGGTACATGGGCTTCAGAGGTGGACATAGAAGCAGTCATGGTTGCAGCTATTGGTGGTCTGCTATCTGTGACTTTATGGAAATACCTCTAAAAAGTACTTCCCTGGTGTACATTTGCATGCCTGACTGTGGAAGGACTCAAATGCATTCATACACACTGTAAAACCACTTAGTGCTTGCTTAGACCCCACCATTGGTCACACCATCAAAACTTGGACCAGTCATATGGACGGTGAAGATTTTCCATTTGAGTTTGGCCTCCAAAGTGAAGGACTCAGCGACACACTCATGACACTCCTATAACTTGCCCATAAGAGGGATCATCTCAATGGATCTGTTTAGCCACCCCTCAGTCAATCGCCTGGCATGTTTCCATGACATCTCTGATAAAGAGCATCTTAATCTTTGTGCATACACTTTGTAGAATGCATGAGGTGGAATACATTAGGAGGTTTCAGGGATCTTCACGCAAGTGCAGTTGCAATAAATACCACTCAACTCTGTGAACATTGGCATTGCATGAGATTCAGAATCAGCCCCAATATGTTTTAATGTGACCATAAACTTTTAATTTATACATTAGCAAACTGATCAATGTTTTCATTTCAACAATCAAAAAGATTTAGCAGGATGAAATGTAGCTATGACCAATGACAGTGCACCCAAAAGTCATGTGCTCTCAATGTTTTATTTTCTCTCCAAGTTCTTGGATGTCTACACATGAAAAAGTCTAGAAAGTCTTGCAACCAACAGTGCAGACCAAGGGTTCTGCAGTCCTGTAAAACAGGTGCAACACACTCCTATTTTGTAGAATGGTCGTGGTCTACAACCCCACTAAGTCCCCAAAAGTCACACAAGACCCATTCTGCACATGCACAGACTGGGTCCTGTGCAAGCGCAGAACCACTTATATTGGATTTGTATGTAAACCTTTGGTTTTGCATACAAATCTGAGTCAGGTTCTATGTACCATTCCCCTGGTTATGGAAAACTAATTTTTCCATAGCGCTGGTGGAAATTGCCTGGTAATCACTGGTAGCTGCTAGAAGAGTCCTATAATTATGTACATGATAGGGCACAAAAGTCTTCCAACCCATATATGGAAAATGTCAATTTTCTGTAGCACAGTGTAATATTCTTTGGTGATCACTAGAGACTAACTACAGGTGGGCCACATACTGTAAATTGATAAAGTTTTCTCCACTCTTTCAAATATGAGTCCCCACAAAACTGCTGGTGTCATTATGGGGGTGAGAGGACATGTTGTGCCCTCCTCCCATATATAGAAAACATATGTTTTCCATGGCGCAGTGTAACATTGTCTAGTAATCACATATGATCACTGTACAATCAGTACTAATGGGATACATCATTTAAAAGAGGAGACCCTCCTCTTTCTAAAATCGGTGCTCATGATTTCATGGATGCCAGGATGAGGTGAGACCATCGCCCTTCCCTGGACTCCATGATTTTTCTGTAGTGCAAGGGGATTTGTCTGCTGATCACACTGATCACAAGGCAATAATATCTATAGGTGTAAAAAGTGTGAAAGAGGGATGCCTCTCTTTCAAACAAGGTTACTTCCATCACTCTAGGTGCCAGGGTTTGGGAGATAAAGGGACTTAAAGAACCTCCCCCTTTTCCTGGCAATAAGTTTTTTTTACTTTAAAATGATGGCAGTCCGTATGCATTCCACTGTCACTGCTTTGGGACTGGCCCTCTGACTCTTGGGACTCCCCACCAGTGATTAGAGCTTGTGCAAAGAAGGTAAGGTTTGGGTAGGCACTTTGTTACAAATTATGAGTGGGACTTTTCACCTGCAGTTTAAAGGTATAAGGGGATCACAAGCCCCACTCATCCTCCACAGCGAATGGGATAATGGGGGGAAATTGGGATGGCATTTTCTGTTCTAAAGTGAGGTATTTATGCATTTTGCAGCAGTGTTCTGCTAAATATATCAATTGGATGCAGATCTGCTAAGAAAATTCTACAATCCTGCCAGGATATCAAACACACCAGTTATTAAATTTACACCTTTGTGTTCTTATATCATAACCCCTCATTCATTGTCATAGAAGTCATTGGAAAAAGCACAATTTCTGTTTAAAATACACCAATTAGCATTGACCACAAACCAATGTACCTATAAAAAAGCAGTCATGTGGGTGTGTGACCAGATGTTACTGACTTTGCCCACTGCATAGTGGATGACTAACATTCTGCCATGCACCTCCTACTATTGACACTTGGAAACACTTATTTTTACTCAGGCTCCTTCCCTGGCACCTGGAACCACTTACTTCTGGGTATATGTGAGCATGCTGCTACAACACTTCCTAGATAGTGTAAGCTAATTTCCAATGGTCCCTCACCATGTACCAGTCTCTGCAGGGTAACTGGCAGAGGTCTTTAGCTTGGAGACACTGGGCTTAATCCAAAATAGCCAGAGAATGGATCAACAGTGCTATTCTGTTGGTTACAGGATACATGTTGGTGCGTCAATTTAATGGCAAGATGTTTATTGCTGAAAAGTCTTTAAAAACACTAACTCCCATCACTAATGGTGCTAGGGACCATTCACAGCATATAGATGTTACAGAAGTATTCCTCACTTTTTTTTGTACGCAAGTATCCTTTGGGGGGCTGTCCCAAGGGTGCTTAGAAGTTTTCCCAACTTTGCACCCCTAAACAGCGATTTTGCACTTTTTTTCTCCACCTACTATATTCATAGGCAAATCTTTTTCTCTTATTAAATTGCATTGAATTTTTGCGTACGCGAAAAGTGTTTGATAAGTTTCCAACTGGCGAAAAGTCACAATCGGCAATACTTTTTTGTGGATCTCACCATTTTGCTTCAAATTGAATACGGGCCAAAATGTGTTAGTGGGTTTTTGCAAGCAGCACTGTTGTGAAATAAATATTTCCTTATTTAAAAAATATAGTGTAATTAAAAAAACTTTGCAAATATTTTTCTGATGTCTCAATTCATTGTTATAGTCCACATGTGATTTGCAAAGAGATATTCAATAATAATTAATTCAATAATTTTTGAGAAATTCAATTTTGGCCAAACATACATTATGGTCTTAAAATTCATCATCATTAAACCCACTGCATTAGATCTGTTTATATTAGCAGAAAACTAATGTGAAGCATACTCAGTTATTTAAAAAAAAACAAGACAAAACAAATCTGCATGTTGAAAAAAGGGGATAGCAGAAATGGGAAAGAGGAAGAGGTTATAGGATAAGAATAAAATAAAATGCTTAGAATACAGCAACTGGATTTTTTTTGTGAAAACAACATTTAAACTATATAGAATGGAGCATATTACAATTGATAAGTCACAGCTCTGTGAACTGTTTTTCTTATTGAAGATGTAAGTGAAGTAAAAAAGAAAACACAATTTCCTTACCCAGACTGAGAAATGACAGATTCCTGCTCCCATAAACATTGTATTTGTTCATCTGTAGTACTATTTTTACATACTGGTATATTTTTTTATTTGGTTTGGTTCCCCCTCCTGTCAAATCCTGTGCCTATCCTAGATTATGTAATAGTTTAAATGTAATCAGCATGAATTTGTATCTTATAATAGTTATTCGCATGTTAAAGTTCCCAGATACTAAAATCTTCTACATTGTCTAAAATTTCACTTGGCAGCTTAGTGCAAACCTATATTCTGTGTGATAAGTATAATTTCCAGTAGGTAAGTCCTACACTGCACCTCAGTAAAAATTGACATACAATACAATGACTAATGTGTCTTGTTTTAAGTTTATTTTTTTTAAATAAAATACTAAAACATTTAAAAACATTATTTTAAATATTGCTCCTACAGTAGCTCCTTTATATGAACATTTTTGTTTCACATATAAATCTGTAAATGTTTTACGTTGTGTTTTTATTTAACATAAAAAAGGTGCAAATCACAAAAAAATACATTTGTCATGCAAATTCAGAATACTTACAAAAATGTTGCTATTGTATATCATGCAATCACAACCATACATCGGTTACAGTAACACTGTAAATTAGTAGAAGGATCACAACTCACAATTAGATCAGCATAAAGTAGAACAGAATAAAGGAATGAATCTTACTTATACTGTGCAGATCATTATACTATGTGTAATTAAGATGTTAACACTCTATAGGGAGCAGAAGGAAATTCTGGAATTACATCACCCAAAGACTACCCTTGGGCTTTGATTGTAAGGTTCTCACAATTATAGCAACACCACTTATTATTTTTTCTTTCTATACATTATTACTTTGACATTTTTAGGAAATTAATTAATTTTGTTGAAACATTGTAACTTTCATATAAACATGGTGTTAAGGATATGTGTAGTTTGGTGGCCATCTCAAACTGATATGATTTTTTTTGTAACTCTTTGGCTTCAACTGCATATTTTGCTCAATATGGTTCTCTCCCTAATATTAAAATAATAGCTGATCAGACTGTTGACTCAGAGTCATTACAGGTAGTATTTCTCAACTACTGTGGCTATCCCATCATCCTCCAGCTACACTGACTGAGCCACATAGCTGCATGACCAATCAGAAGCAGCTTACCTTTAGACTATAACCTGTGAAGATGCTGGATCCTCTGCCATACAGCCTAGTCAGATAAAGTGGAGACATAAAATGCTTACTTGTAAAGGCTGAAGTGTCCATAATTTAGTCACATTCTAACAGAAAATGAGCGTTTGAAATTGTCTACACTTAAATAAAAGATTATGGCCTTTGTCTCTTTCAATTCTAAGTCTTGAGGGTTACCTATATTAACACGTAAAGACCTCTCGTTTGATATACATAAAAAGTCTAATCTCGCTGGCTGCTATGTCATATTAGCTATACAAATTAATGGCACCTCTTACACATTATTTAATGTACTATACATCCAATCACAATGTAAAACCAACATTTATTTGTTTGTCTAATTAAATGAGTTGAATCCCTATACTGATACACAACAGGTGCTTGGTGGTAACCTTCATATTGTAGACTTCCAATTAAAAGACCAGCAGTTTTCCTCTACAGGACTTTTTTGTAAACATAAAATTGAAGTCCATTATTCTTTTAAACATTCCAGGTTTCTGATATATGGCATCTTAGACATCCCACAGATAGGGATTACACATACATCTTCTCAGTGCATAAGTAATTCTCCCTGATTGATTATTCAACTCTCTGATTGCTCAGATCCCTTCTTCTGGTATGGAGTATATTGGTCTCTCATACTGCATCATGGGGTAAGTTTACAAAAAGGGCAATTTTGGTGTTTTAATGTATTTGTAGGTGATTTTAATTCAATTTTGCAACTCAGAAATTGAGAAATTGATTATGAAATTGAATATAAAAACTAATCTCAACCAAAACCGAACATCGACCAAACATCAGTACCTTCATAAAGACCACTACAGGAGCCCCTCATTTAATAACAATCAGAATAAAAATCAAATAAAACATGACTACAAAACCGACATTCAAATCCAAAAATAGTTAAACCTGTCTGAATGGGCGGTTTTAGGAGAAACATTGCTTCTTAAGGTTAAAAGCTTTGTAAAAGTTAAAAATGAAAAAAAAGAACAGCATAAATCCATAAGTTGGACCTTTCAGCCTGGTCTGGTAATGGAAAATTGAGGGATAACCTGCCATGGGGTTCCCCCTATTTTACATTAACCAGTACAAGGCTGAACCATCCAGTGAGGTTATGCCACAGCAGGAAGATGTACAGCATTAAACCAGCTTTAAACTGGCTCTAAAGTTCTCAGAAAGTGTTGACCCCCAAAAAATATGGTCCCTCCTCCCAAGCATTAACCAGTCCTATGCTGATAGCCCAGTGCTCTTCGCTGCATCCCTGGTGGTGGTGGATGCAGGGGTAATGATATAAATAAATGGTTAATATTGTTTTATTACAATGGTATTACAGGTACCAGCATGCCTGCCCAGTTGCTCTTGTAGAGCCTGGTGGTGGTTGTGCAAAATACAGAACCCCATAAGTCTTTTGTCACCCATATTTTTCCAACCAGGACTGGCACAGAAAAGCCAGCTGCTGGTTGTGCTTTTAGGGGGGGAGCAAAAAATATTTTTTTATTTTAACACTTTTTTATGTTTATTCGCACAGACGTATGCATGGATCTCACTGATGTGTGCATGATTCTCGCACCTGCTCAAGCTAAAATCACCAGCAGGAATCAGGTCTGTTATTTTGGGGATGTTGTGTTCGATGTTATGTTCAATTTGGTGTTTGATTTCAATTTGAATATTAGTAAATCAGGAGATCCTATGTTGGTCTATGTTAAAGTGTTGATGTTTAGACAATATTCCATTTTAAAGTGAAATTGGTTTTATATTTGATTTCACATTCAATTTTTACTTTATTAAATCTCAAAATTGAATGCAAATCGAATACAAAATCAATAAAAACCCAAAATTGAACTTAGATAAATATACCCCAGAGTTTCTTATTAAATGCTCAGTGGCACTTATTTATTGTTACATTTATATTCGCAATTGTTTATATGTATATATTGCATTGAAGTGATAATAGGATCATACTTTTATGCAGTATTTGCTATTTTTTAGACAATATATGTGAATTTGTTGTGACAAACCTTTTTAAATATTATATGAAATTTGGTTTATTATAAAAGGGGCATTTTGATCATTATTTCTGCCATGTAAAGAATACACATATTTTAAATTTTTGAGTGACACTAGCACAACACCATCTTTGTTATTAGATATTGATATTGGTGTATAGCTCATGCCCTCAAGTATTCTAGATGACCTGATGCACTGACCTTAATCTGTATTCCCATGATGTATTTCTCATTGATATTTAAAGAGATTACCTCCCTTCCACTATAACATACTAGAGATATACTAGTCAGCACTCCCCCATTTTTCCTACTTTCTTATAAATGTGATCTTGGTTTGAACTTTTTCTTGTTCCCCATCTGTCATTAAATTTCAGTCCTAGGAGCAGCAAACCTAGCATGCAAGCTTTATACTTGGGGTCATGGATTGACAGTGAGACAGTTTTCATTTTCAAATTTGATGCAGCACGACTACCCACTAATGACGAGGTTTATGATGAAATTGTTGGTGTTAAAGATTTCATGCTGCTGGTAGCTGATACCAAACTGCTTATTACTGTACCTTGATTGTCCTGCTTTAGATGGACCACATGAATGAAGATTGCTGAAAATGATGTAAGAGGGAGGAGGTGACTAGATGGTAAATGTTTCTACTTACTTTGGTGTGACAAAGCTTAAAGATGCCTTGGAAAATGTTGTCTGGTTAGGGTAAAAAAAATATTGCCTCATACAGTACAGTACTAAATGTGGATTTGTTATGTCTTTCTCCAAGGCAACACAATATGCTTATCATGGGCATGAGATAGAACCACTGGTGGTTGCCTTACTTTGACACAGCTAACATTAACCTAATTTTATTCTTCAAATCCAACACATGTATTATATTATCCTCATTCTTGTTATAGCCACTATTATAACAGTCATCCTATTGAATGTTAGAAATGCTCACTGTAACATCTTTACTTTCTATATATTAATCATCAGCATTATAATTTCTATTTATCCTCATATTTCCAAATGGTTGAGAAGTTTTGGAAGGAGGCTGGTCTGTAATTAATTGGCAGAATCTGAAAGGTTATACCTACTGATGGATTGTCCTCAAAATTCTGTGAACACCAAGTTTCTTCATTAGCTTCAGTTTCCTATTCAGGCTATTATGTGGCTGTTTTGGTGGTGAAAGCCTTAGACTAAGAACAAGGAGGTGGTGCATGGAATGTTAGAGAAGATGCATTACATTGTTGGGCATTCACTTTTGCACATGACATTCTAGTACTGGATGTGTATATGCAGGAGCAGGACACCTACAAGCAAAAGTGGTCATAGCCTGAAACTTTTCTTGCCAATGTATGTGTTTTTATGGGACGTTAGCTAGATTTATTTTTTGTGACATATCACCACATTCATCAGTAACATTTGCCTTTTAAATTGAGGGCTGATGTTTTCAAATATTGTTTGGATTGAAATCACCATTTGCCTAGAAACATCACTGAAGAAACTACTTAGGAATGACCAAGAAATGTGCCTATGATAAAGGAATGGTACCAGGCTAGAGAGAGCATTCAGGTAGGGAAAGTCTTTTAAAACCAACAATACTAAATAGACACTCTGGGCACTAACTATAGATCAATACTTAGTTATAGATGGGTTGGGTATGGGATCTAAGCACCAGCATCCTGAATGTTAGGATTTTGACCACATCTCGTATAGATATTATACTTTTTCAGCTGTCCCCACAAGGTGAAGCTGGAACTCACCAAATAAAATATTTATGTAGAATAAAAGCCATAAAGAATGGGAGCAATTAATTAATTAATGCTATATAGCTGCTGGTTTGAAAATATCAACAATGTTTGTTAAACACTTAAGATGTAGTAAAATAGAACCAATCCAACAATAGATAATTATAAAAATTCAGAATACATAAATTAAGATGCCTCCAACTGGACACATGGGTCCTAATAGCTGTGTTGCCTCCCTGGTTACCTGACCAGCATGGCTGGGGAGTATGGTGGAGTGATACTTTAAGTTATTTCCCAAGTGGGTAGCACTGCATGCCATTGCAGAGGGACCTCTTCTCCTGTAGAACAGCACTCCCACCACTGGGCACTCTCTTCTAGCTCCAGTCAGTAGGCTTAAGCCGCAGTCTGTGCACTTGCGGTTATGGACCTCCGGAAATCCAGTTTCCTGATGTGCATTCCACCCAGAGGAGTAGCATGAAACTATGGTGCCTGGAGAAAGTGCATGTCATAGCGCGCCCTCCCCCCAGGACTGTACTGTGCCAGTGGGGTATGTCCAGCCTGTGGGGGAATACTGAAGTGAAGAGAAAACAGCAAAGAGTGGCAGTATCATGCTGGGGCATGGAGGTATCATATGAATGGAATGCTTCGGTGATGCACTGACTTTAAGGAGTACTATAGCTCCTTTGGCACTGCTTTATTTATGTATAGCACATAGGACCTGACTTTTATCTCCTTGGAATCATTGTTATTATTCAATAGAGGAGATAGCATTATATATTCTGATCATTTAACTTAAACTGACAGAGTACATGTGCAAGATTGAGATTCCACAGGGTGCACAGCTTATTACTGCAATTACAGCCTCAAGCAGCTTTCACTAGAATTGGAACACCTATGGGAAGCTCCCTTCTCAGCTATGCTCCTGCTTAGCAAATATACATTGCACCTATATTAATGTGAGTACTAGTAATCGTGTTCTGTCTATCACCATTATTATTATTTCAGGTCTCCTAATATTTTTTTAAAAACCTTTCAAATAACACTTTGTGGTCATGCCTGGGAACACATCCATTACTTTAAATAGCAAAGCATTGGCTCTTTTTACTCTCATACCTTATAATTGAAGTTTAGGATTTTACCTTAGATGTGTAACTATTATGTCCATTGAAGCACAATGAATGAATGAGGAGAGAAGGAGGCAGTGGATCAAAGAGGAGAGGGGAGAGGAAAGTGCCATTCAGAGAAGAGAGGTAAGGAAGGCCAATAAATAAGTAGAAGGGAAGGGCAAATCAGAGAGGTCCAGTGACAGAAGCCAATAAGAAAAGCAGAGGAGAGTGGCAAGAGCTGATCACATGGTAGAGAAGGGAGGGAATAAAAGAGGTGAGACGTGAATGTAATCAATTTGACAGAAATGGGGATTTGACAGAAGATGTTTACAGAGGAGTGAGACCCAGATGGGAGCCAATCTGGGCTCTTGAGGGAGAATGAAATGTAGAAATGGATCTCAGATCTGTAGCTTATTTAGGATATAGAGCAAACAAACCAAGATAGAACTAACATGTGGCCATCATACTGTGCAGTGCCCCAGGAATTCCAGAACCCATGATATTGCTTCCTGTCCATTTTGGCGCCCAGAGCTCATGCTCCACTGGAACCACCCTCGCTACACCCCTAATTCCACCTGCAGTTCACAGAGTCATCTGATGTATTTCTCTGCCTCAGAATATGGCGGTTTCTTCAGAGGGTGTATTCTAGGTATCAACTGGCTCTTATTAAATACCATAAGGATGACTCTGATTGGCCCACAGATATGGGTCTTATTAACTACTTCAGGAGCTTTCATCATGGTTAATAATATCACTGAACATTGCCTGCATATCATATATTAAGCATAATAAAACTAATTATATTCACCAGATACTTAAGAGTCCACATTTTTTATATATACTGTACATTTTTTTAGGTGCCCAGCAGTATATACAAATCTTTAGACATAAATGCATTGCACATCAATAATTTTATATATCATTATAAATACTAATATTAATAGCAAAACATGATATTATTTATAGATAAAACTATAGAACAAACTGGTAAATCATTTAAAATATTAAATTTTCTTAACAAATATTCTACAAGTAGAGATATTCATATCTAGAATGATGATGAGATGCATTTATTATGGTGGATATCAGGAAAATACCCCCTACATGAGCATAGTCATAACGACCTTTAAAATCTCTAATGTAATATGTATGTTACCTGATATTATTAGTATTATCTATTTTAATTTGTATGAGGAAGGTCATTTATAATATATATACACATTTATAAAGAGAAAAAGGAGTATAGGAAGAACAGCAACTAATTGGCCCTGCCCAGAATATTAAAAGGTAATTCATTAAAGTGGTATCCTACCTAAACCAGACCTTAAGACTCAAAGGACCTACAGTGTATGGGGGATATAATAAGGAGATACCTACTGTATATTATTCATTTAGCCCTGATGAGTTAAACTCCTCAATCTAAATATCCAATTTGCCTCTTTTTTGCATAATGTATTAAAACAATCTCCCCATCCGGTTGTGACTTTAACTTGTTTGATTGCCTTCACTCTAATATTCATTAAAAAATTTTGATCACAATCGATCATCTGTCCAGAAAGTCTGTGTAATGCATTCTTATTGATAATGTTCAGACAATGCTCAAACAATCTGGTGTTTACACTTCTTGTTGTACATCCTACATACTGTTTCCAACAACCTCACTCCACCTAATAGATGACATAATTCAAGGAACAGTCCAAAAAAAATATCTTTAGGAAAAGATTCTTGTGAAATTCCAAAAACAAATCTATTACTTTGGGGATTTGCATGCTGACATGTCAGGCATCTGTCTCTGCCAGATTTGAGGAAATCCTTTGGTTTGTCATGTAGCCATAGATGTTTCTTAAGATATGCACTTATGCAATCTCTATTTTTCCATGTGAACTTATTTGCTGCTAATTTAATTTTTCAGATTTTCTATATGTAACACCTATATTTTTCCCAATAAGACGGCCCAATACCAGATGGGCTTGTAATATGGGGCTATTTTTAACTATCATTTTTTGGATCTGAAAACCATGGATGATATACTTGTAATGAAAGAGAATTCCCTATCATACTTTGCTAACTTATATTTGTTGCAACTAGAGCTCAAGAAGACTTCTCTATCCACATTGTTGGTGTCCCGTAAAGTCTTATCTAAAATATGGATGGACTATCCCTGTTCTTTAGAAGACAGATATAATTTATTCACTTGTCTTTCATAATCAGCCTCATTTGAGCAATTTATTTATATGCAATAAAATTGGCTTTTTGGGATATTATTATGCAAATTATTATGGTGGCTACTTGTATAATTCAAGAAGCTATTCACATCCACCTTCTTAAAAAAGTATCAGTTTGTATGTAATAATTTTTAAAAATCATGATAGTCATTTTTATTGGTCACAGTTGCTCTAATTCCACTTGTTGTTCTCCTTGTGGTTGTCATGAGATTTATTACCAAGCATGGTGCCCACCATTGTAAAGGTCTTTACTACACTATGGTAAACCTCAAACAATGCATCAGGCAGTTTAATGTATTAGTGACTAACCAGCAGCTTTTCATTATTTGAAAATAGAAATGTCATGTGTGTCACCTGTGGACCTCTGGCCCCAGTGTTAGGAACCATTGAACCAATCTGTGGAAGTAGGTCGATAAGTAAGCATAGCCATGGTAGGGATTGATGTACACCTTGGATTTGGCATATAATTTTGTAAAATGTGAAGTTTTTAGTTTCAGGCATCTGATTTTGTGGTGCAGCAAGATATACAGCAATGCATTGCTGTCTAACGTCCTAGAATGTTTGGGACACTACAGATTAATGGGAGACCTCCCAGTTTCCCAATTTGCTTAGTGATGAATGTGCTCTACGCATGCTCAGAAAATAATACATGAAATGTAGCTATGCAGATTGTATGCAGGCCGGATGCCTCCATTTTTACAACCAATGAAATGGATCTTATCACCTGCACACTTTCCTCCATTACATCAACCTCAATGTCAGTGAAATCAACCAAACCTCCTAAAACCCGCAGAAATATTAATGCAATTAATTTTCAACAACTATCTACCTCTCTACAACAACGACTCTCACCAATTTCTGCACTCACTTCTCCTGAGACTGCTGCATCACACCTAAACCAGATTCTAGTAAAACCCCTCGATGAAGTAGCTCCAGCTACCCATCACACTCCGCGTAGACTTAGATATCAACCGTGGCATTCTAACTTAACAAGGCATCTACAAAAACTCTCACGTAAAGTAGAACGTCAGTGGTGAAAGTCTCGCACTCCACGTGACTTCCTCACATATAAGTCTATCTACAACTCTTATCGTACTGCTCTGGACACTGCCAAGCAAACATATTTCTAATCTCTTATCTCTGCTCAAGCCTCTAACCCCAAGTGACATTTTAATACATTTAAACTGCTTCTTACCCCTCCCTCACCCAAGCCACCTGCTACTATCTGTGCACAAGATCTTGCTTCCTATTTCAAGGACAAGATTGATAATATCCAAAATGAAATGTTATTCTCTTCCTCAGCTAGTGACCTACTCAATTCCCTACCTGAACCCTCTGGCACATTCTCTTCATTTGATCCCACAAATGAAGATGAAGTATCTACACTCTTCTCATCCTCCTACTCTATTACCTCTCCTCTAGATCCTATACCCTCACAAATTAGTAAAGCTCTGTCTCCTGTGCTCATCCCAACCCTAACTAAAATCTGTAATCTCTCTCTTTCTACTGGCATCTTTCCGTCACTGTTCAAGCATGCAGTGATTACTCCCATTCTGAAAAAACAAAATTCTGACCGTAACACTCTCTCTAATTACCATCCTATCTCCCAGATCCCATGCCCCTTCAAGCTACTGGAGAGACTTGTCTATTCCTGCCTCATACACTTTCTTAACACCCACAACTTATTGGACCCACTTCAGTCTGGCTTCCGTTCCCAGCACTCCACAGAGACAGCACTGACTAAGGTAGTAAATGATTTCATCACTGCCAAGGCTAAAGGCCATTACTCACTCCTAATTCTTCTAGATCTCTCTGCTGCTTTTGACACTGTTGACCACTCTCTTCTCGTACAAACATTACAATCCTTAGGTCTTAAGGACACAGATCTTTCTTGGTTCTCTTCCTACCTATCTAATCACTCTTTTTCTGTTCATTTTTCTGATACTGCCTCCTCTTTGCTACCTCTATCAGTTGGAGTACCGTAAGGCTCTGTCTTAGGTCCTCTGCTATTCTCAATCTATACCACCTCTCTTGGCAAACTAATCCGCTCTTTTGGATTTCAGTACCATCTGTATGCAGATGATACTCAAATCTACCCATCCTCTCCAGATTTACCACCATCTGTATTGGTCCGTGTCACTGAATGTAGTTCTGCCATTTCATCTTTGATGTCATCTCGCTACCTGAAGCTTAAAATTTCTAAAACAGAATTAATTATATTTCCACCGGCCAATAACAGTTACCAATCTGATCTCTTTATCACTGTTGATAACTCAACAATCCACCCTGCCCCACAAGCTCGCTGCCTTGGTGTCATCCTTGATTCTGAACTGTCCTTTGTTCCCCACATTCAATCTGTCTCAAAATCATGTTACATACATTTAAAAACATATACAAAATTCGACCATATCTCACACAAGACACTGCAAAAACTCTAATCCATGCACTCATTATTTCCCGCAATTACTATTGCAATAGTCTCCTTACTGGTTTTCTCAGAAACAGGCTATTGCCATTACAATCCATTATGAATGCAGCTGCGAGGCTTCCTTGCCAAACGTTCATCGCCTCGTCTGCTGCCCCGCTCTTTCAGTCCGTCCATTGGTTGCCAGTTTTCTACCGTATTCAATACAAAATACTGTTACTTACACATAAGGCCATTAACCGAATTACACCAACATACATCTCTTTACTCATCTCAAAATATCTCCCAACCCGACCTCTCCGCTCAGCACAAGATCTGCGTCTCTCATCCCCACGCATTACTTGCTCCCATTTATGGTTACAGGACTTTCTTTGGGCTGCACCCACTCTATGGAATGCCTTACCACACACAATAAGACTTACCTCTAGTCTTCAATCCTTCCCTGAAAACTCACCTCTTCATCCAAGCTTATCAGATTCCAGAACTGACCACATAACCTTCATAGCTTCCATGTCTTATTACATCCCCTCTCACAGTCCACACATAACCTCACATATTGTCTTTCTTTCACATACTCCTGACATTTTGCCGACATTCCTGTGTGACTGGATCATGCAGCCCACCAAGAAACTCTGCATTCTGGCCGGACCAAATTGCAATATATAGCACCTATCCTTGTGTATCAATGCCTATTTCCCTATAGTTTGTAAGCTTGCAAGCAGGGCTCTCTTACCTCTATGTCTGTCTGTTATTACTCTGTTTTGTTCTATCAATGTTTCCAATTGTAAAGCGCAACAGAATATGCTGCGCTATATATAAGAAACTGTTAATAAATAAATAAATAAATAAACTCAGTTGGAAACAAATGGTCTCACATAGGTAATGGTCAGAGAGGCTGTGTTAATGCAATTGCAGGCAATAAAGACATGAAAATATTTATAAATGCATCTTTTGCCTCTGCCATAGGGATGCACAAGTATGTACTTATGATATTTACTTATAGGAAACGAGCCATGTATGCTGCCTGTTAACATGACATATGCATCTTGGGTATACTTTAAGTAGAAAAATATGCTTTTCTTGCAAAAACATTTATTTTTAGTAACTTGACCCCATGTTACTTCCAACACAGCATCAGCTCTTAGTTTAAGGCATTGACAATTACATGAATTTTCAGGATTTAAAAAAATTACTTAAAAAATAACAAAATGGTAATGGGGCCTGATTCAGAGCTGGATGCAATTAGCGCTCGCTCGTCCAGAAAATAGGGGTGGCTATTCAAATGAACCGTTCGCTGTTTGCGGTCTGTTCACGCCTCTAGGTCTGAACAAGCGAACAAAACTTGCGGTCATTTTTTGGGAAACTACGCCCCCTGGCCGCTCGCATCCTACGTCATGTCCGCTATTTATTAGATTAATCGAGTACATCGAACAGGGTATGAGCTGCTCGCTATTCTTGTGGTTGGTTTTTGCTACCACAATTTTGCGAGCAGTTCTGACTAATAAAAAACCCAGTGACGTGGTCAATGACGCTGCTGATTTAAATATGCACACCCATAAAATGCCCGTTTTGACCTTTTAGCACACCTGCGATCGGATCTCCACTCACCGTTTTCAAGCACCTTCCCCTGTTACCACCCACATACGCCTCATCCTGTCACTCAAATTAGCAGGCATTCACTATTGTGCAAGCACAGGAATTTTGGCCGCACTGACTGGTTCGCGCATGCGTATAACAATCCGTACGCATGCGCAGTTGGGCAAACATCGCTCGGAGCGAACGTGCTGCCGCTTACGAGTGGCTCTGAATCAGACGCCTTGTTCCTTAGATACACTCAATGCTCTTAATTCTATATTTAACATCATCATTTAAATTCAATTTAAAAAAATATAAAACTTTTTTATATTTATGGATACCATTTTAAGGCTGGTACTTTGTTATAGACCTGTAATATTAAAAAAATATTGGAAACCTTTCAAATACTGATATGTCCACCTCAAATTGCACCAAATAGTCAAATTTAGTGCACGACTTTGTTACTGCGCCAAAACGTTAACCATAAATTACTTAACACACTATAAGCATAATGAGATGCAAAACTTAAAGAAAAACTAGCACAGTGAAAGAAAATGTAACTCTAGCCATGAATCATTATGGTTAATCTGTGACATTATTCCAATTCCTTTTGTGATAAAAAATTATTCTAAGTAACTAGAACCCTACTTGTATACTAAGACATAAAATTGGGAAAAAAAGCACAATTTAGATGAAACCATCAAAGTTGAGGAAAAATTTGCAAAACTGGGGCAAATTATGCAGCATGGAGATTTTGCCAGGTGTCTTGCGCCATATGGTGCAAAAGGGATAGATGTATGAACATACATGTGTATTGGCACTTAGTTACTTGAAAACTGCATTAAAATGTTTATATTGAAGACCATTAGCAGAGTGTCAGGTTTTCAGTCATACAGAGAAATATTATAAATTCAGGATAGCAGTTTTGTAGAAAAGAAATCAGGATTACTCACATGTAACAATGAAAAGGAACTTAGCAATGCTATCAGGTATAAGAGTATTAGCTAATCAGGATAACACTTGGATAGCAGAATGTAATGAAATTAAAATTGCACTTCTAATCTTCATGTCATCGACTCAAGATTATGAATATCAGAGTTTCAGAGACTCATCACTGCATAGAGATAGTACAGAGTCACTAACGAAGGATTGCACTTAGGTAGAAGAGTATCAGAAACTCAGAATTGCAGTCAAGTAGCAAATTGTCAGGAACTCTGGATTGCACTCAGGTAGCATAAAATAACAGATTCAGGATTTCCCTCTGGTAGAAGCATTTAAAAAAGCCATAACTGCACTTTGTAGCTTAATGATAGTAACCCAGATTTGTTTATGAAAAGCAGAGGGTAAGAAAGTCAGGATTGACAGAATTGCACATGAATAACCGAGTGCAGAGAATGCAGGCTATACATGAGTATAGGGGGTCAATTTACAAAAGTGAGAGTGTTTAGAAGTGAGTTTTAGAAGAGATGTTGCTCATAGAAACCAGATTCTAGCTATTATCTTTTAGTAGGTGCTAGTTAAATGTTAAGTAGAATTGGATTTGTGGCTATGGGCAATATCTCTTCTAAAACTCACTTCTAAAAACTCTCATCTTAGTAAATTTACCCCTTAGAGTTTAAGAACTCAGGATTTCACATAATAAGCAAAAAGTTAGAAACTCAGGTTTGCAGTCAGGTAACACAGAGTCACAAATCCAGTATTGTACTAGATAGCAGAGTGACAATTACTCAGGTTTACACAAAGATAGCATAGTGTAAGGGACTTAGGCTTGCCCATAAGTAGCAAAGTCTAAAGAACTCTTGATTGATGTTCTATAACAAAGTGTCAGAATCTCAGGTTTGCACCTAAGTAGATGAATATCCAAAACTCCGGATAATTCTCAGGAAGCAAAGTGTCACGAACTCAGGAATTTTACAATGAGAGCAAAGTGTCAGGAACCCTTGACTGAATATGACTACTACAGTTTCAGAAATGCAGGAGTGTCTGGAATGCCTGATTACACATGGATAGAAGAGAATTCAAGGTTGAAGAGTGTCAGGAAATCAGATTTGACTTTAGGTAGTAGAATGTAAGAAACTCAGGATTTTACATGTGTAGCAAAGAGTCAGAAACTCAGGATTGCACCCAGGTACTGTAACTGAGGATCATGTAGTGATGGCAAAGTCAGGAACTGCATTTTTTGTACCTACTAGAGTGTCAATAACTCTGAATTGCAGTTTGTTAACAGAGTGTTGGGAGCTCAGGATTGAATAAAACATAGAAACTTTGGCTTGCAAACAAGGATTCTTTATTTGGGGTATTATTTTAGGTCTCTCTTTATGAGTTCCCTGTGAGGATACTTTAACTATACTTGCAAACAAGTAGTAGACTGTCAGAAATGTAAACTTGCACATGAATTGTATATCTTTTGTAAAGCTAGGTACACACTTGTACAATCATACTTGAGATCCAATTATTCTTTCAATTACACTTACAATTGAATATCCAGATGAACATGCAGCTTCATGAGTCCACACTATTATAATCTACAATTCAATTTGTGATCCTCATCTCTTTAATTCATCTGCTAAAAAGGCTGTGACAGAGAAAGCAGCAGGAATATTGGACAGACTGGTCAGGAGTTTATACTGTAAACACATGAAATTTAGTCCCACATTGTAACATCACATCTGACAAATATTAGGAAGCCCATAAAACATGATCTTAATATGCAATCAGTTTTCTTCTGATAAAACATATATGCACTCTTCAGATATCTCATGAATGGATTGGTAATCAGAAGAACTCTCCAATGATTGTATAGGTGTGAACCTAGCTTAACCAATTAGAACACTTCTGTAGAAGAGGATCTGGAACCCTGGACACAAGTAACAGAGTGTCAGGGCCTCAGGAATTTGATTTAAAATTGACAGTGTCATGAAATCACAACTCCACATGAATAAAAGAATGCCAAGAACTGAGCAATAGTCTTGGGATGTATAGGTTCTTAAACTGTGTATTGCAGTTGAGTAGCAGAGAGTCCAAAACACATGTTTACACTCATGTAGCAGAAGGTTTGGAACTCAGGGTTTCAGTTGGGTAGAATAATGTTACTGAACTCAACCGTTCAACAAAGATTGCAGTGTAAGGAACTTAATATTGAACATGAATAGCAGAGTGTATGATATTAAGGTTTACACACAAACAGCAGAGTTTCATGAACTGAAGATTGCAGAGTGTCAGAGACAAAATTGCACACAGATAGAGAATGAAGATCCATATTTTGCTCAGGTAGCAGTGCTTCTTTAACTCAGGTTTACACACAGGTAGCAGAGTGTAAGTTTGCACCAGGGTGATTGATAATAAAGAACTCAAGATTGCCATTTTATAACAGGGATCTCAGGTTTGCAGTTGTACAGGTGAATATCAGAAATTCATTATGGCACGTTGGACTCAAGAAATTGACACAAATAGGTGAACATTAGCTACTCATGAATGCACACAAAGACTAAAGTGTGAGTGAGTCATGATTGCACTTGTATATTAAAGTGTTAGAAACTCAGAATTGTTGTTGGATAACAGTGTCAGGAAATTAAAATTCTACATGAATAGTTTAGTGTAAGAATTTAGGATAACCCTTGGGTATCAGAGACTCCGGGATTCAATTTTACACTGAGTAAGCAACTTGTCAAAAACAGAGCTTGCAGCTTAGTAGTATAGTGTTCTGACTAAAATTTACACAAACAGCAGAATGCTAGTAACACACTTGCATACTGGTAACAGGAATACAGGATGCCACACTTGAAAGCAATGAGTCTGGATTTTAGGATTGTTCCCTATTAACAGAATACCAGGTGGTTACCAATTAACACTTATTAGCAAAGTTTCTAAAAAATCAGGATACCAAGAACTGAACCAATTCATTGACTTCTACTGTGGATCATAATAAACTCAACAATAATCTGCTTCTTTTTGTAGTAATAGACAGAGTTTTAATGACCAAACAATAGATTTAGCTTTAAAATGTTTGGAAATGAAGCAGAACTGATATATTGCTGGAAGTGGGGGAGTCCGGTTGATATCAGCACCTCTGGTTGGAAGATTGAATTAAACAAAGAGCACACTGTATAGCATCTACTTCACACAACAGCCACATGAAACAAGATTATAGTATACAGGGTGCTAAGAATTTGTACTTCTCTTGCAACCACTGCAGATGCATGGCAAAGCTCAATCATATTGACCCCAAGTCTCTTGCATTTTTCTCAGATTAGCATTCTTGTGACACTGCTATAGCACACAAATGCACTAGTGGTAACCAGGTAACAACATACTTTGGGCCTGATTCAGAGTTGGGAATAGAGAGAGAGAGATAGCTCTTAACTGTGTACCTGGACAAACCATGTTGCAATACAAGGGGTGTAAATACATATTTTTGCATGTAGGGTAAATACTGACTGCTTTTACATGTAGCCCACAAATACTGCACAGCTTTACTATTACTCTACAATTTAGATGTCAGTTTGGACACCTCCCTCCCAAATCTAAATCTTTCTGCACATTTTATATCTGCCCCACCTGCAGTGCAACATGGTTTCACCAAGATGATCAGTTGAGAGAGATATCTCTCTCTATTCCCAACTCTGAATCAGGCCCTTTGTGCTGTTATCTCTTTAGTGCAAAAATAACACAAATTCAGTTAAATACTGAACATCAGAATGCAAGGTGTGGCTTAGTTGGATTCCTCATGGCATGCAAAACAGTCTACTTGGGACAATTTGAGGCTAGGTGAATAAATGCACTCACTACAGGCAGAGGCATTCAAGGGCTTGCAAACGTGTTAGCAGGACCCATTCTGCATAATGGCAGAATGGGACATGTGCATGTGCAGATTCCCGATAATGGTGTCATGTAAGGAGTCATTTTTAATATGGTATGCATCTTGTTTAATGTTTTTTAATAAATCTAACTTTTATACATCGCTAAATATTTTTCTATTTTATTTCCCTCAGCTGATGTGCCACTGCATATGGCTCCAAAGAAAAGGTGTAAGCAAGCAGAAGACACAGAGAAGGCCACATTACACACATTTACATGGTTGTGCAGGCATATGTAACCTCACTGTAATGTCACATAGGGGCCTATGTATCAAGCTGTTTGTAACAGTCAATTATGTGTAAACTGCAGTTTATGCATCATATAATGTATTGCACCTATGTAATCATAGCACAATGCTGGAGATTTCATATAAATCGCCTGCAAACTGGTAATTAGCAATACAGATTGTAGTACACATTATTCTCAATGTGTAGTAGAATTGGACAGCTATGTCCCTAAATTGCTTTAAGCCCGTTTGCTTACAAGCATAAGAGAGATTTTTCAAACTCTCCGCCTGGCCGCATAAGCTGATAGTGTGCGCATGCTCTGTGTCATCTTACCTGTGAGAAGTCTTCCGCAAATGTGAAATGTGAATGACTTCTACTATATGTTGCTGCCACTTCCTCTTGGTACATAGCATGCATACTGTATTTTCAGTAAAACTTAAAAAAATTCCCAGCAGGATGGATACCAAAAAAATGCAAATATTACTACATCCACCCCATAACCTTAATTAACTTACAATTTTGTCATAATGAGGCCTCCAACCATAAATTTTCAAAATTGAAACACAACCATATCAGTGAATATTTTGTAGTGTCCTTCTTAAAACACACTGATATGTTTAGTGTCATTTTTAAATTGATTGACTCATGAAAAGACAATATTTAATGCATACTTACATTGTCTTTTTTAATAAATTAGAATTCTGCTCCTACAGAATGTAACTGCAAGCTATCATGGTTTTATTTAACACGTAGATTATTAGTCATCCAAAATTAGTGAGGAAAGTATTTAATCTGCTTTACAAGTGTATTTATTTGTACTTTTTCTATCATTTTCAGGTCCTTCTCATGTGCTGTCAGCACCACCACTCTCCTTGCCAACAGCACCTCTGTTCCTGACAATTCCAGTTTTGGTGGCATATATACATTGGGGGAGGAGGAGTATCATCATCCTTACTCTCATGGAGCCTACGCCATGTGTGCCACCACCCCAGTCACTGCAGCTACCGCTGCCCACCCCACAGGCCAGTTTGCCCATCTGCCTCCACAGATTTCAAGAACACCAGGTGGACTTCCTGATCCAGCAGACCACACAGATGGAACACATTGGGTGGCAGCTACAGCTGCTAAACAAAACCATGGTGCACCCGCACCCAGATGGACTGCAAAATGAACAGTAGCCTGCAATACCTTACACAGGTTACCCATGACTATTCCCAAGCCACACAGGAGCTGTTTCATGGAGCCTGGTAAAACTGCAGGCAACGTGGGAGCAGATGCAAGCCATGAGGGAACAAGCGCTGGCATTTGTCGCCCTGCAGAGGGAGCTAGCAGCCCTAAGAAGTCTGCAGGGGGTGCAATTTACATCAACAGCCAGAAAGAATAGTTCTAAAGCAAGATCAACTATAAAAAGACAACTGACTGTCTGATGGGAATTTCTCTGCATGAGTTATCCGTGCTGGAGGTTTTTTAGAACACCTGAAAGAGGTGTTTTGTTATCTCTATCTTATGGATTAACCGAGTTGTGTTCTGTTAAGGATTCTATGAGAGGCATAACCTGCTGAGCATTGGAAGCAGGCCAATGAGGTCTAAGACTGCTGGTACTTCCCTGTCACTGAAGCTTTTCCTGGCTTTCTACCATTTAGCACTAACTCTCCCCTGCTCCCTGCCCACCTGTTGTTTTCTTACAGTGCTTGAATTAATTTTAACTTCCCATGCACTTCAGTTACTAATAATACTGCCCAGACAACTATTTGGCATCCATTTGCTGACTTACCACTTTCCAACCCACAAGTTCTCCACTGATGCCACCAGTGGCCACATCTAGTACTACAATATGCAATACACTTGCCTGCTCTCAAATTGGCTGATCTGTACACTGGCCACAACAGATGTTATTGCTCTCTTTTCCTGTAGTCACGGGATAGCGCTGATTGTAATCTGTGTGCATTGATTATAACTCGTCAGGGAGATGGCTTTTTTTCAGTTATTTGTAGGACACAATTTACTCATTAGAGTGGTGACATTGTCATTTAGTACTTACACACATGGTGGCACCACCTGTAATTTGTGTTCCTGCTTGCTCATGTTTTAAATGATCCTGTATGTGATTGCTTTCAGTTTGTTCTGCCCACCTGGATACTATATAATTATTATATGTAAAATTTTGACTTAATTTCAATAAACTTGCAGAAAAGTGCCTCTAGGCACCATAAATGGACACACTCGTCTACTATAACACTTTTTATATTCTGAATGAGTGTATTTTCAATGGAAAATAAAGCTTTTGGGAAAAAAGGTTCTCAACACTCTGTAATGTGCATTAAAAAAGCACAATTGCACTGTGTGTGTGTGTAAAGTTAACAAAGGGTAAATTAATTCTGCACTTTCCACAGCTCAGAGACAAGAGAAGTTTTTCATGTTATTGAAGAACTTAATATCCACAACTTAAAGTAATAAACTGTAGATAAAATTAATTTTAAACAGCTTCCATTTTTATACTATTATTAAAACACAATAACATTTTGAATAAGTAAAATTTTTTACTGTTGATGTTTTCATTGTAAACATTGTGAACACAAAATCATGTGCAACCCAGAACACACACTTGCATCCTAGCATCCACCCTTTGCTACACAGACAACCCCTAGCACCCACCACTTATGAACCAGACCGCCCTTAACCTCCATAGCACCCACCAACAGTGGGCCTGGTATCCATCGCTTGAAACCCAAAACACACCCTTACCACCATAGCACCCACCCCTTCCTTTGTATTTTTTATGACCTAATCCATATAAAGATGTTAGCTGCAAATACTAACATAAGATTCAACTGTTGAAATTTTGATTGTCAGCATTTGTACCATGTTGACATTTTATTTCTCGACATTTTGTACTACCTCAACATTTTGATTGTTGTCATTTTGTACCTTGCCAACATTTGACTGTAAACATTATATATTTGTTGATATTGTGGTGCAGACATATTAAATGTTTACATTATCATTGTAGACATTTCATACCAGATTATTTCACATGCAGTACTGTCACACACTGAATGTGTTTGTTTTTTGTTTTACAATTCCCTTAAATTTTTTTTTTCATTTTTTTATATGAAAATCCCAGGAGATCAGCATTTAAATAATCAAAGCATTCTATCTGGCACCAATAATCAGACTACAATCAAAGTCATTGTTATCACATTTGATCCCCATGCTGGTGTGTGGTCTGAACAACAAAAACCATCTCTCCATGCATTTATGCATTGCGTTGTTGCCACTTGATCTTCTCAAGCTAGTTCCATGAACATGGTTATGGTACTCCAGTGGTGTTCATAGTCACTAGATCTCAATCCAATAAATCACCTTTTGGATGTGGTGAAACAGGGGATTTCAAGGAAGAATGTGCAGATAACAAATTGGCAGCAGCTGAGTGATGTTATCATGTCAACATGAACCAGAATCTCTGAGGAATCGTTGCAACACATTGTTGAATTCATGCCCAAGAGAATATTAATACAGGAAATCTGGTGGCAAAAGGTATCTCATGCTGTACTTCCGATTAAGCCATGGGCAGAGTCATGGAGAAACATGTTAGGTGCCTTCACTTCCTTTTGTATGCTATGAAGTTTGCACCTATTTTATCATCAACTGTTCGATACACTTACCACTGCTCCCCAGCATCAGTATGGGACACAGCAATTGACAAGGATTCTATTAAACTGATACAACTGTGCAAAGAATTACCATGCTAATTGGGACTCCACCTTGCCAAACCTAGTACAATCCCTTCAATTCATTTGCTGCAGTTTTCTTTATGCCGTGTACTATCAGACCCAATCTGTTAACATTTTGTAGAAACACTTGGCTTGCTTATTGACTGGTGTACTGAGTCATGAGTATTAATATGGATACATATTGTATATGATGCTTTTTTTCCCTCAAATTTGCATTTTTATATTGTGCCGTAACAGAATAAATTGCTAATATACATTTTTTATATCCTATCCCGCAAGTTCCCAGAAATGATTCTTTATTCATTTATTTATATGTAACAATTAAACTTTATCCATTAGCTCTGTGTTTCACTTCTTAGAGCCATATTCAATTTGAGGTGAAAAGTCAGTTTTTGCCTGTTTTCGGTGAAAATTTTTCGACGATGACGTCATTTTCGCCTGTTTGGCTTTCACCCCGTATTCAATTTGGAAGACTTTTCGCCTAGGCAGAAAGTCAATGCATTGTAATAGGCGAAAAAGTATCGTCTATGAATAGCAGGCGGAAAAAAGTGCAGAATTGGGGTTTTGGGGTGCAACATTACGGGAACCCCCCTGCAGCCTTCAGACAGTCCCCCAAAGGTAAAATGTGTCAAAACATTTTTAAAAAACACTTAAGGATCCCCCAAAAAATGACTTTAAAAAAGGGGGCAAAAAAAATTTGGGGTACAAAGTAAAAAACTAGCGAACTTGACTCTGAGTGGGTCCCCAGGTATGCCCCAAGTGTTTTTTTGATTGCAGGTGCTTGCGGAAGGTGGATTTTTACAATTTTTACAAGTACACTTTAGCAACTTTTAAATATGCAGACCCCCATTTTCAAGTACCCCAAATTTGCTGGGAATAGTTATTTTCATAAAAAAACTCCTGAATACTATTCTGCACCACGTATTGAAAAACACTATTTAGCAGCTATTGAGCCCGTTAAAAGTCCAAAATACCTTCAGCAAGCCAAATCGGGGGGTATAATAGTGAACCCCCATATTAGAGCATCTTTTGGGGGGTGTCAGACTGATTTCCCCAAATCTGACAGCACTTTCCGCCTGTTTCAGTTTCGCCGGGTGCCGTTTTCGCGTACTTTCATATTGAATACGGGGTAAAGCGTGCACGTGCGCTATATTTTGAATACGGCTCTATGGGCCGTATTCAATTTGAGGCGAAAAGTTAGTTTTCACCTGTTTTTGGCAAAAAAATTTCGCCGGTGATGTCATTTTTGCCTGTTTGGCTTTTACCATGTATTCATTTTGGAAGACTTTTCGCCTAGGCGGAAAGTCAATGCAATGGAATAGGCGTAAAAGTATCGCCTATGAATAGCAGGCGGAAAAAAGTGCAGAATTGCGGTTTTGGGAAACAACATTGTGGGAACCCTCGTGCAGCCTTAAGACAGTCCCCTAAAGGTAAACTGCGCCAAAAAAGTTTAAAAATAAATTAGGACACCCCCAAAAAATTATGTTTAATTTTGGGGTAAAAAAAGTGGAACAAAGTGCCAAACTATCTAAATTAATTCATGTTGGGTCCCCATGTATGCGGCAGGTGTTTTCTACATTGCGGGGACAAGTGGCAAGTGCAATTTTGCTGATTTTTTAAAATAACTTTAGGGACTTAAAAAGATGCTTACCCCCATTTTCATGTACCCCACATTTGATATATAATTTTTTTGGGGAAAATAACTATTCCTAAGTGCTATTCTTTACCACTTCTTCATAGCCACAAAATTGCACCTTGTGCGGCTATTACAAACCCGACTTCCTTCAGCAGGCAAAAATGGGGGTACCCATAGTGATCCCCCATGTCTGGACATCTTTAGGGGGGTCCCAGGCATATTTCCCAAAAATTCCAAAAAAAATTTCGGAAATGGGGTGAAAGCTCATTTAAAAAAAACAGGGATAATTTTTCAATTATCAATATCAGTTGAAAAAAAGTGCAGATTTGGGGTTTAGGGGTGCAGGCTTTAAAAAAATAGCCTGCACCATTGGGAATTCCCCCTTAAAATGAAATGTGGCAAAAAAAAATCGGGACACCCCAAAAAAATTAAAAATTTTGGGGTGAAAAAAAAAGTGAAAACAAAATGCTAAACTAACAAATTTAATTGTGGTGGGGTCCCCAAGTATGTTGCAGGTGTTTTTTTCATTGCGCAGAGTAGCGGCAGGTGTATTTTTGAAGAATTGAAAAAATTACATTTAGGGACTTAAAAATAAGCTTACCACCATTTTCATGTACCCCAAATTTGATGGGACCACTTTTAGAAAAAAAAAAAAAACCTAAGTGCTCATCACTTCTTCAATGTCGGGAAAAATAACCACCTGCCGTATCTATTTAAAAAGCCGACTGTCTTCTGCAGGCAAAAACGGGGACACCCATAGTGATCCCCGAGGTCTGGACATCTTTAGGGGGGTCCTACAATTATTTCCCGAAAAATCTCATATTTTTTCGCTGATCCAAGTTTTCCTGTTCCTGATTTCGCCTACTTTGGAATTGAATACAGGGAATAGTGGGCTTGCGCATGATACTTTTACACCTGGAAAACAGGCGAAGGAAGTGAAGAGTCCAGCAGGCGAAAAGTCTGGACTTTTCTCCTCAAATTGAATACGAACCTTATTTTTTTACAAGTATATAGATCTCTTTGAGATCAATAGGAGGTATTGACACCCCTCCTCACAGTTGCTGTCTAATAGTGTAGCAGCATCATCTTGAGGGTTATTTTTGTATTACTTTGTGCTCATATGGCAACTGCTATGAAGTTGTCAAGGCAAAATAACACAAATTTAGGCATGGCCATTGCAAGGAAACTAGTTGATTGCTTAACTATGTGCATGTGTAATAGAAATAGGAATTCCACACATTCACAGTAGATCTGTGCTGCAGTCATAGTTTCTGGGTACCCACAGTTTAAAGCAGTAACTTAACCATTGGATAGCCATTAGAAGCAATCATGCAATGGTGTCAACCATTGCAAACCCAACATCAAATGGAAAAAAACATTTCTGTTGAACTTGGAATACTGCTGGGTACCAACCATTGGTATCTGATGTCCATCCATACACAGACTCAATAAGCAGAACAAAGACGGTCCAGTTATCTTCTAATGCAAAAACATATGGGTTACAAAACAAATCACAGCAAATTAACTGAAGACAGTGTATTATTATATACAAGTAGAGAAGATAAAATATAATATTTAAGACAGGAAAGTTCACTATATTCATATTGCAGGTCTACAATAGAGTAGCAATTGGATTAAGCAAAAAAGATCTATGCCACAAAGGAAATAGTTGTTGATACCTATTCCATGTACAGGTATGTACATGATAAGGGCTAATGTAATGTAAGGCTTAAACCAGAATATATACTGCTGAAATGTCAGGGACCTTGCATATGGATTCATACATTCTGAACATCACACTGTAATGCCACATAGGGTTGTAATGAGGGGTGTGTCAGTGGTACTGTTGCACTTAGGGCCTGATTCAGAGCCGCTCATGAGCACACAGCGCTCGCAAGCAGCTCAATGTTTCCCTTCTGTGCATGCGCCACGTCCGGCGTGCGCATGCGCAAGCCCCGCCGAGCAACTGAACTTCAGTCACTGCGGGGCTCACTACAGGATGGGGCGTCTGTCGATGGTGAGTGACAGCACGCCCCATTTTGTAGGTGGGGAGGGGGGGTGGCTGACAAACGCAGGCATTTCCTTTGGAACGCCTGGCGTTTGTGGGAGGCCATACAGACAACACTAGTGATGTCAGTAGTGGACTTCCTGCTCTATTAGAGCAGGATGTCCACTCAGCCTTGTGGTAACTGGCACCCTACCACAGGGTCTTGTTGCAAGGCCGATGGTCGTGATAATCGTGATGGCCTCCTGGCCACTCGCACAAGCTGTGGGAGGTCTCATACAGCTTAGCGAGTGGCCAGAGAAAAAAAAAACACGCCCATCAGATTCTGTGAGCTGCCTCCAGCAGTGAGCAGGTCTGAATCAGGACCTTAGTGCTGAGCACTGGGGGAAGCACCTTTGCTGAACCATGGGGCCTCTATTTGGCATGTAAGCTGTCTGTAGAGTCAACCAATGTGATTTAAGGATGCTACAGACAGTGCTCTTCTTCTTGGTGCTGGTGGCTGGCAAAGAGCAGAAAACTGCCATCCATAGTGAAGATACCACAGCATCCATCATAATGGCTATACATACTGTGGAATGTAATCTATGTTAATTTTTTAAAGAAAACTATAGGTGCAAATTGATGAGGCATCTATCATCAGTAGTCATGGTACTACTAGTCATGCAAACTGCAGTAGAAAATATACAGTAAGAGGACCTTGTTAATACAGTACATAACAAATTAGTAACAAGAGTAGAAATTACAAAACCAAGTCAAACAACATACTCTAAGTGCAGAATGAATTAACAATAAGGAAATGCATAATGAGTCCTAGGGCTACTCATGTGGGCTGACAATAGAACAGTATAATGAATGTAGAGATAAAACAATATATATGTATAAAAACACATGGTATGAGCTATTAAATCTATTGTAGTTAAAAAAAATGAATAGTTCATTAGTTCAGTCCTCAAGATCTCACATTTATTAGTTTATATATTCTATTCTTTATATATATTTTAATCCTATAAAAAAAATTAATTTTATGGTACACCGTATATGGAAACTATATGAGGACTAAAATTCAGCATACTGTACTTACTGTATAGAAGGAATTATGCATCCTGTGAGAGTACATGGACGTTCACTATAAGGATTCACTATGGAAAGCCTAAGATCTTTCTTCCCTGTCAATGCAAGTGGTCAATTTACTTCTGGCTTCTGGACTACATGCGCATGGACACGTTGATTAACGGCAAGGGGCATCAGCTCTGTGTCCTGCTTGTTAGGGTATTTAAATGCAGTGCAGTTAGGAAGAGCTATAACCACACTTCTAATGAAGGTCTAACATAGTCTGAAATGCATTAAGTGTGGCTCCTTATCTGTGGTTTTGAGGTGGTGCGTTCCTGTGGTAGGCGAGGGTCCAGAACCAAGGTCTTAACTGTTCCTAATTTCACCTGGGACTTCAGAGATTAACCCAATGAGGATGCTGTTTGCCATCATGGAGCTTTGTTGAAATGCTTTTAACAATCTATGTATTGTAAGTGCAATATGTCATTAAATTATCAAATTTTTTAAGGATCAATGCATTATTCTGTTTTGTTTTATATGTATCTACATTACCCATGGTATCATGTTATGCATGATGTGTTTAATTGTAGATCTATTAAGAAGAAAAGAGGAGTGTGTGTAATTACACAAAAGTGTTTGATGAAAAAAGATTCAATCTGTGATCTAATAATCAAAAGAACTGACCCAATTTTCCTGGATTCCAATAAACTTTATGGTGCTTATCCTGACCTGTTTTGTGAAACACAAAGCTGCCTATTTGGGATAATATGATTGATGATACATATTTTTTTGAAGAGCACTTTTTAATTTCTGAAACTATTTTTTACATATAAGTTTATATATTCATTGTGTTAAACTCTACCACAGCTGATGTCAGCCCATACTTATCAAACAGTTGACAGTATACATTACATAACGTAACTAAAAAATATTGGCACAGAGGCAAATATTGGTGTGGAAATTTGTCAGTTTGTATTTCATTTTAAATTAATTTTATTAGAAATAAGTATTGTGGTAAAGAGAGAACAGTCCTACTCACTGTATTACCATCCACAAAAGCAGCACACCAGGCCTAGAGGGGGGACTTCTGCCATCCCAACATACTCCAATCAAGGTATACAACTCCCATTCCAACACCACAATACATAAAGCACACCTGGACCGGTGGTTGCTGTTGACACCAGTAGGGTAGAATCAGCCTAACCCATGTATTGGCAGGGAGAGCACCTCAATAACTAATGCAAGATGGTTACTGCAGCCATTCTTTCATGCTAAGCTGACAGCAACAACTAGAGAGTGGGTGGGATGTCCCACAGGCTAGATGATCAAGAACTTTTGAAGAGCATACCCATGAAATTAAACATGCCTAAACTTCACCCCTTAAAAACACTAACCAATAACGGTGCATGAATACCCACAGACAGCAATAGCACTTAACCTTATGTAAATCTACTCTAAACATGTTCGAAAAAGTGCCAACTGACCCTGCCTAATGGGTTTAAACACCCACCAGACCTATTAAATGCCTTCACTTACTATTCTATTTGAAATAATACATTTGATTGCCTCTTGTGCTTGTGCTGTGGTTTTTAACAATGTTAGTAAAGTCAATTATCAGGATGTTTTAATTTACCACAGTGATCAACCTCTGGTTCATGTCATCATCATCCTCCTCTTTAGTGGCCTTGGCTGCACTGTCTGTTGTGTTTCAATATATACCAGATACCAACAGCTTTTTTATGATAGAGCAATGTGGAGGCATACATTCTCTTGAAGTTTATTCAATATTTCCTACATAGACCAAATTACATTTACAAGTTAAAATATGAATAACAAAAGAGATCAAACAATTAAGTAGGAATTTATTTTTAAAAAGGCATTCACATCAACAAAGAGGGATTTGGCTAATAGTGAACTTTCTTTGGCAAGTATAACATTTGTTACATTTGAACTAGTTAACTTTCATTGTCACTAGAGACTTTTTCAGAAAAGTCCATGCAGCTGTGCCATTTAGAGATTGAATAAAAATAATTTTTAGATTGTGTCCTCTCTGAGGGGACTTTTCATGATGTTAATTACTGGGGTCTTAACAGAACCCAATAATTTACATTGTAACTTTCTGCAGCTACCAGAGCAATTCATCAGTGCTCTGATGTGGTGACAGCTGATGTGAAATCAGCTGTTCCCGTGAGCAGCTTCACTGCTCCTTTTCAGAGCACTGAATCTTTTCACTGTTCCTTTTGGAGCAGTAATGGGACTGCACAAGAGCCCCAACATCCCGTGGAAGGAACCAGACAGGGGCGGAGGAGCCGGACAGGGGCGGAGGGATCCAAAAGGATCAAATTAAATTACAGTTTTCTTCTGCATATCACCCTCAGTCAAATGGACAAACCAAAAGAGGGAACCAGGAGTTGGAAACCTTCTTGAGAATGTATATTTCTTCTTCTCAAGATGATAGGATGGATTTCTTGCCGTGGGCTGAGTTTGCTCATAACTTTCATTATTTGTCTGCTACAGGTGTAAGTCCTTTTTTTGCCAATTCTGGTCAGCATCCTCGAGTTCCTGAGCTTCAATCACTTCCTACAGTGGACATTCCAGCAGCCAAAGCTACCCTCCAACATTTTTCTGGAATTTGGAGACAGGTACATAAGTGTCTTCGGAAAGCCTCTTATAATTATAAGGTCTTTGCTGATAGAAAACTTTTTGCTGTTACTAAATATTCTGTTGGGGATCGTGTCTGGTTGTCAACTATAAATCTTCGACTTAAAGTACCTACTATGAAGTTTGCTCCCCGGTATATTGGTCCTTTTCATATTATAAAAATGATCAACCCAGTGGCATGTAAGTTACAGTTACCTCCAACTATGCGTGTACCTAACTCCTTGCTTAGACCATTGATTCTTAATCATTTTCATGACAGCCTGCCTAAAGTACCTCCCATAACAACTGCTCGAGGTGTGGAGTTTGAGATCAATAAGATTCTGGATTCACGTAAGCATCAAAATCAATTACAATACCTTGTAGACTGGAAGGGTTATGGCCAGGAGGAGAGCTCTTGTATTAAAGACTCTGATGTCCATGCTCCTAAGTTGATACATAATTTTCATGCTAAATTCCCTTTAAAACTTGGTGGGTGTTCGAAGCCCACCCAAAAAGGGGGGATACTGTCAGGACTGTGACTATTTCAGTACATAAAGAAAGAATACTTTTCCAAAGTTCCTTTGTGGTCATTGGAGGAGCTATCCTGCTTGCTGGCGTTCTTCACATACAGGGAATAGAGAGTTAAAGTGATCATCTGTTTCCAAGCTGTTGTCAGGTTGTGGGATTCCTACATTGCTCATTATTTCAAACCTGAATCCATTTGGGTCACATGTTCTGAACTTCCTATGGATCACAGGTCTTTCTTGTACTCCTGCCAGATCCCTGCTGTGCCTGTGGGTTGCTGTGGACTTTGCTATATCTCCCCTCATGTTCCAGCTAAACTTCTGATGCCAGTTACCAGCTGCACTACAGAGCTCAGCATAGCCATTGCCTAAGTATTACTTTCTGATCCACTGCTGTGGTTTCACCTTTTGCTGCACTATTTACTTTGCCTGTTGTCTATTACTCCTGTGGACATTGAACCCTTCTATGTTACAGTTGTCAAAAGCACTGTTACAGTTATCATCACTGCATCGTGGGGCTCAACCCCTTTCCGGATTCTAGTCACACCGCAGGGCTCAACCCTGTTCCGGAACCACAAAACTTCACAGGGCTCAACCCTGCTTCAACCTTCATTGCATCGCGGGGCTCAACCCCGCTCCAGATTCTAGTTACACTGCAGGGCTCAATCCTTCTCCGACCTCACCGCATCACAGGGCTCAACCCTGCTCTGACCTCATCACATCACAGGGTTCAACCCTGAATAAAACCTTACAGCATCACAGGGCTCAACCCTGCTCCATCTTTCACTGCATCACAGGGCTCACTCTGCTCTGGATCTCCATCACTACAGGGTTCCACCATGGTGAAGCTCCTCTATACCATCCTGAGGTGTTAGCCTCATACTGGACTCAGGGTTCCCTACCATATTGGCCCTTCTGTGTTAAAGACTATATATGGGGGGTTTTCTCCTATACTCATTATTGTTTATGTGAACCTCTGTGTTGTTGAGACTTTATGTGAGACATTGCTATTATATTTCTCCTGTGAATAAATTCTATTTACTTTTATTCCATGCTACCGAGAATTCATAAAAAGGTCATTCCTAAAGCCACCCAAGTTTATTGTGCCTAGTAGGCCTGCCTCCTCCCAGGAGTCTCAAGTGTCAGCAGCCATGACACATAAAGCTTCAATATCATAATAATATGGAAAGGAGGTATAAAGGATGAATACAGCTCACCAGTAGAGAGGATGAAGGTAATTGGATTATGCTTCACTATAAATATCTATCAACCTGTTGTGCCTGTGGTTTACTGAGTGATCCTATGGAGGATCACTTGTAAAAGCCACCACTTAGTAAATTACCTCTCAGTGTTTAATGCTTTGTTCTACCCCCAGTATCCTCAGCAGAGCACTTTTCACATCTTTATTCCATAGACTGTAAATGAGAGGATTTATCATTGGTGTGACAACTGCATACAATGCAGTAAGGACTGGTTCTAGAACACTGGAATATTGTGATGCTGGTAACATGTACACAGAAAAAGCTGTTGTATAGTAAATAATTACAATGGTGAGGTGGGATGAGTAGGTGGAGAAGGCTTTTTTCTACCATAATTGGATTTGATCATAAGGATGACCCTGACAATTTTCATATAAGATATCAAAGTACAAATGACTGGGAAAAATATGACTATCAGTGAGTCCAGATAGATAACAATGTACATCCTCATAGTGCCGGCACAGGAGATGTTGATCAAAGCTTTAATATCACATAAAAACTGGTGTATGGTATATGAATGACAGAAGGACATGGTTGAACCTGAAATTGTACTTACCATTGAATTTAAACATCCTGATGCCCAAGTGGCAGATGCCAATAATAGACAGTTTTTCCTATTTAAGATATGGTGATAGTGTAAAGGATTACATATAGCAACATATCGGTCATATGCCATGATGAATATTAGATAATTCTCCGTACAGGCATCCAAAACATAAAAGTACATCTGGGTGAAGCATTGTATAAAGGATATTGTATTATCTCCAGATAATAACATGTACAGCAGTTTAGGGACAGTAGTGGTTGTATAACAGATATCTACTAATGCCAGGTTAAAGAGAAATAGGTACATGGGGGTGTGTAACTGATCATCAATATATATCACTGTTATTATAATAGAATTGACAAACAATCCAAATATATATAGGAAGAAAAACACACAAGTAGTTAACAATGTATACATAGGTTTAGAGAAAAATGGCACCAAGTGGAATTCTGTTACATACGTCGTCTGGTTCTCCATTTTATATTCAGCATATTCTGCCAAGAAACATTATATTAATGGCATTAATCATTATGGGTGAATACTGTATGTTTTGAATTAGTAATTATACATTATTTTATTGATTAGCATTTATTTATAATTGCCTGCAAGAAAGAAGAGAGACTTTGGCAGGGAACGGCAAAGTTGAGCAGATGTGACTTGTGATTTTTTAACTAATGAGACATGGATGCCATCAGTATTATTCATGCTTGTGTTACTTATGTAGCAGAAGGAATGCAAGTCATTGGGTCAGTCTAAGACACACTCTGCACCAACATAAGTATGGAAATGACCTGCTCTCAAGCACATCTTCTTTAGTTATTTACCCTGAAAAAAGTATTTGAATAGAAAAAAAAATTAAAATATGATCAATTTAAAAATAAACTAATTAACATAAATTAACATACTGTATATGGTTTCATAGGGAATTGGTATGTAATATCGCTGGCCGCATGGCCGGAAGTTCAATTCCCGGCAGCGTCAGGCCGACAGAAGGACCTATCCTGGCAGCAGCAGCCTGACAGCTCTGGAAATCCCGATTGTCCCCAGGTAAGTATTCTCTAACCTAACCTACCCCCCTAACCCTAACCTTCCCTTAGGGGTGCCTAACCCTAACCTCCCCCCAAGTGCCTAAACCTAACCCCCCCTTCCCTGCCACCTAAACCTAAGTCCCCGGGGGGGTGCCTAACCCTAAGTCCACCTGGGGGTGTATAACCCTCCCTCCCCCTAGCCTTACCCTAACCTCCTGGGAGGGTGCCAAACCCTATGTCCCCCCAGGGAGCCCTAAACCTAACTTTCCCCCCAACGTGGCTGTCCGCTTGCGGTGCCCAGCATCCCTTCGATCGGGATGCCGGGCGACGGTCTCCCGGCATTGGTGAAATGAGCGGCGTCTACATCTAGATGCTGGTCATTTCATTTTTGCTGGGATATGACAGTTGGGAAGCCAACTGTCGGTATAATGTCAGCCGGCTTCCCGATCGCATCCAGTTTCATAGATATGGGTCTATCAGGATTGGGTATGGAAAGTTGACAGTTCCTATGTGCACAGTGACTTTGTTGAAATCACAATGCCAGTGGCAGGATTCCAAGATGATTCTAGTATTATTTAGGGCATTTTAACCGTGCATGTATTAAAACTTTAACATATTGGTAAGTGACATAGTTAAAGTTTTAACACACACACATGTAAAATGCTGTAAGAAGCATTAAGCCTGTGTCGGGATCCCAGTACCAGCATTGTGAGGTTACATAATCACTGTGCAGTTGGTGTTAACCTCATGACCACATGACATGTATTATTATTATTATTATTATTATTATTATTATTATTATTATTATTATTATTATTTAGTGCTATACATTGTGAGATCATAATACATACAAATTAAATAGTGTCAACTTCATGCTCACTTAACATTTATTATTATTATTATTATTATTATTATTATTATTATTATTATTATTATTATTACCAGGAGTATTATTCAGTGATATACTTTGAGGTGGGATCATAATACATACAAATTAAATACAATAACATTACACAGAAAATAAAGATGATTCTGCATAGACAGTTTATAATCTAATAGATTTAGGGAACAACTGATACCTGAGGAAGCAGAATAACAGTTGTAGAAGCTGAATGCAAAAATATCTAATGTTGATGTAGCATTATCATTCATCAATGATAAAGCAGACCTAGGTGAATGACATTTCTGTTCATTACTGTTGGTACATTATGGCTGAGACAAGAAGAGACAAGAAAAGTCACTATGGAAACCTTACAATAACTAATGTGAAGCATAACTGTCCTTCTCTGTTTAGAATAACTGAAGTTACATCCTCTTCTTTCTGCAGGGCTACAGAGAAGACATTTACCATTATACCACATGGGCATTTCTGTGAGTATCTGAAAACTTAGAGTATCTGTGAGTCAACCATACTGTAGTCCTTTTTTTAGTATCATGCTAACTGCTGGAATATAGCTGGGGCTTATTTACACCATGAATGGTGTAATCTGCTGTCACCAATGAGGCAATCCAGATTACCAAAGGAAGACATAAGATGCAACTACAGTTAACACCTTTTTTATTTTCAGATCTCCAGACAGGCGGTGTAGCCAGGGAGCCTGGTTAAAATAGCTTTAGGATTATAACCATTTTATTTGTCAGATCTCAGTAGATTTTCTTACCAATCTAGTAAAACATTAGACCACTCCACATATTACTTTGTATGCCGTCAGAGCTACCTCACTTCCATTTATATTCCATCACACCCCTCCACTTACCCCTTTATATGCAAACTGTTCTACATGCCCCTTTATATGACACCAGAGCTACATCATGCCAAAGGCATCAGATTCTCTTCATGCCCCATTATATGGCCTACAGACCCCCCTCATGTCACTACTGTATATATGCCATCACTAAGCGCCTCCCTGCTGGTGTTTAAAAAACTTAGCAATACTTAACAATACTTGAAGAATATATGAAAAAAAAACAATGGTTCACAGTGCTCTTTGGATAGACTTTTTTATATGTTAAAAAAAAATATTTAATAATATGTACCAGATTTATTTTGGGAGATTACATATATGATGGCAAGGAAACTCATGCTTAGAAATAAGCATTTAATAGTAGCATTAAAAATGCCTCAAAATACCAGAATAAAAAATAAATAAATAGACATCTGATGTCAATGTTAGTGGGTAAGGATTAATTAATAATCAAGAATCTCTAGCAGATTAATTCGTTTGAATGTTTCAACTCAGTCTTAAAACTCAACCAATGTGAAAGTTTACTGCTAAACTCTCACATTTTCTAAACTCTCACCCTATTAGATTTGGCCCTATTAGCTTGTTTACATTTCTCTCATTAATTTGCTATATTACATATTCCATATAACATTTTTGTGATTCAGATTTACTGGCCATTATTTTTTTTCAGAGCATTTTTTTGCACATATTTGAATTAGTTATCTCCTAAAGTCACTCAAAAGACCTTTTAAGGACTTAAACATTTTTTTAAAGTTTAAAATTGTCAATTTCTTTCCATACAGTATGTATGCTTCTTTTTATAACAGGTATTAGATTCAAACACACAACATTTTTGTAATAAAAACAAGATATTTATAGATAACTTTAATACATTTTGAATTTGAAATGATCAAAGTATTATACTATGAGGTAATAAACAGTCAAATAGAATGGGATGTATTCCCAATTCATGTGAATCATACATTTTGTGGCAATAAATAGTGTAGAATGGGCTCTGAAAATGTATATGTGAAGTTGAGAATATAACTACATTAGTGAGTGATAACATTTATACACTATAAGAACCATAATTGCTAAAAAGTTATGAATAACAATCCTGTTAGATATATATATATATATATATATATATATATATATCTGTGTGTGAAATAGTGTGTGGGGACAGCGCTCAAAAATGATAATTCCCTCAAGATACAGTATAAGAGGGTAGTGCAAATGTGATGTGGTCAGTACATTTAAAAATAGTCACAAGTCCTTCATTAAAAGGTGGCAGCAGTCTTCTTAGTGTTCCGTTTGGCCAGCGGATATGGTGATTCTGAAAAAGGGGTTTAAAAAGACAAGCGCCTGATAGTGTAATAAATTAAATAAGATGAAAATTGGTGCTCAAATTTCATGTGCGTACCAGAGAAAAAAAACTTTAAAGCTTATCTGCTTTCCAATGATGTAGTTCATAAAGGGACGGGTGAGTGGGATGTCATCTACTGGAACATCTTTAAAAAAGGCTCATGCCACCCAGGGAAAGAAAAGGTGATATAGTGTAGTATGTTTTACAGGAGTGCTATTACCTCTATATAAAGCAAGGCTAATAGTATATGTAATATTACATCATTTAATTTTAAACTTTTGTTAGATTAAGGGGTCTATGATTTAATAATCACGGTACTGCTGTTATTATTAACAGTCCAACTTGCCAGGAATATTTACATTTTTTATAAAAATATCCCAGCTATGTACTACCAGGAGCTCTCAGGGACAGCAGTTGCGGCAACCACTGTCCCCACGAGTTATATCCCCAGCATTTAGGAGAATTCTTTCACAGAACTGAAAAACTTCTCCGGGGGAAGCTGACAGTGCACATGCGCACAGGATCAGCTTCCGGAGTCAGACAGGGGCTGTGGGGGAGAGATCGAAAGATTTCTCTCCTGCCACTGGAGCCCCCATAGACAAACAGTAGTTTACACCATCTGAAGATAGTGTAAACTACTGTACAGGTGCTAAACTCCGAAAAGCTTTGCTTTGGTGTCCTTGGTACACTGTAAGTGATTTCATCTATGGCTATGATGCAAATGAGATACAAAATTCAGGAACAAGTATGAATTGCTACTTGTGGCTTAGGGACGATTCAGAGATATACGCTAATGCAATCACAGCTATATACTTTTACGGATTGCAGCTGCTAAAATTTGCTAATGCCTTCCACAGCACAGCCGAGCATAGGGGCACCCACCACTGCCTTCTCATATTTTTCTGACGATGTACAACAGTGTAAATATTGGTAGCCTTGATGCAGATCAGGTAGCCATGCAGCAAGTCTGACCTGCTGCAAACACTGCAGCTCTCATGATACACAGTGAGCTCACATGCTGGGAAGGAGATCACACTGGCTAATTTATGCACACCATGAAACAGCATTAAGTGGTCAGACATGACTGCATTTTCCTAACCACCTCCCGTTACCACCCCAAACACTGACTACCTGTCACTCACTTTGTGAGTGAATGCTCTGTGCAGGTGTGATTGCAAAACAAATACTGTACATTCGCAGTACAGCTTACACGCATGTGCAATGGCAAACAATTGCTCTATCTGTGTAGAAATCTGCATTATGTACATCTCTGAATCAGATTCTATGTCCTATGTCTTGGACCATATGGGGCGAAAACACTAAGGGGGTCTATGTACTAAGCAGTGATAAGTGACAGAGTGAAAAGTGATAAGTCTGTGATAAGTGCCAGCCAATCAGCTTCCAATTGTCATCTCACAGGCTGTGTTTGAAAAATTACAGTTGGGAGCTGATTGGCTGGCACCTTCTCACAGACTTATCACTTTTCACTCTGTCACTTATCACTGCTTAGTACATAGTCCCCTAAGTGAATGAGAACACATCTCTACACTGCATCATGAGTCTGAAAAAATAATGTAAAAGTGCATGTGCATTGCTATCATGGCATTGTTCCATCCTGATTTAACCAGGATGTATACACACATTATGGTATGGGATAAGGTACAGCTACATTAATGTGTGCACTTATAAGTTTAGGCCAGGGGGCATTGCAGCTGTCAAGGAATATTGTCAAATAGATGCTGGAATAAGGAGTAGATTCTTTCTCACTATAATTTTTGCCAGATATTTTACTTTCACCTCTTGTGAAATCCCGTGCTTATCTCTGATGTAGTAAGGATAGAAAAGTGTTCACACTACATGCTGTAATATTTAGGCATATGTTCAAGTCGTAATATATCTTTTTTAACCTATATTTTAGTTACTTTCTCCTTGCTTCTTAGTGCAAACACATCTTCTGTGGAATCAGCATTCTCTGACTTCACAGTGAATTTATGGGTATATTTACTAAAGTGCGGGTTTTTAGAAGTGGAGTTGTTATGGCCACCAATCAAATTCTAGTTATTAGCTTCTAGAAGGTACTAGATACTGTAAATAATAAGTAGTATCTGATTTTTTGCTATGGGCAACATCTCCGCTCCTAAAAAGCTGCACTTTAGCAAATATAGCACTTACAATGCTGATCAAAAAGTCTTAGCAAAGTTAATTTATTTTCCTATTAAGTCACAATCTTATGTTAAATTAATGTACTTAATAATTTCCTCTACTTTGAAAAATATAAAAAGAAACATTGCTAGTAACTAATGTAATAGGATGTTTGTATTTGATGTATTGTGGTTTTATGAATAGATTAAAATATTTTACTAAAACGCATGAAGACACTAATTCTGTGACTGATTGGTTTATTACAATTTTAATACAATTACACAAAACATTCTAAAATTATACTGTATACCATTATAATAACAGTGTCCATAGCATTATATTGTACATTATAATTTAATAAAAAGATCATTACTAACCTTTGGATAAGCATATAACAGCACACAGGAAAGGAAGGGAGACTTTTTATATTGACTGGATCCCTAAGCAATAAATTAGGAGGTTACTATAGGGAGTAGAAGAAACTGAAGGAAATGCATCACCAATATACTCTACCCTTGGGCTTTGAATGTAAAGATTTGTTTTAGAAATGTATAACAAAACTTTTAACCATTTCTTTATGCTAATTTGAATTCAATATTGCCATGGTTAATAAGCATGATTTAGGAAAAACAGTGCAAAATATTTACATATTGCACTATAAATTGTTACATTTTAGTATCAGATGTATCTTAAATTAATCAGAAGAATTAGCAATGCCATACAGTAGATGGGTGACTGGGTGCCCTGGACTAGCACCCCCACCCCCTGCCTTCATGTGATGTCACTTTGCCACACACCAAGCCCCAGGGGAGCTGTGGAGGACACAAAAGTTTTTCACAGATCTCGTTACAGTGTGATGCCTCTGCTGACACCCTGGAAGGTAAAACAGTGTGGCTGGGTGATTTGGGGAAGTGACAATGTTACCCCCTCGGCCTTGCACCCTAGGTGGTGATACTGGTGGCACACCAATCCTAAAGGGACTGAGAACTAGTGAATGTCAGGACAATTGTCATTACAAATATTTGTTTTCCTTATTTGTACTAAATTTTAAATGGATAGATAATAAACTAGTCTATTTACTTTAATAATTACTAAATGTACTTGGTCGGTACAAATGTCGCTCCTATGTTTCCTGTACATTTGCAAATTCATTGCAAGGAAAAATAAATAGAAAGGGGTATATTTTGGAGTGATGACTGGCACCATGTGGCATTTATATATAATTTACTTTAGTGGTCATTATGGTTGCTAGATGGAAATCAGAGAAGCTTTCAATTTATTTCATGAAATACTGGATTCTTAGGATGTTCTGGCTCATACAGACCTTGCTGAAGTGATTATCATGATAAATTATTTATTAAATATATCATTTTTGCCTCCATGTACAGTAAGACTGGAAGCAATAGTTACACTGCAAATAGGTAATTGTAGGTGGCATGAAATGCCTTCATCTGTGTTAAATATCAAATTAACTTTGAACAGTCTTAAAAACCATGTCCAAACTTAGAACCTGAATGAACTGGTGTGCAGTAACTCCAAAGTATTGCTCCAATTATTCACACTCGTTGCAGTTATGGTGTATGCTAAAAAAATGGCATCAAAAGTTTATATTGTATGGTTAATAGATAATGTTGGTTGTGTGGATTGCACTCACCTTTTGTATGGTATTTAAAAATGTGACAAGACAATGGCGTATCTTCATTGTTAGTCAAATTGTACCTCTTCTCATATTGTTGGACTCATTATGAACAGTATTCTTAACATTTATTTATATAGTGCATACATATTCCGCAGCACTCCCTGCCCAGAGAAGCTTACAATGTATATACCCTACCAAATGTTCTCACATACACACACACATGCACACACGCATGCACACATGCACACACACACACACATTAGGATTCATTTTTTCCTGAAGCTAATTAACCTACCTTCATAGTTTTAGATTGTGGGAGGAAAGCAGAGTACATGCCTAAAACCCACCCAAGCATGGGGAGAATATCCAAACTCCACTCATCTAGGGCAATGGTGGGAACCAAAGACCTCAGTGCTGCCCAATCAGACTCATGGGGCAGTGCTGTTCTCCCTGCTATTGTACTTGACCAATAAAAAAAGCTTCCTCCAAAAATGGAATGGAGAGTGTTTAGCATGATTGTGTCATAATGATGGTAAATTCAAAAACTATAAACTGCTGATCCTAAACCTACTGGACCCAAGTGAGCAGTCAATGAATTTAAATAAAGTAGCAAGGGCTGTTTGAACTAAACCAAGTTACTGGGGTACAAAAGCTAAAAAACGGGTTATGCATGTGACAAGTCATGGGAGTACTTTCATTCTTAGTCACACTAAGCAGTTAGGAGTTGATAAGTTTGTATCCCTTTTGATGTTCCCTAGATCCACAGGGAACTGGGATGGAGACAAAGTTCCATTGCTTGAAATTTTTCCTTCAAAGTTATGAATGTGTTCCTGTATGTTACTGCCATATACAGTAGGGACTAAGGATATTTTATGATGCCCTTGCATCACATTGGGATGAGGAATGCATCTGTTCCCTCATGCATGGAAGGTGCAGCATGTTTCTTCTATGTGGTGTCCCATTGTTGCCAAACACCAGAGGGTGCAGATGGTAATGTCTGAACAAATGGTGTGGCAATTTATATGTTACAATGCCATGGTTCCCACTTATTGAACATTCCTAACTGCATTTATATTAACAGGGCAAAATTAATAATGGTGTCAATGGGACTGCAGCCCCAGGCCCACATATCAAAATAGACTAATCACAACTCATGCATCGGTTGGTCAGAGTTATCTACATTTGTAGTCCCTCTGAAATGGGCCTATGAACAGTGTTTTTATAACATTGAATGGGGCTGAGCACTGCCACATGAGAGCAAGGACCGGTGCAAGGTTTCTTGGCACCCTTGGCATTTTTTTCAGCCTTACGTCCCCCCACCCCCACCCTCAATAGCTAAACAAGCCCTTATACAGTGCCTTCAGTAGTGGCCCCCCTATGAAGTGCCCCCACTAGTGTCGGCAGTAGTAGTGCCCCCTATGCAATAAACCCAGTAGTGGTCCCACCTATGCAGTGCCCCCAGTAGTGGTACCCCCATGCAGTGCCCCTTATATAGTGCCCCTTATACAGTGCCCACAGTAGTGCCCCTTATACAATGCCCCCAGTAGTGGCCCCCCTAATCAGTGCCCCCAGTAGTAATCCCCACCTATGCCTTTCCCCTTATATAGTGCCCCTAGTAGTAACCCTCCATATGCAGTTCCCCCAGTAGTGGTCCCCCTGATGCAGTGCTCCCAGTAGTAGTCTCCCCCCAGCAGTGCACCCAGTAGTAATCACCCCAGCAGCAGCCCTCCCCCAGCAGTGCCCCTAGTAGTAGTCCTCCCAGCAGTGCCCCAGCAGTAATCCCTCCCTATGTAGTGCCCCCAGTAGTAGTCCCACCAGTGCAGTGCCCCAGTAGTAGTTCCCACAGCAGTGTCCCCAGTAGCAGTCCCTCCTATGTAGTGCTCCAGAAGTAATCCCCACCCTATGTAGTGCCCCTAGTAGTAGTCCCCCCATCAGTACCCCAGTAGCAGCACCCACCAGCAGTGCCCCCAGTAGCAGTCCCCCCAGCAGTGCCCCCAGTAGCAGTCCCCCTTAGCAGTGCCCCCAGTAGCAGTCCCCCCAGCACTGCCCCCAGTAGCAGTCCCCCCAGCATGCCCCCACTAGTAGTCCCCTCAGCAGTACCCCTAGTAGTAATCCCCTTCTAGGCAGTGCCCCCAGTAGTGGTCCCACCAGTGTGCATTGCCCACAGTAGTCCGCTCAGCAGTGCCCATAGTAGTAGTAGTAGTAGTCCCCCCCAGCCAAACAGACACACACACACACAGAAAAAAATAAAAACTCCACTTACCTTAATCCCCACTCTGGCATTTGCCCCTCTGTCCAGCATCCTCCCAGGCTTGGCCACTCTACATGATGCCTCTGCCATCACCCACTGTGGTAGCCAGAAAATGGAGCTCATGAGTGAGCTCCAGCCCAGCTCCAGCAGTGGGCATAGCAGCTGATGAGAGTCTGTATGACTCTCATCGGCTGCTAAAACAAACACACAGCTGCCGGCCCCGGTGGCTGTGTGTTTGTTACTAGATGTGTAGTGCAGGCTGCACTTTTGTGCGGTCCACACTACACATCAATCCAGCAGCGCCCTGCAGTGGCCGGCACTCTTAGGCAGCTGCCTAAGTTTGTATGGTGGTAGCACCAGCCCTAATTATAAATTGGGAAAGATTGTATTAATATTCTAAAGGGGACATGATAATGTTTGGTTCACATTATATTTATAAGTTACAACAAACACACATTATTATTTTACTAACTGCAACACAGAAAAGTTATATTTTGTTAAATGGGCTACAAGCTATTCTTATTCTAATAACAGGAACATATATTATTTTACTAAGGGGACACAGATTATCAACATTCTACAAAAGGATGGACATGTTATAATTATTATATTGTATTGTATTGTATTGTATTGTATTTATTGTTGTCATCAGCAAAACAAGTTTGACAGACGAAATTACATTGCACTTTTTTAAAACAGTGAATAGCAATCCATGGTAAAGGTTATCACAAACAATTTCACAAAAATAATAAAATTAAAATTAACTAAAGAGATACAATCATAGCATTCAACATGCGCACAGCAGATGGAAGAAAACTAACCCTCAAGTGACTCGTACGTGCCCGAAGTACTCTAAACCGCTTTAAAGATGGGAGCTTATCAAAAAATTCATGAAATGGATGGCTTCGATCCGATATGATACCTTTGGTTCTCTTTAGAACCCTAAGCCCATAAACATCATGAATAGTTGGCAACTGCACGCCAATGATTTTACTGGCGGTCCTAACAACCCGTTCCAGTGCACATCTTTCACTCGCTGTGCAGTTGCCATACCAGATAATGATACCAAACGTCAGAATGCTCTCAATTGAGCATCTGTAAAAGTTTAGCTTAGTTACTTTTTGCTAACTCCCGAGGCCCTCAAACGTCTTAGGAAAAACAAACGCTGTTGCGCCTTTTTAATTAGAGACAGTGTATTTAAAGACCATGTCAAATCTGCCGCAACCTGGATACCCAGAAATTTAAAAGACTCAACTATATCAACATCCTGGTTGTTAATAGACACTGGCAATTTCTGCTCTAAACATCTCCTACGAAAATCAATTACCAGTTCATTTGTCTTGTCACCATTTAGGAGCAAGTGATTATCACCACTCCAAGAAACCAAATTTTTGATCTCTTTCCTATAATGGGACTCATCATTCCTGCTAATTAACCCAACGACTGCAATATCATCAGCAAATTTGATGATTTTCACAGAATCAGAAGTCGACACGCAGTCGTGGGTAAATAGCGAGTATAATAGGGGGCTGAGAACACAACCCTGGGGAACACCAGTCTTAATCAACACTTCCCCCGACACAGCACCTCCAATTCTAACTACTTGTGGTCTATCAGTTAAAAAGTTTAAAACCCAGTTACAAATAGACCCACTTAACCCCAAGTCAAACAACTTAGATGTTAGTGAGACGGGAATAACCGTATTAAAAGCAGAACTAAAATCAACAAAGAGTATCCGAACATAAGAATCCCTCACTTCCAAATGAGCTAAAATAGAGTGAAGTGCTGTAAGTACCGCATCATCAGTGCAACGATTTTTCCTATATGCAAACTGAAAAGGATCAAAATCTGCTGGGAAAAAAGATTGAATATGTCCTAATACCAGCCTTTCAAAGCATTTCATTATCAATGAAGTTAGTGCAATTGGGCGATAATCATTAAGGCATTTTACTACCCCCTTTTTTGGAACTGGAACAATATTTGCCTTCTTAAAACATCTCGGCACTACACAATTAAAAAGGGACAAATTAAATAAGACCGTTAATATCCAACTTAACTGGTCTGCACACCCCTTGAGGACTTTACCGCTAATCCCATCCAGGCCGGCTGATTTACACAAATCAACCCGACGTAGACATTTAATCACATCATACTCCTCCAACATAAGAGGAGACTCCCCCACCCGGGGAATTTGGGGCGTAACAGAAAAACTATTCTCTTGATCAAACCTAGAGTAGAACAGGTTCAAATCTTCAGCTAATAGATTATTGTCATTGCTAATCACCTCCTTTTTTATTTTACAACCAGTAATATCCTGGATCATCTGCCACAGGCTTCTCGGATTCCTGTTATCATGACTTCTAGCTTCAATCTTTGCGGAGTAACTAATTTTAGCCCTCCTAATACCTTTCTGCAATTCACACCTGGAAGATTTCAACATTTCTAAATCACCAGATTTAAACGCTCTGTCACGAGCCTTGAGTAGAGATCGAACTTCCCCGTTCAACCAAGGCTTCACGTTGGGAAATATTTTAATACTCTTTGTTACTGTAACACTATCCGTACAGCAACCGATGTAACCTAATACCAATGATGCTAGAGAGTCAATATCTATATCGCCATTTACACTACTCTCATCAATAAACAAATCCCAGTTTGTGAATTCCAACATATCCTGTAATCTAGTCAGTGCGTCCTCCGGCCATATAGTTACCAGACGTCTGACCGGTCGCACTCTCCTAACTAATGACCTGTAAACAGGTATGAGAAACAGGGACATATGATCGGATCTGCCAATATGGGGGCAAACAACAGTTTCATAAGCTGACTTGAGGTTTGTATACACCTGGTCCAAGGTACGCATGCCCCTAGTTGGAGCCGATACATTTTTCTATAACTTAGGCAATACTTTCCTCAGGTCAGCTTGGTTGAAATCACCTGCTATAATAAAAACTGCCTCAACATACACAGATTGTAATTTTGCAATTTCCTCATAAAGAATTCCCAGGGCAATTGTCACATTAGCCTGAGGGGGAATATAAACGGCAATAATAATTGCCACCGAAACTTCTCTGGGCAAATAAAAAGGTCTACATTTGACAGACAGATATTCAATATCCACTGAGCAATGATTACCAATACAGATAGCATCAATACACCAGGTACGCAGGACATACAAACACAGCCCCCCACCCCTACTTTTCCCTGATGAAGAAGTTCTGTCTGCTCTGAACAGAATCCTGTTTCCAAAAGAGACCGCAGTATCCAGAACTAAGTCATTTAGCCAAGTCTCGGTAAAAATTAATACAGAGCAGGACTCCAGATGCTTCATGTATGAAAGAACTGCATGTAATTCGTCCAGTTTACTAGTCAGGGACTGAACATTTGCTAGAAATAAGCTAGGCAAAGGGGGTTTGATAAAACATAAATTGAGCCTGGCTCTAGTACCAGCTCGTTTACCCCTTTTTTGCCTCCTCTCCCTCCTCCGATGCCTCTTCCAACCCTGCCTGCATCTCCAGGGATAACCGAGTCTCCAGAAATGCCCCCCTCCAGAGCGCTGCCCACCCCCATAATCTCTACTTCCATTGCCGTGCACATGGCTCTTCTCACAACTCCAGTCTCCAGACCAACCACCACTCACCACCCCAGCTGCGACAGACCCATCCAGGGCTGCCACGCTTGCAGGCACAGTAACTCCAGGGGCAGCAGACACACAAGCTCCAGAAGCGGCAGCAATCCCAGCCACCCCCGCTCCACCCACAATGCCTGTGGCTGAGGGGTTACCCGGGGCTGTACCTCCCTCAGAAACCTGCACAGCCTCTGCGCCGGACCCAACAGCTCCTGCAAGCGGCTCCACTCCACCAGCTCCGGAACCTGCCACTCCACTCCAAACTCCAGTCAGGCGGAGACCAAGGAGCACCTCGCGGGGGTATGTGATCCCACACCGGCCGCCGTCACCACACAGGACTCCGACAAGCAGGAACAGGACCAACCACACCACATCCGGAGTGCACAACACACGGACACCCGGACCATAGCAATCACCATCACCGGCACCAACGGTAAGTGCAGCCGCAGCGTATACACGCGCCGCCACTGGAGTCTGCATAATAGTGCTTCAGTGAGTCATAACTAATTGTGCTGTCCACCTGAGGAGCTAGCTAAGCAATCAGTCTGCTGCCTTCTCATTCTGCATCTTCATTAATAGACTAAAAAGGGCACAGATTACAATTATCAGACTAAACGGGTCACATATTATTAGAATTAGACTAATGGAAGCTCAGATTACATTTATTTGAATTAAGGGTTCACAGATGTGTTAGTATGTGAGTAAAGGGGCATATATTTTTAGTATTATTTCTATTATACTGTACTAAAGGGGGCACATTTACTTTTAATTCCATGGTAGCCTACAGACCTGATTTTAAAGTTAGGGGCTAATTTAGAGTTGATGTAATCACATTTTTCAACAAAAAAAACCCCATGCTGACAGTACTAGGTCTATTCCCAATATTGATAGACTGTGGGTGCTTGGTTACTGTTTCAAAATAGTTCAAATAATAATTTAATTGAAGAAAAAGAAGAAAAAGAAACTCTATTTTGTGAGCACTCTTTGTAAATATGAAATCGTTAAAACATAACTTTTAATACACTCCAAGATAATATATAAAAATGATATCTATGACAAAAGACAAAAGACAATACATTTAACATATAACATGAATCCACCCACAATACAACCAGTTAGTAAGGTCTATGGTCTATAGATATATACTAATCTAGTGGAGTATTCTATCTCATAGAAAAGTCCCCACAGGTCCACAGGTCGACAATAATGAAATGGGTGGTTAGTAGGAATTTGATAACACAAGCGGCGAAAATATGAAGCAGCATAGTTGTCACATAATGCCTCAATAGCATTATTTGAGATCACATATTTGAGATCACACCAGCCTGTATAACATGCCTCCTAATAAGAATGAAGTAACAGGACTGTCAGGGTGAAGATTAGTCCACCTATAATTCTACTTCCCCTCACCTAGCAAAAAGCCATCAATGAGGAGTGAGAGATCATCCAGTGGCGGTTAAACCTTTAGAAACAACAGTGTAACCACAAGGTTACTCATTATTTCGCTTCTGCTGTTAAGGGTCTTACATAGTGCATTGGACCCCTAATGAGAGAGTTACTCTAAATGAGATTGTCATCAATTAATAGAGTAGATAGAAAAAGAAGGTAGATAAACTATCATTGGCCCTCATTCAGAGCCGCACGTTAACAACAGTACGCTCGTTGCGTTCCGATGTTGACTAACCGCGCATGCGTCGGTGTTACACTGCGCATGTGCGTACGGCAGATTGCGAGCTTTTTTTCTCTTGTTCCTAAAATAGCGTACAGGAAGTGACATGTCAAATGTGATTGACAGAACAGGGCGTTTTTGGGTGTTGACAGGGGTGGAGATGAAAAAACGCAGGCGTGGCGAGGCGTTTTTGGGGCGTACATACATTAGCAGATGCGAACGTCAAATGTGTTCGGACCGTCTCATACGTCACTGGAACATCCGCTTTCCCTTCAAAATGCTCGCACAGCTTAGGATCAGGATTACTCGACCACATTGGCGATGGCCTTCTCCTCCGTCCCGGGACTCAACGATGGTGCTGCGATTAATCGCGGCTGGTCAGTAAAGTAATTAGTGTTGGATTGAAAACCGGCTTGGTATGTGTTTGGAAAGCAGTTTATTGGGATAGCACAAAAGCGTACGCAGGTGGAAATCAGAGCTGCTAATGTCATGATTACACAATCAATTAGCGTACATTTTGGGTGTTTTATTTTGGCCACAATTTGTTGGTTATGGCCTATTGTAACAATAATGTCATCATGTTTTAATTAGCTCCCCTTTTTTTTGGTTTACTGTGGAATTTGCATCGCTATGTGATTTTTTAAACGTTCCTTAAAGAGGCCTTTTTTTTTATTTAAGAGGGTCAGTTTTTGCCTTTAGGGCCAGGATTAAATGTAACCCATTTGTACAATAATGTCACAATACAATGTCAGTTTTTTGTTTTAAATTTATTGTTTAAACACAAACAAATTGGCCTAATATTTTTTGGCCTTTTTTTTGTGGCAAAGATATTTGTTAAAATAAAAAAAAAAGCCATAACTGGTAACATAAACGTAAATACCAAATTTAAAAAAATTTCACAAGAAAGGAGAGGGAAGTTTTGACCAGAAAGGAATATGAGCCAAGCACAGAAGGAGTGTGGGCAAACTCGCCATTGCTGTCACCGTTTTCTCGCCCGTTTGGCTGGGTGAGGGTGGGCGCCAGACCGGGTCCGGGATGCCATCGGGCTGGCCTGTCCAGAGGCAGATGTTGTGGCCTCTGGACTAGGCACAGGGCTAGGCACATTTGGAGGATTGGCTGATGTTGTGCCAGAGGTGGAGGATCCGGATGTTCCGGCAGGAAGGGAGGTCAGCTCCACCATGTGCTGGCGAACGAGCTGCTCCAGGGCATCGGCGATGCGGATGTTGGCCATGGTATTTTCCGCCAGGGCCTGAGCAATGGTCACGTTGGCCGCAGCATTTTGCTCCAGGGCCTCAGCCACCCGTATCAGACTGGCGTCCATCCTCTGCAGAATCTCCGTATGGAAATCCGATTTAAAATTGAGTTCTGTGAGGAGGCCCACTGCCTGCGAGGGGGCACGCCCTGGACTGGCTTCTGCAGGTTCCTCAGCCGGATGTACTGGTTCCTCCCCTGCAGAGCCAGCAGAAATTCTGCGGCCAAGGCTCCCCTCTGGAGCAGACTCATCCGCCTCTGTCTCTGTTAGGAAAATTGCAAAAAGACTCACATTAGAATCTACATATTGGCACAATAGCATTTCAGAGTTGGTGACATCACAAGACTTACCTTGGCCAACATGAGGAGCCGCAAAGTCTGGCATGTCCGTATCCATGTTGGACACGCCAAACACCTCCACAGCCTGCACACACCCCTGTGCCAGCTCTTCTAAGTCTGTCAACTCCAATGACACAGGGGTGGGACCCCCACCTGTCCCCCTTGCATGCCTAGCCCTGTCGGCAAGTTTTTGCTTGAGACGATATTTGAAGTCTGCCCATCTGTGGAATGAAATTGGAACCATTATCCTTTGTTTTACAATGGAGTTTGTTTATAGGATGGGAAAGTGTTTACTTACCGCCATTTGACATCCCGGGCTAGACGGACATAATCACCCACCCTATTGACAGCAACGGCGACCTCCTCCCACATTCTCCACTTCTGGCTTTGGCTCATATTCCTGGCTGCCTGGGGCAGGATGTCAACGCACTTCTGGATCAAAACCTCCATCTCCTTGCTTGTGAAATGTGGCTGCCTTTTTTTTGGCAGCTTTGGCGGGTTGACTGGGGCCAGCAGTCTCTTCCATGTCATCCTCCTCACCTATTTGGGTAAATATGCAGATTTAGCCACTTCACAACTTGCACAATATTATGTTTTAAAAGAATCATTGAGACAAAATGCATGAAGGCCTTACCGCCGGATTTTTGGCCATTGTTTCCCTGGTCTGAAGCCATGTCTCTGCTTCCAGAATGAAATCAACCAGAAATTAAATGTGATTTCGTGACGTATTTATACATGCGTCCTTAGTTTGCGGCCGCATCATTGATTGTGCGTCCCTATGATTCATCCTTAATTTGTGCGGGAAAATAAACACTATTTATGGCTTGGTGTGTGTGGAGTCGAGGTTGCGTTGTTGGATTGTTGGCGGTTAAGTTGGTTGGATTTGGTTGTTTGCGGTTGGAGGATTTGGCGGAGTTTGTTTTTTTTTTGTTTTGCTACAGTTGTTTTGGTTTTCCGTTCGCATTTTTTTGGTTTATTTTTTTCCATCGTTTCCTGATTTGGTAAGTTTTGTGCAGTCTAATTTGTGGCCAATTGGTGTCTACTTCTGGTTTTTGGTTTTCTATATTTTTTTTTACACTAATTTCATCTATTTTAGTTTGTTTTGGCTTTCGGACCCAAAGACCTTTTTGTTGGTAATCTTATATATTCGAGTTGGGTAAGTCCATTTTTTTTCTTGCATTTGCGAACTAATTAACGCATTTTTGACTGTTGGTGTAGTGACTTGCATTTGCGAACTAATTAACGCATTTTTGACTGTTGGTGTAGTGACTTGCATTTGCGAACTAATTAACGCATTTTTGACTGTTGGTGTAGTGACTTGCATTTGCGAACTAATTAATGCATTTTTGACTGTTGGTGTAGTGACTTGCATTTGCGAACTAATTAACGCATTTTTGACTGTTGGTGTAGTGACTTGCATTTGCGAACTAATTAACGCATTTTTGACTGTTGGTGTAGTGACTTGCATTTGCGAACTAATTAACGCATTTTTGACTGTTGGTGTAGTGACTTGCATTTGCGAACTAATTAACGCATTTTTGACTGTTGGTGTAGTGACTTGCATTTGCGAACTAATTAACGCATTTTTGACTGTTGGTGTAGTGACTTGCATTTGCGAACTAATTAACGCATTTTTGACTGTTGGTGTAGTGACTTGCATTTGCGAACTAATTAACGCATTTTTGACTGTTGGTGTAGTGACTTGCATTTGCGAACTAATTAACGAATTTTTCGAGGCTTATTCATCATGTAAACCAGTTTTGCTTTTCCCTTTTCCATTTTTGGGGTCCATTTGACCCCTATTTGACGTACGGTGTGCAATGTCGTTTTCATCGATGGCCAAATGTGTGTTTCGCCTATTTTATGTGTTGGCTTGCACCAATTTGACAAACAAAAAATCACCCTCTAAATTTTTGATATCTCATTTTTGGCTTTTTTACAGTTTATACATATCATGACAATACCCCGGCATGTAAGCAGCTATGGATGGTATCATAAAGCTAAGTTGTTTTATGTTACTTTTGGGGTGGCTCAAAAGCCTTACATTGTAAACTTTGAATTTCAGGTAGATCTGGGGCGAATTGTTCTGGCCCTGCTCCCGGAAGACGACCAACCTCAAACTCGTCCCAGGCGTAGGCATCGTAGGCATGCAAGGCCCCAGATATTTCAAACACGTGTCACCCTTTTTGGAATGCCCGATGATGAGGTTTTAAGACGCTACCGTCTACCTCCCAAAATCATCATAGACACTCTCTCATTAATAGAAAGTGATCTTGAGCGGCAAATTGACAGTCCAACAGCAATACCACCACTGACGCAATTTATGGCGGTGTTACATTTCTGTGCCTCAGGATCGTTTCAAACAACGGTGGGAATAGTGGCGGGCATCTCCCAATCCTCCTTTTCCCGGATCCTGAGGGCAGTGATGGAGGCACTTTTCAAGCACCTCCATCATTTTATTAAAATGCCTTTGGATATGGGTGCCCTTAGTGTGGCCAAGGCCAATTTTTACCAAATAGCTGGCTTCCCACACATCATAGGGGTTGTGGATGGTACTCACATACCACTTCAGCCTCCAGCATGGCTGGAGGCAATATTTAGAAACCGTAAACACTATCACTCCCTGAATGTAATGGTGGTATGTGATGCCTCCCTCCAGATCCTGTCCCTGAATGCTAAATTACCAGGAAGTGCTCATGACTCCTTCGTCATCCGGCAATCAGGGATATGGCAGAAATTAACCAACCTACAAGCTGGTGATGCGTGGCTTCTGGGTAAGTGGAGACCTTTAGTACATAACAATGTTAAGCTTGATACACAGTGTTCCTGATGATGGCTATTTTTTTTCACAGGAGACAGTGGATACCCTTGCATGTCCTGGCTGCTCACTCCTTATTTGGCTCCCACACCAGGGCCACAAAGTGCGTATAATTCCGCACTTACAGCCACCAGGCAAGTGGTGGAGCACTGTATCGGCCTTTTAAAAGGCCGATTCAGATGCCTCCACCGCTCTGGTGGCGAGCTCATGTATGTGCCGGATATGGTGTCTAAAATTGTGGTCCTGTGTGGGATATTTCACAACATTGCCATAAGGAGTGGTGTCCCAATGCAGCCAGAGGATGCCTTACCTGAGGATGGCCCCCCCGAGGTTGGTCGGAGGTCAGTATGTGGGGGGGCCATACGCGATGATGTGGTGGCCAGATTTTTTAGGTAAGTTGTAACAAAACTACAGTGTTTATACCTAATGTGTTTGTGTTTGTTTGTGAACATCTAATTTTGTGTTTTTTTCTCACCATCTTCTGTTTGTTCACATAATCTTTGGCACTCCAATGCTCACTACTTCCTGCTACCCTTACCAAACCTGGATCTGGTCCTTTTGGGCATATATTCTGGAACCCATATTGCAACGCCATGTTTGTGGAATCATGTTGGCATGGTCCTTCGTCAACCAGTTCTTGATTTTTTGTTTTTATTTAATTATTTCTTGGTATGTGTTGTATTTGAATTTATCACTGTGTTCTTTTTTTGGGAGTGACCACTTTGTTTTCTCTGTTATGTTGTGAATAAATGTTTGGAGAGTGAAATGGTCTTCCTTTTTTGGGACGTTAACAGCAAGTGTAACCAGGTTAACACAAGTTACATTTGACTAAGGGGTAATCCAGTACTGACGCCAGTTGAGCTAAACTGAAATATGTTTTCAGCTTCCCAACCCACACCAAAAGGAAGCCTGGCCCAACCTTGGGATTTGTAAGATTGGCCTAAGCAGCTTGCGCACAAACTAGGAACCTGTAAAATGTAGAAATATGTAATTGACACTACACCCAAAAAGGGAAATGACATTGTTACTGTTATGTGTTTCTTGTGTCTGTTTGACATACAAAGACAAAACACAATCTAACTTTTAAAAAGGGAAATCCTTGAAGGAACAGTCTACTTATGTCATGCTAAACTATCTTGGTTTTGGATTTAAAAAATGAGCCAGAACGTATATTTGTCTGAATAAATTTATTTAGAAACGTTAACAAAAATAAAAAAACTACTGGCGAAGGAGGACAGACAGCCGGTCGAGGGCCACCAGAATGCCGATTACATGTTGCCGCATCTGGCCAACACAATCCGCCACCTCTTGCCGACGCCTCTGTTCCTCTGTGGGTGAGAAAAGTGTGTGGGTTAATACAACAATAGGGAATCCACATTAAAAAAACAAAAACACAACCAAATCACTCCTAAACCTAAAAAAATAAAATAAAAGGGGGTGCTGCCAAAAATACAAGGCCTATGTACAAATTCCCACAGGTGTGATATGTGTATGTTGAAATCACCAGGAAGAGGTAAAGGCAAACTGCAAAATCACCAAAAGTCAAGCCACAAAAACACGAAGAAAGGCACGACACATGATTACATACAAACAGTTTGTGCTTTAAAAAAAAACAAAATAAAAACATACCGGGAGCCAAAACGGGAGCTCCGGAAATGCCTCCATGATCCTCCTCGGAGGATCCGTCATTCCCCAAAGAATGGGGAGGAGTTATGATGGACTCCGGGGAGGGGGTAATTGGAAGAGGGGTGGGTGGAGGAGAGGGGGAAGTGGGACGGAGGGGAAGGAGGCCCGACATTTCCGGGAGAGGGTCTGGGAAGGATGGGGAGGAGTGGGGAATAGGGGAAAGATTTGGGGTGGAGTGTTGGCTGGGGGTTGGGGATAGTGGCCGGGAATGCCGTCTGGATGGACGGTGACGGCGGAGTCTTGGCTGTCCCCCTAAAATATGTCAAAGAAATTGCGGTTAGTTTATGGACAAATCCGGGCACCAAAACTAAAAAAAAAAAAAAACCCAAAAAATAAGCCAAATAGGAGTAGAATGAATAAATCAGAAATAGAGGGAAAACATGCACACGCAGATATGAGTACAAATAATAAATAGGACAGACAGGAAAACATGCACACGCAGATATGAGTACAAATAATAAATAGGACAGACAGGAAAACATGCACACGCAGATATGAGTACAAATAATAAATAGGACAGACAGGAAAACATGCACACGCAGATATGAGTACAAATAATAAATAGGACAGACAGGAAAACATGCACACGCAGATATGAGTACAAATAATAAATAGGACAGACAGGAAAACATGCACACGCAGATATGAGTACAAATAATAAATAGGACAGACAGGAAAATATGCACACGCAGATATGAGTACAAATAATAAATAGGACAGACAGGAAAACATGCACACGCAGATATGAGTACAAATAATAAATAGGACAGACAGGAAAACATGCACACGCAGATATGAGTACAAATAATAAATAGGACAGACAGGAAAACATGCACACGCAGATATGAGTACAAATAATAAATAGGACAGACAGGAAAACATGCACACGCAGTTTGCCCCACAAACACAAACATTAAAACCACAATACATAACACTTACTTTCCAGGATCTGCATGCGAAAGCATGCCAGCAAGCGGGGCGTTCGCCGTTGCAGGTCGGACCACCTGCGCTCCAGCTGCCCGATGTTGCGGCGTGAGCCGAAGGACCGCAGGCGGGACCGTGCCTCCGCATACGCGGAGCGCTTCTGCCGGTTGGTCATGGGTTGAGGTTGGCTGGTGATCCGGCGATCCATGACCTCCGGAAGCACCAGCAGCTCGCGCCTGGTGAATGCGGAGGCTCTCATGATGGCAATGGTGTTTTTCTTAAAAATCATTTTTGATAAAGTGTGTAAAAATTTTCTGATTGGCTAATGTATTTTGGAAATTAACAGGAGCAATTTTATTGGTTAGTGTATGAGTCATGTGTTCGACAGGGCCAGAAATCTCTGGAGAGTTATGATAGGCTTGATGCAGTGACATGCGTAAGCAAATTTAAATAAAGAAATGAACCCAGGGAAATATGCGGGGATCCACAGCAATAGAACAATTGTTTAATTGTGGTTCACATGTTTTTTGAACAATAAAAGCGAATGTTTCATCCGTACGTATTCTGCGGGTAAACACAAACACGGACAAGAGTAAAGTTTCTTGCATTGTGTTTAAAAAAAACAAACAATTAAGCTAATTGATACATTGATTGGCATGATACGATTGAGGGAGGTAGGCAGAATAAAGGAGCAGGTAATCGACATCTGACAAGGCCACTTCCTGTTTATACTTGTGCGTGCGTTCCTTTCAAGCCATTTCGGGGATGTACGCTCGCTATTTCGTACGCTCGTTAGTTAGAGGAGGGGTCGTCAGAGTTTAGGGAGGAATTTTAGATGCGAACGAAAATACGAGCGAGTCATTGAATTTAAATATTTTTGTACGTACGCCTAACGTACGTGCGCCCGCTTGCGAGTGGGTCTGAATGAGGGCCATTGTTTTTAATACTGTTAACCATGATCACAAATTCTGCAACAAAGATACAAAGTGTGAATCTCATCCTATAACATTGCATGTAAAGGTCCTGAACTAGCAGAATGAAAAATATGCTAGTTAATTAAATCTTTTCAAAATTTAGACCTTTCACATGCAAACGATACTGGAGGCATAGTTATATAATAATAAAATATGTCAAATTGCTCATAGTAAACCTGGGCAGATGATCCATAAATACAGTTAACCGGTACTAAAAGCATGTTTACACTTTGATAAACATATTTTGCTTATAATAGTCCTGGACTGATAAAACAAATGGAAAAACCTGCCTGTAGATATATATCATTTATTATATACACACATACAATTTTTAGAGATATAACATTTTCAACCCATTTGTTATAGAATAATTTATATAGTGATAGTGTTGAAGCAGCATTTAATCTTAAAGAGGTCAACTAAGATACAATTCAGGTAAGACAGACAAAACATCGGGTGCAATAGATATGAGGAGATAAAGCCTCAAAAACAGCAAACTCTTGGCAGCTGGATACACTGGCACATTGTAACATTGTAAATTGAAATAGCGGCACCCAAAAAAATTCCTGCAATAATTATAACAATGTACCTCAACATAATGTCCCCGTTATGAAAAAGATATCTAACTCTCAATATATATATTTATATATATATATATATATATATATATATATTGAGTAATCAATGTGCAGTTTGTAAACGGATGTATAATCTGTACTGAGCAATGTTCTAATCCAACTCACTGAATACAATGATGTCACACTATGTGCATATATAACAGCCAGGAAACTATTGGTAAACCCGGTGCCTGGTATATATAGTGTCATAATCCAGATCATTAAATGTATGCTGTCCAACTAAAGCAACCAATCATATCCCCAATACATGAATGGGGCAGTCGCCGCACAGCGACTCACCATGTCTATAGCACATGGGACATTCAATCACTGGGAAGGAGCAGCAAACAAACAGCCTACATGGGTATATACTGACTGGCAGTAGTGGTGTCCTGTGTGGCGCCAATGCAGTCACCCTCCTGCAGATGCGCATTTCGCCGGTAAGGCTTGTTCACAGAGGAAGCAGCTATTGCATGGCAGTCCCTGGTAAGTCTAGATAGTTATGCTGTACGCTGTCCAATCACACTGCTGTGTCTCATGACTGATAGAATGTCTAGCCAATGAACGAGTGGCCTATCACACCACTATGTTATTTGATTGCCAGAACATCTGCCCAATGGGTGAATCAGCCTTCGCTAATACTGTGTTCACGGAGGTAGAAATAAATAGTAGATCTCCTTGGTATCTGACAGAGCAGCCTGCCTGTAAATCATGTCTGAACGTTAGCCAGGTGAATCTCCCTTGGATTGTGAGGAGACTCAATATATGTTTAATTAGAATGTAGTAAAAAGAAGGGAGAGATCACTAACATGCTATCATCCTATATAAATAAGTACATGAATATAATTAATAAAGAGTGCCTATTTCATACTTATTTAACATGGACATGAGAAGTCTGCATTATTAGACTTCCCAATCATACTCTTAATAGATTGCTTGTTAATATATAATATATAATATATAATAACATTAGAGGATAGGATTATTTAAAATCCCACTACTGAGTTTTTACCTAACCTATTGTCTCACAATACATGGAATTAGATACCTCAGGTACAGGTGTAGGCACAGGCTAACTAATGGATATTAATATTAATAGGGAACATGATAGTAAAAGAAGTGGGTACTGCCATATCATTACAAAGACTCAGAAGAAATAGGAGATAAGAAACAAGAAACACAAAAAAATAGCTAATATAGGATGAGTGAGATTATATTAAAGTAGGCATATCATACTAAGGGAGGTACGTGTGAAAAGATTTAACGTGAATCAAAAGGGTGAAATAAAGGGAAGAAAAGGAAGGGTTGAATATGTAATGTGAACGAAAAAACACAAAACTCAATTAAATATTATAGTGCAAGAAAATATACAAAAATAACCTAGAGGGGAATAATAATGTGCTAAATCACTCTATACAGAGTAATGAGCCAAGGTGCAAAAAAATAGATGAATACAGTGTGATATACACCTATATATGTACATACACTTATTCAAGTGTATGTACATGCAAAGGGGCACGATTATTTACACAATACATATACAGTAAGCGTGCCATAAGTTGATGGCAAACATACCATCTTAATAGTGATCCCAATATCACCAAAGTGAAAAGGAAACGTGAATGTTAGAAAAACGACAAACCATTAATAGTGTAAAACTATATTGGAACATATCCCTAAATATACCCTATCAATATTAGAATAAAGTATGTCCTCCATAACTGTAGAAAACTTACAAACAGGGGCTATAGCTATTATATTCATTCATGCCTCTTGGTGTTAATGTGTCCAGATTGAAACTCCACTCTGTTTCTTTTTTAAGTAGGGCTGATCTCAAGTCCCCTCCTCTAATGCCCATTTTGACTCTTTCTACACAGGTAACTTGTGATCCCTCTGGGGCACTATTATGTTTGAGTAAAAAGTGTCTAGATACTGAAGATAGTTTTTTAATCTTGGCAACATCTGACCTCGCATTTTTGATATTATTAACATGCTCTAAAACCCTTACTTTAAGGGCTCTAGTGGTCATACCCACATATTTGTATCCACAGGTACAAATTAAGCACTAAATGACCCCTGTCATATTACAGTTGAAAAATTTGCGGGTCTGAATGTCTCTTCCATATTTATCCTGTATAAAATAAGTAGTGCCTATATATTTACAGTCTTTACAACCTCCACACGAAAAGGTTCCCGCCACCTTTGGTTTTTTTCATGGCATATGTTCGTAATGACTATGAGTGAGGAGATCACCCAAATTCTTCGCTCTTCTCCAGCTCATGGACACCTCTGTTTTTAAACGTGCTTGTAGATCTGCATCTAACAGGAGAACTGGCCAATGTTCCTGAATGATCCTTTTGAGTTTATGCCAATCTCTGCTAAACTCTCCAACAAATCTTATCTCTTGTTTTTCTTCTATGATCTTCAGTTTAGGGAAGACAAGGGTATCCCTCTCAATCTTTGACACCAAATATCTGGCTTTCTTGATCGAACATTTGCTATAGCCTCTATAAAACAATCTGGAGGAGAGATCTTCACATTGGCTCTTAAAGTCCTCTACTTTGGAACAATTCCGCCTGAGGTGTAGAAATTCGCCCTATGGTAAATTGGAAATTGTAGGCGGAAAATGACAACTTTCTTCAAAGAGGAGACTGTTGGTTGCCGTTGTTTTCCTATACAGATTAGTAGTAATCTCTCCATCACTTTCCTTGTTGATTCTCACGTCAAGGAAAGGGATACTTTTGTTACTCATCTCCCAAGTAAATTTCAAATTCAGTTGGTTAGTATTCAAGATGTCCATAAACTCCAGGAATTCCTATTCTTCACCTCTTTACAAAGAGTGCTCTCAAAATAGTTTATTTTTCTTCAATAAGGTTTTTACTCTAGTGAGCACCTCCACTGCCCGATATGTTTAGTTATGATATGAACAGGGAATAGTGGTTATATGTTTGAATATTCACACCTCATTACTTTTGGTCAGTGCGTCGATTTTCCAGCCTTCCCCATTTCCCTTTTTCACAAAATAATAATTTCCCCTGGCAAGCTAAAGGTCCCACCATGCCCCCATCACCATTGCAAGTAGTACTACAAGTTGTACCATACACATTGGAGCCACAAGTGTCAGTGTGACATGACACACTGGACATGCTGGGACCTGTAATACACCACAGACAAATTTTAAAAATACAAACATACCAAATGTAAAAATATTTTATTGATAATATATACTCCCCACACAAGCACTCTTTATTCCATTTATTGCTCATATGGAATAATGGTGTGAGTTGTAGGCAGTTAGATGGAGGCCAGACCCACACAGCACTGGCCACACCCTCACCACTTCATACAACAGGCCCTCAATAGTTTTGATCTCGAAGCCCAAGTGGATCTTAATAGTGCCCTGTATTTTGGAATTAGAAATGGTAAGTTTATGGACCAGATGCCTATACCTGTCAGTTCTTTGCATGTGCCCTCTGCCTTTCTCTCAGATAGGAAGCTGGGAACAGCTGAGATTTTGTTAACTTCAAGAAATCATAATAGGGATTAACTATGGTGGTCTCTATTCATCAAGGAAACCAACCTCTTTTGTTCTGTAATGTAGATCCACAGATATACAGGCACCTCCCCAACAGGGCATATAAGAGACAGTAGCTGAGAAAGAGTAACACCTCAGTCAGCCCAAATTGAATCTATGTTCAATCCCAATGTTTTGAAATATCAAAGACCCACTCCAGGTGGTAACCAAAAATGTGTTCATTTAGAGATTTTAAAGGAGGGTATTCAAGTATTCTAAGGCTGTTCAATGTTTGACTGGAGTAAAAATCCAAAGTGAAAGCCCAGGCTGTACTACCATGTTCACATCTAACTACACTTTGGCCAATTTATACCAATGTTTGATGGTGGAATTCAATTGTCAGAGCGCTCCAAAGTGACACCCTCACATAAAAAACCTGACTTATGTTACTTTTTTGACAAGAAGATCAATATACAAGATTATAAGTATGATCTTACATAAAAAACATATAAGCATTGAAGGCATATTTATGTACATGCTGAATATAAACTGTAATTATTTTCTTAATTTCTCATAATTCTTACTTTACTATATGTTGGTCACATAGAAAAATGAATATGTAAATAGACGAAAAAAGGATTGATTATTTTCTTTGCCATTCCCCTTTCCCTTCACGGATTAATTTATCTGTTAGACAGGTGTGCAGGAAACTGAAAAAAAAGGCCATAAAAAAGGATGAAGAAAAATCTAATGTGTAAAGAAAAGTGGGACAGATAAAAACAAACACAAGATGTATATTTTTGGGGATCTGGTTTATAGATCTACAGTAAGGTCGACAATGTCTAGATAAGCACAAGGTGGTAAATGTACTAAGATGGGAGTTCTATTAAGAAGTGTTGTTGCCCATAGCAACCAATCAGATTCCTGGTATTATCTTCTAGAAGGTGCTAGATAAATGAGAAGTATAATTTGATTGGTTGCTATGGACAACATCACTTAATAAAACTCCCATCTTAGTAAATTTACCCCAGATGTTAGACAATCAATAGGTCGACATGGACAAAAGGTCGACACACTGAAGGTCGACATTAAGAGAGACATGTCTAACATCTGGTGACTATCTAGACATTGTTGACCTTTTTACTGTAGAACTTTCAATTCAAATCCATATATTTGTATTTGTTCCTGTCCATCTGTACTGATTATATTGTCATCATTAATAGAATTGTTACAAAAAAGTACCATCAGGAAGTATCATAATTTAAGAAGATGGCATTGTAACTGTACAATATTATTTCTACATCATGGAATTTAGCAATGAAAAGTGTGAGACATCCAAATAAAGAAATATATTTTCTTTTTTCCTGTTATTTTGAAACTGTACATAAAATAAAAATTTTGTTAACAACTTTGTTACAAATTGTAATAGCCACCAAATTAAGTTACTAATTTTACTAATCTCCATTCACTGTCCTGAAATGATAGCTGTCCAATGTACAGTAACAAGTATCACTAAGAACCTTAGAAATTGTTTAGTAATTATAATATACAAAGAAACATGGTGCTTTAAAAAAAATGTATTATAATCAATGGTACGTTTAGAAGTGGGGCTGTAGCATAGTCCAAAATTCAATTAGCGGAGCCACATCAACTGCCAGTGAGTACTGGCCAGCAATGTTTGGCAGCATTTAGAGTGACAGTTGTTGTGGCTCTCTTATTTGAATTTTGGACTGCACTGCAGCCCCACTGCTGATTATAAGTTACAGTAAGTTTCTCAAAAGCGATCTTCAACAAAAAATCTAAAATATTTACAAATCATGAAAATGTTTTCTGAAAATAAAAATAAAATAGAACTGATTCAAATATCAAGTTATGAGTATAACTGCAACATACTGTATAAATTAGAGATGTGCATAAAACCCATATTTTGGTTATAATTCATCATCGTGTTTTGGTTTTGGCAAAACCACCTTCAAGTGTTTTGGTTTAGATTTGGTTTTGGTATAGTTTTGGATTATTTAAAAATCAAGAAAAATCAATAAAAAGAGCTAAAATTATGTCATTTGGACCTGTTTACATGTAATCCAAAACCAAGTTTAATTTTTTAATTAAGTATTGAGCTGAGAGCAGTTCAACTCAGAACCCCAAAGTGATTACTAACTGGGACTTGTTTTGACTCAGAAACCCTAAGCTTGGGTGTGTTCCTATTTCAGGAAACTGACCTGCACATCTCTAAAAATAATTCATATGATTAACATACCGATATATCTGATTCTAAAAGTAAAGCTCAATTTACCTAAATGCAAACAATGCATCTGATGTACAGTTGTGTCCTCATACACTGTTGCGCAAGTTGTGACAAATAGCCCTTCTTGGTGCACCAGTTCCCATGAGACTTATCTTTTTTGGTCAAAACGTGCATCTTATTTGCATAATTAAAACAACCAGAAGCATCAAAACTACATTGCTTCTGTACAGTGAACACTGGGATTTCGGTACACATCTGTGTGTGACAGAGTCTAAATTTGTTTAAAAAGGGTACATGACTTTTCCTCCAGCTGAATTCTGTTATGCTCTTTCTGGGACTTTGTATGTTTGTTATGTTTGTTATACAAATTCCTTTGTAAATTTGCTGCCCAGCATTTTTGGCACCCAGAGAGCGGCTTTTCTTTGCATCTGCGATGTGTCTAATATGAAAATTTAATACAAATTTGGGATGTTACTCATCTCAAAGTGTCTCATTTGTGCCGGATATCTCGTGTTCTTTTTCTGGGGCTAAATCACACATTTACAATGACAATTTTTGATTTGTTTTTTTAAGTGTTAGTACAGTAAGAATGTGGTTTAGCCTCAGAAGTACAACATTGATTTAGATCAATTTGAAATAGATTAAAATTGATTGAAATAGACATTTGGTAAATTTAGCCCTAGATGTACTATATGTATACACACCTGTATATCATGGAACTTGCTCTAAGAAAGATAACAATGTGGTTAAAACTTTGCAACCCTTAAGCACTGCTTACCTGTATTAACATCAATCCATTATAAACTTATATTCATGAATTGACACACTTGCTAAGCTCGGATCTTCTTCCTTGTATACAGAATAAAAAAAAAACTACATAAGTAGAATATGGCGTAAAAATGTACCAAGATCCACTATATGGAAGTAGCAATGAATAGTCTAAGCAAATAGGATTCATTCTTGCTAAATGACTGTCGAAATATTTCTATTGAGAAAGAAAAAGAATTATGAGAAAGGAGTTTGGAAAAAGATGCATACACATTAAAGTTTATCCATCAGGTGTAAAAATAACATTTAATAATACATTAGGGTCATAATCCTTTTTGTATCTGTCTTTATATATATATATATATATATATATATAAATCACAGAAGCGGCACTCCTCTAAAAATACTTATAAAAAATATATTCTTGGATATCCGGTGCCTGCCAATGTAGGCATGAAATCTCATGATCACACATCCATGTAAAAAAAATCATGGCGGCACTCAGGAACAAACTGACAGACACTGCTTGTTTTAAGCCAATGTTTCAATGCTGTTGTTGTATTTTTATCAGGGCGTGAACTGACAATACAAAAAACAATGCTTACCTATATACATGTCAGGGCTGTCCATGCCTCTGCCTGCCACTGTCCCGGGCACAATGAGATGACGTCACTAGGATGTGACAGCCGGGGTCGCTGAGAAACCACATCATACATGTGCAAAGCTAATGGAAACAGTGAAAGGAATTTTGTGATGAATACAAAGTAACAGTGCATAAAATATCAATTACTGATTACAAATGTATGATGTTGCAATATTAAATAAACAATGTGTCACATATCAATGAAGTAATTAAAACAGTAAGGTGCCAACACAAAAGTGTGTCTATATCAATAAATACATGCACAAAAAAAATAAATACATAAAATGTTGATAACAACACATGTAAATGGCAAAATCCTTAAAGAAAGATATTGCTAAATGACTAGATCTTATTAAAATGTGCATAAATATATACGTGAATACATCTAACAAGGATTTATGTCCAAAAGGAAAAGTTAAACGCAATATTGGAACTGTAATAAAAAAATATATATATTCTATGGCATAAAGAATGTCCTATTATGTCATAAAAAACAGGACAACCCCAGGTTTTCATTCAGACCCATAGGGGACAGTGTGTCCATTCTGAATATCCAATGGGACTCAGCCTTCAACAATTTGAGAGACCTATCTCCCCCTCTCTTGTGGACCGGAATGTGTTCTTTAATGCGGTATCTTAAAGTGGTAAGATTGTGTTTCACCACACAGATGGGCCACTTGTTCCAGATATTAATGCCATGTCCCTGAAGAAGGCTACCATGGCTGCAACGCATTGGACGCACTGAACTACAATTCCCAGCATACCCCTCAGTTCCGCTTCTGGTCTCCTGCGTGAGGTGCATCATATTCAGACCACAGTGACCATCCATACAGAGGGCATAACCAGGCACACACCCCGGACCATCCCGTCATGGACCAGTCTCCTCCTGAAGTGAGTAGAGCCACCTGCTAGTGGCGGTGGATGGCAGAGGATCACGTGACCTCATGGTATCATGAGACTCAGGTCGCCCCCCACTACAGGTGTATCCATCAGAAGAAATACAGCAATCCACATCACCCACCCATCAGAAGTCACATAATGGAGAAGGAAGCAGAACTCTAGAAGGCAAGGGTAAGTTGTCAGACTGAAGTGCATGGGACGCCACCCCTCCAGAGTGCAACACCCCAGAACTACATATAGCATCCTTGCAAACATCTTAACCCCTGGACAGCTGCAACCTTCCGGTTGGGAAGGTGAACTTGTGACTTTCCTGCAGAGTTGTGTGCATACATTCTCCCCCCTTCCCCTTTTTTCACACTCATTATGCCCATGATTGTAGATACAGTGTAGCAAAATGACAAAAACATAAAAACTAAAGAAACACAGATGAAAGGCTTGAAAGATAAGGAAGAATGTAAGATCAATGACATAGTTTTAAATAGGAAATTAGAGTGAATAGAGAAAGAAGTGATAAAAGGTAAAGGAAAATACATTTTTGAGATACAACAGTACTATGAAGTAAATAAAATTAAGAATTGGAGCAGGCTTCTAAGGAATAGAACACAAGGACCGATTCAGGCAATAGAAAGGAACAATTGGCAGTCAATACCATACAAAAAGATGACAAAGATGGCACTACAATGTGAGGATGATTCCCCACATATCAGACCAATCCATATTAAGAAAATATTTTCCACCCTCCAGAGATTTGATTCCAACAGTGATACAGATTTTTTTTTATTCCCAGGAGCAAACCCCACACAGCACAATTCAAAAAGAATGTCCTTCAAGGAAACAGCACAAATAGCATCACCCTTGAAAAAAAGGATGGTAGAAGAGGAGGAATATGGGGGGCCACCGGAAGCAGCTTCAAAAGAAGAAACCTCCTTTAATGGACCCAGCAGGACATGGCATTTTTAATCTATCCCAGCACAAACTCACTCAACCAGAAATCTCACTTTTGAGTACAGGACTGAACTTTGCACCTACCAGCAATATGAATAAGTTTGAAACGTTTATTGATTTGAACAAATTTGTCAGAAACCTAACACTAAAAAGACATTTTCTGATATAAGATAATGCTATCATCAATAACTATGAAGCAAGCCAGTCTAAATCTGGCCTCAAGGGAAAATCAAAATACTACCCTCTAGAATCTATAGGTAGCACATCAACATTTCCTATTAAATGGTGAAGAAGAAACTATGTGATGGGAAAATTGAATCACTTTAGAAGCAGAATTTAACAAATAGAGAAAAAGAGGCTCTCAAAAACTTACAGAGAAATATAAATATTGTTTTAAAACAAGATGACAAATGGGGGGGTACTAGTATTAATATACCAGTCATATTATCTGAAAGAAGCAGTTAGACTTCTAGGGGACACAAACTCCTGTACTATTGCAGCATGTTCCCATTGAAGACTACATCAAGGAACTAAGAATACTGTTATTGCATGGACTTTGCAATGGGATACAGAACAAGGATGAATTACAGTATTCAATGAAAACTAGTCCAACTACACCCATATTCTACTTTCTCCTGAAGATTTGCCAATCTATTATTGAACCACCAGGGAGACCTATCATAGCTGGCTCTGAGTCACTCACATCTAATTTCTCTGAATACATTGATGTTTTCTTAAGTAAATAGGTACAAATTCTTCAATAATATCTAAAGGACATGACAAATGTATTACAAATAATAGCAAATCTACAATGGAAATAAACATATCTTTGGGCAACTATTGATGTGCAGTTATTATATACATGTATTGAGCATACAAAAGGAATCAACACCTGCAGACTATTCTTAGAAAAGGATTAGTCTCTCAATAGTGCACATAAGGAGTTTTTATGTGATCTCATGACTTTTATCTTGGAACACAACTATTTTAAGTTTTCAGATACATTTTATAGACAGATATATGGAACGGCGATGGGAACAACCTTTGCGACCAGCTTTGCAAATCTTTTCATGGGATGCTGGGAAGAAAATTATGTTTATAATAATAAGCCATTTAAAGAGAATATTATACTATATAGGAGGTATATTGACAATATTTTAATTATCTGGGAAGGCTCGGAGGAGAGTTTTATATCACTTTTATCTAACATTTCAGAAAATAACATGAATTTAAAATTCACATCAACTATAAATGCTAATTCAATTGAATTTTTAGATCTGATATTAATGAAAGAAAGTGGTAGCGTTTTAACAAAAAAAAAATCAAAAAAGTGGATACCAATAGCTACCTCCACTATAAAAATAACCACTTGAGAAGATGGGTAGAAAATATACCATATTCACAGTTCCATTGGATCAAATGCAATTGTAGTGATAAAAATGTATGTGATCAACAAATGCAAGTGTATCAACAGAGATTCAGAGACAAAGAGTACCCAAATTATGTTTTGAAGAAAGCAATTTAGAAAACAGAAAATTTGGTGAGATCAGATCTGCTGACAAACAAGGAAAAAGAATAAAAGGGAAATAAGCTGATTCCATTTATCACTACTTACAGTTCACAAGATCAACAAATAAAGGGAACTTTAAATAAACATTGGAAAATTTAACTTATGGACCCTTTGTTAAAAGATGTACAGTACTTCTTTCTAAACCACCCAGCATATTCAGAAAAGCCAAGAGTTTAAAGGATACCATTGCCTCGAGCATGTTAACTGATGGCCACACGAAACAAAATTAGATGTTACACAGATATTTGGGATGCTACAAGTGTGGCAGGTGTAAAGTTTTCAAATATTGAACCCACAAAGGAACATTTTTAAAAACTTTAATAATACAAAGGAATACAAAATCAAACACTTCAAGAATTGCAACTGTCATTTATTTATTGGAATGCACATGTGGCATTAAATACATTTGTCATAACTAAGGGACCACTGAAACTCAGAGTGCAGGAGCACATTAGAAATATAAAAAAAAAAATTTGAAAGCCATATGGTCTCAAGACATTTTATCTCACATCATGGATCAAACACGGAAGAACTCTAATTTAAGGCTATTGAATATTTAATGCTGGGAGAAAGAGGAGGGGACCTGAGCAACAAGTTATTTAAACAAGAGATGTTTTTAATATTCGAGTTGCAAAACCTGACTCCTTTGGGTTTCAATGACATTTATGAGAAAGCTCCATTTATATAAATAATTAATGCTTAAATTACCTCTTTCTAATCAGGAACCCTGTCTTATGTTTTATAAAACAAGAGCCCTGTTGGACATACATACAAAAACCTCCTTTAACTGACTACAGTCATACCAATATGTAAATGCTCAACCATGTCCAATCTTGGAAGCTAAGCATACTTGGTCCTGGCCAGTACTAGGATGGAAGACCTCCTAGGAATACTAGGTACTGTAATTATTTTTAAACAATAACATTGGATTATATGACTAAACTGGGCTCTGAGTATTGTTTGGCTTCTATTGTTCCTTATTTTGAAGAATGTGAAAGTCTTATATATGCATAATAAGTACATATAAAATAGCTGACGGAAAATTATTTTCCCATTTATATTGTCCAATCTGGAGATTCATGAAAATGTCACTGATCTGTATTTCCCACACAATGTTTTTTTATATACAAGTTTTTCTAACTTTCATTTTGAACACATATGAATCATCTATAAGATTGCTAATGGTTAATAGTCTTTGAAAAAATGACCACTGACAGTAACAAGCCATGGTTTTTCCTAAAGACTCCTAAATATTTGAATAAGAATTAAAAAGCCTCTACACGTGCACTGTGTTAACAACTGGATCTGGAAATAGATGATACATGTATACAGCGCTATTGAGATACACCCAAAAGACTACCGAAAATAACTACTTCTAAGTGAGGACAAGGGATCTGGGAAAAGGGTGCGCCATGTGCAATGGACACTGAAAACCAGTGGAAGTGACATCCAGCCTGCCCATACAAACTATGGGCAATAGGATTTACCGAGGACACAAAGTGATGTCACTTCCAGGACACAAGTTTAAGATCCTGATATATACTTAATCCTGCCCTGGATTATGAAAGATCAGCATCTTTGTTTGATAGTGCCCCTGTATAATTTGTATTATACCATTAGAGTCCTGTTATAAAGCTCATTTCACACTTCATGTGCACACACATAGGAAATTGGCCACCTGGAAGTGATTTCACACCTAAACCCTGCCCAGTTCTTTGAGCTGATGTAGCAAAGCGGGCATAAATACAGGTGTAGTGCACATGGACAGACATTCCCTTGAAGAAGTCTAGATAACAGATGAAATGTGTTTGGACTATTCCACTTTGCCTTCCAGGAACTTCCAAAACCAAAACTAAAATAAGCTATTTTGTTGCAGCTTGAATTATACTTGTCTATCCATTTGTTTTTATTTATGTTTTATATTTACTTTTATGTATTGTATATGTGCATTTTACTGTGCAAAAAATTTTCCCCAGTTACTTTTTTAACCTACTAAATAAATTGTGTTTTTTATAAATATTTATAATGACTATCTGTGACTTTTATATATACTCACTAATTTTGCCTACATGCATGGAAAACACCCTACTTGCACTAGAAACACTTTATATAGAAATTATTGGCACATTTAATTAAATTTGTTTATATGGAAATTCCTACCGTTTCTGCACATCTGCACTTTGTTTTTATCTAAAAAATGAATTATTTTATAGATTTTTTTGATACTATACATCCATTTATTTAATATCACAAGACACTTAGCACTTTTAGGCTCTCTGTATCAATTTCATTCACTAATATATATATATATATATATATCAAATACCAACAGCGGCTGTCACTCCTCCAAATTGCTGCAAAGTCGCAAGGTGCCCGATACAGATCACAGATACAGGTGAATGTTCCCGGTACGGCACTCTTCGCTCTTAATACAGTAAAGAACCCCCTGGGAACGGGTGGGTTTCAACGTTTCAAGATACTTTAATCTTTTCGTCAGGAATACGACGAAAAGATTAAAGTATCTTGAAACGTTGAAACCCACCTGCTCCCAGGGGGTTCTTTACTGTATTAAGAGCGAAGAGTGCCGTACCGGGAACATTCACCTGTATATATATATATATATATATATATATAAATATTTATAAAATTTAGATAAATGGCAATTTTGTCTCTCCTATTTTGAATTTATTTTTGTGACTTAGTTTTTTATTTTTTCTCTAGATCAATAATTTCAAAATGTCTTCTATTTTATTTATATTATATAATTTATTAATTCGTTATTCCTTCATATTGGCCACCTATATCAGAACAATTACATTGAATGTACCTGAATTTTCTCCCTAGATCTCTTAAAGTTGATTAACATGATAGTAACTACATGTGGGGATAATGAATTTGTGTCACTAGGTCTTAAGTAATTTTTAGTACATATCTCTGCATGTTCTTTGTATATTGTTAAATCTAAAAAAATAGCTTGAATAATGTGAAATGAGAATTCTTTATTTGAAATTCTGTAATTCAAAAATCTACAAAAACATGTATTGCAATTCTTACTTATTACTCTTCCATAAAAATAGCACATCACCAATGTACTGTAAAATTTAGAAGTCACCAGATTTCCCTTAAATTAATTGCCCACCCATGCTTGTGTTTCAATTGGCCATAAACAAATTTGGTGCCCATCACAATTATACCTAAAGCATCAACATGCTTTAGGTATAATTAGTTTTTTTAATTATAATTATTTTGAATTAATATAAAATGCATACCCTCTTTAATGAAGTTTATTATGTTTATAGCCAAATGTGTTTCTTTTAAATAAAAATTAATGGATCTCCCCCTTTTGGCCATTACTGCAGAACTTCACTTTAATTATGGTTGTTCATAATGTTTAGTTTCTAGTTACAACTACCAACAAATTTTGTCTGAGCATGCTCACAAAAGCATAATATGTGAAGGAGCAATTAACACAGCATCAGTGGAGCATTCACATTTATTCAATCACAAGCAGTTATAGTGCTGGTGACTCTCATCACCTTCATTATATGTTATTTGCCCCCCTTGCTTTTCAGGCCAGAAGGTGGAACCCAGGAGCTAATTACTCAGGTACCCACCCAAGATGGAGACTCACTGCATGGGCTGTGCAAAAATGGCTGCTGGGCTTCAAGTGGACCATTAGCTGTGTCTGGGAATTCTCAAGACATGATTAACATGAAGTGGGGTCTAGCCTATTGAAAGTTGTGCCTTGTGGGAAACAGTGGAGCTGATACTTTAAAAAGGTTGGTTAGGCACCAAACATTTTTCATATATGAGAGGAGAGGAAACAGAACCAGTAGGCTGACTGTGAATATATACTCAGACCTGAATGGGCTTGAGACTGCTGGAACATGACCACTGGAGAGCTAAAAGTCCAGTCTGCTAGTCCCTGCTGTGGCTGGAAGTGGGCTGCTGTATGAGACATGAAGTGATAAGACACGACCTTACACAGAGGTGTACTAAACAGAGTATAGTTGTTCCTGCAAACTAAGGAGATTTGGTTTAGAGTATACTGGAGTATTGTGACAAATTTGGTGTCCCTGATACTATCGTCTGTTGGGAATGGAACTGTAATTCATAACCTTTGAAGATTCAATAAGTACAGAATATTTATTGATTGTGTTTCTATTTTTTGTAATTATTAGTGCTTATTATTCGATAATGTGGTTTCTTCCAGTATTCTTTTCATAGAGTTTCTTGTCTTTTGTAGAATTCATCAAAGCTGACTCTATATTTCCATATTATTATCGGTGTTCTTATTTAGTCATTATCGATATTATTGTCTCTTTTTCTTTTTTAATATTCTCCTCCCTCAATTTCTACTGCTGTATTCTATGTCATAGTTTTTTTAAACTTTTCTTTATTGAGGAATTAACTTACATACAAAATGAATCTATAAGACATTATTGTATTGCAAATTCATGGAGAAAATAGAAAAAAGATAATGTATTAAGGTATTAGACTAGTTTCTGCAATATGATCATGTAATGATATCCATAGACAAGCAACAGATAAGATTCCAACAGCATAAAAATGGTGTGCCTGCCCCTCTTTGTTACACAACATTTCCCCCCAGTCTATTCTAAACAGGAAATGCAATTTGTCAAAAAACAAGGATGGCTAAGGTGGTGTATTTAGTATCCAACCCTGTATAATGGTTTTGTTTGCCACTGCACTAAGTGCTGGCAGCAATTTGTTACCCTCTGGCGTAATTTGTTGTCTAGGATCAAATACCCCTAATATAGCCCATTAACAAGTAAAATGAATATACAGTAATTAACAAGTTTTTCTCAGCGTACTGCAGCACAAAGTGTAAAAGTAATGTATTATAGGGCAATCATACAAGCAATGATAAACATCTGCCTCCCTCTGATAACATTTGGGACACTGATGACTAGCGAAAGAGCCCATGTGAAAACATCTCAGAGGGGATAGGTTTTCATTATGAAAGAGTGTACATTAAGAAAAAGTTTGTATACAGTACATACTATGTATACATACTGCAGTAGCTGGGAATGCCTTTCATGAAAATACAAGAAAATAGGCAAAATATGCTATCCAAATAGACATCCCCCAGATACTTCAGAGTGATCCAAGATATCCTGGAGGAATGTATAATGGAAAATTAATTGATTTAAATTGATGGATAGGGGAAGCGGTTGCATCACTTTTTCAATTTGATTATCACAATCCCAGGCTGAGAAATGTCTCATGGCATGGATCAAAACTGGGATTGAAGGAAAGCCAGAGGGTATGGTCTAACCATCTCACACATATGGTAAACCTCAGAATACATCATGGGGCACTTTTTTTTTACCATTACCAGAGCCTGAAACATGCTTATCCTGCTGCCCTCCAGATGCTAATGGGGTGGGCAACCATGCCATCAAGAAAATTGGTGTTTATGAATGAGTGGTTAGTGTAAGGAGTGGAAGGAGTTTAGACATGATTTATGGTGCAGCATATACCCAACTCTCTGGTTTTGTCCATAAAAGTAAATTGCATTTAATACTTATATAATCCATTATCTCCAGGTCATGTTGGTGGAGGATGCAAACCAGAGCAGAGTCTCCATAAAAGTCCTGCTATAAAATGGATTGGTATATATTGTTTTGTTATGCAGCCAGTCACATAAATGTCTCAACAATGCTGCTTAATTATAAGTTACCACATCTGGAATATTTATGCCACTGTTGGATTTAGGCTTTGAGAGTTTATGCAGAGCTATACCTGATCTAGCATCCTTCCAAATAAATTTATGAAAGAGAATGTTAATCCATTTGTGCATATGCTCTATTTATAAGTGGAAGGGATTGTAAAGAAGAAAATGAATTAAGTGAGGAAAATAAATCACCTTCATCATGTTGGGTCAACTTAGATAGGAGAGTGGAAAAAGGTCCCGCGTCTGCAAATCTTGTGATAGGGGTCTGATGGCCTTGCTTACATTTACTCTATATAATTCAGAGGGTTATTTAGGTAAGATTATTCCTAAGGAAGGTATTTCATTCTTGGCCCAATGTAAAGGAAGATGAACTGCCTACAATGGACAGACAGTTCGACCCTGAAATAACATTGTAGCGCATTTATCTACATTTACTGTTTCGGAAAACCAAAGATAAAGCCAAAGAGGTTGATCCTATCCAGTATTATTGAAAGTGACTGCTTGTGGTTGACTTGGAGTTGGTCTTGAAGCAGTCTCAATAAGAAATCTATTGCTAGATTAAATAGTAAAGAGGAACAGCCTTGGCATATGCCTTACTCCAAGTAAAAATGAGCCCCCACCATTCCATTTACCAGCAGGGAAGCAGTCATTTTATGGTAAAAGTAACTTAGAAATTCTATGTCATATTTAGCATATAAATTCATTTATATTTCTATATTCTTTTGATAGTTGCTGCTGATTGTGTTATCAAAAGCTGAAAATTTGCCACCTACACTTGTGGATAATAAATGTATGTTTTAGCAGCTAGTCCTGAGTGTTCCATGTGTGCTGAGTATTAAGGTGTGAGGTGCTGGGGCAGAGGTTTCCTAAATTTACCTCCTACCCCTAACCCATGGTCTATTCAGATTTAGGTGGAGGCACTGCCATAAGTCTAGAGAAAGAAAGGTGAGAGAAGCATTTGTTATGTTAACACCACTCCTACACAATAGTAAAGCCTAGACATGTATGTAAGGGATGTTACAGTTATTTGCATGCACTTGTTGTGACCGCCCTAAAATACTACAGCTTACTCAGTCATATATATGTGTCTTTGTCTGTCTCTTCGCATGTTCATAGTTACATTGTGTTCATGCACAATCATTTGTAAGTGGAAAAATCAAGCAATATAAAGGCAAATTAGAGCAGAACAAAATATTTGTACAATTGATATCATTGTAATTAACAAACATTTATCATTCACATTGTGTTATTAAATAATTTTGTACATTTTTCTGTATTGTTTAGTATAAACTGAAATGATTAGAGATTCAGAGAAAATTTTCAATTAGAAATCAATCAACATCTCCATTAAGTATTTATTGAATATTATAACATTTACTTATATAGTGTCAGCAGGATGCTATCAGGAAGCCGACGGTCGCAATGCCGACCACCAGCTACCCGACTGTCAAATCCCGGCAAGTGTCTAATGACAGGTGTCGAAATCCCGATGCCTGTCATTAGACCTATGCCGGGAGCCTGACACCCGGCTTACCAATTGAAGCTGGACGCCGGGTACAGACAGGGGGGGCTAGGTTTAGGCACCCCCGGGGGGAAGTTAGGGTTAGGCACCACCCTGGGAGGCTTAAGGTTAGGCTGCAGGGAAGGGAGGTTAGGTTTAGCCACCCCTGAGGGAGGGTTAGGGGGGGTTAGGTTCGTATTTAGAAAAAATACTCACCTGTCGGGATCTACACTGCCAGGGTTCCGCTGTCGGGATTTGAACCACCGGCCATGCGGCCAGCGATAAATCATACTGATCCCAGTGTCAGCATATTCTATATATATATATATATATATATATATATATACACACTCAAAACAGTAATAGGACAGTAAAAATGCAAGGACAGGTAATAACAGAGAAAGATGTAAAAGGGTAATAAATAAAGGGGTCAGTGCTCACAGGCATAGGGAAGAAATTCCTACTAGCTGCTACCCCAGGAGGTGTCCTAGCTTCCTTACCAAAACTTATATTATAATTGTATTATAAAGAGTTAGAGGTCCCTGCTTGCAGGCTTACGTTATATAAGGGAAAATGCTTTGAAACACAATTGCTACATATTGCAAATGTGTCCAGATGTACTATTACTGTTACTGTTTATGATACATTATTATGTCAGAAATGTATTTGAGCATCCTGGTGAAAAGATAAGACATTTTATTATTTATTTAATAGCATTTACTTAAATAGCTGCAGAAAATTCCATAGTGCCTCATAATTGGGAACAAAACAGTAAAAAAAAAAGACTGGGTAATAACAGACAGATAAAGAGATATGTTGACAATTAGTGAAATACGGATTTGATACATGAGGATAAGTTCTACGTATTGCAAATTGGTACAGTCAAAATGCAGTTTCTCGGTGGGCTGTATGATATAGTCAGAAAGCAATGTTGTCCTGGGATTAGCAGGATGTGTAAATGAAGAAAGAAAACTTATTTAAACTTATGTGTGGACTTTTTAATGGAGATGTTATTGGGAACAATAGCTTTTGGAGGTGATGTAGGTGTTTTTGGAATGTGATAACCTTGTCTGAAGAGGTGAGTAATCAAGGAACGTTTTTAGGTTCAAAGACAAGAGGAAAATCTTATTGTGAGATGAAAGGAATTTCACCTAACTGGTGCAGACCAAAACAAAATATTGTAACCATGACTGGGAACAGGTAATGAGAGTGGATGAGACATGAAAGTCCTGTGCAGAGAGAATGGGGTTAGTTGAGAGATATGTTGAGACAAGGGAAATTATGTATGTTGGTGAAGTTTGTTTAATAGCCTTACAGTATGTGTAAGTAGAAATATTTCATATTAAATTCAGTAGAATACAGTACACCAATGTAGGGACTGACACAGCTGAGCAGTAGAAGAAGAGGAAAATCAGCCTTGCAGTTGCATTCAAAATGGATAGTTAGGGTAAAAGTCTGTTGGGGAAGACCGTTAGGAGACTATTGCAATAATCAATGCGAAAGATAATGAGTGCATCATTTAGTATTGCTGTGTCTTGTATAAGATGCGGGCATAATATGGATATGTTTTTAATATGTTCACAAAAGTATTTGGAAACATATTGAATTTAGGGAACAAAGGGCAGTTCAGAGTTAAATATGACACCAGGGACAGACTGGGGCATTACTTACTGCATGTGTGCACCCAGAAAAGAGATGTGGCCACAACTCTTTCATGTGCAAGAATATTTATTTATACCGTATTATGCTAATAAAGCAATTTATAAATTCTCCCTTAATGTTTAGAACTTTATTTTACCCACCATATCCTCACCAGAGCCTCTTTTACATCTTTATTCCGTAGACTGTAGATTAGTGGGTTGATCATGGGTGTAACAACTGAGTACAGTGCAGCAAAGACTGGTTCCAGGACATAAGAGTACTTTGATGGTGGCATCATGTACACAGACAAAGCGGTTGTATAGTAAATACTGACTATGGTGAGGTGGGATGAGCAGGTGGAGAAGGCTTTTTTTCTGCCATCCTTAGATCTTATATGCAAGATGACCCTGATAATCTTTATATAAGATGAAAAACTGACCATGACTGGGATAAGTCCAAATACTAAGCATTCCATGTAGATGACAATATAAAAGTCTTTACTACCAGCACAGGAAATGTTAGTTAGAGCTTTAGCATCACAGAAAAACTGGTGTATGGTAAGTGACTGACAGAAGGACATGTGTGACACTGGGATTGTAAACACCAATGAATTTAAGCATCCTGATATCCAAGTGCCAGATGCTAATAATAGACAGTTTTTCCTATTTAAGATATTGTGATAGTGTAGAGGATTACATATAGCAACATATCGGTCATAAGCCATAATGAATATTAGAACATCCTCTGTAGAAATAACCAAAACATAAAAGTATAGTTGGGTGAAGCATTGTATGAAGGACACTGTATTATCACCGGATAGTAACATGTACAGCAGCTTAGGGACAGTAATGGTTGTATAACAGATATCTACTAAGGCCAGGTTACAGAGAAATAGATACATGGGAGTGTGTAACTGGTAATTCAGATATATCACTGTGATTATAATAGAATTGATGAGCACCCCAAAAATGTATAGCAAGAAAAAAACACAGGTAGTTAACAATGCATAGTCAAAAGTGGCAGGAAACAGCATGATGTGGAATTCTTTAAGATAAGTCTGGTTCTCCATGTCATGTTCTGTAGAGAAACAATATTATTACTATATAAATGGTCATTGCACCAGGGCCATACAGTAATTAGTAGAGATGTTGTTTACTAAAATTCAAACATACCCAAACTTTGGGGATAAGAGTGTGACCAAGTCATGTGTCGGGTGTTCCTGCCAAATACAAATCTCAAAATGAGGCAAATTGTAATTTTCTTGGAAATATCGGATCTCATATTTTTTGGATTGCTTATAACAGACCCTACATCCTGATCATGTTCCATTTCACACAGTAGAGTGTATGCAGGGCCGCCGACAGCTGCGCCGGGCCCAGGTGACAGGGTGCGTTGCCTAATGAGGGGAGGCATGGCCATGCCCCCTTAGAAAAATAATCATTTTTGCAGTGCTGCGATGCGGCCCTGCATGCTGGGTAAGGGGGGGGTGCTGTGTGCCCCTCAGCCCCGCGTACAGCCAATGGGGGGTGCAATCAGCGTGATCGATCCCCCCATAGGCATATGAGACTGCTCCAGCAGCCACAATCAGTCTCCCAGTGCAGCCCAGCACACAGCAGCATGTACTGGGCTGCTGTGACATACAAGGGAGGGGAGCGGTGCTGGACCTGGGCCCCCACCAGGCCCCTCCAGCAAGCCCAGGCCCGGGTAATTAATTCCCACTCCCGCCCCCCTCTCGGTGCCCCTGAGTGTATGGAGAAGGTTTTTGCTGTTGTTGTATTTCAAAAGACACCGTTCTGATTAGATTAGAGAGTTGAAGCAGGTAGATGGAGTAGGTAGGAAGGGTGACTGCAGGCATCTTTGTCATTATGTGTGTTTTCTGGTGAGACATACTAGCTATCAACTGTAATCCAGTGCACAGTAAACTGCAAACTGTCTACTGTGTGTTTGTTTGTCAGACATAGTAGCACATACAATCCATTGCTGCAAACAGGTTGTAATATGTTTGTTAAAGCGAATGTCTTGCATTTGTTTTTTCAGTAATTTTTTTTCACAAGGATATCTAATCTATATACGCTTGCCTCAGTGGTGGCTCCAGAGTTGGGCTGTGGCACAGCCCACAATTCAAATAAGGGAGCCACCCCAACTTCCAGAGAGTCCTGGCCAGCGATATTTGGCAGGTTTGGGAAGGCAGTTGGTGTGGCTCCCCATTTGAATTTTGAACTGTGCTGTAACTTGCGTATAAGGGGAAGAGAGACAGTGTTATTTCAAGATTATTTGTCCACAAATTACTGTGTTGTTCTGTATCTGAGTGAGCTGCACCGTAAAGAAAAGAGGTCTCTTTTCCTATTATAAAAAAAGTAATAATTGTAAAAAAAACAATTTTTTTTTCTGGTCTCTAAAGAAATCTAGAGTTATTTATAATTAATTTTTAATCATATTTATATAAATTATATTATTTTACTGAAAATTGTGTTTTAGATAAGCAGTGTATATTACTGCACTTACAGGTGTGGTCATGTCCCTGTTAGCTGCACCCCAAAATATAAGTGGTGTTTAAAAAAATATCCAGTATTTTATCATTCAATTTAAATTATAATCTTTCTACTAGAGTGTGTGTTTTAGAGAGGCAGTGTATGTTTATAAGTCTGGTCATGCTCCCATCAGCTGCACCCCAAAAAAATTAAAACTGTAAAAAAGGCATTTTTTATTGTGTAAACTATAATCTCCAGTCTTTTTATAAAATTGCTTGGCAAAGGTCACAGTCACTCATTTAACTGTATGTTCAATTTGTGTGTTGCAGTTAATTATACTATAGTAGCTTTTCTCCTGTTTTGTGTAAAATATATAATAAAATCAATCATGGTTTAGTCAATAGAAGAGCAGGAGCAACCCAGTAGTAGTGCTGACAGTCATCTCACATCAACATCTACTTTTAAAGGCATTCAAGACAAAAGGAGGACACTTTAAATCTAAACAATATTGCATAATCTTAAAGAAAACCTCACCTCTAACTATGAAAGAAAATTATTCTGCCAAAATGTTTTAAATTGCCAACATGCCATACGCCACATGCATATTAGTGTATGGCCCTTTATTTCCAAGAGGTGGTTCTATTACTGCTTTTTTATGCACTATAATGCCTATTGCATAAGTCAGGCATCTACTATAACCTCGTATACACACCAACTTCTGTCACCTCTGAAACAGGCACATTATTTCACAAAATAACACTAGGCTAACAAACTGTGTCTTCACAAAGTTTAAAGATTCCTGAGCAGAGTCTAATGGTGTTCAATAGTGCTGTGTGTAAGCCTGACATTTCTGACACTGTAATCATAGATAAGCATCATTGCACCATTTTTAACCTTCTGCAAATTTGTATTAGTAAAAGTTATGTTGATGACATAGAAATTGAGAATGCTACTGTGGAAGTACAAAATGAAGAGGGTGATATAAGTTTACCTAATGCTAATTAGGATGTCGACCAAAATATAGGAGGAGAATGTTGTTCCATGTGGAATATTATTTTCCAAATCTAGGCAACGTCTGTCAAGCCATCATTATCATTTGAGAGGCCAAAGTTAGTAGGGTTAGGAACATTAACCATCTAGGCACCTCCTTCCTGTTACATCATTTGCAACAAGTTCATGCAAATTATTTATCAAAATATTTTTTTGTGTGTCAAAGTAAGTCAGCCAAAAGTTATTTCCAGTGATAAGTTGTGATAGCATTAGAGAGGTTTCTTAATGAGAAAAAAAAGCTCTCCAATTTTCGATATATAAAGCAATTTATTTGCACCCAATATCCACTATCAATGCATCTGGTTTTAGAGCATTAGATAAGGTAATTTATCCAAGCTACCAAATTCCATTTCAATTCTATTTTTCCAGAATAGCAATTCATTAGCTGTATTGGGACATTAGGCAATAAGTTATTCTATTCCTAGAAAATGCTATTTTACAGACTATCCACTTAACTACAGAAATGTGAATAACTGTTACATGTCAAACTAAAAATTATATGTCCATGACAGCCCACTGAGTGTGTGTACACATTCAGCAGCATCTTACATATAATGTCAGCTCATTCACAGACAGGCTTCTCTTTGAATCACTGGCTTTACTAAGAGGTATTCCTTTGTTAACCTGTTGGAAAAACTCAGGAATGTGATAGCAAATGGCTTACCCTGCTTTTTTCAAGCTTTGTCATTTTCGATAATGCAAGTAACATTGTACAAGCATTGCAACTTGATGAATTTCAACAAGTACCATGTTTTGAGCTTACAATAAACTTGGTTGTTTAGAATATCTTTCAAAAATGATAGTAGCAAGCAGGATATGCCTGCTGTGGACAAAAAAAATTATTGGCATTTTTGACATTCAGCATTTACACATAGAAAATTGCAGCAGCTACAAAAACAGTTCCATTTGCCATGCCACCAACTAAAGCAAGAGGGAGTAACCAGGTAGAGTTCCAGCCTTTGTATGCTTTAGGGACTGGGCATATAGCAACAATACATTGTACACATGAAGCCATGATATAGGGAGAAAGGGGCATGTTACCTTAGTCCAGAACACTGAAGATAACTCTCAGTTTTATACAAGCTACTGAAACCATTATTAATTGTAACTAATTAAGTGATTTCAGACATTGACAGCCTGTGTCAGGTCATACTTTTAATTAGACTACTGGAAAAGCAGCTAGAAAAGCTGAAGGAAAAGATTAAACAGCAATTTTATTTAGCATTTTGGACTTGTTATTAGGTTCTTTAATAACTTCTAAAGGACCAAAGGGTTTGCAACATCTTGCAGATGAATCAGTACAATTTGGCAACCATACTTGATCCTAGATTTTAGTCCTTCTTTATTTAATATGTTCATTTCCAACTGACAGAGATCTTAAGAAATGCAAAAAGCTCCTTGTGAACAAATTGTCAGCTCAAATGGCACATGACACAACAATGTCTCCTATTTCAGTCTCTTCTGCAAATGCTACTGCAATGAATAAAATGACTTTCCAAGAGACCAACTGTTGGTGATGATGAGTCAACTTGGTGCATCAGAGTAATATATATTTGACACCTCTACCATGACTCAATCTGATACAGTAAGCACCAATAGAATGGTGATGGATTACTTTAATAATAATGTACATAGAAATTCATCTCACAGTCCCTTTGAATACTGGGAAGTAAAAAAAGCAATCTTGAGTCCCATGTACAAACCAGCTTTGGTTTATTTAAGCAGCCCACCCCCCCATGTGTACTTTTATAGAGTGTGACATGATGTTTTGAGCATACAGTAAACTTTGTGGTTCAGATGATAATATTGAAATAGATCAATGTAGGAGGTTACTTCGAAAAAATGTGGAAAAACTGATGTTCATAAAAATAAACTACAAATTACATGAGGAAAACTTTTGCTGCCAATTACAACAAACAGATAATCTTATAACAGTGGATTTCAGTGGGGATTAGATAATATTGCATAACAAAAGTGATGAAAGTGATAACGGGAATGATAATGACATCTTCCAACTGTGATAATGATTACCAAAACTGTTAGCCTTAAGCATATTGGTAGCATGGTTTAATTAAACCATCATTTTTTTGTGGGTGCCCAAACAAACCGAGCACATTCAGCCACAAAGTGGCAGTCCCTGTTGCTGAAGTGTTTGTTAAAATGTGAAATCACTTTTCAGTTTGAACTTTGCCTAAATTGTGTGCATTTGCAAAGCTGGGTATATTACTGAAATTTGACTGGGGCATTGATTTTCTCTATTTTGCAAGACCATCCATCACCAGATTTTCATCCAGACTTATAGACACATCTTTCAACATTTTTGTACATTTTTGTACTTTACTGAGGCATTGATGTTCTGTATATTCAAAGACCATCCATCACCAGCTTCCCATTCAGATGAATAGGCCACATTTATGTCAGCTTCTTTACAACCTTTAATCAAAATTGATTAAATCAAAGTTTACTCAAATCTATGTTTAATCTAAATAATATTAAAGCAAAGTAAAATTTGGACTGCATTATGAAAAGGTCGCAATTTCTATTTGATTATCACCACATATGCTACTATACAATGAATGCGAATAGTGATGGCGACAGTATGCAGAAAATACTAATGGGTGCTCTCTGTTAATGAGACTCTCTATTATGTTTTGTAATAGATCTCTGCGCTTATTTTTAATCCCATGAGGATTGATATAAATGAATTGACAATTGACACAATGTATAATAATATACTTTTACTGATGGTTGTTTAAATTGACTGGTCAAAAAATTAATAAACACATTTAAAACACATAAAATGACAATACTCTATATTTGCTGAATTATTATATGCAAAATCTCATGAAAAACGAAAATTGCTGAAAGAGGTGGATCCAAAAAATTATGTGTGTGTGTATATATATATATATATATATATATATATATATGAGAATAATATGAATGTATCTCATGAATGAATTAAAAAATAGAAATGGATTAAAAATCCAATACACATGAGGGAATTTGTCCTAAGAAGGCCACACCTTTTGAAGTCATAAGATACATTTATAATGTATTTTGTTTTCAATTAAAATAATATCTGAAAATTTAATTTTGTTAAAGAAACAAATTATTTAAATAACTTTTGGGGAGTTACAAACCTTAATGAACAACAAAATACTCTTATTTGAAAATCTGTCAAAATGTTTTGCTCTTCCTATTCCCTAATTATATGACACCATCTTGATACATTACATAATGTATATTTATATCATCCTCACTCTTTGTCAACTGCATTTAGCAATGAATAAAATATGATTTTAGTCTTATCAAATGTGCAAATATCAATTTATAAGTCTAGTATTTAACAGTGTTGAAAAAAATATGACAATCCCTAAACTGACTGATACCAATGGCTATTCCTCACCTATGCATATAAAGAGCATTATCCTCAATCGCTAGGATAGTGAAGGTGAACTGACAACATTTACAAAGAATATACAGCTTCACCTCCCCACTTGGTTGGAGAGGCTGTGGTGGGCTGGGCACCTTTCTCCATATGCGGTAGACCTGTCCACAGATTGTGACTTTTTGGGGTGTAGTTTCAGACTTTATAAACAAAGTACCGAATTCCCCTATTGACAGAAGCCTCCTATCAAGTTTCACTTGCTGCACCATCTTGATTCCCAAGACCAACACTCATATAATTTTATGGCCCATATTCTCAATGAAGCCAAATGCTTGATTGCCCCCCAATTTCAGCAGTCTTACATAAAATCTGACAGTCATCTGCATTGGCAAAAATGACAGCCTACTTGATTAGCAAATCCCACCATTTATTCAAACTTGGGGCCCATGCTACTCCTTTTTCATGACCCTTCCCTGCACTTTGGTCATCCAGGGTGCTGCCAGACAATATATTTTAAGCATCTTTGTTTGCCTGTCCCCTCTTATGTCTATCTTGCTTTAACTTCTGTTTATTCCGTTCTTTCTTCCAGTGCGACATTTTCTCCTTCATCATTGTTTTTGATAATATTATAGAATTGGTCAACTCCTGTCTCCTTTCCCTATTCTCCTTCTCCTCAAAACCTTACATAACTAATATTTACTAGCATCAACATAAACAATAAATTTATCAAGCACACATTGTTGTATTGTTTATGTCATTTCTTCTGTGATTGGTGTTATCATGTTTATATTGGGCTGCAGCTCCCTGTGTGGAGCGCAGTTGATACATTACTTTTGTTTACATCGATAATATTAACTTGCATGTTGTAAAATTGTTGTTAGGTTTTTCTCTTAGGTATCATTTACATCCATATTTCAAATGGTTTCATTGTCTATACTGTGCCAATCAATGCTGTGCATACAAAAGAATACAAAATCTTGATCTGCTGTTGGCAGAAATAAGGGATTGATTTCTGCTTATAATAAAACTTGTTTCTGCTCATACAATATATATGACACTTTTTACCCTTTTTTATTTGGTTTGATTTCTTCTACTGAGTCCAGTGCTTATTTCTGATGTAGTAATGGTATAAATGTACTCAGCACAAAATATCATCTTGTCACAGTAAATTGTATGTTACATTTCTTAGATATTGAAGTCTACTACATTGTACTTATGGTTAACATGCAGCTTAGTGCAAATGAGATTCTGTATAACCAGCCTTTAGGGATTTCCTACAGTTTTCCTCAGAAATCATGATACAGTAGGAAACATTAATCTCACTCAGTCAAAAACGTTTTCAGAACCTCCTGATAATTTTGCAAGCCAATTATTTCTAAATATTACTTTTTATATAAGTGAGTCTGTAATTCAGATATAATAGTTTTCATAAATATTGTAGATGAAATGTTTTACTTTACCTCATAAATAGGTGCGACTGTAGGAAGACAATACTTTTGTGCAATATGGTCTCCTTGCAATTTGAAATGAGTTATAGACAATTTTGAAAAAAAATCCATAATCATATATCAGTTACAGTAATATAATACCATACAGTACTTTAGTAGGAAGATCATGACTCACCTTTAGATCAAGATATAAAGAGAAGGGATGAAGGGAAGTCTTCCTACTTATACTATGTAGGTCCCTCCACAATGATGTAATTAAGTTGTTACTATAGGGAGTAGAGGATGATGCTGGAATTACATCATCCATATACTTAGACCTTTGGGTTTTTATTAAAAAGTTTTTAGAACTGGTAACAAAACATTTTTTTCTACTGTATTTCTGTATATTATGAATTTATTTTTTTAGAAAATTTAATTGTTATGTGTTAACTTTGCAGTGTTAATATTGTATGTGTGTGGTTTATATTGCACAATAATTACATACATCATACTAGTTATAGTGAAAATAGTATCGACAGAATCCTGATTATTGGTAAATAATAATGTAAACAGTATATTGCAGCACAGAGCTGTTCTGCGTTAGGCTAAACAGTGAGCAATCTTGCAGCATGTGTATACATTTATTGTGTAAGGTTTAGAGGAGTTTGTTATATAAACTGTCAGGTATATTACTTTAGATGTTTATTGATCACAAATAAGAGAAGACATTTGCACATCATGGGCATGATTCAGAGAACTTATCACAGATTATATATTTCAATTTTATGCCCTGTTTTTCTTTTTCAACTCCCTGAAATATTTTTTAATTTTTTAATTTTTCATGTTCCTGAATTAACAATTTTTCTCCCTTCCTCTCTCCCTTTTTATTTCATCTACCACTACCTTTCCCTATGTTACCTATGTTGGTCTATTTGTCTTAAAAATATTCTTATAACATAAAATAAAATGTATTTATATTTTTACTGGAATATCATTGTCAACATTTTATTAAGTTGATAATTAACAAATTTAGTTATAAACTCAGTATACTAAATACAAAAAGGTAAGTGCTATATAGTCTAACTTTAATTGAATTTTTGAAAATGGAGGTGGTGATCCCATTAATATAGCAGCTCCCAGACCATTGCCGCAAATAAGTGAACCCAAGCGCAACCCATCTCCACTATATTTTATATAAGCTGGCTGACAGTATTTAGTATTGTAAATGTCAATCAAAGAGATGATACAATTGTATAGGAGCCTAATTACCAGTCCGGCATTGTAATTATGCTCTAGAACAGAAGGATCTTGCAATTAATCCTTGATTCTTATTAAGCAGACAACATAAATCATCTTGCTTGCTTGAAGAATGTTTAGAAGTATTGAGAGGGGATAAAATCAGCATCCCAGCGGTCAGGATGCTGACACGTTACCATTGCAGGAATCCCAACACTGGTCAGAATCCTGACATTGGCATCCTGACTGCAGGATTCCAAAGGAACGTAGTGGGGTTGGGAGGAGATTTAGGGTTAGGTGTAGGGCTTACAGTTAGGCACTAGGGGGTGGGTAAGGGTTAGGAACTAGGGGAAGGGTTAGGGTTCTGCACCAATTGGGGAGGGTTAGGTTTAGGGTGTTGGGAGGGGGAGGTTAGGTTTAGGCACTAGGTGGGAGGTTAGGGTCAGGCACCTTGGAGAAAGGGTTAGGGTAGGGAGAGGTGGAGGGTTAGCATTCCAACAAACAAGAGTTAGTATGCTAACCCTGTCAGTATGCCAGCATCAGGATTCAGACTGCTGCCATCCCATACCCAACTTGCTGAGAGAGATGATGTCAATAATACAGACCTGCCATATTTTCAGATAAGCCAGGGAGTTGAAAGCCAGCACAGCCATGGAAATATCAACAGATATATCAGTTAACCATAGTCTTTGACAAGTTTTTCTACAGTAACAGGAGCTTTATCAAAAAGGTTTACTTTTACAAGCATCAGCATATAATGCTAAAGTGGTTGAAGCAGCAGGTGACTCTGAATCAGCATCTACTGTATGGGATCAAGGTGTTGATGGCACTCAATTGCCACAGGAGAGTCACAAGGCTTAGGGGTCTAAGTACTAATAATCGTGGAACTTCTGTAATTATTATCTGTCAGCATTGCAGGGGATATTTTCATTTTTAGTGAAAATATCCCTGCTATATTCAAAGGGGATCTCACAGGGATTGCAATTGCATTAACCAATATCCCTGCGAGTTATATCCCCAACATATTGTATAAGTCCTTTATATTTGTGAAATACTTCTCCTGTGAAAGCTGACACTGCTCATGTACACAGCGACAGCTGCTAGAGCTGGCCAGAGGCTATGGGAGAGAGATCAGAAGATTGGCTTCTATAGGCTTAAAGCAGTTTACAACATTTGAAGATGATGTAAATTACTGGGGCCAAACTTTGATAAGCTTTGTTTTTTGGAGTTTGGAACTTTTCATAGGAGTCAGATCTTAGACCCCATTGATAATAATGGGGACTGTGATCTGCAGTGCTAATTAGCACTTTGCAAAATGCAGGAGATTTCAGAGAAATCTCAGGCAATTAGTACTAAGACACAATTCATTAAACTATTTACAAACTGCAGTTTCTACATAATTTTATGTAAAATACAGCTTTATACATAGGCCCCTTAGTGAGTATAAATAGGGCCAGGATGCAGTCATCATGTAAATATTTATAATGAGAACAAAAATACTGTTGATACAAAAATATCAATAGTTATGATGTTGACATTGTTGAAATGTTGACATGGCAGATTTCAACCTGGAATATGTCAACATCTGCAGATTGATGACATATACACAATGTTAATATGTGAAATATTGACAGTCTCAGAATGCTGACAGCTATGGTTATGCTGCAGGAGTGGAGGCTATGGTTAAGCTACATGAGAAGTGGTTAAGGTTATTCTGCAGGAAGAGGGTTAGAGTTAATCTGCAGGTGGAGGGTTAGGATTAGGCTGCAGGAGTGGAGGCTATGGTTAAGCTACCTGAGAAGTGGTTAAGGTTATTCTGCAGGGGAGAGGGTTAGAGTTAATCTGCAGGTGGAGGGTTAGGGTTAGGCTGTGGAAGAGGATGTTAGGATTAGGCTGCAGGAGTAGAGGTTAGGGTTATACTGGAGGGGGAGACATTAGGGTTATGCTGTGAGAGGAGAGGTTAGGATTATGCCATGGAGAGAGAAATTAGGGTTATGCAGGGGGAGTTCAGGTTAGGGGTATGATGAAGGGTGATTAGAAACAGACTGTGAGAGTAGAGGTTAGGGTTATGCTGTGGGAGGAGAGGTTAGAGTTATGTTGCTGGAAGAGAGTTAGAGGTATATTACGGGGAGGGGAGACTAAGGTTAGCCTGAAGAAGGAAAGGGTTAAGGTAAGTCTGTGAGAGGGCAAGGTTAGGCTAAGGGAGTGTGATAGTTTGGGTTTGACTAAGGTAGGGGATTGTTATGGTTATGCTGCTGGAAGGAAGGTTAGGGTTAGGCATTGGGAGTAGAGGTTTGGGTGATTCTGTGGCAGGAGAAGTCAGGGTAAGACTGAGGGAGGAAAGGTTAAGGTTCATTTGTGGGAGGAGTGTCTTGGGTTAGGCTGCATGTGTAGAGGTTAGTATTAGACTGTAGGAGGGGAGAGGAGGGTTAGTCTGTAGGAGGATAGGTTAGGGTTAGGTTGATGGATTAGAGTTTAGGATAGAGTTATGGGATAAAAGGTTAGGGATAGACTGATGGTGAGGAGGTGAGAGTTAGGCTGCAGGAAGTAAAATTAGGGTTATGCTGCAGGATCAGAGGTTAAGTTTAGGCTGTAGAAAGAGAGGTTGGGGTTATACTGTGGGAGGGGAGGTTAGAGTTTGCTGAGGGGGAATATTAGGGTTAGGCTGCTTTAGGAGAAGTTAGAGATGCTGTGGAAGGAGAGGCGAGGATTAGTCTGGGGAAAGAGTGGTTAGGGTTAGGCTGTGGGAGGGCAGGGTTAGGGTTCAGCTGCTGGAGGAGAGGTTAGGGTTATGCTGTAGAAGGAGAGATTAGGGTTAGAGTGAAAGAGGTGAGGTCAGGGTTAGGCTGCAGATGCAGAGGTATGGTTAGGCTATAGGAGAATAAGGCTGAATTGTAAAAAGAGGAGAGGTTACACTTAAATTTGAGGAGGACAGGTTAGGATTAGACTGCAGGAGGAGAGTTTAAGGTAAGTCTTTGGGAGTGGATGATATGGTTCTACTGCAGGAGAAGAGGTTTGGGTTAGACTAGGGGAGTGAAGAGTAGGATTAATCTGTGGAAGAAGCATTAGGGTTATGCTGCAGCATCAATGTTTAGGATTATGCTGCGGGAGGGGCTTAGGGTAATGTTGCAGGACAGGAGGTTAGGGATATGCTGTGGTGGTGGTTAGCATTAGGCTGTGAGAGTATATGTTAGGGTTATGCTGTTTTAGAGCAGGGTTAGGGTTATGATGCTGGAGGAGAGATTAGGGTTAGGCTGTGGGAGGTGAGGCTAAGGTTAGGTTGTAGAAAGAGAGTTTATAGTAAGGCTGCAGGAGGAGAAAAGCTTTTGCTGTGCTATGAATATGCTGCAGGAGGAGAGTTTGGGTTAGACATGAGGAGGGAAGAGCAGGATAAGACTGTCAGTGAAGCATTAGAGTTATGCTGCGGGAAGCAATGCTAGGGTTATGCTGCAGCAGCAGAGTTTAGGATTATGGTGTGAGAGGAGGTTAGGATAATGTTGCAGGACAAGAGGTTAGTGATATGCTGCGGGGGAGGTTAGCATTAAGCTGCAAGAGTAGAGGTTAGGGTTATGCTGTGGTAAATGAGGTTAGGGTTATGCTGTGGTAAGTGATGTTAGGGTTTTTCTACATGGTGGGTATAGGCTGCAGGAGGAAAGGTAAGGAAGAGTCTTGTCAGAATGGAGGTTACAGTTTACTGTGGGCAGAGGATTAGGGTTATGCTGCTAGAGTAAAAGTAAAGGTTAAGCTGCAGGGGAGGGTAAAGGCTAGGATGCAGAAGGGTAGGATAGGTTATGCTGTGGGTAGAGAGTTTAGGTTTAGGTTGTGAAAGGGGATTAGCATTAGGCTATAAGAGGAGAGGATAGGGTTATACTGTGGGAGGAGTAGTTATATTTAGTCTATGGGAGTAGAAGTTAGGGTTATGCTGCAGGAGGAGAGGTTAGGTTTCTGGTGTGGGAGGGTAGGCTGTTAGCCTGCAGGAAGAGAGGTAAAGATTAGTCTGTGGGAGGGCAAGGTGGGTTAGTGTTTGGCTGAGGGAGCAAATGGTTAGGCTTAGGTGGCTGTGGAGAGTACTGGGTTAGCCTGTGGGAGGAGAGTTTAGAGTTTTGCTGCAGAGGGAGGGGTCAGGGTTAGGCTAAGGTAGGGGAGGTTAGAATAAGGCTGTGGAGGGAGCATTAAGGCACAGGTTCTCAAACAGTCTTCAGGACCCCAAACAGTGCTTGTTTTCCAGGTGTCCTCACAGTATCTCAAATGAAATAATTAGCTCCACCTGTAGATCTTTTAAAATGTGTCAGTGAGTAATGAATACACCTGTGCACCTTCTGTGTGACCTGGAAAATGTGACCTGTGTGGGCTCCTGAGGACAGAGTCTGAGATTCACTGCCTTAGGGTAAGACTGCAGCAGGGGAGGATAGGTTATGCCACAGGTGGAGAGTTTTTGGTTATGCTGTCAGTGGAGATTAATGTAATGCTGCAAGAGGAGAGGTTAGGGTTAGGCTGCAGGAGGAAAGGTTAGGGTTATGCAGGGGAGGGGAGCTTAGGGATTTGCTGTGGGGAGATTAGCATTAAGCTGGAGAAGGAGAGGTTAAGGTTATGCTGAGAGAGGAGTGGTTAGGGTTAGGCTGCAAGAAAAGAGGTTAGGGTTATGTAGTGGGGGTATGCATTTATGATGCCGGCGGTCGCTATGCCGCTGGCATCTCCACTACAGAATCCCAGTGAGGGTTAATTAACCTATGCCGGGAAACCGGTGCCCGGCATCCCGATCGAAGAGATGCCGGGCACCGAACACGGACAGCCACGGGGGGAGGAGGGTTAGGTTTAGGGTTCTGGGGGGGATTTAGGGTTAGGCACCCCCCCAAAGATTAGGGTTAGGCTAGGGGGAAGGAGGATTAGGGTTAGGCACCCCTGGGGGAAACTTAGGGTTAAGCATCCCCTGGGGGACTTAGGTTTAGATGGTGGAGAAAGGGGTGGTTTAGGCACTTAGAGGGGGGATTAGGGTTAGGCACAGGGGGGGAGGTTAGGATTAGGCACCCTAAAGGAGGCACAGGGGGTAGATTAGGTTAGATAATACTTACCTTTCACACGATCAGGATTTCCTTCCACGTAGGGCTGGCGCTGCAGGGATTTGAACCGTGCAGCGAGCGGTGTAACATATGTATTCCGTAGTGGGAGGCGAGATTAGGGATATGCTGTAAGGGGTATTAGCATAAGGCTGCAGGAGGAGAGTTTAGGGTTATGCTGAGGGAGGAGTGGGTATTGTTATGCAGTGGGTGGGGAGGTTAGAGATATGCTGCTGGAAGAGGGTTAGTATGCTGTGGGAGGGGTGGCTAATGTTAACCTGAAGAAGGAAAGGGTTAGGGTTTTTCTGTGAGAGGGCAGGGTTGGGTTAAGGGAGGATGAGAGTTAGGGGTTGGCTAAAGTAGGGGTTTGTTAGGGTTATGCTGCTGGAGGTAAGTTAGCCTGTGGGAGGAGAGTTTAGATATATGCAGCAGAAGGAGGGGTCAGGATCAGGCTGAGGGAGGGGAGGTTAGAATAAGGCTGTGGAGGGAGCATTAGGGTAAGGCTGCAGGAGGGGAGGAGAGGTTATGCTGCAGATTGAGAGTTTATGGTTAGGCTGTGGGTGGACATTAATGTAATGCTGCAAGAGGAGAGATTAGGGTTAGGCTGCAGGAGGAGAGGTTAGGGTTATGCAGGGGAGGGGAGTTTAGGAATTTGCTCTGGGGGTATTAGCATTAAGCTGGAGGAGAGCTTAAGGTTATGCTGAGGGAGGAGAGTTTAGGGTTATGCAGTGGGAGGGTAGGTTAGGGATATGCTGTGAGGGGTATTAGCATTAGGCTGCAGAAGGAGAGGTTAGGGTTATGCAGTGGGAGGGGAGGTTAGGTATATGCTGTGGGGGGTATTAGCATTATGCTGCAGAAGGAGAGGTTAGGGTTATGCAGTGGGAGGGGAGGTTAGGGGTATGCTGTGGGGGGTATTAGCATTAGGCTGCAGATTGAGAGGTTAGGGTTATGCTGCAGGAGGAGATGTTAGGGTAATGCAGTGGGTGGGCAGGGAGTTGCTGCAGGATTATTAGCATTAGGCAGCAGGAGGAAATGTTAGTGTAATGCTGAGGGAGGAGAAGTTAGGGTTAGGTTGTGGGATGAGAGGTTAGGGTTATGCTGGGGGATGACAGAGTTAGGGTTAAGCTGCATGAATAGAGAGTTAGGCTGCTGGAGGTTAGGGTTAGGTTGCAGGAGTAGGGTTAGGGTTTTGCTGAGGCAGGGAAGGGTAATAGTTAGGCTGCCAGATGACATGTTAGGGTAAGGCTGTGGGGGAGGGTAAGGGTCCAGCAGCAGGAATAGTGATAAGGGTTAGGCTGATAGAATGCACTGAAGCCATCAGACCCCCCAAATAAGATGTGTTACTTCTGGACAATTAGGAACATTTTGTCAACGTTCTAAGCATGTCTCATTTGATCAATGTTGATGTGGTCAAATTACACACATTATGCATATCAACATGCTGTATGGTGACATTATGACTATGTTGACATTCAATGATGACATGATGAATGTTGTAAAATATACAGAACCCTGGCAAGATATAACTAGGAACATTAATAGAGACTGAGAGAGATATATTTTCACTATTTATGATATATAATTGTGGCTAAAATGTATTTGAGAATTCTGGTGAAAAGATAGATAACTTTAATATTTATTTCTTAATATTTCATTATATAGCAGCAGTACATTTAGTAAATATTTACTATTGTGAAAAACAGTAGGTGGCATCTTGTGTGTTCATACAAAATACATTCAGATTGCACCATATAGCTTTTGGCCCTTTTGGAAGAACCTTGCTCAGTCTCATGTAATTTATGCTGAGGCAGTATGCAGGGGTTTGTTTAGAATGGTAATCAGGGGTTGGTAGCCTGTCTCAAACAGCAGTTAACATCCATAGATGAACTCGTGAAACTTCTTAGAAGCAAGGACTAGAGCCAACAGTTCCTTTTCAATCTGAGCTTATTGCGGCTCAGTCTTACCAAAGGCCCTGGAAACAAAACGAATGGGTTTGTTATTCTGCAGGTAGACAGCATCAAGACCATGCTGTGAGGCATTGGCAGAGGTCACAAAAAGAACATGCACATCAAAAAATAGAAGCACCACTCTGGAAGTGAGCATAGCCACGAGGCAAGAAATAGTAGCAGCATAGCAGTCCAACCATTCTATGTCGTTGTGCAAAAGCTGACAGAGTGGATCTGTGACCTCACTGTAGTGTGGCAGAAATTTTGAAAGGTATTGTAGTTGGTCATTCCTAAAAAGTGTTGCATGGGGTAGGCATGTGTTGGATAGCCTATCTTGGCAGTATCCGGCTTTAGCACCTTCTGAAGATTGGAGATGACCAACAAATAGAATCTCAGTTACACTAAAATGGCACTTGTTAGGGTTTAACTGCATGTTTATTTTATGTATTCATTGGTGTACTTTGCAGAGGCACATTTTGTGTTCTTCAGTGGTGCGACTCCAAATAAGGATGTCATCCAAAATGATCAGAAGCATATCCCTCAAACAATAGTCATCGCCAACACCCACAGGGTTGCTTCTACCAGTGAAGCAATGACACCCAATGCTGTGAAACGATTGAAGGGTCTAATTCAGAGATGTACACTAATGAATTTGCAGCTGTAATTTCACAAAAAACAAAGCTTCAAAATATGTTAATGTCTTTCAAAATCTTACCTGTGCATAGTGACGCCCACTGCTGCCTTCTCATATCCACCTGATGATGTGCAACAGTGTAAACATCAGTAGCATCGGCTCCATCCTCTTCCTTTGTCCTTCATGGCCAGAGGAACCTGTCTGGGAGCATATACTAGGAGCATATACTGTATAGAGAAATAGTCTCCTTTATATAGATGAATGGGAGTTTCCAAATTGTATTATAATTCTATAGATCAGGAAAGTTTTTTAACTGTGAAAATCCTGTTGAATGTCATGCACATCAGGACTTGAATTTATTAACCCCATTTTGTCTGTACAGCAAACCTAGGAGTGGGTTGACATCACTGCAGTGTTAAATTAAATGAAACCACATCAGTATATGTGTGGATTGTAGATTGGCCATGCCCATGGTCTTGATTACCTGGCCTCTGTAAGCAATTAGATTTAAATTGTGAAAGCACTCAGTAGGTGTTTTGGGGATTGTGCTCTGGAGGAGCTCATGTAGTATATTGCTACACTTGGCACCAGAGTAATTTTTTTATTTTGAAATTAAACTAGTAGGATTTATTTCACCCTTTTTGGCCCAGAGGTCAATACTCTTACAGTGGAGACTGGTGTCTAGGTTGTTTTTTGGTGGAACATTCACAGTGTTAACTAGGTGAGGTGGGCTGCTGGAACATGCTGTATAAAGGGGATGCGGTCAAAATACAGACAGTCAGGATAAAACTCATATAAAATGAGCTGTCATTAGCTTTAACTTGGACCTGTCACACGAATTTCAGCTTTTATTGAAAGCAGGACATTTGTGGCATTCATAGGAATCCACTGCAATCCAAAAAGTATTTAGGTTACATACATCAGTCTATCATTTAATCTTCATTACAATTTCATTGCCCTGCTCTTGCAGAAAGCATATGTGTATAACAGTGTCTAATGTTTATTCCTTCTCACAAAATAAATGTGCACGAGTTACATAATTATAAGTCCCACAAACATTCCTGTTACTGATGAGCTGATTTGCTAGTGCACCATAATCACATTTCTTTGCTAATAGTTTCAATCTGGCAGCATATTACTGAATACTCTTAAAGGAGCCTTGCACAGGATTGTTACATAAAAATATGCATAAAGTCTGTCCATATAGCATTTTCACTGGTAATCATAGTTCATCAAACTTATCCTCCAGATCTTCCTCTTCTGAAAAGACAAATGTGTCTGCCATTTTATTAGCATCAGCTTCAGCTAGGCTGAGCAAGGTATACGGCTATATTGTTTTTGACTTGTGTGAGAGTCCTGCACAGTAGTATATGCACCAGGATGCCATCAGGATTCCAGAAGACAGGATGCCAGATGTAAATGATACTGATGCCAGAATGCTGGGATCATGATACCGACATCAGCATCCTGACTGCCAGCATCCCGGTGGTAAGTATGCAGGTTATCGTTAGGCCGGGGATGGGCAGTAGGGTTTAGAAACCTCCCGCAGTGGGTTAGGGTTAGGCACCAACCAGGGAGTATAATGGTTAAGATGAGGGGAAGGGATTAGGTTTAGGCACCACTGTGGGAGGGTTAGGTTTAGGAGGGGGTAGGGGGAGGGTTAGACTACTTACTGGCCCCTGTCAGAATCATATTCATCAGGATACCGCTGTCAGTCTTATGACAGCCGGCATCCCGACCCTTGGACGATCGTATGTATTCCATATGCATATTTTCTACTTGTACTTCAGTCATACATTTATGATGATGGCATAAAAAACTAGCGCACCTGTACATCAGAACCTTTGTGCCATCACAGTCAAAATTCTGGCACCATGTAAAGTGGTCTGTATGCAAATCACCACAAAACTCTGAAAAGCAGCAAAAGTGTGTCTTTAATCACTACAATCATGCTGAACAATGGCTGTAGAGGCACTTACTATATAACAAACACTTGCTGTATAACAAGTGGATGATATTGATGTGCACTTCTTCCATCCACACACAGCAAGCATCTACAACGATCATGAATAAATAATTCAGCAAGGTGTCATAGCCAATAGCCACATATTTATCTTGATATTAATACTTCATATTACCCCAAATACTGTAGATCAAAGGGTTTATCATGGGTGTAATAACTGCATACATGTTATAAGACATTAGAGAACTTTGATGATGGCATTATGTACACTGAAAAAGCCATCATTGAAAAAAGAAGAATCACACACTGTGCACCTAACTGTTAAATGCTGCCTGCAGGACAAAAAATTGAGTCTTGAACTCCACAAAAGACAATTATACATAGTGAGAAGATTGTATGACGTTGATGCAAAACCTGCGCTTGTTGGTTGATATAGGATAATGGTAGCTGTTGGCACTATGGAGATAATCCCAGATCTCCTACAGACAATGATAATAAATAAAGTTATAGTGCCTGCGCTAGTTTGCGTAATTCTGTAGGTGCCTAGTTTGACAACCAATATGTGTATGTAGATCTAATAATACTAGGCACACAGGGATAATAGTTAGGTGGTTTTTATGGATCTAGTACATACTACAACAAATCAATTGAGAATTCACAATGCTCTCTAATTTGAGGAGTAATGTATGCAGGATATGGTACAGGGAATGGGTAGTATACAAGTATATGGTCAAATGAACGTAGAAAAAATGGGGGGGATAAAATCATAAACAGTTCCTTTAAATATAGGAAAAAATGTAAATAATATATATTGCAGAAAGAATTAATGTACTGGGGGGGTTGCACTCTGGAGAGACGGCATCCCATGCCCTCCGGTCTGACAACTTACCCTTCTTCTTGCTGTCAATGTTAATCCTTATGTGAAAGGTTCTTTCAGGTACACAGTCTCTTCACTTCTGTTGGAGTGTGTGCTAAGTTACACACTCTCTATAGGTCCCGTTGATTCACCAGACGCAGCGAGACCACTGGGACCATGATCCCAGTTGATCACATGGTCACTGGCTATCGATCTCTATGGCTGGCTGCTCTACCCACCGGGTGGTGGGGAGACTAGGTCCGTACAGAGGCAGTTATGGTGTGTGCAGTGTGCACACTGCCTGGATACTCTGGTAGGTCTTTCACTTCCTGAATTTGAGTGAATCCTTGTGAGATATTGCAGAATCTCAGGGAACAGTTATTCTTTTTAGTGCTAACTCCGGTAAGTGTTCCTATGTCAGCATGTGTTCCAGAGATGGATTGAATGTTGTCCAATGCATTGCAGCCTTTGGACCTTCCTCAGGGACATGTCATGGCATTGTGACTTCTCAATTGATTTTTTGTAGTATGTACTAGATCCATTAAAACTACCTAACTATTACCCTTGTGTGCCTAGTATTAATATTAGATCTACATTCACATATTGGTTGTCACATTAGGCACCTACAGAATTACGCAAACTAACTATATATATATTATCATAGTGAGAAGATTGCCCATACTGGCAGAAAAAGCAGTCTTATAGAGATTTCTCATACAAATGAATTGTACTTTCTTTTTTGTCATGAGGCAAGTCAATTTCCAAAGTTCCCAGCAGTTTGTTTCTGTTCTTTCCTCTGTTCTAATTGTCACTCCATGAAATCACTCCAAATAAGCAGGTAGATGACTCAAAGGAAAAATGGAAAAAAAAATGAAAAAAGTGCAATATTGCCAGGAAAATAGCTAAAAAGTATTAGTACATTACACTCACATAAAGAATATATAAAAAATCATATCACCACAACACATGGTTACAGGGGTCCATCTTCCCTCTCATTCTTACTGATCACCCAGATGGTATTATGACCAGGTTCCACAGAATCCTCTAACACTGGGAGCGGGCACCCCAAACAGCTATCTTATGCTTAATGCATTTTGGATACAATCCTTCAACAGAAACATGGAAATCCTATTTATACCCCTGCTATGTTGAAGATACCTCCCCCAAGTGGAGCTCTGATTTCCCACTTTTTGCGGGTTTCTCCATGACTAGAAGAGCTGAGAGTTCCTCAACAACTGGAAGTGCCTGGAGTCAGGACACAATGGAAATGATGTGTTTTATCCGCAACCAGAAATAACTAAGGCTGGACAGGGTGGTCGCCCTGTGTTACATCCTGCACTCCACCAACCCAGAAAACAGAAGTCCTTATGGCTTTGAGCTTAAAAAACCTGAACTGGATTGTTGATATGCATTCCACCTTGTGTTCTGTCATCCTCAACCAGGCAGTGGGAGGTTATTATAGCCATATGTTACATTCCACACTTCTACACTTCTACTCTATAGCAGTAATAAAGCATCTCATAAAAATTGTTCATATGAAATAGTCCATATTCCATAAAAAATAAAAACACATAGAACCAATTAAAATGCAATTTAAAAATAGGAGGCCCATTTAGAAATGAGCCTTTTTTAATATTGTACATGTGCTTGGCAAGTCTGTTCTTTAAACTCCTACTTATTTTCCCAATGTAGACTAAGCCACATTTATATATTAAGCCATAGATCATGTTCTTAGAGTTAGAAGTAATGAAATCCTTGATATCATACTTGGTTTCATTCACTTCAAAATCTTTTATTTTGCTTGTACCCTTAACTGTTTGGCACATAGTGCATAACCCGCATCTATGAATACCCCAACTTCTTTTGCTAATTCTGTTACAGGGTGCCACAGCACTTCTTACTCATTTATTATTTAATGAAGCAGCTTTTCTATAGATAAAAGATGGTTTTTCAAGTAAGTATTTCCCAATTATAGGGTCATTCCTTAAAATTTTCCAGTGATTTCAAAATATTTACTTAATATCTTTGTATTGAGAATTAAATTACTTATAAAAGACTTTCAAAATTTATATATTTTTTACCATTCATTTTTTCTTGTAATATACTCATTCTTTTTACTTTATTTGCTTTTTCTTACAATTATCTTTAACTCTAAGAAACTGAGTGAATGGAATTCCTTCCAGTCAATTAATATGATGTTTTTTCAATGTAACTATTTGAAGTGGTATTCTTTCTAAAAGTTTTTGAATATAGTTTATTATTCATAACATATAAGGATAAATCCAGATAATGTATTTATGATTGGCTTATTGAAAAAGTTATTTTGATGTTAAGGTCATTTTGATTCAAAGAATTACAAAATAAGTTAAGATCATAAGTTGATCCACTCCAATTGTTTCCTTTACTAAGTGTTGTAAATATGAATCAATCACAGTAGATAAATTTGATGTTATAATACTTTTTCCTGAGATTATAGGTCTGCCTGGAGGGTGCAGGGTGTCCTTATGGATTTTTGGCAAAACATATATTGTAGGTACTGTTGGATATTTAATGTTTAAAAAAATCATTCTGATTTTTTAAGCACTCCATTATTTAATGCTTCCTCTGTGAGTGCTTGTAAATATTTCATGACTCTACAAGTGGGGTTAGTTCTTATATGTGTTACCACTTGTAAGTTGTTTATTAATTTCTGCCACATACATTGGACCACCTCTCCACCCTTGTCTGCAGGCTTAATTATCAAATCAGTATTATCTTTTAGAGATTTTAATGCTGCAAATTAATTTTTTGTTAAATTACATCTACATTATTCTTTTGTATTTTTTCCATCTCTTCATTAACTATTTTACCAATGCAGTCAATAAAACTGTATTTTTGATGACTTGGTTAGAATGTAGAATTAGGTTTAAAAGATGAGGTGGAGAGACCTCCATTCTAATTTTTTTTATCCAAACCCTCTTTATTAATGAAGAACCTTTTTACTGTTCATTTGCATGTAAATTTCTCTAAATCAATAAAAAAATTCAAAAGGGTCCATTCTATTAGTAGGAGCAAATTTAAGGCCCTTCTTTAGGACCTTTGCTTTGTCTGTTTATAATAATCTCTTGCTTACATTAAAAATCTTTTTTTTTGCTCTTTTTCTTTATCTCCATTATCAAACAGAATATTCTTATTTGAATTTTTTCTCTTTTTACCTCTTCTATTATGTCTTTTAGTTTTTTTATTATGTTTCCTTTTCTTATGTTCTAAAATCTTCTCATTGTCTTTGATCCCCAGTCTAAAAAAGGATAATGAACCTCTTCATCTCTTTCTAATACTGTATTGGTTTTGACCTACAGGTATTATAAGATCCCTCAAAAGTGTTTTATATCTCCATTCTCTTTTGTTATCATTCCTCCATCCTTTGTTTCTAAAATTGGATGGGGATCTTGCCTAAAATTTCTTTAGAATTTTGGGGGATGTTCATTCCTTCCCCAATCTCTTAAGGTTCTCTCATAATTGGGAGGTCTCTACCCCACTTTTCTATACTGGGGTACTGGTTTTTTTACTGAATATAATTGTTCTCTTTTCCCCAAAAAACAATATTTTCACCCTCTCTCTTTTTATTTTCTTCAAACTCCTCTCCATTTTACCAAATTTTCTATCCCTTCTATACATTTTTTGTTTCTTTTCATTTATTTCACTGGTTTCCTTATTAAAATTTCTTACAATTTTTATTTCTGCCTCCTTAAAATTTTCTAAATCCCTAAAGGGTTCAACTAAAGTCTGAAGATTATTGATTTCTTCATTAAAGGACTGTAATTGTGACCTACCCTGTTTTTAAATTAATTAAATTAATTTATATGAGCAGTGTTATAAAATAATATTCCATTCTTTTTTAAAAGAATCATTCTCTGTGTTGAAAGACAGAGGTTTTTGGATCTTTAAGACATTCGAGACCATATCGTCTGCTTGGTATCTCTCTAATGGGATTACTTTCCACCACATATGGTTTTCTTTCAACACTGCTTTTTTTAATTTATGTAACACTGTTGTCAGATCCTCATCACATAGACTCACATCATTATCAAACATATTCTCTAGCAGCTCCCTCCTATTCTCTCTAAAAGAAAACAGTGCAGCGATATAAATTCAAATGAAGCAATATACATTCTATACAAAAAAGAATAATCACACACTGTACACCTCACTGATAAATGCTACCTAACATTCAACAAATTGAGACTATAACTGCACAAAAGACAATTATACACAGTGAAAAGATTGTCCCATACTGGTGCAAAAAGCAGTCTTATAGAGATTTGTCATACAAATTATTTGTACTTTCCTTTTTGTAAACCTAAGTCTACATTCTACCCGAGTCATCAAAAAGGCAGTTTTATTGACTATTTTGGTAAATAGTTAATGAAAAGACAGAAACAATACTTAAAAAGAAGAACAAATCTAGATGTAACTTAACTAAAAGGGAATTTGCAGCATTGAAATCTCTAAAAGCTTATACTGATTTGATAATTAAGCCTACAGACAAGGGTGGAGGGGTGGTCCTAATGGATAAAGAAATGTATATGGCAGATATTAATAAACAACTTACAAGTGGGAACACATATAATAAACTGAAAAGTAACCCCACATGTAGAGACATGAAAGATTTACAAGCACACAAAGAAGAAGCATTAAATAAGGGAGTGCTTAAAAAATCAGAATATGATTTTATAAACATTAAATATCCATCTGTATCTACAATATATGTTTTTCCAAAAATCCATAAGGACCCCCTCCACCCTCCAGACAGACCTATAATCTCTGAAAAAATAGTATAACATCAAATGTATCCACTGTAATTGATTTATATTTGCAACCCTTAGTAGAGGAAACAAAAGCATATTTAAAATATGCAAGGGATGTAATGAACAAAATAGAAATAATATAATGGAAAGAGAATAATACATTTTGTAAGCAGTGATGTAGCAACTCATTATACAATAATTGAAGCTGAGAAAGACCTACAGGCAGAATCTTATTTTTTAGGAAAATAGATCAGATCTATCTAAGAAACAAAAGATTTTATTCTGATAAGTACTACATTTATTTTAACTAATATATATATTTTAAAGGGGTCTATTTTTTACAATAAGTCAGAACTGTAATGGGCACCAGGTTTGTCCCCAGTTATGCTAATTTTATTTATAGCCTATTGGGAAAATCGAGAATTTTGGAAAGAAGGCCAACTGGGGGCAGGCCTGGCATCATTGCAACATTATATAGACAACAATCTTTATTTGGAGTGGATCAACTGATGATCTTAACTTATTTTGCAATTATTTGAATCAAAATGACTTTAACATCAAAATAACCTTTTGCAATAAGCCAATCAGAAATAAATTTTCTGGATTTATCCTTATATGTTAAGAATAATAAACTATATGCATAACTTTTATGAAGAGTACCAGTTCAAATAGTTACATTGAAAAAAAAGTCAACATCATAGTAATTGGCTGGATGGAAATCCCTTCAGTCAGTTTCTTAGAGTTAAACATAATTGTACAGAAGAGGTAGTATGTAATGAACAAATGGAAGAAATGTGTGATTGGTTCTTAGCAGAAGACTATGAAATGAATAAGGTATAAATAGCCCAAGACAAAAGCTAATAAAATAGAAAGATAAAGAATATTACTAGAAAATATGAATGGTAAAAAAATATTCATTTTGAATGGTCTTTTATAAGTAATTTTAATTCTCAATACAAAGATATTGCATTAATTTTTTTAAATTATTGCAAAATTTTAAGGAATGACCCTATAATTGGGAAACACTTACCTGAAAAAAAAAATTTTCTATAGAAAAACTCATTCATTAAAGAATAAATGAGTAGAAAGTGCTGTGGAGCCCATTAAAAGAATTAGTAATAGAAGTTGGGGTTTTCATAAATGCAGGTTATGCACTATGTACCGAACAGATAAGGGTACAAGCAAAATAAAAGATTTTGAAGTGAATGAAGCCAAGTATGATATCAAGGATTTCATAACTTGTTACTCTAAGAATGTGATCTGTGGTTTAAAATGCAAATGTGGCTTAGTTTACATTGGGAAAACAAGTAGGAGTTTAAAGACCCGACTTGCCGAGCACATGTACAAAATTAAAAAGGGCTTGGAAACCCACACTGTTTCAGCACTTTTTAAAAATAAACATAACTCTGATCTGAGTGAATTACAGTAAAAGCTTTTTAGGGAATTGAAATGATCCACCCATCCTAGCAGAGCAAATATTTGGAGGTGAAGTTAGCCAAAACAGAGGTGTGGTGGATTCATAAGTTAAAATCTTTAGTACACAAATGTTTAAAATGGAGAATTTTGAGATAAAATAGTTTTTATGATATTTTTAATTGATATATGTTTAATTGATATATATTTTAGATACATTTTGGCTGAATTTAAGAACCCTCTTAATAAGTTTTTAGTGATGTGTATATATTTATTATGATATTGTATATGGTTCTTATATACATTTATATATATGCCTCCTATTTTTAAATTGCATTTTAATTGGTACAATGTGTTTTTTATTTTTCATGGAATATGGACTTTTTCATATGGACAATATAGAGAATGTGCTTTATTGCTGCTATGGAACCCTTCAAGTGTGGAATGCAGGATATGGCTATAATAATCTCCCACTGCCTGGTTTGAAGATGATGGCACTCAAGGTGGAATGCATATTGTCAATCCAGTGGCAGTTTTACATCTTACAGCCATAAGGACTTCTATTTTCTGGTCTATGGGTTGGTGGAGTGCAGGATGGAACACAGGGTGACAACCCTGTTCCAGCATTAGTTATATCTGGTCATGGAGAAACCCATGTCCTTTCCGTTGTTTCTGGAGTCCAGTCACTTCCGGTCATGGAGAAACCTGAGAAAAGCAGGAAATCAGAGCTCCACTTGGTGTGAGGAATCTTCAACATAGCAGGGGTATGAATAGGGTTTCCATGTGATATACCTCCATGCTTCTGACAAAGGATCATATCCAAAATGCATTAAGCATAAGATGACTGTATTGATTCCTGTTTGTTGTGCCTGCTCTCCATATATCCAGCTCCCGGAGATTGAGGATTCTGTGGAACCTGGTCCCAAGTCCATCTGGGTGATCAGTAAGAACAGAAGGGAAGGTCGACCCCTATAACCACGTGTTGTGGTGATATGATTTTTTATTAATTCTTTATGTGAGTGTGGTGTACTCAAAAATTGTATCCATTTTCTTGGCAATATTGCACTATTTTTTCTGTTTATTTTTAATTTTCTCTTTGGGTCATCTACCTGCTTATTCGGAGAGATTTAAATAAGTGACATTTAGAACAGATTAACAAGAGGAAAAAAGAAACAAAACAGCAGAGACCTTTGGAAATTGACTTGGCTCATTACAAAAAAGAAAGTACAATTCATTTGTATGACACATATCTATAAGATTGCTTTTTGCACCAGTATTGGACAATTTTTTCACTGTGTAGAAAAGCCATAATATAGTAAATAATGACAGTGGTGAAGTGGGATGTTCAAGTGGAGAAGGCTTTTTTCTTCCATCCTTAGATTTTATCTGTAAGATGTCCCTGATAATTTTTATATAGGAACACATACTGAACATGACTGGGAAAAACACAAATATCAAAACTTCCATATACAGTAGATTACATTAAACGTCTCTTTGCTGCCAGCACAGGCAGAGGTATAGCTACCATGGGTGCAGGAATTGCAGTTTTTTTGGGGCCTACAGCACCTCCAGGGCCCACCTCCCCCTGCATCCAGTTCACCTCAGAGGCCAGGGCCCAGGCCAACCATTACTGTATGTTTACTATGCAGGCACGTAAAGCACCAGCAGAGGGAGCCTTTATTTTCTATTTACCTATGATTAATATTATGATGACCATCTAGGAAGCTTGCATTGTGGTCAGCGGCAGCTGCAGAAAATGGAGCCAGAGCCATATTATGGGTGCACCTGGAATCCAGAGAAGAATTGACAGCATGTCCCCCCTTTTCAAGTCAGACATCAAAGCTGTACTGCAAACAAGGCAGTGGACACCATGCTTCAGAGATGTCCTATCATTTGCTAGCTGCTGCTAGTACTTTCAGCACCATGTCCATGGACAGAAGCCAGAGACGAGTGACACCTGTCTGTGGCTCTCACAGTAAGAGTAGGAGCACAGGATTGGAAACCCAACAGGATGGTTGTGTTGCTAAGGATCACATGAGAGAGGTAGGAAAGTGATTTGTGTGAGGGGGGAGATCTGTTAATGGGGATAAGTGTGTGATGGAGGAGATCTGTTGGGGAGAGAGCTTTGTGACAGGGAGATCTGTTGGGGAGGGAGCTATGAGGGGGGAGATCTGTTAGTGGGGAGAGCTGTGTGATGGAGGAGATCTGTTAGGAACAGAACTGTGTGAAAGGCTCATAGTTAGACTTATGGGGCCTATGGGAATTTTGCCATGGCACCCCTATAGGTCTAGCTAAACCCCTGAGAAAAGGAAGTGTTAATCAGTGCTTTTTCTTTACAGAATAACTAGTGTATGTGATGTGACTGACAGAAGGACATGTGTGACACTGGGATTGTAATCACAGTTGAATTTAAGAATCCAGCTATCCAAGTGCCACTTGCTAATATGATGCAATCTTGTAAGACAGATGCCCTGATTCAGAGCCAGACACTCTGACAGAGCGCTCGCTCTGAATCAGGGCCGGCCTTCTTTTTTTTTAGAATGGCCTCCTGGCTGCTTGCATAGCTGTGGGTGACCATCCACAGCTATAGTGAGCGGCCAGGAAGATGGTCGCAATGGTCAATACCATCGTGACCATTGAACTTGTGATGAGACAATTGTGGTAAGGTCTCGTTGACGCAATCCCCACTCATGATGTCAGTGGGGCCACCCCCAAACAGAGGCATTCACATGTGAACACCTCCATTTTGGCTGCCACTCCCCTGGTATGCCCACCAAAGTGGGCAAGCTCTCATTCAACATCAACAGCTCACCCCCTTTGTTGTGAGACCTGGAGCGACGGAGTGCCCATCACTATTTGGGTCTCGTGCATGCGCACGATGGAGCCGGGTCTGTCGTGCGCATGCGCACTGGCCCACCATCAACCCAGTTGTGAGCGCACAGTGCTTGCGACCGGGTCTGAATCAGGCCCAGAGTTATAGTGTAAATGATCACATATAGCAACATATCAGTTATATGCCATAATGAATATTAGAATGTCCTCTGTAGAAACAACCAAAAATATATTTACATTTAGGTGAACCACTTTATGAATGAAACTGTATTATCTCCAGATAATAAAATGTACAGCAGTTTAGGGATGGTATTGGTTGTATAACATATATCTACTAAGGCCAGGTTACAGAGCAATAAGGTAATACTGTAATACCAGGTGGTTGTGTAATAAATATATATACTGTACATATATATATATATATATATTGTGGCAGTGTCACCGGAGGTGGCACTGGTGAGCAGCAGATCCTGTGTGGGGCAAGGGAGATCCACCCACACAGCACTCAGACTAGAAAAGCATTGTGGGAGGATGCCTAAGGGCTGCCTTGTGGAGAGAGCTCAGGTGTGGGCTGATGAGGCAGACCAGTCAGAGAGCCCAGTGAAGCTGAGTGAGCCATTGGGAGGCCAGGAGGCCTGTGTCTGAACCTTGCAGGAGGCAAGGTGGGACCACGAACTCTCAGACTGTGACAATAAAGAAGTGAAGCTGCAGGCTGAGGAAACCAGGGCCTCTGTATACCTGGAGGATACAGGGAAGGCACAGAGACTGTGTTTGTAAAGCTGAGGAAGCTATACCAGGCCAGGAGACCAGGTCCAGTCCTGCAGGTGGCAGGAAGGACCACAATCTCAGAGACTGTGTTCACAGACTAGCTGCTCCCTTATAGAGAGGGTTGAAGAAGTGAGCTAGTGCCCTAAACAAGGGCTAGGTTTGTTTGTTATTTTCTGTTTCCTGATTTCATATGTTGGAAGCAAAGTATCACCTGAAAGCTATGTGTGGACCCTCATTAAGCACCTAAACACTGCACCCATTCACCCTCTGCCGAGCTAATTAACCCCAAGACATCACAATATATATATATATATATATATATATATATATATATAGATACAGTATATATATATATATATATATATATATTATAATAGAAGAATTGATGAGCTCTCCAAACATGTATAGCAAAAAACACACTGATAGTTAACAATGTAAAGTAATTTGTGGCAGGAAGCAGCATCAACTGGAATTCTATAAAATAAGTCTGGTTCTTCATGTCATGTTTTGCAATAAAAACTTATTAGCAATATATTAATGATCACTGTGCCAGGGACATATTTAGAGTGTGTTAAAATGAAATGGTAGGCCTATTAAGGCCTACAATTTTATAAACTAGACACGCGTACTGCATAAAAGGGTTTATGTATCAAGCAGTGAAATTATGGAGAACTGGACCAATAGAGAAGTTGCCCATAGCAACCAATCAGCTTTAAAAAAGTAGCATTTATCATGTATAGTCTATAAAATAATAGGTAGGAGCTGATTGGCTGCTTTGGGTACCATCCCCATAGGTCCAGTTTCCCATGCTTTCACTGCTTCAAACATAAACCCCTGCATGAGGTACCACTTTTTTATTTGACACAAGATGGGTTAGGTTTGGGCTTCAGTGGTAAATTTATATTATATTTTTTAAATGTTTTACTTATTGTCTGTGATTACCAAGCAATAACTAGGCATCATGGGTGAATTAGTCCTCAAATTGTATTTCTATATGCCACATCCTCATGTACCTCATCCTCTATTACTATAACAGATGGAAATACATGTTTGATAAAGACAAAGCATAAACATAATGAATACTTGAGGAAATGTAAATAAAAGTAACATTGAATAACATACATGACGCCACTTGAACTGTGCTGCCCTCGGAATGGGTGCAGTCTGCCTACATGGGACTATACAGCTCAGTACTGTGTAAATAATATGTCAAAAGAGAATAGCAGGACACTGAATCCAAGCTACTGAAGCTGATACAGAGATGAATATATTGACCAGTTATGGAGTGTGTATTCACACTTTGCTTACTTACTTACATTTTTTTTAAAAATGGACCCCATTATGATTCCCAAACACCTGCAGCCTGTCAGGCTGCAGCTAACCACACACTCTGACCGGAGCTGCATCCCCATCACAACACATGCACATGGCAGCTCCAGTGCATGCTCACAAAGCAAACCATCAGTAATTTGTGACCTACAGTAATAGCTACTGAAACCAGGAATAAACCAGGCCCTGTGTATGTTTTGCATTTAACTTTGTGCCAGGCCCACTGTGTCTGAAATAGATTTATTATTGATTTATACATGTACCTTATTGGCCAGGTCATCAAAACTACCCCATGACTGTGCTCCAGGTTTGCAGTTTTCAGATATTCTCTGCCTGTTTGCTGTTTGGATCCTGTCTCACTGCAATGAAGTTTCCCTTTCTACTACCCTGTTAACACTTCTGTGAAGGACTTTCTAAAACAAGTCTTCCTCAGGATTTCTTTAACAATTGTACAGTTGACCGAATGCAACAAGTCTAGGATAAGTCACAGCTATTGCCTACCAAATATTCTCTATTTATTGTTTATGGTTCACACATATGTGAACTGGAGAACTTCTATATATAATATATATGCAGGTCCAGAACTCCCAGCAACCATAAATCCAAAACTCCAGATGCTCTCACATTCTAGTAAAACATGCATCCACAGCAGGTGTGGCACTCGTAACAGTAGAAAACTCCTTTACACAGTTAGAGCATATCGTTTCAGTGCCTATTTAATGTGTGCTATAATCATAATAACAAGTAAATCCAACTTGCTGACTTTATAAAGATATCACCCACAGTGGAAAAAATGCAGGCAGACATGGGACTGCACCCCCGGCTTGCCATGCTATACGCTGACATCATCAGTGCAGGAAAAGCCTGCCACATCAGACAACAATGTCATGTGACCCCATATCAGGCAAAAAAAACAAATGCAAGCAAGTACAATATCAATATAATAATATAAACAAAAATTAAATAAACTAAAAGAGCTATGTTAATAATATAATGCAATGAGTGGTCAGAATCAGGCAAAAGTTAGCATTACACATTACCATAGATGCAAAATAATTGGGACCTATAATATTACAAATCATTTTATCATAAACTATTGGTGTTCCCTTCATTATTGTACTCTTAAAAAGTAAAAAAAAAATAATAAGAAAGCTGACTGGCTTGAACAAAATACTACCTAGATTCATTATATATATTGGAAGCAAAATCATTCAGACCTATAATGTCACACTTACTTAAACAATGGGATTCACTTCACAGACAAAGAAAATTCAGGTCATCAGGGAACTGACTGTCCTAAATTAACCATTACCTAGTTATTATAAACATGTATGACCAAGTTAGTCATTAATTCCCTTGGAAACAATAGTGTCCAGTCTAACTATCCATTTTGATTCACACTGGAGAAGAACTCTAGATCTATCTCCACCACATCTCAGGGCTAGGGATATGGTCAATCATTCTATATTTAATAGTGGCAATGTGCTGCTTCACAAAAGTGCTTGGCCACTTATTTGAAGGGCATTGCAGATGGCTGACCAGTGTGCAGCCATCCTTTCTTTGAAGGTTTGTTTGGTCTTACTTATATAACTAAGCCAACATTGGCATATGATTTGACACACAACAAATCTACTATTGTACGTCAAGTGATGACATATGTAATATTTTTAAAGAGGTTTAAGATGATGGCTATCCCTGGCGAGAAGCATGTTTTTATCTGTCTCCTTTGTGAAAAAATATGTTCTATTTCCTGTACCTTTTCTGCATATTCTAACATCCAAAAATTTTACCTCTGTGTCACTGATACAGTATGTGAACTTAATAGGACCATAAAGCCTATTGTAAGACTCAATAAGACTGACAAATGATTCTCCTTTCCCTTGCCAAACAACCAAAAGGTTGTCGAAATAATGTGTGTAAAAGAATACATGATTCAACACCTCAATATCTGAAAAGAACAAATCATGCTCATTTTCCAACATGAAGATGTTTGCAAGCAATGAGACCAAACTAAACCCCATCGCACATCCATTTAATTGCAGGTAAATTTTGTCATCAAAAAGAAAAAATATTTTTGTAAGTGTTAAATGCAAAAGTTCAATAATGAGCATAAAATCTGGTCCTGTATATCAAGGATTGTCTTGTAGAAGTTTTTTACTGCAGACAAACCTTGTTCATGGGGAATCACAGTGTATAAGTTACAAACATCTGTTGTACACAGCCAACATTGTTCTGGTAGATGAGGAAGGTCATGTATTTTCTTTAGAAGGCTCATAGTATCAAGCAGGAAGCATGTGTGGTTTTGAATTCATGACTGTAAAAGGGTATCCAGTCAAAGTGTAAATAAAGGCATAACTGGAAATGTTGGTAGCAATGCTTCTTTTAGTTTCTCTCTAATCACTACAGAATCAACAGCAAGTTATAGTATTTCCAAAATAAGCGACTCATTCTGTGATAATTCTTTCAAGGCCAGATATTCCATCTTAGACATATTAGGGAGTATATTGGAAGGTTGTGTCTGCGAGTTCAAGACCTTTTTGTCAAGTACATTGATGTCAGTTTTAATAGAGGCATTTGAGGACATTGAATGAGAATTTAGGTTGTAGCTTCTTTAATTGTGGAGGTATAGGCTCTTAATTTGAAAGTAAATGGGGTGTAGTTTTATAAAAGTATTCTTTTAGCTTCAGCTGTCTTTGAAGCTGGAGTAGTTTTGTTTGCCACTGCATAGGATCAAACAAGGCCATAGGTACAAATGAAAACCCTTTCCGAAGTACTTGTTTTTCTGCTTCAGACAACTCATAAAAGGACAAATTTAAAAATATTTCTTGTGTGGCAGGGGGGGCCTTCTGGGCAACTGACATTTTTGGTCTCGTTGGTTACCCCGAAAGGGTGCCTTTGAGGGGATATTACTTTCTGGGATTCAGTTCTCTCATTCTCACTATTAGAAGATATTTATTAATTCAATGAATCTGTCTCATATTTTCAACATCGGTATCTTAGACTCTTTTGGTACATTATCAACTGACCAATGGTACACCATGTGGTTCTCATAGTCGAGTTCAACCTTCTTTAGTTTTTCTTGTTTGAATTTGCCTTTAAACACTTGTGCTTGATTTTTCAATTTATCATTCCAATTTACAGAACTGTAATTTTCCAAACTACTCATATGTGTTGTTTCATATGTGTTAGTCTTTTCTTTAATTTTTGCAAGCTCTTTACTGGATTGTACAATAACTAATAACATAATATCAAAAGAACATTTGTTAAGAATAGCAATCCAGTACTTGCAAAAATTAGGATCATGTTTGCTTATAGTTGGACAGTTGCGAACACAGAATCCACGGGACAGTTTTTTTATCTTATTATAATCACTAAGCACACCTCTGTTGTAAAAATAAACTATATTTTTTTCTTGAGTCACAATAAGTCCCTATATAGATCCTCTACTGGAGTGGATTCTAATTGATAGCATAACTGTTCTTTAAACAAAATTTACTCTGCCTCTGACTCCGAGAAGCTCAAAACATCACCAATCTGAAAAATGAGGTGTTGGTAGCCACTTTCAGATAATCACAGATATCTAACATAATAGAACATGTCATATACAGTAAATTCAAGATAATGAACAGTATTAGCAACATATGGCACAATGTATCTAATGACTATTAGTCTAATGTCTTAAAATAATGTACAATGTCACCCGATTGCTTGGAGAGTACAATAAAATGAAGTGCAGACATGTAATTCAGAATAGATATAAAGTGCCTGTGCAAATATCTAGCAGATTAAATAAAGCAATCCTGTAACCAGAGAGAATAAAAGTTGATGAATCCTCATGGTAAAGTGCATGTGCAATCCTTTAGCAAAATATATTACAATGCAATGTTTTGGACGTTAGAATTTGCAGATAAGCTACAGGAATTAGAACATCTGTTTTCTCAAAGAAGACAGATAGAAGCATCCTAAACCTCTTAAAATGGGCCTCCCTTAATCCCAACTTTTACGGGTTAGATGTATTAAAAATGACATACCTGATGCCTCAAAACAAAAGGAGAGCATGACACAGATATTTGTCCAGAGAGGATATGATCTTGTACTTAGAATGGACCAAGCAAAAAGTCTTTAATTTAGATAGAAGTTACCGTCTCACTAAATCCCATAAGGACAATAAATATAAGTACTTACCATGGGTCAATAGGTTTAACTACAATAGTTCCAAATTAATGTCATACTATCAAAGAGGAAAAAATTCTCAGGGATTACTTAGTAAAAACTGGTATTAGTGATATAAATAATAGCCCTTTGAAATAATTCCTCTGTGAGAGAAACAGATGTTTTAAATGTCCATGCATCACCTGCCAATTTTTTATACCCGTTGATATGTTTTATTATCCGAGATCAGGCAAAAAATATTACATTCGTCATCACTTGACGTGCAATAGAAGATTTGTCATTTATCAAATAATATGTCCATGTGGGCTCAGTTAAATAAGTAAGATCGAACATACCTTCAAAAAAAGGATGGCTGCACACTGGTCAGTCATCTGCAATGCCCTTCAAATAGGTGGACAGGCACATTTGTGAAGCAGCGCATATACCAGCCACTATTAAATATACAATGATTGACCATATCCCATCCCTGAGATGTGGTGGGGATAGAACTACAGTTCTTCTCCAGTGCGAATCCAAGTGGATAGTTAGACTGGACATTATTGTTTCCAAAGAATTGAATAACCAACTTGGTCTTACATGTTTTTATAACTAGGTAACGGTTAGTTTAGGCCAGTGAGTTCCCTGATGACCTGAATTTTCTTTGTCTGTGAAGTGAATCCCATCTTTTAAGTAGGTGTGACATTATAGGTCAGAACAATTTTGCTTCCAATATATATATATAATTTATCTAGGCAGTGTTTTGTTCAAGCCAGTCCGCTTTCTGATTATTAAATTTTTTTGACTTGCCTATTAATTTAAGAGTACAATAATAAAGGGAACACCAATAGTTTATGATAAAATGATTTTTAATATTATAGGTCCCAATTATTTTGCATCTATGGTAATGTGCAATGCTAACTTTTGCCTGCTTCTGACCACACATTGCATTGTATTATTAACATATCTATTTTTGTGTATTTTTTGTTTATTTTATTATACTGATATTGTCCTTGCTTGTTTTTGTTTTTTTAGCCTGTATATACAGTCGTGCATTTATATTAAGGCTGACTCAAGAAAAGAGAATTCCTGAGTGGGGGCATGGGATTTAAGGGGCTACACCTCTAAAGCTATTTGAGGTACTGAGCTGAAACTTAGCATGTTTGGGTAGAACTGTTGCAAAAATTTAAAAAATTAAGATTTGGGAGTAATCTAAAATTCCATCTGTCAGTAATCTAATTTTGGGGGTCAGCAGCTCCCCAGAGATCCCCGATCTGGAATGTCTAGCGGTTAGGGATAAGGCTTAGGCTGTTGGACTCAGTGAAAGGGTTCCCCTGGTTATGGCATTACTCACCCATGAGCAATAGCATGGTGCTGGTTATGGACAATACAGGGGACCCCTACTTTTTTGTCCCCTATATTTCCAAAACCAGGACAGGCTCAGCTGAGACCAGTGCTGGTTGTACTAAATACAAGGGACCCCTAAGTATTTTTTCCCCTGTATTTTGACAACCAGCACTGGCTCTGAAAAGCCTAGTGCTGGTTGTGCTAAGTACATGGGATCCCTATGCTTTTTGTCCCCTGTATTTTCTCAACCAGGACCGGCAGTGAAAAGCCCAGGGCTGTTTGTTCTTTGGAGGGGTGGTGACGTGTCATTTTTATAAATATTACACATATTCACATATACACAGCAGTGAGGATGTGGGGTTAACCAAGTGACACAGTTTGGGAGAAAAGAATGACATGGGTGGAGGGTATAGTGGTATAGACATGGGAACATAGAGCAGCACAGATGGTTAAAGACAGATTGGTATGGATGAGGAAATACAGACTAGCACAGTGGAATAACACACATCAGTTAGGATTGGTGTGGATGGGGGGAAGAAAGAGTGGTGTAGGTGGGGGGAAGTCCATGGTTGGGGGGGACAGAGTAGTGCAGACAGAGGAAAAAGAGTGGCAAAAATGAGGGGTAGACAGAGTGGCGTGGCTGGGGGGAAGGTAATGGTACAGATGGAAGGAAACAGAGTGGCATGGGTGCTGGAAGACAAGGTGGCACAGATGGGGAAAGACAGATTTGTGCAGATTAGGGAATAAAGAACTAGCACAGTTAAGAGACCACACAGCAGTAGGGGTTGGGGAAGATATAGTGGCATGGATGTGAAGATACTGTACATGCATAGGCAGCATATGATGTTTTAGTAATTAGGGAGCTGAATGTGTATTCAGTAGGAGATTGATGTAAAGAGTGAGAAGGATGTTGGAACCCAGTGGGATTGTTTAGGTGACCAAATAGGAAAATTGTGCGCACTGAGTGGGATGTGTGTGCCACATAACTGCTCAGATCTTAGTTGCATAGATTGCATGCGTGTATTCCAATGAGCACACAATTCTGTGAATTAGCAGCTCCACCATTTTGTGAGTGACTGCAATCTCACTCTGCGAGAGTTCTCAATCTGCAGTTAACCACAGGGTGTGATTGCATACCATATCTGTTTTTTGCAAGTAACACCCCCATTAAGGTGTCAGCCTTAATGATTGGAATTTCATTGCTTTTTTGATTTTTAGTGGCAGAAATTCAGTAGGTTTTGTGAAATTTCAGATCATGTCTAAGAAGCCTTAAAGGGACTTGTGAAACCATAAGGTTTTTTTGTCTATGGAATTTTATATATTTATATATATATATATATATATATATTAATATATATACATATATATCAAAATATATATTTTATATAAATATATATATATATAAATATATATCTATTTCAATATATATATATATATATATATATATATATATATATAGATGTCTCTCTCTCAAAACATCATATTATATTTTTGCTTTTACATATATAAAAGCAAAAATAGAATGGCACTTCCACAAAATATCAAACACTGTCCCAGGTGCCCTCCATAGCATGCTACTTCATTAGTGCTCACATATACATACAGATCGGCAGCACTCCAGTCTTAAAAGATTTGCGGGTACTGGATTAATGCATCAATGTTTTGATGCTTTTATTGCATCTTCATCAGGATCCTGATGACGATGCATTAAAGGCATCGAAATGTTGATGCATTAATCCTGTGCATGTGTATCTTTTAAGACTGGAGTGCCGCCGACCTGTATATATATATATATATATTTATATGTTATACTGTGTGTATATATATATATATATATACAATACTTTTTGTTTTTACAAATTTCTTTTATTTAATTACCAATGATGTTAGAAAACTCTCAAAATTTTTGTTTTGCTATTTCTTTCCTACAACAACAGCGAGCACATCATCAAAGGCATTTGAGGTGAGATGCACTGGCCACCCCCTCTCCCCTAAACTCTGACAGACAAAGGCACAATTTTTTACAACTTAATTTTTTTTTATATTACATTTTTTTCCCCTGTGAGCATTGGGCTGATTCAGCAATGCGTATGGAAGATCCGGATAGTTTTGAGACTTTGGCAGAACACAGAGGAAGATGATCTTTCAGACACACAATAATTTCTGGAAGGACTTGTAAGAGACTTGCAAAATTAACATCTGTCCTTTGAAACAATTGCAGATGTGGATGGTAATCCTGTTGCTGTTGCCTCACCAAATTGTTCTTTTCCTTCTCCTCCTCACACATCACCTCCACATGGGTCTGTCAGAACTGAAGAAGACTCAACTGTCAAGATACCAGCACCACATATTAGTAAGAGGAAAAACAAGGTCCTTCTAGAAGAGGCAATATCCAGATTTTATAGTGGGACCAAAGTTCGGCTTAAAGATCATGGGGCATGTGAATTGAAATTGCCAGAAAGTAAATTTTGTGAAATCCAGCTTTCATACCCTTACTTATCTTTGAAAACTATAAGAATTACCAAAAAACTACAAAATGATAAAACTAATAATTTGTTAAAAATCAGATGATTATAATTTTAGGATGTATGTACTGTATATTATAATTGTGTAATATGCATATTGCTTTGGATGTAAACAATAGATGTGTGTACAATGTTTTTAAGTGCCATAGAAATCATAAAAAATTGTCAACCCATTATTTGTTTTTATATATTTTCTTTAGATGGAGTGACCTTCACAGCAAACTTAGTAGAAAACTGAAGTACCAGATCAAGCACAATAAAGGGCCACGTGGTCCTCTCCCTCAGATATTGGAATTGACCTCAAAAGATTTGAAAATTGTGAGGACCTTATAACAGGGGTTGTTGGCAGATGCCCAATTACAACATCCAGTGGTGCCTTCTACTAATGCCCCACATGATGTTTCTGGTATTTGTGTATATTTAAATTATATCTATTTATCTATATTTTACAGTAAAAATTGTAAACATGTTTCTTTCTTTCTTTCATTCTTTTTTAGGAGACAACCACCATCAAATGACGACCACCCTTGTTGAAGTAATCAATGGGCTTAGGGTAGCAGTGGAGAGACAGACTGCAGCCATTGAGTCAAGTGGAGAGATCTTCAGTTCTAAGGGAAATTCACCAAGATCTGAGGGAGATAAAAGAAGACTTTCTGGCCAAAGTGTAAGCTGCCAAGAGGTGGACTTATGTCCTGCCCACCCAGCAACCAGTTCAGAGTAGGATACATGTCAGTCCACCTGGTTCAGTCAGGTCTGAAGTCTGCTGCAAAGTGTCATTGTACAGAATTAACTTTTTGGCATTTTAAATCCAGATAATTCCATGATATATTTGCACTGGCATCACAAGGAGGGTGGAGGGGTGCGGGCCACACCGGGTGACACCATCCGAGGGGGTGACACCAAAATAGCAGAGCTGCTTTGCTATTTTGGTGTCACCCCCTTGAATGGTGTCACTGAGCAGCCACACTGCAGTGAGAGGCTGTTGGCTGTTCAGCAACTGCTGCTCTGAGCTGGGCTAATTCAGTGGAGAAGCACAGCAGCTACTGGGCAGCCTCTTGCCTCTCTCCTGGCCATTGAGTGCTGAGGATTAGGGGGTGACATGCGGTCACATCCTCTACAGTGTAATCCATGAGTGGGCATGGCTTAGTGGGGCAAAGCCACACCCCTTCCACCCACGGGCACGCCTCTGGCGTGTGAGAACAAGCACCCCAGACCGACTACTGCACCAGGTGCAAATAAGGTAAGTGACACCACTGTCTATTTGTACATTGGCCTATTATGAAATCTGGACATTGCCTGTTTGATGTGCCTCCCTCTCACTAATACTTGCCACTGGTATGTGCCGATCATATGTTGGTTCTGTTGAAGCTCTGGCAGGCACATTTGAAGGTGATTATTGTGTTGGAGGAAATGGAGTAGAAACATTTGGTGCAGAAGAAGCATCAGCACCATTACACATCTGCAAGTGTGTTACCTTTACAAATTCTTCTAGAAATTATTGTATGTCAAAATGCACAATGTTTATGTTGTATATTCTATTTTTTTAAATTAATCTTATTTTTTTTAAAGGACAAACAATGTAATAAAACATAAATAAGATTAGTCTATTTATCCAAGAATGTTCCAAACAGTTGATTTGGCCACACCTAATGTTTTTGCTATCTCTCTGATGGGTTTGTTTTGATTTTTCAGCCTAATGATGGCTTGCGTCACTGATAGTGACAGCTCTTTGGATCTCATATTGAGAGTCGACAGCAACTGATTCCAAATGCAAATGTCACACCTAGAATCAACTCCAGACCTTTTACCTGCTTAATTGATAATGAAATAATGAGGGAATAGCCCACACCTGTCCATGAAATAGCTTTTGAGTTGATAGTCCCATTACTTTTGACCCCTTAAAAAGTGGGAGGCACATATAGAAACCATTGTAATTCCTACACCGTTCACCTGATTTGGATGTAATTACCCTCAAATTAAATCTGAAAGTCTGCAGTTAAAGCACATCTTGTTTGTTTCATTTCAAAGCCATTGTGGTGGTGAATAGAGGCCAAAATATGAAATTTCTGTCAATGTCCCAATTTCTGTCAATTTATGCACCTGACTGTGTATCATGCAGCCACATTTTGGGCTGAAAATCCCTGTCACAAAGTGTAGTAAGGGCCCTTTTTAGTCAGTCATGCACAAAGCAAAGCTGCAACCACAACACAAGCTGTCCATAGTGGATATTGTTTCAATTTTCGAGGGACAGTCCAGATTCGTTCACTGAAAGGGGTCGGTGCTCCATCCAAAAGTAGGCTTTTCTGTACAGATAACAGTGGCATTTCAATTGCTGTAGACTGATCTAATAATAATCAAACTAATACGGGAGACCTGAGGGGATAGCAAATAAGAGAGACTTTGCTGTGAAAGACAAATTGGTGAGGAGATCCAAGAATCTTTCTATATACCTGCACATACAATCCTAAGGGTACGCATATATATGTAGGTCTTTGAGAAAAAATCCTGCAGTTCAATACTACTACACTATAAGGCGCTGTTGTTCTCACTTTTGTTTTTCATATATATATATATATATGTATATATATATATATGTATATATATATTCATGCACAGACAGTTGTCATCATCACAACTGGCTGGACTCAATTTGTGGTGGGCAATTTAAAAGACTACATAGAAACTGTACCGACATGGATATAACAAGCAAGCAAAGGAGATGAAAGATGCTTTCTTGGCCTGTGGCTATAAAGAGGAAAAAATCTCTAAGGTTCTAACATGTACAACTAGAGTATAATTACTTATACCTAAACTGAAACAAACAACAAAAGTGGAGTATCAATGGGCGATTATCTCTAAATACAATTCCCAACATAAGGAGGTAGAACACATCTTTAGGAGACAATCCTACAGAGAGATCATATCTTGGGACCAGTGATTCCTCCTAGACCCACATATATCTTAAAACAAAATTGGAAATAAGTATACACTTAGGTCCAATACAAAATAAGGGTTAAATTAATTCTGTAGGTTTCTATAGATGTGGACTCTGTTTAAGGTGCAGAAACATCAGAAGGATAATAAGTTTGAAAAAAGTAGAAATCGATGGGATAAAATATAGAATTAATTAATGCATGCAGCTGTGGTAAGTTTTATATAGGCAGAACCACCAGAAACCTTAAAATGAGAATTGGTGAGCATTTATGCAACATCTGGAAAAGCCTTGAATCTCACTCACTGTCAGCCCACTTTAAAAATGTCCATATAGTAATGGTTCCACTGATAAAATAAAGGGTTTTTATGGGATTAAGGCCCTGATTCAGACCCACTCACGAGCGGCTGTCCACTCGCAAGTGGGTCGATGTTCTGCACTGAGCATGCGCACGACGGAGGGAGCTCCGTCGTGCACATGTGCGAGACGTGACGAGCGAAGGACTTTCCTTCGCTCGTTGTGTCTGATCAAAGGGGGCGTGCTGTCGATGTTGATTGACAGCACGCCCCCTTTGGTGGGCATGCCTCCATGACGGGGGCGTTCCTAAGGGAACGCCTCCCATCAGAAGCCGGCCCACAGACATCACTAGTGATGTCAGTGGGAGTGATTTTGGCTCTGATAGAGCCAAAATCACTCTGGGCCTTGCGGTTGAAAACCTCAGCCGCAGGCTCCGGCTCGCAGTTTTGATGGTCGCGATGGTCACGACCATCGCGGCCATCAAACTGCACGCTCGTATAGGCTGTGGGTGGTGACCCACAGCTATACGAGCGTCCAGGAGGATGCTCCATAGTTATGGAGGCCGGCCCTCATTCAGAGCGTGCGCTCTGCTCAGAGCGTACGGCTCTGAATGAGGGCCTAAGTTAGTAAGGAACACTGACAGATGTAAGAATGACAACACCAAACTAGCAAAGGAGGAAATTAAATACATATTTAATTATAAAACTCTAGCACCATCCGGGGTGAACCAGGAATTTGAGATAAAATTGTTCCTGTCATTTTAAGATATTTATTGCTGAGTTTATACATTTTTAGAGAGGTTTCTGTGTTTTTTAACCCTTTTTTAATTTTATCTCCATAATTTTCCAACCCTGTTTTTTATGATTTCTTTTATATTTAATACTCAGATCTATTTATTGCTCATATTTATTTCCCTAAATGGGTTCTTTATTTTATTCTATATCTGGAATATATTTATATCTATTACGATACCTAATATAAGGGAACTATTCTTTGTGTTTATATATATATATATATATATATATATATATAATGTATATGATATATTGTTTCCTGTTATTAGTCTCTGATATACACTATTTACGCTCTTTCACTTGTTTGCTGGTTCCCATGACAACCATAATATGTGAACTTTACATGAGACTTCTGTTACCACGGAAACCGGAAATCCCACAGAAAAACTACAAATATGACTGCCGTCTGCGCAGGATCTTACATCATGTCCAGATGAATTGAGTGCTGGAACAGGAACAGTGTGGAGCACCACTTGGTTTGAAGACAGGTGCGTTCCACAGCCGAATAGAGACTAGCACTGGGATACATAGAAACAAGCCACTTCCGAGCATCAGACCAAAAGTACCCAATTCAGTGGAGATTCAGCAGCAAGAGAGATGGATTATGTATCGAGACTGTGATCTTAGGAAGGAATCTATATACATGGTATATCTATACATATGTAAAGGTTTTTTAATGCAGGTGGAATGTATGCATTTTAGTTAGATTAATTAACCCCATTAAGAGGTGTTATAAATATGAACTATAGGAGATGGTGTCCCATACCTTGACAAAGATTTGTGTCATCAAATCGAAATGTGTCAGTGAGGGGACTGACCTACTGGACACGGTGCTGGTCACTGTGGATTGTTTATCTCTGGTTGTGGAGATCCAGACTCTGCACACCATCTTTTCCAGTTATACATTTTGTTACTATCCTTTTGTCCAAACTGTGTCAGCCTGATCCATGTTGCCTGTTTTTATTTTATGTTTGTGTTGTGGAAATAAACCTATTTATAAGGTTATCATTGCTTCCTTTATGCTTTACTGAACCAAAATTTTTGGCAATTTGTTGTGACCTAAGGAGAAGAAGGGAGAAAGGGATACCTCCCAAAGGAACTTTTGATATACTGAACATGGGACAAAATTTGCTGACAGTGAGTAGGGTATGCCCTTATCTATATACTTGTATGTTCAGAAACTATAGTGCAGGAAGATTTGAACATTATGAAAGAAACCTTTATGGGCCAGGCTTCACTTATATTTGAGTGGGGTACACCAATTTTTCCCAGTCATTAATAGAAATCATTGTCAAATTTATTTGTGCAATTTTATTAACCTCATATATACACATTGTGTATAATAGAGCTTTTTGCTGTATATTGTCTTTTTCTATGCTATGACTCCATGAGGATTACAAACATTGGTGAAAAATCTGGTCTGGAATACACATCATGAAAATGTAAGTATTTGTTTATTGGCTTTACATATCTTGTTTTACCCTACTAGCCCTATCCCACATTCAGAACACCTTTTTTTGTATTGCATCAGCCCTATGTAGGTACAGAATGTCCAGAACATGGGCTCCAGTGCCAGTAAAAGTGCATCTTTAGTCACAGTTGCTTGCGGTGACATGACCATGACATTTGCCTCTGGTTAGCCACCTTTCCATTACCTCCTAGGAAAGTCCACCAAAATAGCCTCTCTTTGCATCTGAATCTGAATTCTCTGCATCTGAATTCATTCTGCGACTCATGGATGTTTGTATCTGAAATCACCACCACATGTTCCTCTGAATCAGGCCCTGAATGTGGTGAAAAAAGGACAATTCAGAGTCAAGGATGACATCTTGGCAGTGAGCTTGCGGAGTAGGGTTGACTCGGGGGCGTATCTATAATCGGTGCAAGGTGTGCAGGGTACAAGGGCCTCTGGGTACAGGGGAGCCCAAGCTGTACACCCTGCACCCATAATTTTAATATTTACCTTTTCAAAGTACCACATCAGCTGCATCAGCACTGTACAACTTGCCAGGAAAATGGCTCCCATGGCCATTTTCTTGGTGCTTTGTGCATGCACAGTAGGGAAATTACCTGGGAAAATGGCTGCCATGCAATTTCCCCGGGGACCTGTGCATGCAATGTACACTCTGAGCACAGACTAGTTCCCAGAGTCTACTGCTGTGCTCAGTGTGCTGCCGGCCACTGAGGAGAGAGGAGGGGTCCTAGATGGGGAGTGCACAAGGGCCAAATCATCTCTTAAAATGCCCCTGGATGACTGTAGTTAAATGAACAGTTATATAGATATCAGGTAGGTAACTATTGGCCAGGGAAAATATTATTAATTCTGTTTTGGAAAGATTACATTTTATGGTGAGGTGACATCCAAGTGTCAGTAAGACATTCAATAACCTGGGCCACAGATGGTGGGAAATCTGGACAGTCCACTATTAAATAATTCAGAGAGGAAACACAGCCAACTGCTGCATATCTTTAATAAATGTCAGTTTTTCAAAGCTTTCTCTTACCACCAGTTCTTGCCACAGTATTTAAAAGGACAATAATATTAGATGCTAAGCCAGGCATCTTTTGCCATTTTATATTTTTGCCCTTTTGAATACTATGGCCAGAACCATCAACAAGTGGCATCTTTGAAAAGCCAACACTTAGTAAATACACCCAAAGAAGTAAATTTACCGTTACCATTCATTAATTGTCAGTAACAAGATAATGGGAATGAAAGATATCTGTCAGGTGCTGAAAAGCCACCAAATAACACTGGCCACAAACCAATGTTATCGATTAAAAAGGCAATTGTGAAGGTGAATCAAAAATGCACTAAAATTCCTTCTTAATGCCGAACAAAAACAAAAGAAAAACATTTAGCAATGCAAGGGTTAATAAAAGCACATTTATAGGCTCCTGTCATTTATTTCATATCCATAAAAAAATCACCCAGTTTAATTTGCATTTATATTGTGCTATTTACTGTAAGTATTTTTTTTAATTCTCCCTTAATGTTTAGTAATTAATTTTACCCCCAGCATCCTCATTAGAGCCTCTTTCACATCTTTATTCCGTAGACTGTAGATTAGGGGATTTATCATGGGTGTAACAACTGAATACAGTGCTGTAAGGACCGGCCCTAGGACATTAGAGTATTCTGATGGTGGCATCACATACACAGACACAGCCGTCATATAGTAAATAATGACAATGGTGAGGTGGGATGAGCAGGTGGAGAAGGCTTTTTTTCTGCCATCCTTAGATTTTATCTGTAAAATGACCCTGATAATCTTCATATAAGATGTCACACTGAACATGACTGGGAAAACTCCAAATACTAATCCTTCCAAACAGATGACAATATAAAACTCATCACTGCCAGCACAGGAGATGTTAATCAGAGCTTTAGGATCACAGAAGAACTGGTGGATGGTCTGTGACTGACAGAAGGACATGTGTGAGGCTGGAATTGTAATCACAAACGAATTTAAGCATCCTGATATCCACGCACCAGATGACATTAAGAGACAGTGTTTCCTACTTAGGATATAGTGATAGTGTAAAGGATCACATATAGCAACATATCGGTCATAAGCCATAATGAATATTAGAAAATCCTCTGTAAAAACAACCAAAAGATAAAAGTACATCTGAGTGAAGCACTGTATGAAGGACATTGTATTAGCTCCAGATAATTGCATGTGTAACAGTTTAGGGACAGTAGTTGTTGTAAAACAGATATCTACTAAGGCCAGGTTACAGAGAAATAGATACATGGGGGTGTGTAACTGATAATTCATATATATAACTGTAACTATTATAGAATTGATGAGCACTCCAAAAATGTATAGCAAAAAAAACACACAGGTAGTTAACGATGTCAAGTCATTTGTTGCAGAAAAAGTCATAAAGTGGAATTCTTTATAATATGTCTGGTTCTCCATGTCATGTGCTGTCAAGTAAGATTATTATTACTGTATGAATGATCATTGTACCAGGCCCATACCATATTCAGAGTTGTTGCTACTGAACATATTGTGAGTGAATATGTAGTAAATTTGCAATTACCATCCCCTTATGTACAGAACCTTCTTCCATTAATTCAACATTTAAAATACAAGTTTGATAAAGGAAAAATAAATGAATATACAAATACAGGTGAGTATGTTAATATAGTCAACAGTAAACGCTATATTCTTCTTTTAGCACTTTTCTGCCCCACCATGTGTTTAGTCTACTGGCATGTTTATATACAGTACTGTATTTAGAAAACATCAAAAGCAGAGCAGAACATTGAAATGCAGCTACAGATGTATTCTTATTTTACATGTTTGTTTTATTACTGTTTCCTACAATCATTATTGTATGTTGAAGGTAAGGATTTGTTATGCTGAGTAATTTGTTAGGTTAAACTAACACACTAATTAGCAGGGCACTAAAACTTTAAATGATGTATACCAATATATTTAGTGCACAAATTAATTTTATAAAGCTGCAAACCCACCTGTGAACCTTTGTAAGTTCACAAAAAAACCCTACAAAGCCATTCACTAGAAAATTAATGGGTTTTGCGCTAATTTGATTTATATAAAAATTATATAATAATGTTATTCAATGCTGTTACCAAATATGGAAGAAGCAAATAAGATCAAGACGCCAGAATAGTTTTAAAATTATTTATATGAAATAATCTAATAAAAACATAAAAAGCATATGTATTCAGGTGTACTATACACTCTATAACATGCTAAAAAATCTGTACAGTTATATGTAGATGTGGGTGCTTCCAATAGCCAGTTCTTTTCCTCATTATAATGTTAATGGAGCAAAGTACAGTATGTCACTTTAAGATCTCAACACATTAGACTGTAAACATAAGGTTTTTTGAGTGTCTTCTCCTTCATTTTATAAGCTCTAGTTCAGGTGTACTTGGAGCCCAGTTTGGCTAGGGTGTGCAAATGGCTCTCCTGGGCAGTAATTTTGTCAGCCTGTGACAGCTCTTCACTATACTGCAGAAAAAACACTCTCCTGGCTTGCAGAATAGGACAGTTTACGTCTTTATCTTCTCTCCTCTTTTAGGTGCTGGAGATACATGGACCAGCCACACAAAGTCCCACCAAGTAGTAGATAAAATAAGAACAGTCCTCTGAAGTCCTCTGACTGGTTTTGCTCCCTCCAATGGAAGATTTTTAATTTTTTTAGCATTTTATAAAATATATAGTACACCTGAATATGTACAACTGGGCCAGCTAGTTTGTTGCTCCATATGCCATGTAGAGTGCTATGCATCTCACGCCACACAGTATGCCTTGATTCTCAACACACACATGAATGTTTCATAAAGTTTTGGTAGCGTAGCACTGGAAAAAAGTCATGACATGTAATACAACTTTTTGTCTACCAGGTGTCACTTTTCCTAAACTACACAGTGTATGCGTCAGAGTTCCAATGCATTTTCTGTATCACTGCTTGATGATTGAATGACATTAGCTGTGATTTGGTACACTACAGTTCAGCATTTTCCTCATGAAATGAGAGCTGTAGAAGAACATCTAATAAAGTTTTAAATCATTACATTAAGTATGTGAGTCTTGTACTTTATTATAAAAATATTTAACATGCATGCACAGTACTCTATTACAAACTAACTTTGCATTTTAAGCCACACACTAGTTGCACTGTTGACACATTGTTGCTGTGGTGGCTGCCAGCTATGGGGGTTGCACATGGGATCTGCTAGTTGGGCTATGCTGTGGCATATGGAGTCTCATAGTACTGTGCATGCCCAGCCAGGAGTCACACACACAGTGCATCACAGACTTAGATACTATAGTGATTTCATGACTTTAGACACTAGTAGTGGGCTCTATTTGATAGAGCGGTCTCTGTATTACAAACTGACTGTGCGTTTTAAGCCACACACCTGCATCAATGTTGGCACTGTTGGTGCTGTCCCAGACTTAGAAACTGTAATGAATGCATGTCTTAGAAACTAGTAGTGTAGTCAGAGTCACAGTGGGGTTCCTGGATTACAAACTGACTGTGCATTTTAAGACACAACTTGTGGCACTGTTGGAATGTTGGCACTGTGCGTTTTAAGATGCACACTTGCAGAAATATCAGCACGATGGTACTGCGGTGGCTGCCAGCTCCAGTGGTTGCACATAGGCTATCCGGCGCATGCCCAGAGGAGCTGCTCCATATGCCATGTAGTGCCCTGCTAGTTGCGTTATGCTGTGTCATATGGAGAGACTCAAAGTACTGCACATGCCCAGTGGAGCCAGTTGGGAGTCACACAAAGTGCATCCCAGAATTAGACACCATAGTGATTTCATGACTTTAGAAACTCGTAGTGGACTCTTTTTGAAAGATGGGTCTCTGTATTACAAACTGACTATGCGTTTGAAACTGCACACTTGTGTCAATGTCGGCACTGTCGGTGCTGTCACAGACTTAGAAACTGTAGTGAATGCATGTCTTAAAAACTAGCAGTGGGGTCGGAGTCACAGAGGGGTCCCTGGATTACAAGCTGACTGCGCATTTTAAGCTGCACACCTGCGGCACTGTCAGCATGTAGGCGCTGTGGTGGCTGCCTACTCTGGGGGTTGAACATGGGATCTCGCAATACATGAGAGATCCCATGCATGGCTTGTGGAGCTTGTACAACATGTTTCTACTCAACACATAGCTGGAAAAGCCGGTCGATGCGGCACTACAGAATAATTTCATGACCTGCACATGCATGTGCTCCAATGTGTTAATATCTGGCATCATGCATCATGCTTCCTGCATGCTGCTAGTGCTGTATGGTTCAGAAAATGGCTGTGAGGCCATGGCCATATTCCAGGAATGAGTTGGAGATCCTCCTTGAGTGGAGGGATTGATAACTTCTTAGCAATGCAGAGAATTCCCAGGCAAATTTATATGCCCAGCGTGATATTCTGGCCCAAGTAGGCTGGAATAGATCAATCTGGTCACTACAGTGCCGGTTTAGTGACCTGGTGCAGAGGCTCATGGCTGTAGAGGCTCAGACAGCGCCTTGTGTATAATACGTTCCTTATGTACTGTACAGTTACATTAGTTAAGTATAGGCAATCCATAGCACCATTATTGTGTGACATAACATGAAGGGGTGTGAATTACCAGAACAACAGTCAAAAGGTCGACACACTACATATGTACAAAGGTTGACAGTTACAAGTGGTCAACAGGGTGAAAAAGTCAACACTTTAAAAAAAAATGTTTTTAGCCCTAATCTTCAGCATAACCTTAAAATGTATCATTATGGTGCCAAATGCAGCATGGCCATGTGCCACCCCCTGCCATCATTCATCATTAACAACATTGGCAAATATGTGGATGCATTTGCCGATGTCGCCAGGCCTGCCTCTAACAATATCGCTGAGTACAGTTCAAACATCATTAAGTGTGTACCTGGCTTTAGTGTGTTGACCAGCACTGCAGAAAGTTATGTCTGCAGCATGTGAATGAGCATGCTGCAGACATACAGTAACATGAATAAGCTTTGTGTGCCATAAACTGTAGCGGTACATAAAGGGTACACACTAGACCAGCATTTTTCAACTGCTGTGCCACTGCACACTAGCGGTCTTTAAGTGTGACTCCGGAAAAGGCAACTGGGAGCTCCTTCTGTATCTCTGTTCCCATAAGGCTAGGGGCAATAATTGACTTTTATTTTATGTTTTTCTTTGGGGCCAATGTCTTTGATTTTATATTCCTGCGCTGGAACCATGTTGTACCCATGCCCTGCCACACTGTAGATTGTGTTCCAATTGTTGTCAAACAAACATTAGTATACATTAAACTGTTATTTTTTTACAGTACATTAGAGGAGACAGAAGCAGGCAGAATTGAGGGAGCCTGCACAGCCAAGTAAGTTTTGTTTGTGTTTGTATTCAAGAGTTATTTTTTTAAAATGTATTGATGAAAAATTACATCATAATATTGACACCATTCATGTTGTTTTTTTTCCATTAAAAGTTTTTATTTAAATCAACAAAAAAGAAGAAACATATCCAAAGTATTCCACAAAATTAAATTATTATACAACATAAAATAAATCACATATAATATAAGACAAGTCAAAAATATACAACAAATTCTGGAACAGAACATAGGGTAAAAAGGGAAAAGGAGGGGAGGAGGAATGAGAAAACATAGGGTAAAAAGGGAAAAGGAGGGGAGGAGGAATGAGAAGGGAACCACCCGAGTTCATTTCCTAAAATTTATTAAAATATGAGGTGAGTAAACAAGTTCCAATTACAGTATATGGCCCGAATAGGAGGGAGTATCTTTAAACAGATGTCATGGTCCCCATATGTCACTGAACTCTCTATATCTAGTAGCAACAGACATCATAAGATCATCCATAGACATCTGGAGAACTACTCAGCTATAGTTGGGGTGTTTAGATATCTCCAGTGGACTGAGATTACAGCCTTGGTAGCACTGTTGAAGTGTTTCATAAACAACTTTTTATACAAAGAAACAGGGCCCTCTATCTTATTAAGGAGCCAAAAATCAGGTCCTGAGCTAATGTCCTGGCCTACAATCTCTTTAGATAAAGAGATCACTGAATTCCAAAAGGGACATAATAAAGCACATTCCCACCATATATGGAGAGGGGAACCAACAGCTGAGGTGCATCTCTAACATGTAGCAGAAACACCAGGGTATATTTTAGAAAGGACTGAGGGTCATCTGTACCAGCGGGACAAAACTTTAAACTGAGTCTCCACTACTGAATAGCTAACTGAACAGGACATAGTGGTCTGAAAAATCTTATCCAAATCTTTAGGGACTAATTGTATACCAAGATCCCCTTCCCAGTCAGCTGTGAAGTGTGGCAATGTGCAAAATGTGTCTTCAATTAGTAATTTATATCCATGAGAGAAAATGTTGGACAGGACTGGGACTGACACATCGATTCAAAAGGAGCCGGGAGTCTATGAGCAGCCTCTCTGAATGATTTACTAGACAGAAAATGTTGAATAGGGAGATACTGTATCTCCAAATCTTAGAGGCAAGTAGATCCCAAGTCTCCTGAACTTGTTTAAAAGAAAGCACCCCAGATGAGGACACCAGCTGTCCAACAAGCATCACCCCAACCTGGATCCAATGTTGATATGTGGAGAAAATCACCCCTGGGGGAAATTCCGGATTATGAAAAAGTGGGGTCAAAGGAGAAATTGTAGAGGAAACACATGGCATTTTCCTTAATGATTTCCAAAGAGTAAAAGTTGGTTCTACAGTGGGCTTGGTATTAGAGGGAAGGGCCTGTAACCATGCTGTCAATCCAAGGCATGCTGGGAGACCATGGCTCTCAAGTCTCACCCACTGTCTGTCAGAATCTGGTCTGGTCCATTAGAGGACTCTACTAAGGGCCACTGCTTTATAGTAAGTAAATAAATGGGGCAACTGAAACTCCCCCAAGTGTCTACATCTGAAAAGAATGTCATTTCTAAAGCGAGGCCGTCTTTCATCCCACACAAAGTGTCTCACCAAGCGGTGAATGTTCAGGAACCAGCTCTTAGGGATGTTAATCAGGAGGGTCTGGAGCAGATAAAGTATTTTAGGAAGTATATTCATTTTGATTATACTTGCCCTACCCAGCCAGGAGTTATCTGAATACAACCTGGACTGGTAACTGTTCAACCAAATCCCCAAGTATTTAAGCTTTGAGGAATGCAAGGAAAATGGGAAAGAGGCCTGTAAACCTTCTGTCAGTGTGGGGGAGGAGTGAAAGGTTAACTGCTAGAGTAGTTTATTTTGAAATTAGAGAGAGCACCAAAGACCTGGAACTCAGAAACTAAATTAGGTATAAAAATAGAGGGGTTGGTAAAGATGGCCAGAAGATCATCAGCAAGCAAGGCCAGCTTATATTCACGCCCATCTACAAACAACCCAGATATGTCAGGGTTTAATCTGATAGCCCAGGCCAATGCCTCCATACACAAAACAAAAATAATGGGGGATAGGGGGCATCCCTGTCTAGTGCCATTAAAAATCTGCACTGGGTTGGAAAGGGCACCATTTATCTTAATACATGCCATAGGTGTGGAATGTAAAGATAGGATCCTATGCAAGGAGGCAGGAATCAACCCAATGTGTGCCAATAAACCCCTCATGAAATGCCAATTTATTCTAACAAAGGCTTCTCTGCATAAGTGGATAACAGAAGAGCTGGCGACTTTTCCATTATAGCAAAATGCATTAGGTCAATTACCTTGGTAGTGTTGTCTCGGGCCTCCTGGCCTGGGACAATACCAAACTGGTCTAAATGAACTAACACAAGAAGAAGAATCTTCAGTCTGTTTGCAATAAGCTTGGCAAATAGTTTAATATCTGTATTTAGTAGGGAGATAGGTCTATAGCTGGAGCACATTCTTATGGATAACCGCAACATGAGCTTCAAGTGACTGGGATGAAAACCCTATCTTATCAGATACAGAGTTAAAAGCCATCAACATCTTGGGTAAAAGAGTGTTCATAAACATTTTATAATATGAAACCATATAGCCATCAGGGCCTGGGCTTTTACCAGTAGGGGTGTTTTTTAGTGTTTCTTCCAATTCCTCAAAATTGAGTAAACTGTCTAAGCAGTCTCTATCCTTGTCAGAGATAGACTGGAAATTAACCTTCCAGATATAATTAGATACAGTGTCCTAAAAAGCAGCAACCTCTGCAGGAGAGCCCAAGGACAAAAGTTATACAGCTTTGAATAGTAAGAATGAAATGCTTAGGCAATATCGAGGGTCAATCTACAATCTCTACCAGTCCCATCCTTGACCACCTCTATAACAGATAACACTCTTTGAGCCCGCAAGGCCCATGCCAATAATTTACCTGGATAATTGCCCCATTGAAAATAACAATTTTTACATAAACAAAATTCTCTTTTCACCCCTTCATTCAATAGTTTATTGAGTTCAGATCGAGCCAAGGATAAAGCTTTCTGATCTGCAGCTAACAAAGAGGCTTGTGTTTCAATTCAAACAATCTAATTTGCTGGAGCAAGTGTAGCTTACAACCCTTCCATTATTTTTTAATATAAGAATCCAGTTTTATCAATTTCCCCCACATTTGTGAGCCTCCCAAACAGTGAGGCTGGAAACCTTAGGAGTGTCATTTAGTTCAAAATAGTCACTTTCCAACTGAGGTTTACAATAAGCATCCAAAAGAAAGCTTTCATTCAAGTGCCAAGTGCAAGGTTTAGGAGAAAGAAGACTGGTAGAGAGTGTAAGAGTGATTGGAGCATGGTCAGACCAAGTCATTGGTTCAATAGGGGTATGTTGTAAGAGATGTAAGAACCTATGGTGCAAAAAAAATAGTCCAATCTAGAATAAGAGTGGTAGGGAGAAGAGAAAAATGTATAGTCTCAGTCAGTAGGCTGTTGTAAACGCCATGCAATGATCAGCTTGTGCTCATGTAGCGCGTGTTTAACACTACAGTATGGTTTAGAGGGGCAGCTATGGGAGAAAAAGGAAGTGTCCACATCAGGATGAAGTGTCCAAATCAAATCGCCCCCTAGAATATGGATTCCCTCTTTCAAGGCATTGATGCTGTCTTACACTGTTTTTAAGAATGAGGGTTGATTCGTATTAGGTTCGTAGAGACATGCAGAGGTGTAAATTTTACCATGGAGAGTGCCCTTACCTAATTACACCCAACCATCAATTAGAGAAAAGTGCTCCAGGGCTGTGATAGGTAGATGACGAGAGAATAAAATTGCTACTCCTAGGGTTTTACCGTTCCTATTATTATTATAAAAAGTATTAGGAAAATTACGTCCTTTCAAAGAAAGAGCCGCACCAGCTTTAAAGTGTGTGTCTCCTGGATATAAGTCACATTAGCCTTAAGGGCACATAATTCATGCAGTGCACTGAATAATTTTTCAGGGATATTTAAATCCTTTTGGATTTATTGAAACAACCCTAAGGGTTGTATTCCTAGAAATGGTCCCCATCATATACTAATAATGATCTTGGGTGGGGGGATGGGGCATGGGAAGGGAAAAGAAAAAAAAAAAAAGAAAACAAGAAGCAATAATAAATAAATAAATCAGCAAGCAGTATGGTTTAGTATAATGACAGGGTCCAATTCATGCCATATACAAACAAAAGTGTTAGATTTTAGGAAGGCTGACTTTGCAGAGATGGAAGATGTGTTACTGAGTCAGTGGCAGATTGCAGGAACTTGGAAGGAGTATAGGAGAGGTTGGTAAATATAAAAAATGCAATACTGAAGGCTACAGACCTTTGTATTAAAAGGGCTAGGAAAAGCACCAGAAAAATGAAACCAGTGTGGTTTACAAAACAGGTATCAACTAGTGTGAAATTAAAAAAGATGGCTTTTAGGAAATATAAGCAGACTCAAAATAATAATGACAAAGAGGCGTATCTTGCCAGAAGGAAGTAGGCTAAGAAGGTGATAAGGCATGCAAAGGCAGAAGCTGAGGAGAAAATGGCCCCGTCAGTAGATAAAGGGAGCAAAACTTTTTTTAAGTATATAAGTGAAAGGAGGAAGTCAAATGGAGGAATAATAAGACTTAACAGAGAGAGTGAGTACATGATCAAGGGAGACAAAGAAATAGCAGATCATCTAAATAATTATTTTTGTTCAGTATTCACTACAGAAAAAGAAGTGAAGTGGCTACAGTTAATTTGCAGAGGCATTCAAAAAATTAAGTACATAAAATTTAATTTATATAGAAGAGGGTCCTAACAGAGCTCTCTAAACTGAAAGTGGATAAATCAATGGGGCCCAATGGGATACATCCAAGGATACTAAAAGAGCTTAAAGGGGTCCTGGTAAAACCATTAACAGAATTATTCAACCAGTCGCTAGTATCAGGAGTGATTCCAGAGGACTGGAAAAGAGCAAATGTAATACCACTGTACAGCAAAGAATCAAGTAACTACAGACCAGTAAGCCTTACATCAGTAGTGGGAAAAATTATGGAAACACTATTAAAAGAAAGAGTGGTGGAATATATCAAATTCAACAATTTACAGAATCCCAAACAGCATGGATTTACTCAGGGATGAACATGTCAAACAAATCTTATTGACTTTTTTGACTGGGTGACTAAAGTAATAGATCAAGGGGGGGCCATAGATGTAGCTTATCTAGACTTTAGTAAGGCTTTTGACATGGTCCCGTATTGCAGAATGATTACCAAACTGGAAAGCTTGGGATTGGATTCTATGACTGTTGAATGGATAAGATTTTGGTTTCAGGATAGGAAACAGAGAGTTTTAGTAAATGTAGTGTATTCATAGGAGGGAAAGGTAACCAGTGGAGTACCCAAGGGATCATTACTTGGGCCAATGCTTTTTAATATCTATGTTGGTGATATTGAAAATAATATTTAACGGAAAGTATGCCTTTTGCAGATGACACAAAAGTATGCAACAGGGAAGACACACCAGGAGGGGTAAAACAAATGACTGAGGATCTGGGTAGACTAGAGGAATTGGCAAGAACATGGCAACTACAGTTTAATGTAAAAAAATGCAAAATCATGCATTTGGGTCCCAAGAACCTAAAGGCTAAATATAGTATCAAGGACACTATAATAGAAAATACAGAGGAGGAAAGGGATTAAGGAGTCACCATTTCAGATGACTTGAAGGCAGGCAAGCAATGCACCAAAGCAATGAGGAAGACAAGTCAGATGCTTGGTTGCATAGGGAGAGGAATCAGTAGCAGGAAAAAAGAAGTGATGATGCCACAGTATAGGTCCTTGGTATGGCCTCATCTAGAATACTGTGTTCAGTTCTGGAGGCCATATCTCCAGAAGGATATACTGTAGACACATTAGAGATGGTACAAAGAAGGGCAACTAAAATGGTGCAAGGTCTACAACACAGAACTTACCCAGAAAGACTAAAATATCTTAATATGTATAGTTTGGAACAGAGAAGGGAAAGGGGAGACATGATAGAAACTTTCAAATACATGAAGGGTTTTAACAAGGGACAGAAGGGAAGCATTCTTCAAAGGAAGAGATGTACAAGAACACAAGGACATGCACTGAAACTGGAGGGAGATAGGCTTAGAGGAAATTTGAGGAAAAATGACTTCACAGAAAGTGTAGTGGATAAGTGGAATAGCCTCCCACCAGATGTGGTTGGAGCTAAAATGGTGGAAGAATTTAAACAGGCTTGGGATAGGCATAATAATATCCTTAAGAGAGATGTAAAGAGTAAATAGGGTTGAAGTTGCCTAAAGGATACATGAAAAGGGGCAGACTAAATGGGCCAAGTGGTTCTTATCTGCCGTTTAATTCTATGTTTCTATGTAAGAAAAGAAAAAAAAAATACAAAGAAAAAAAAGACACAAATAGGTAACAACAATAATGGAGAAAATTGAAAAACTGCTGCTTAGCTGCACGGTTGTGACATACACAACCTGGCATAAGGACAAGCATATGTGTTGTAGGGGGCCACAGGGGGACAGTGACAGCAGCCACTAAAACAATTAAAACACAGTAAACTAACAGTGCAGAGAACTACCTAAGCATTTACAGTCTCCAAATATTATAAAATCTAAGGTCGACCTAAGACATAATACTTCCAAAAACACGTCAATAAATCATCAAAACATGGAAAATAAAAAAGTGTAAAGAATCTGTCAAAATATATAGACAGAAAGAACATGGGGAAAACATATCAAACATGCAAGGCACAAAAGTGAGCCATACTCACAAAACCTCTGGGTTAGCACGAGTCCAGGCATTAAGTTCACAGTTGAAAGGTGAGATATAACAATCTCTAAACATAAAGAAGGTAGATGGCAAACAGTGTGATAATTCTGTAAAACAGATGACTATCCAAAAAAGTCCCTTTAATATATAGGCCGGCTAAACCTAGGTCCATGGGATTAACAAGGCAGAGCAGACCAAAATAAATTCATGTCACCCAACTATTGGATGTCTTCTATGAAGCTTGGGACTCTTTACAGAGTCGTTGTCCATCTGAAGTGCAGGTGGAAAAGGGTCTGTTGTGCAATCTTGCCAATCTGGGACTTGGGAAGGAGTAATCCCCAAAGCGGCATAGAAGGAAGACAAAACTGAAGGATCTTTAAGGATGAGCTGTTTTCCCTGGTGCATTACATGTATACTCAATAGTGCAATTTGAGATTACTTAGTTCCAACGTAAGAGGTCTGAGGGCTCTACAGTTCTGGAGAGTAGACCACGACATATCTTGGAAAATCTGGATCCTCTGGCCATCTATCTCGATGGAGTCTTGATTACAGACCTTGAATACAATCTCCTCCTTCTGTTTAAAATAATGTAAGTGACATATAATGTCTCTAGGCTGGTCTCCCGCTGCACATCAAGGCCATAGTGCCATGTGTGCCCTTTCAAAGGCAATTGAAGATTCTGGATCCCTACCCAGGATATCGTTAAAGATTCTAGTGAGATAATCAGTCAGACTGTTTGCAGGGATATCTTCCAATACACCCCAAATCCTAATATTGTTGTGCCTGCCTCTGTTGTCCAAGTTCTCTAAACACTTGGACATGGCAGTGATCAAAGAAGCCTGGCGGACCACCACTTCACCTAGACCATTATAAGCATCCATTGAGGTGTCCTGAAATTCCTCATATTGAGAGACCTCCCGCCCAGGTGTGAACTGTGTGTTTTAATTTTCGCTAGTTCTGAATGGATAGTGGAATGAAGATTACGCTCTAGAGAGGTGAAGTCTTGACAGGTAGGCATAGAGTGCATGACTTGGAGAATTTGTGAAAGATCATTTCCATCAAGGGTCTGGATGTCCTGGGAGGAAGCAGCAGGAGGGTCAGATTCAGCTGCAGGATCGTGAACTGGTGAAGGCAAGGAGCAGGAGTCATCACTGAGCAGTGATGGGACTGTCGGCTTAACAAATTGTTTCAGGACTGATCTAGAAGAAATAGTACAGGTGTCCATATTGGCAGAATGCTTATTAATCTTCACCATGGCTCACAGTAAATTAGATGTTAGGACAAAAAAATTAAATAAAAATAAGTTATACACTGTTCTTAAAATGATGAGAAGTGTACTTAGACAGTGGTGAGGTGACTGCTGGTCCCCAGTGAAAAGTCACCTAGGCTGCCATGTACATGGCTAGTTTTAGTTGCATCTTGGGATGAATCAGAGGACCTTGAGCTCTTGTATCTATAATAGTAGTATGCTCTGAGGTTTTTTTATATCCCGCAATTGCAGCAAAAATCAAAAAGAGGGTGGTTAAGTGATAAAAATAAGAACCAGTTAGGACTGTATGAAGTGTAGTAAAATTAAAGATGACCACCCCCACTGTCTTCAGAGATTGGCTCCTCCAGACCCAGTACATAGGATCCAAAGCAGGGGTAGTGCCAGCAGCTGCAAGGTAAATGCAGGGTCTTCACTCCTAAGTAATTCCAGGCAGCTGGGGAGCCAGGGATCATTGAAAAGGGTGCCTGGGTCTCTGCAAAAATCCAGGTCCTGGCCCCAATGAGGACAGTAGGCCTCAATCTTTAGTGAGGCAGGAAGCTTCTCTAAGCTCTGTAATCACTACTGCCTGCTATGTGCCTTAAGTGAAACTCAGGTAGGTCACTGGCAAGGTCTCAGAGGCCAGCCAAGGGAGGAATATAGAGGATATAATTCAGATAGGCTAGGAGTCCTGATTCCACACATCCTCCTCAAATGGCTTCCAGGCACATCCCCATGTTTTTTAAGATGTTTTTCTTTTGTTTACACAGGCCCACAACCAGAGGAGGAGGCAGAGGATGATGCAGCTGAGCACACCAGTCCTACCCAGCCAAGTAAGTACTGTACACTGTAGTATAGCACTGTACATTGTGTTTTACTTCTGTATTATAATCTCTTCCTTTGAAGAATGTATCTGTTCCTCTTGTACTGTACCTTCTGTACTTCAAAGACTATACTGTTCCTTACATCTACAACCTTGTCTACTAACACATTGCCTCCTGCCCTCTCTGGTTAGCCAATGACTGGCACTTTGCTACTTGTGGCATCACTAATGGAGTCAGGTCCACACTTCTTTGATTACTTTTAGCTTACTGTACCTTGACTCCCAGTCATATTGTGTAATGAGAATCAAGTTACAGTACTAATTGTTAATTGTGCTCTGTTTTCATTTTTGTTATTAGAATGTACAATTATGGCAACTTTTACTGTAAATAAAGACACAGTTATATATTTCTTTGTCTACACAGGCCCACAACCTGAGGAGGATGAGGTATTGAAGGCAAAAGATGGGGCAGCTAAGCTTAACAGTCTCCCCAGCCAAGTAAGTACTGAATACAGTAGTATAGTATATTGTGTTTTACTACTGTACTGTACTTCTCTTCCTTTGAAGAATGTCTCTGTTCCTCCTGTACTTTGATGATGTCATCAAATTGGCCTGCATGTGTGCATGACTGCAAACATCGCTAATGACCCACGGGAGTGTGCATTGTTGGTCGTTCACTGCATACACATTGAATGATATGAACGAAATATCGTTTGAAGATATCATTATAATTCATAAGTCTTCTAGTGTGTATGCCCCTTTATTTAGTGTACAGTAATGTTATGTTTAACCTCTACTTTCCCGCTGAGTACATTACTGTATTTTTCTTTTCTTTACACAGAACACCTCCGTATCATAGTTGTGGAGCTGAAGAGTGAGGAGAGCAACATTTTTTTGTATTAGTTCCTCCAGCCAAATATTGGTACAGTATAGTGGGGGAGATATATGAAATAGCATTACTGGGAAGTATTATAGAGGCACAGATCATCAGTACCGATAACATCTCATCTGCTGGAGAGGGGGAGCATAGTGGCACAGTAATTTGGAAACCCCCCTAAAGAATTCCTGCGTTTGTGATGACACCATTTCTCCCCCATATTGTAATGTGGAAACAATAAAAGTACTTGATTAACTGTAACATTAAAGCATTTTTTTACACACAGACCGGCTAATCATTGATGAGTCAGCTGTGGAGTCGGGGAGTTCCACAGCCGATGAGATTGATTGGTCACATTTAGGTAATGTACTAAAGGTTTTTCTGCTGTTGTTCCAGACTCCCAGATTTGGTCCAATGCTCCACAATGCATTCTAAAATATGGTGACCTAAAAATATAAATAATAAAAATATGTAGAGTCATTCACCGTGCATAAGGCAGATTACTGTATATTTTGTTATGTGCTATTTTGTACACTCCATACACTATCAGCCCGAATATTGTATATGATTTACAGTATAGCATGCTCTAAAATTACTGTTCATGAGATCTTCCTCTCATCCTCTATAATATGGCATATTGTGAAGTGGTTGCACTGTAATGTGGCATAGTGTGATTGGTGGGCACTACAATGTGTCAGTGTGAAATGATGACACTACAATTCAACAGTACATAATGTTACAATGCAAGTTTACAATGTTGCATAATGTAAAGGGTATACTCAATCATCATATCTTTTTTTTTTAAACAGAGGTAATTCCTGTCTGGGAATTCAGGAGGCATGAGAACCAAGGGCCCAATGCGGGTCACAAGGCCCACAGGCCAACTTCCAATGGGGCTACACCCGAGGCAAAGTACATCAATGCTTACTACTATAGTATAGTACTTTATATTAGTGTTGTAATAATGTGCCATTTTATTTTTTTCCTACAGCGGAAGTTCTGCACATGTTGGTCCCCTTTCTGTGATTGCCCACCTTTTAGTGGATTTTTTTAAAATTTTGTAATATGTTTTGTTTAAGTTTTTTGTCATACACAATGTTTTGTATTTTTTAATTTAACAATTTACAGAAGAGAAAGTTCAATTCACCTTTATTGTAAAGGCATCAACAGGATTTAAGCAAGTTCACTTGAGCTCTCTAAAGTACATCAACAAAAGAAGCTTCTGTCTACATTGTCTGAAGAAGATCCCCCTCCCCAAAGCATAACCAGCTCCAGGCTCCTGAACCATACTTGCCAACTTTTGAAGAAGCATTTCATGGAGATTATGAAAGCAGTAACTACAGTATAAGTGTGGTGGTAAAGTGGTCATACACTGCTACTTCTGAGAGGCTACAACTGCCAGCAGATACCTGGCACCCATTCCTCACCTTTTCAGGACAAAAGTACTGTACTGTACTGTGTAATTGCAAGGGCACACCCTGACTTGACTGCTTAAATGGCTAACAAAGCATCCTCTATTATGGTAATGAAAGGCTCTTGCTTTCCTTGGGGGAAGAGACCTAACACACTTTTCCCACAGAGGAAGTTCTCAGAGTTACTAACTGACCAGCCCATGTGGGATCTGTCAGCAGCAGCTCTACAGTTAGTAGCCACTGATTAGAAGGCAGCTCCTGACAGTTCCGACTGATCAGTCAGGAGTCAGGTAACAGTGTTTGTGGTCACACACATACACCGCTAATGTAAGTGTATGGATCAGGTTCCGTTTTTTTGGCCAAGACCACTGGATGCTATGGAGATCAGCGCGAGGATGGAGGTGAGTATAGGATCTTTATTCCAGGTACTCCAAACGGATTCTACTAGAGAAGGGGACCAACCAGCTGGCAGCAGGTAAGTATGTGTGAGTGAAGTAGTTAGGTGTGTAATAAAGTTTTACTTTAGTAGGTGTTTGTGTACTGTTTTCTTAACTATTTAATTTACAGTGGAGGTACGGGTGCAAGCCACCTGCTGGCACTTGTAGTTCCACAAGTGCCAAAGGGCAGGCATGCTGGCACCTGTAGTTCTACTGTAAATTACATAGTTTTGAACTATATATAACATTATTACTCTTGTATCCACTGCTCCAGGGGTGTGGGGAAGAGCCCGGGCTTCAGCCTAAACCTGGAGTTTTGGGAGAGGGAGGACCCCTTCTTGGGGGTCCCCACCTCCCCTGAGATACCCAGCTTGCACTGACTGGCTTAGGGTGCGAATGCTTTGGCTATGTAGCCCCGGTGATAGGGTTTCCTGGCTGTGGCATTACATCCCAGTCAGTTTTGGTCCAGTGTTGGTTTTAAATACAGGGGACCCCTATGCAGGTTTCCACCTATATTTAAAACCAGGACTGACCCTTCAGCCAGGTGCTGGTTCCAAAATGACAGTGTAACCCTACATGTGTTTTTAACCATAATTTTAGGAAAAAGGACTGGCTGAGCATTTAACCCTTTTTTATAGGTAGACCACACAAACAGCCTTCACATTTCTCACTGATATGTGCAGGCTGTTTGTTTGGCTGAGTTTGACAAGCAAGAAAACACTGCAATCTTGGGTGAGTAATCTCATCTGAACTTCACTGGGCATGCACAGTACTATGAGATGTGCCGACAGTGCTGCTAGTGTGCATCTTAAAATACACAGACAGTTTGTAATCCAGGGACCCCTTCGTGACTCAGACCCTACTACTAGTTTCTAAGAAAAGCATTCACTACAGTATCTAGGTCTGGGACAGTACCGACAGTGCTGCAAGTGTGCGCCTTAAAATGCACAGTTTCTAATATAGAGACAAGTCTTTCTGGGTTGACTTACACTTCAGAGATGGTTTTATGGACCACTGTTAAGATAATACTACAAATTGCTAAAACATTCCATTGCATTTTCTGCAGTGCCACAGTGACCAACACATTCATAGCGGTACATTAATGGTCTTAATAGACGGGGGATGTGTCCTTGGAAATGGTCACCATTCCTCACCTTTTCAGGACACAATGGCAGACCTTGGGTTGTCTGCTTAAATGACTAACAAAGCATCCTTTATTATGGTAATGAAAGGTTCTTGCTTGCTTTGGGGTAAGGGACCTGATGCGCTGTGTGTGACTCCCGACTGGCTCTACTGGGCATGCACAGTACTATGAGACTCCATACACCACAGCATAGCATGACTAGCAGGGTGATACATGGCATATGGAGCAGCTCCACTGGGAACATGCCAGAAATCCAATGTGCAACCCCCGGAGCTGGTAGCCACTACAATACCGCCGACATGCCCACAGTGCCGCAAGTGTGCATCTTAAAACACACAGTCAGTTTGTAATCCAGGGACCCCTCTGTGACTCAGACTCCACTACTAGTTTCTAAGACATGCATGCACTACAGTATCTAAGTCTTGGACAGCGCCGACAGTGCCGACATTGATGCAAGTGTGCGGCTTAAAACACACAGTCAGTTTGTAATACAGAGACCTCTGTTTCAATCAGAGCCCACTACTAGTATCTAAAGTCATGAAATCACTACAGTATCTAAGTGTGGGATGCACTGTGTGTGACTCCCAACCGGCTCCACTGGGCATGCACAGTATTATGAGACCATACGTCACAGCATAGCGTGACAAGCAAAGCAGTACATTGCATATAGAGTGGCTCCACTCGGCATGTGCTGGAGATCCCATGTCCAATCCCTAGAGCTGGTAGCCACCACAGCTGCGACATGCCAACAGTGCCGCAAGTGTGTGAGTTAAAACACACAGTCATTTTGTAATCCCGAGACCCCTCTTTCACTCAGACCCCACTACTAGTTTCTAAGTCATAAAATCACTATAGAGTCCTGACCGGCTTAACTGGGCATGTGCAGTACTATGAGACTCCATACACCACAGCATAGCATGACTAGCAGGGCGCTATATGCAGTTCCAATCTAAGAGCTTATGTGATATTAAAAAGATTGGTTGTGCGAACATGCAATATGCAAATACACTGTGTGAATGTGATACCCATCCAATTTAAGAGTATGGTATTCAGCAGTACAAATGTAATCAGTGGAGCACTCACCACCCAGCAGTTAAGCAGTACATTACATGCTATGGCTTATAACAGAATGTAAAAGAGAATCCCGCACCAGGCTATCTGTAATATATTCCTTAGAAGAATAGGGGCAATCTATCTGCTATCCATATGGATTAAAATGTGTAATTAAACCATAGGTGCTTATTATCTCTAGGTGCTACCCATTGATTCAAAACTAGCTATATTCATATCAAGAAAGAAGGAAAAGGAATCAATTTAAACTCCGGGTGCACTCAAAACCCCTGTTTTTAAAAAATATAATTTTATTAGATATGCTTTAAAAAATTATTAATTTATGATGCTCTAGCTGACAAGTATACCAAAAAAGAGGCTATCTATTGCCTCTTACCATTGTCAATCTTAATGAAATGCTAGCTATTGCTCACAACTACACATTAGTACTCCATTACATAATATGCCCTAAAATAGGGCCTTCTGAAGCGAAATATAAATAAAATGTTTTATTATATAACACGAAAGTACAGAGTGATAGATAAGAAAAAAAAATTGTGACAAGAATTAAAAAGATTTCTAATTTATTGTTAAAAACAAGGTTGCATGCTGTCATTAATTCAATATATGTATGTATTGCCTTTCTTACATATGTGTATTCAAGCATCCATGGTTATTCTGCCTAAACTAGCAACTTATTTTTTTAAATTTGAATAAAGAATGACTGTCAAGAAATCATACCTCTTATAGTTAAGTGAAAAACCCTTATTAAATTGCTTATTACATGCTGGTAGAGGTAGTAGATATAAATGCTATTTAGCTAGATTTATTTTCCGGATAATTATCCAAATAGTGTTGGAGCTACTGGCTATTATACCAAATCTTTCTCACCAGTCATATATACAAATATACAGTGTTGCTTGTTATTGTAACACATTAAGGAAAAGGAAACATATGTTACTATTTCCCTTCCCAATACATAACAGTTACAGAAACACGGGGATAGATCCTTTCTTCTGCAATTTATCTTTGCTGTCAATTCCTATTCCCTGGTGTACCACTCCTCTTGTTAGTAAAAGCCCTGTTTTATTTTTCTAGTTCTCTCCTTTGAACAGGGCAGTAAAACTGTCAGTGTTTAAATCGATGAGATAACACGGGCCGTCCGTGCATCTCACTGCTTATGCCGAAGTTTAACAATCACAACACATTCCCACATAGGGTGCTGGAATCAAACACTATTTGTACCAGACATATTCCTGTTTGTTTCTGTGATACAGGAGTCTGTGAGTTCCAGTGCACTACACACCTGATGCCGGGACTGGCATTGCTAGTGTGCCACCCGCACTCTCACTAAATTCTCCTCTTATTCACGAGCTCAATATCTCTTATACAGGTTAAATGCACACTATGTAGCCTGTAAAGATGATCCACATATAACATTTTAACATTATCACATATGTAAGTAGCCGGACATTTCTCAATAAATAGTGCAGCATGCAGCAGACGCCAATGCACATTTTGCTTAATAGCTTTTTCAAGGCTTGTAGAGCCGAAGCCCGCCAGAGGGAGGATTTAAATAGCACTGTTCAGCCAATCATGTCATTCAATAGTTCTCTCCTATCATCGCCCAGATGACTTTTATTCTACTCCGATTTTGTCCTCCTATAGGTCAATTCAAGTTATAGTCATAAAGACTCCTTCTTATCTCTTTCTCTAAATATAATTTTGACCCAATTAATGATACCAGTCATTATTAATCATATAGTTTCTGTCATGCAAAGAATTTATTTATTAAAAAGACAAATATTACATCATCTGCTCACATATAACAATCCCATATATTAATGACGTATATATATATATATATATATATATATATATATATAAACACATACATACATACATAAATCTGTATTATCTAAATGTAATCACATAATCAAGCATAACCAATTGTCTATTAATTCATAAGATTAATATTGTGATATATTTCAATAGTAATATATATATTCTTTCAGTGTAGTTACTAAATCCCAAATAAACAAATAACTAATTATCTATTAAATTGATATAGTGATATATTCTAATAGTAATTACCTTGCCCTATTTATTCTATGATCATAATTTATTATATAACAGTATCAGTGTCTATTATTATAAAATAAACAATATAGGATTATATCCGTTTTTATCTACAATATATGATCTATATATATAGTGATTAATGTGTATAGTGATAATATAAACAAATATATATATATAAATTTAATATATCAATAAACCATAATGTGAATTGTGTACATGAAATAAAAAATAACAAAAAATAATTCATTTATATACATTTTATTAGGTGAACAATTACTAAAATTATAAAATAATCAGAAGTTTATGTGTTAAAATTAATATACCCTGTAAGGTCATATGAAAATTTGTAAAAACACAACCATATTGCTGTGGCTTATGTTTCATTGTAGAATATGACAGTATGCCAAAGTACAGCCATCACATAATGTTCCATGGCATGACACAGAGGCCTTAATGGCACGCTATGAGCAACAAACTAGCTGGGCACATCTGTATGCTTATGTTTTTCATGAATTAGATTATTTAATATAAATATATTCAAAACTATTCTGGGATCTTAATCTTATTTGCTTCTGCCATATTTGGTAATAGTATTGAATAGCATTAATATTATATATTTTTATATACATCAAATTAGTGCAAAACCCTTTAATTTTCTAGTAATTTATAAGGTTGACTCAAAAGATTTCTGTCTGCATTTATTAAGTCAATTGGCAACTCTATCATTATGATTTAAAAAATAGTTTTAAGCCATTTTGAAGTGATAAAGAAATTTAGAATGTATTTTGTCTTTAGTTAAAATTATATTTGAAAATATATATTAATTAGAGAAAGTAAGTTTAGGGAGATACAAAATCTAATGAACAATTAAATAGAGTACTCCTACTAAAAAAATCTGTCAATACAGTATATTTTGCCCTTCCTACTGTATTCCCTAATTACACATCACCATCCTGATACATAAGATAACATATATTTATACCATCCTCATTCTTTGTTTACTGCATTTAGCATTGAATTAAATGTATAAGTATTAGTATATAATTCTAGTATTGAGTTGAAAAAAACATGGCAAACCCAACACAAACTGAAACCCATGGTGGTTCCTCACTAAGCGTATACACATATCCTTAATCTCTACATTAGTAAAGAAAATGTATCTAAATCTTATCAGCATTACCTAGTTACTGTGAAAATTCATAGAATATATACTGTAGCTCTACCTCCCCACTTTTCTGGAGAAAACTCTTGTACATTCATGGACCCCCATTTTTTTTGTTTTTAAAGGGGACAGGAATAGCACAAACAATAGCCAGATAATTACCGGTCTCACCCAACACAGAATATTTCAAAAGGCAATTGTTACTCTTGTTTTAATCAATAAACAATCCAATTTTTTGACTGAAAATTAGAGAAGATTATGTGGATCATTGCGTTATACGAGAGTTCGGTGAATGGTCTGATATATCTGTATGCAACACTTGCAACAAGGTTTCTCATATGCGGTGACAAGCATGGACATGTCTGGACCTGCCCCCAGACAGGGTTTGCCCAAGGCCACCACCGCACTGCCATTGCATTCATTTCAACAGAGTGTCCCGAGCAGTGTGCATCAAACAGCAATGGAGCAACTACACAACATTAAGTTCTGCTTCAAATTTGGTAAATCAGCGACGGAGATGCACAAAATGTTGGTGAAAGTGTATGGGCAGGATGCTGTGAGTAGATAATGTCTGACATGTTTGTCGGCTATAGCATTGTGACCCAAGGCTGCTTTGTAAAAGTCTGGAAAGTAAGTATGAAACTGTTTATGCATAACCAGCATGTATGTTTATAATATTTATATTACAGAACAATGTGCAATGCAGTATATTTACATAACGGTAGCAACATTTGTCTTTTTTTTTTCAAAATATCTGCAGGCAAATAATGAATTATGAGTTTGAATATTTACCACCAGAGCCTTCTGATTCCCAATAAAAGTACTGTCTGGAACACTCTGTGTAAGTGTCAATAGTAATACAGACCAATATGTATTATGCTCAGTGTTTTTGTTTCTGTTTATAATATGTTGATTTGTACAGTTACATTTGCCAAGCTTATAAAAAATACAAAAGCTTGATCTGTTAATTAGCAGAAATAAAGTGTGCTTTTCTGCTCACAAAATGCTTGATTTTGCTCATACAATATATATTATTACCCTATTTTTGGTGTGATTTCTTCTCCAGTGTCCAGTTCTTACTCCTGATGTAGTAATGGTATAAATGTATTCATGTTGTCACAGTTATTTATATGTTAAAATTCTCAGATATTGAAATCTTCCACATTGTATTAACTTTCACCATGTAGCTTAGTGAAATTGTAATTCCGTATAACCAGCATTTTGTGATTCCTACAGTGATCCACAGAAATCCTGATAGGAAACATTCGGCCCACTCAGTCAATAAAGTATTCCGAAACTCCTGATAATTTTACAAGCCATTTAAATATATATATATATATACATATATATATATATATATATATATATATATTATATATATATATATAACTTGTTACCTTTTTATTATAAGGAAGTCCGTAATCAGGTATGATGGTTTTAAAAATATTGCAGATGCAATGTTTTTGCTTTACCTTATAAATAGATACAACTGAAGGAAGACAATAGTTTTTAGCAATATGGTCTTTCTGCAATTTGAAATAATTTATAGAAAATGTTCTAAACAAATCCACAATCACAACCATATATCAGTTACAGTAACATAGTGTGGTACAGTAATTCAGTAGGAATGTCATGACTCACCTTTAGATCAGGATATGAAAAGAAGGGATGAAGGGAAGTCATCCTACTTATACTGTGTAGGTCCCTCTACAATAGATAATTAAGTTGTTACTATAGGGAGTAGAGGATGATGATCACCCATATACTCAGACCTTTGGGTTTTTATTACAAAGTTTTTAGAACTATGAAAACAAAACTTTTTTCTACTGTATTTCTGTACATTATACATTTTACTTAATTTTTTTAGAAAATAATTGTTTTCATGTAATTTTGCATTGTTTATTGTATCTGTGTGTGTGTTATTACACAATATTTACTAGAGATGTGCACCAACCCTCATGTTTTGGTTTTGGATCTGGATCCCCCTGGTTTTGCCAAAACCTCACCTCCGTGTTTTGTTTTTGTGTTTTGGTTTTGGATCTGGATTTTTTCTTAAAAAATCATAAGAACAGCTAAAATCACTTAAAATTTGCCTGATTTTGTTCATAAAGTTAAATTAACCTCAATAACATTTATTTCCAGTAATTTCTAATCAATATTGACCACCTCACAATATTATTTGCTTCATCTAGTTAAGGCCAAAAGGTTGCTTCCATCTAGCTGGCTGACTGAGTTAAGTGACCCAGTGGGCGGCACTAACATGTGGCAGTTCAGTTTCTAATTTCCAACATGGATACAGTGTGTTATACAGTGTGGGTTGGATACACCAATAGTGCACTTACAGTGACAGCAATGTTGACAGAGCGAGGTTGCTGATGGTGTCCTCAGTACATGGAATGGCAGTGTCCTCAGTGAAGGGTGTTAATGGTGTCAGCAGTGTGGGGGTCACTGACGGTGTCCTCAGTACATGGAATGTCAGTGTCCTCAGTGAAGGGTGTCAGCAGTGTCAGCAGTGTGGGGGTCCCTGATGGTGTCCTCAGTACGTGAGGCAGCAGTGAAGGGGTGCAGGCAGTGTTAGCAGCGTTGGTGTTAGCAGCATGGGATGCTGCCAGTGGGGGTGCTGGCAGTGTCAGCAGTGGGAAGTGTTGGCAGCAGGTGGTGCCGGTGGTGTCAGGCGGCAGGGGATGGTGGGCACCATCTTCTTTTTCTTCTGTGTGCATTTTCAATGGGCTTAATGCTGATTGTCTGAGAGTCATGACATATGGCTCTCTCAGCCAATCAGCATTAAGCCCACTCAATACAAAACCTCGCGAACAGACAACGGGGTTGTGAGGTTTTGCCTCAGGTGAGGGATTCGGGGCAGGCAGGGAGATCCATGCTTAGCTCGGATTGCCCCAGATCCCCTTAATTCAGGTGGGTTCAGATCTCTGATACCCGACCCTACTCTTCTCTAATATTTGCATACATCATAATTATGTAAACAGAGTATATCACATAGCAATTTTGGGTTGGGCTACACAACATGAAATCTTGTTGCTGTGGATGGTCACCCACAGCTATGCGAGCAACCAGGAGGCCGCTCTAAAAAAAGAGAAGGACGGCCCTGATTCAGAGTGACCGCTCTGTCAGAGCATCTGGCTCTGAATCAGGGCCTTAGTAATTGTTGAATGCTGTATGTCCACATCCACTTTGATGTGAGGCACATTAAACAGAATATGGAAGTCATCCTATGAGCTATATAATATCTGACTACCGGCACATAGTGTTGGTGTCTCCTTTTTTTGGGGTATATCTATGTATACTGTATACATCTCTGTAAAAATTAAAGCAATATAAAAATGTTGACTGCCTGTGCACAACAATTGGAAAGGCAAAAATTAACTAAAACAGCATTTGCCCCTACATTGTATAAAAATAATAGTATTTCTGTAAAAGTAGCATAGGGCTATAAGGATAAAAGAAAATCACATATGCTGAAACTTGGACTGACCATGATTGTCATCCAGTGAGCCATAGAGAATAACACTATAAATAGTGGAATGTATGGGAGTAGAGGCCCGATGTGTACTGCTGCTCTCTCCACCATTATTGTGGTGTGGCTGGAAAATGTGTTTGAAGGGATGTGATTGTGGCTGAGGCGACAGTGGCATAAATGTATGCTCAGGCCTTGTTTATAGGTTTGAATTTTGCTTTAATTGACCAGCTAACCCGATCCTAAAAACATCAAAAATAATATGCTCTGCATGGGAACGTTGATCATCTGTCATGCAATGCATTTTAAAGGCCATTGTTGTTCCAAATGCATCACACTCATCAGGGGGCTATTGTAGCACTTCACATTGTCGTGTTACTGTGAATTTTCAGCCTGACCAACCCTATTTCTTTGGCATGGTGATATAGGCTCCACTATTCTCACTGTGTCACTTTCTACTTTTATGCTTGACATGCCACTTTCTTGCGACAACTCCAAGGCATCGTCAGGTGATGTTGACAAAGCAGATTGCTGGAAAGAATATAAATATTACATGATTATTTGTTTACATATATATGGCATGAACTTGACTTGTAAAAAAAAACAGTGACATCTATATTTTTGATTACAGTTACCCACAACTATGGAGGAGTGGAAAGCTATTGGCGAAGAATTTTATGTTTGGTGGAATTTCCCGAATTGTGGAGGAGCAATTGATGGCAAACACATCAGAATACTACCACCTCCCAAAAGCAAATCTTATTTTTAGAACTATAAAGGCTTCTTTAGCATTGTACTGATGGCTGTTGTCAATGCTAATGATCAGTTTTTTTATGTCGACATTGATAAGAATGGGCAATCTTTTGATGGTGTCTCCTTTCAGCAGAAATCATTTTATGACAAACTGATGTCAAAAACTTTAAACATAGTGTCAGGGGAACAAAATAAACATGGACTACCATTTGTGTCTGAGACATTCAGTCTCCACGAGAATGTTATGAAGCCATACCCCCAAAGGACACTTACCAGAGAGAGGCAAATTTTTAATTATAGACTATCAAGAGCTCGCCGCATTGTGGAGAGTGCTTTTGGGATTCTAAGCAATAAATTCTGCATTTTCAATATATTTGAGGGTGGACAAGATTGACTGGGTTGTCATGGCATGCTGTGTGTTGCATAACCTATTGCGCTCTAAATGCCAACAGGAAAGGCCCCTTAGAACATTTATGCCTGATCAAGTGGATCAACCAGAAGTGGAGGACAGGTGGACATCACTGGGTCTTTCAAGTCTGCAAACACTCAGTGCTCATGCAAAGCAGACACGGGAGGACTACATGACATACTGCAATGGTGGGGGGGCAGTGCCCTGGCAAGAGGAGTTTATTAATTAAATATAAATGTACACCTTTTAATGGCAAATAAAATGTTGTTTTTCCATTTCGCTGTCTGTTTACTTACCATCTCCATGCCACTATTTTCTAAATCCTCTTCCTCATCCCTTTCTATCAGGTCAATTGAGTTGAGTGATGTTCTTTGTTCCCCTTGATCCAAGGTAAATTTTATCAAATTAAAATACCAAAATGTAGGTATATAGATGTCATCAGTGCCAGCCCCAGATCTTTTGGATGATAAACTTGTTTGTGTTCCTTTAAGAAAACGGTTTTAAATTTTTGAATTTTCTGCTTAACCCATTTGGGATCTGCTTCACTATGGTATGGCTTGGAAATGGATATCAATCTTTGAATAGCACTGGCTCGCTTCTATTTATTATAGTAATCTTTGGACTGTATTTTCCAAAGGCATTCATTGTCACAATACCCTTATATAAATTCTTTGACAAAATCAGCATCTTTCTCCAAAGGCATTTGGACCTTGAAAAAATGGAAACAAATTTGTTAAACTATTAACACATACACACACCCAGGCACAAACACACAGACACACACATTCAGGTGCACACGCATGTATCACACACACACAAACGCAGACACACACACATACATGCAGGCACACATGCATCACTCACACACACATGCAGATACACACAGGCACACACACATACACATGCAGACACACATACACACATGCTCACACACACACACACACACATGCAGACACACACACATGCAGACACACGCAGGTACACACACATACATGCAGGCACACACTTGTATAAGCAGGAGCTGCAGTGGCTGCACAATAACTGAAATCGTGTCTTCAGGCCTCCAGGGGGTGGACACCATACTGGAGAGGCAGAGAATTGTGGGAGGAAATGGGAGTGGCTACATGAAGATGTCAACAATGCCCAAATTGGACAGACAAATCATATGGTAGTCTGTTTGGATGTACACACTGTGCGATTGGCACCTTATCGTATGCATTATCTTATGATTGTCTGTGCAGTACAGACAACTGGAAGACGTCACATATGACCAGTGGGAGCGCGCAATTGTGCATACACACTATGTGATAGACACGATTCATCGTGCCAATAAGCAAAATTGTGCCGATATTGTTGTGGTGTGTATGCATCCTTACTGTACACTGCAATTTAGATTTGGACTCATCCTTCTCACATGTAAATATCATCTTTCATCTGCACCACCTTCACAGTAACATGGCTTTGCTTACTTGCAAATTTATGGTAAGATTGGAGGGTATGTGTGCTCCTTGGTTGTGTGTGTGTGTGTGTATTGGTGGGAAGAGGGAGGAGGGAAATAAATGGGGGGAGCAGATGGCTGTGTATTGTGGTGGATGTGTTGTTGTAGAACAGAAATACTGGAGGCTGGATGGATGGTGGAAGAAACAAATACATTTATTTGTATCTGTGTGTGCACATAGAGGGTGGTAGTTGCTCAGTAGGAGGCACAGTGCTCCTGGAGGATAAATGTCTCTTAGATGGTTCGTGGCAGCACACACTGCCCAGTTGTTGGTGATTTGGGGTGATAGGGCGTATCCACAGTGTGGGGAGTAGGGTCAACCCTTTCAGGGGGCTCCTTGACATGTGGTCCTGACTACTGCATGCTTCCCTGCTGGACCTATGGTTGACAGACTTCTTAACTGGGATGCCCTGTTGGAGGTGATCAGGGGTGCTCCCACTTTGCGGCATCCCGCACTGGTGAGGAGAATGGGTGCTGACCTACCAGTAGGTGTCCAGGTCCGTTGGCGTGGGATAAGTTCTTCTGAAAGTCCAGTATGGTGCTGCAGTGGGGGACATGCACTGTTTCAGTGGCTCACGTCCGTGGATGCAGTGCAGGTGAAACCTGTGCTGCGTGCGGTGGTTTGTGTTTTGCTCCTAACTCATAATCAGCCATAGGAAGAAAATGGTTAATAAAAGCCTTGGTAACCTTGGTCAATAGGATTAAATTAATACTTGTTCTTTATCAGATTCTCGGGAGTAGATACATGATGATGATGATGAACAGTTAAGACCAGTAGTCACAAGAATATTTAAAGCAATAACTAAAGAGTGCTAACATAGAATTCAGGAGAACAGGAGCCAGACAAGCCATGGATTGAGCTGTGACCCAGTAATCATGTAATTATCCTGGAGATGAATGAACAGAATTAGGACAGACATATGTACAGAGGCTAATGGAATCCTTAATTAACTTTGTATTTCAAATTATGAGAACATGGTGAAATTGGTATTCAATTGACACAAGTGAATCACAAGGCTTAATGAGTATAACTAGGGGCCCTATGTCAGGATATATGTAGGGACAGCCATATACAGTAGGCTGAGATAGATGTATTATTATTGATTATGATACACACAGATGAGTCCTTTATTATTGTTGCTGAAGGTTTGCCAAATAGCCCCTGTTGGCACACCAGGTCCAATATGACTCAGGGAAGCATATTTCTCCCTCAAAATGTGCATCTTATTTGCATAAATAAAACAAATGGGAGCAACAAATATATATTGATAGCTTACACCAGTGGTGTCAAACTCGGGCCCTCCAACTGCTGTGGGACTACATATCACAGCATGCCCTGCCACAGTTTTAGCATGCCCTAATAACAAAACTCTGGCATTGCATGCTGGGATGTGTAGTTCCACTGCAGCTGGAGGGCCCAAGTTTGACACCACTGGCTTACACCGATCAAACAGCAGCAAACTGTGTATTTTCAAAATGTGTAATTACTTATAGCATCAACTGTAAGTAGCTTCTAAGTCTGGAATATTGAGTATATAGAAAGTACATGAGCCTTTTAAAACATGTGTAAGGCTATCAGTGGGGTAAATTTATTTGCTTTGGGTGTCGCTCTTATTAATGGGAATTCTAAGTAGCAATTTTATTGTACTCCACCAGGAAGCTAAACCCTACTTAGAAGGGGGAGTCAATTGTTTTGGATGCTGCTCTACTTAATGGGCACCTTACACAGCAATTATATTGTTTTAGGAGGCAATTAAATAGTGTGGCACACAAAACAATTGAATTTCACCATCTAAGAAGCGACTAGGTAAATAGGCCTTGAAACATATGTGAATAGGGTTACTAATGTTTACAGGACAGCATGAGCACAATTGACAATGGGACAAAATTTCCGACAAAGATGCACATTTTATATGGTACAAAATGGCCACCAAAGACCTACAGATTTATATGATCAGAGACACGGGCTGTTTTTCTATAACCATACAAACCTGATATATGTGTATAAATTCAGGAGGCAGGTCTCTGTATGAAATTAACAAATATATGCAGTAATACCACAGCTCGCAAGTATATTTTTTCTCTGTGCATTAAGCTATTTTCAATTGTTTGAGTAGTTTTGCAAGGGGGTCAAACAAATTCTGACCAGGAGAAGAGGTATATATTCATGCTTTGTTCTGTATACCACATGATAAATTGAATTTTCCCATCACTGAGAATTATAACTTTTTACTGTGTCAGAGTATTGTCACTACCTGCTATGTGTTACTAGGTTATGATATTGTCTAAAAGTGTCTTGCTCAGGTCTCAAATAGATGTTATTGCTGAAGAAAGAATTTTGGTTACCTGCGATAACAACTTTGTATATTAACAAATACATTTACAAAATGTGCCTCTGTACTACCATGTAATAATACTCGTATCATAACAGTGGTGTTAAAAAAATATTTTCGTCCATATACACAGTATTTAAGGAAATTATCCTTACAATGATATAAGATTTACTTACCTTATTTTCACATTCAAGGAGGAATATTCATAAGGATTTTCTGTGTGTCTATGTATATTTTTCATTTTAATGCATACCTAATAAATATATTATTTTAAATAGAATTAAGAATGAGTGCCCCAAAAAATATATTTTTTTCTTTTCATTTTGCTCTCTTGTCAAAACTGTATATTCTAAAATATAAGCCCCCTAAGGGACATAATACTATATGGGTGGTATTAGATCAATTTTTGAAGATGGACAATTTTTTTCCCTTGGTTGGACTTCCTTCTGCACCACAGTTGTCCAAACTGTTATCCATGACATCTTCTGTCTCCATGGACTACTTAAGGAGATAATGTCTGATCAAGGTGTGCAATTTGTGGCCAAATTCTGGAGGGCTTTATGTACCTCTTGTGGAAATAAACTGAAGTTTTCATCCACCTATTACCCGCAATCAAATTGCTAAACAGAGAGGGTGAATCAGGAATTGGAGACTTTTATTAGACTCTTTGTTTTCTCATCTCAAGATGACTGGGTTGATTTATTACCTTCAGCAGAGTTTGCCCACAATTTTAGGTGTTAGTTCTTTTCGGATTCTACTCTGTTTTTTGTAGTATATGGCAGACATCCATGTTTTCCAGATTTTAAAGCGTTACCTCTCATGGAAGTACCTGCCATCACAAATCTTGTTGAATCATTTTCTGGTATATTGAAAAATATTCACTCCTCTTTAAAAAAAGCTTCTAATAATTAAAAGAAGTTTATGGATTGGAAACATCTTGCCATTCCTCTTCAGAGAATTGGAGACAGGTCGTGGCTATCAACCGAGAACATTCAGTTGAAGGTTCAAAGCATGAAATTTGCTCCACGTTTCATTGGACCATATCGCATTCTTATAGTTATAAATCCGGTGGTGTATAAACTGGAGCTAACTCCTCAGTTGAAAGTTTCCAACACATTTCATGTTTCTCTTCTATGACCATTAATGAATCAATTCCAGCGATCTCCACCCAAGACACTTCAAGTTCATACTCAGCTGGGAGTTGAATTTGAAATAGAGAAGATCCTTGATTCTCAACACTGGTCAAATCATCTTCAATATCTCAATGATTGGAAGGGGTACAGACCTGAAGAATGGGGATGGATCAAGGCATCTAATGTCCATGCTCCACAGCTTGTTTAACATGTTTACAAGAATTTCCTGTTAAGCCTTGTAGATGTCCTGAGTCCACCCTGAAAGAAAGGGTACTGTCAGGTTGCAGCCTAGTATTGGCTGTTACTCACCTCAGTGCTGGCTTCCCATGACCTCATGAAACGTCAGATGCCAGGTGTGGTAGTGAGTGACACACTGAGGATTATGCCTGGGTTCTGCTAGGACATTCATGTGTTGCTTCATGATTTGGTTCCTGCAGTTACTGTCATTGATGCAGCCATGACAGTCTACATCACTTTATTAGCCCTTCACCCAATGGTAGCATTAGTTGCTGTCAGCTGATGCTATCCTTTAATGGACCGCTAGCTTAGGGTATTTAGCTGGGCTCTGGACAACAGGAAGTTGCCTTTACAACATTGCTACTTCCAGTGTATTCTTGCTGTTGCAGTGTTCCAGGTTCCATGGTCCTTTCTTCTAGTGAAATATTCCTAGTGTTATACCACTGTGTGTACTCAGTATGTCACCTGAGTATCATTTCCTAAATGTCATTCTCCTGTGCCAGTTCTGCATATCGATCCACAGGGTATGTACTCAGTACGTCATCTGAGTACTGACTCCCAGTACCTTTCTCCTGTGCTTCCCTGCTATTGTGTGCTTCCATTTTCCACTTGTGCCAGATACCTGACCAAAGGGCCGTGACCTGCTTTCTGGGTGCAGCTTAATCCCAAAATCCCGATTGGAGTGGTTATTGGTGAACACCTCCCAGTAGGTTAGACTCTGAGCCCTTGGTCAGGTCTCACCAACATGCAGTACTTGTGGATGAGGAAGACATACATCCAGGCCCCTATCCCCAATTCTTTCCCCAACCTGAGACCCCGACTTCCAATCTTTCAGAACAAGATCTCCTTAGCCCAAACATGACAGTCCTTTCCTAAACAGGAATTGAACCCTAGATTAAGGCTATGCTAAGCAATCAACATACAAGTTTGCTACAGAAGACACATCCTTTGGCCAATATCAACCTCATTGTTATTGCATAGGGACTTGTGCAGTGTGAGAAGCTCATACTTTGAATAAAACCACTGTCTGCAACATTATTGCAAGCAATAAGGCACTGTAATGTTAGCTGTTAGAGGATATGTCAGTATTAAGCTAGAGTTAGAGTCACATCATGAAAATATCTAATTTTATTAAAGACTGTGCATCACATTAGCAGCAACATTTACTACTTTAATGCCTATTCTACATCTGTGGAAAAATCTTTAGCAATATAAAGGCCCATAAAAACAGAATAAAATATATGTACTATTTATATAATTGTAAATTACAGTTATCATTCACATTGTGTTATTAACTCACTTTGTAACATCTCCCGTATTGTTTAGTAGAAACTGTTAAAATTATTATAATGATTCAAATAGAAATGTCAATTATAAATCATTGAACATCTCCATTAATTTATTTATTGCATATATTAACATTGACTTATATAGTGTCAGCATATTCTGTATATTACTGGGAACAAAACAGTAATAGGACAGGAAAAAAACAAGATCAGGTAATAAGAGACAAATAGGTAAGAGGATTCTACTCGCAGGCTTACATTATATAAGGGAATAGGCATTGATATACAAATTCTACATATTGCATATCGATCCAGATGTGCTATTAATGCTTGTGATACATTATTGTGTCAAAAATGTATTAGAGAATCCTGGTAAAAATATAGAAGACATGTTTATTTAGTTATTTCTTGTCTTTTTCTTATATGTTCACATCGTTTGCAGAGTATTTCATAATTGGGAACAAAACAGTAAAAAACAAGACTGGGTAATAACAGACAGACAAAGAGGTAAAAGGGCCCTGCTCACAGGTTTACATGTATAAAAGTAGGAAATTCATATATACTCTAAGTGTAAGTGCTACATATTGCATTTTGGTACAGCCAGATTGCAGAGGTTCTTGGTAGGCTATATGATCCAGTCACTCAGGAATGTTGTCCTGTGGTCAGCAGGATTTGTGAGTGAAGAAGTAGAAGATATATAAAGTTATGTGTGGACTGTGTAGAATAGCTCACAGGAGGGTACGAGGGTTGTTTTGGAATTTGATAAGCTTGTCTTAGAGGTAAGTTTCCAAGGAATGATTTAAGGTTTGAAGACTAGAGGAAAATCTTGTTGTGATATGGAGGGAATTTCACTTAGTTGGTGCAGAAAAATAATAATCCAAAATTGGAGTAGGTAATGATTATGGATGAGAGACACAGATCTTGTGCAGAAAGTAGGGGGTGAGCTGCATGATATTTTGAGATGAAGGAAGTGATGTGTGTTGTAGTGTTGTTAATAGCCTTATGTGTAATTATAAATATTTTATATTGAATCAGATAGAATAAAGGTATATCTAATGGCGGTACTAACAAAGCAGAGCAGCAGAATGTGAACCCATTGCAGGGTAGATCAGCTTCACAGCTGCATTCAAGATACAGTAGATTGTAGCAGTGAAAGTCTTTTTGCCGAATACTATTAGGAAACTATTACAGTAATCAATCTGGGAGATAGTGAGTGCATGCATTAGAGTTTTGCAGTGTCTCATGTAAAATACAGGCAATATCTTAATATGTTTTTAGATGTACTGTATACAACAGTATTTGTAAACAGATTGCATTTGGGGAACAAAAGACAGTTCAGAGTCAAATATGAAACAGGGACAGACTGGGATGTAATCCATCATCACTTAATGCACATGTGCCCAATGACCACATATTTTTAATGCACAATAATTTGTATTCATACTGTATTATACTAATGATGCAATATACATTTTTCCTTATTTTCCCTTTATTTTACCAACAATATCCTCACCAGTGCCTCTTTCACATCTTTTTTCCATAGATTGTAGATCAGAGTGTTTTTTATGGGTGTGACAACTCATCAGAATATTCTGTACACAGATAAATCTATTATGTAGTAAATACTGACAATGGTGAGGTGGGATGAGCAGGTGGAGAAGGTTTTTTTCTTCTATTCTTTAGGTTTTATATGCAAGATGGCCCTGATAGTCTTGATATGTGATGTCACACTGAACACGGGACTAACAATCGGCTTGCTCATTTACATCAGTGTTCACGACTATACATTAATGGCTGCTTACTATTAACCAACTTGATCATTTTTGTCAGTACTGTATATCAAACAGCTGCTTACTAATAACCAGATTGTTCATTTTGCAAAGTGAGGAATCTGAACAGGTAACAGTTGATTGATGTTTACTAAACAAACTACCTACAACTAAGCTGCGAATATCTTTATGACAACAAAGTATCTTTAAACATAGTGTGGATTCCAAGTGTGATAAAAGATAGTAGATATTTTATATTTTATATTATTTTTGAAGCCACTGTGGCTTATATAACTATCTATGCGGATTGAGAAATGTGCTGCTCTACATTTGAAGGTTTATGTTTTGTGTTGTGTTTTTAGTATATGCTTATATTTCTATTAATAAAACTGTTATTGGGGAAATGTAAGCCTCCTGTTCATTATTAGAGAGAAAACATGCATATTTACATGTATATATAATTTTTAATGCATTGGTTATAAATATGACTTAATACCAAGTGCAGTAATCACTATAGTTCTTGTATTGCTCCGGACTTGCCACCACCTTTCATTTCTGTGTTATGGCACCCAGCTGCATTTTACTCCAAACCACTATAGACATTGTATTTTACTCATTATGGCTATAGCTGAAGGTTCAAACACATATAACAACAATGCAAATACAGTATTGTATACTGTACTTTCACCTGGAAGACCTGCAATGTGTAGCATTCCTTCACCACTTGCCATATTTGTAAATCCATTGCCTGATATCACTGTACAGCACATCCCAGTTTCCAGAATTAGGTCAAACATGTAAATTTTGATGTAAGCCAACATAAAATACCAATCCCAAACAATGTAAAAGATAATATCCTGTCAAGATGATGGACAATATTCAGGATTGGAAAGGATGAATTACTGTACAGTAACAAAGATACAGTAAATTAAATATTGAATGGGTTGCTATGGATGGCCAGAAAACAGCCAAGGAGAATGGTAACAGACAGCGAGGAGTAAAGGGACAGCAAGATTCCAACAGTGAAATACCATACAAAACAGTGGCATCCACATGACCTGAAACTAATGCGATGTGATGAAGGATCCAGAGCTCATGGTCTAACTTAACTTATCAGTAAAAAAGATACAGCACAGTACTGTACTGTGGTGGATACTGTTATTTGATTACTGTGCAAACTAGTGGATACCAAACTTGGTCTTCAAGTCACCTTAATAGTAAAGGTTTAAAGATATCCATGGTTGAGCACAGATGGTTAAAGCACATTGACTGGAGTGATATACCAATTACTGTAAGTTGCTTGGGCTGAAGTACAGTATGGAAAGCCTTTAAACCTGAACTGTTAGGGTACTGTACCTTGAGCACCAAGTTTGAGAACCTGTGGTGTAAACATTAATTGAGAACTGCATTGTACTGTATGTGTTGAAGATTAAATAACACTTAATGTTAAACTGCATACCAAAGTGCTTCTCAAATTCAAACCTCATGAAGCCTAACAGTTCCCATTTTCCATGTACAATAGCGGTTTTGCGTGAAAAGAAGCTGGGTGGCATAGCACATAAAGTACAGTTGGTGGGCAGGGTGCAATGTATTGAGTTACAGTTAGGCTGTGTTCCTTAAGAAAATTAAACTTGAATTGCTCTGTCTTTAGTGAATACTGGGCAATGCTTCTGGCTAACTCCATATGATGATATGTAACTCACACACCAAATTATTTAATTCTTTATTTAATCCTGTATTGAAGATTAGAAATAAAAATACTGATGTAGAAAATGACATTGACTCTTTCCAGGCATAGAACCCAAGGCGCTGACTCTGTAAGGCCTTCACCTTACCCACTCATCCACACACGCCAGCTGTATCAGCAGTCACACCTACTGTGTATGTGATGTGAAGTATACAATACAACATCAATAGTGGTTTAGAGTGTAATGCAGTAGGGTGACCTACAGCAGAGTGTTTTAAGAGTATTTAACCTGAAATAATATATTTTTATGATAAACTTTACATGCATTTTTTTATCTCATGTAAGAACAGTTTACTGTGCAGTATAGATGGCCCTGTAACATGTACAATGCATTGTCTATAGTAGTTTAGCATAAAATGCAGCTGGGTGGCATACAGTACTATAGCATAGAAATGACATTTGGTGGGAAGTTGAGATCAATGTATTGAAAGTTCCTTAAGAATATTGAATCTGAATTGCTCTGTCTTTATTCAATACTGTGCAAGCATCTTCTGGCCAATGCTGATACAGTATATCGCTAGCACAACTAATGATTTAATTGTTCATGAAAAAATGCTGTTCAGTACTACTGTATACTGTAGTGAAGGACATTTTCCATCAGCCAATCAGCAGATGGCACTACAAAATCTTTGTTGGCTATTTGACTCATGTGCTGTGCAGTTTAGGAATGGCGACATCTGGTGGACAGAAAGTTGTATTATGCGCTCTGGCTTTTCCAGCACTTCAGTCAATTCTTTTGCGTTTTACTGCAGCATTATGTGACTTAGAGCACCAAGCAGCGGCCTGGCAGGGCGTAACCAGCAAGGTGTACTACATGGTGTATGGAGCAAAGATGTAGCAGGACATATCTAGATGTACATTTTAATCAAATAGAGGAATTTATACGTAAATTTCACAAACAAGCTTTTGACTATGATGTGCTTTTATGGTTCATGTTCATAGTATCAGACAGATTTTATTTAGAATTTATATGTCATTGGTTCATTACAGTAAGTTAAATATAGATAAGGCTGTCTTGATAGGGCAAATGGCGATGGTTTAACTGATCCAAGTTCTGCAACCTGTAAAATTTTCTCTGCATTCTAGTTTGCTTTTAAATGAAGTTTCCCCCTACTTTACCAAAACTTTTTATTTTTTGTTAAGTAATCTCCAAACAGCTCATTGATCATCTTGATTCATTATAATGTGATAAATGAGAAAGTGGACACTGCTCATGGCCACAAATCTCATTGCAGTATATAATACTGACACTCTTTCTATTTTTACTTATCATAACCACTTTCTGTAAGTTCTTGCTTGATATGAATAGTAAAGCTGCATACACACAACGATTTAGTAAATGAATGATTTTAGTAAACGATTTTCATTAATTTTTTCAAGGGAACAATGAACGAAAATCATTTCCAAAAATCGTTCATTTACTAAATGTAATGAAAGATTTTTTTGAACTACAAATGATTTTTGCATATTCCCTTACTGAAAATCATTAAGTTGGTCAGTCTGACTGAACTACAAACTACAAATGTGAATGCACATGAACGATAATCGTTCATTGTTTTAACTCAGAAAGTGAACGATTTTTTCAATGATTGAATGATAAATGATATCGTTATCGATAATCGTTCAAAAAATCATTGTGTGTATATGCACCTTTATGCATTTATTTTGAGCAAACACAAATTGAGACTAGTACTTCTGCTGGTTGCTTGAATTATCTTCAATGACAATTTCAGCAAACTAATTATAACTAAAATGTTGCACTTTTAAGGAGCAAAACAATGCACAGAAATTGAGGTTAAATTATTAAAAATAAAAATGTAACAATAGTAGGCTAAACATAGGGATGAATAGTTCTGCAATACAAAGGACAATAAGAACTGATGCAAGTACTGCACCATTTATTTTATATTCATTAACAACAAAGTTACCATTTTGTCATGTGTATTGTATTGTGTTATTTACATTGTGTAATTTTTGTTGTGTTATTCACTGATCAACACTTTGTTTTACCCCCAGTATTTTCAGCAGAGTCATTTTCACATCTTTATTCCGTAGACTGTAAATTATAGGGTTTAGCATGGGTGTGACAATTGCATACAGTGCTGTAAAAACCGATTCTAGTACATTGGAGTTTTCAGATGGTGGCATCACGAATGCAATCAAACCTGTCATATAGTACATAATAACAATTGTGAGGTGGGATGAACAGGTGGAGAAGGCTTTCTTTCTTCCATCCTTAGATTTTATGTGAGAGATCACCCTGATAATTTTTATATAAGATGTCAAACTGAACATGACTGGGAAAACTCCAAATACCAATGCTACCATATATATTATAATATAAAAGTCTTCACTGCCAGCACAGGAGATGTTAAACAGAGCTTTAGGATCACAAAAAAACAGGTGTATGGTATGTGACTGACAGAAGGACATGTGTGATACTGGAATTGTAATCATAATGGAATTTAGAAATCCTGATATCCAAGTACTGGATGCAAATAAGATACAGTTTTTAATATTTAAGATATAGTGATAGTGTAAAGGATCACATATAGCAACATATCGGTCATATGCCATGATGAATATTAGAACATCCTCTGTGGAGCTAACCAAAACATAAAAAAACATTTGAGTAAAACATTGTATGAAGGATACAATGTTATCACCAGATAATAACATGTACAGCAGTTTAGGGACAATAGTGGTTGTATAACAGATATCTACTAAGGCCAGGTTACAGAGAAATAGATACATGGGGGTGTGTAACTTATTATCAATATGTATCACTGTGACTATGACAGAATTGACAAGCACTCCAAATATATACAGGAAGAAAAACACGCCAGTTGTTAATGATCTATAATCAGATTTTTCAGAAAATAGCACTAAGTGAAATTCTTTAATATAGGTCTGGTTCTCCATTTTATATTCTGTAAAACAAAACACATTAGTATTACTATATTAATAAACACTATGTCAGGTGTATATATAGTTACCGCTGCACTAATTATTGGGGTTAAATAAATCCTACATTTATAATTGTGCATTTCATATGCTGATACCCTTTTATTCAGCACCTCTTTCTCAATTACTTTAACAGTTAAAATATACACAGTATTTAGTAAAGATAAAGAAACATAATAAAAAATAAATTTGTACATACATTCTGCATTAAAAAACATGCACAGTATGTTTCAACTTGATTTGTAGAGTTAAATGCAGGGCCATAACTAGGGTGGTGCAACCATGGCACAGGGCAGGGGGTGCTGTCAATTTTCCTGTTTATTATCATTCTTACTCCTCTTTTATCCCCAGCATCTATTGGTGTGCCCTATCTCTTCTCTTGCCTTTCCCTATGAGGCCATGACCCTTTTTATGTGCACTATCTTATGTCCCTTTTTGAAAATATGGGGGGGTGCCAATCCTCTTTCTGGTACAGGCACCAAAAACTCTAGTTATGGCTCTGGTCAAATGTAGTTGTCTAGTCTGCCTATGTGATACATAAAGCTCTGCACTACAGATGTGAGTTCATACTTCTTGCGTTTATACTCAATAAGTTGCAAGACACCTGACGCCACTGAGATGCTCTGTGCGGAGTAGTGTACCATTATTTTCGTAAAGCTTTACATCTTATTCACACTGTAGATGCAGCGAAAAACACCTCACAATGTACTAGAGATGCTGGGCTTGACATTAACTGCACAGGAGTTAGTTTTAAACACATAAGAAGAACAATGGAACTTGGCATGACATAAAACCAGGGTGCTGCATCGCAGCACTTCGTACACAGATTCAGACTCAGTAGGACACAGATATACAAATGTTGAGCATCAAAATGATCAGTGCAATTAGGTATGTAGTTTTGATTCTCCCAGTTGTTTTATTTATACAAATAGGACAATAATTTTTAATGAGAAAGACACTAGGCATGGCCCAGATTACTGAGACCTGTGGAGCTCAGAGGGGCTATTTGACACAACAGTGTAAGAACACACATATGTGTGTACTGTATACAATACATGAAAAATACAGCAGAACTTTGTATTGCAACTACTTTACCTAATACATATGTATTCTCTATATAAATGTTTCAAATAACTGTTTTCTATAATGCTACATTACTTGTTGAGAGGAGATACATTTTTGTGAGTTTGTTTGCTGACATTGGCTCAATACTGTACTTTGTTTTTCATCAAACAATTCTAACATTAATGAGTTTAATTAAAAAGTAATTTAAAATTTAAGAATAGCAACATTTTAAATTAGAATTTTCTTAATAATATTAGTTCTTAATATAATGTTTTACAAATTATGAACCTTCTCTCAGTGTAAAATAATGAAAATTTGCCAACATATCTTGTTCTTTCTATTTTTGTTTAGAAAATGTCATCTTGATTTATAACATACCATATATTGTAATTCTATTTGTTTGGATTCTTATAAAATGTATAGATATTAGTATTACTTTTTTTAGTATTGCCACAGTTTTTTAAATAAAAATTGCTAATCAAGCACAGATATGATACCCATGGCTGTTCCCCACCTAGCTATAGAAAAAATGTTGTTGAATGAATACAATGTAATCCTAAATATATATTACAGTATGCTTGTATTCAATGCATGAAATAATGAATTTATTTGGTGTAAATGGGCATATGAATCAGTTAAAATCTGAGAGACCATTTATAAATCTAGACCATTTATTAAATGTGTATTAGAAACATGCACATCTGTGTTCTATACTCAATATAAGTATATATTGAGCAGCTCATATGGTGTAATGGTTAGCATTACTGCCTCACAGCAATAGGGTTCAATTCCCACCATGGTCTTAACTGTGTGGAGTTTGTATATTCTCCCAGTGCTTGCGTGGGTTTCCTCTGGGTACTTCAGTTTCCTCCCACATTCCAAAAATTATACTGGTATGTTAATTGGCTCCCAACAAAATTAACCCAAGTGTGTATGTGTGTGAGCATGTGATAGGGAACATAGATTGTAAGCTCAACTGGGGCATGGACTGATGTGAGTGGCCAAATATTCTCTCTGTAAAGCACTGCGGAATATGTGTGCACTATATAAATAACTGATAATAATAATAATAATAATAATAATAATAATAATAATAATAATAATAATAATAATAATAATAAATAATATCTTCTTATCTTATCATCTACTTCTATGACATGGTGAATGACATTTATAATGGACTACAAGTGGGAGAGTAGTCCATAGAATACCATGACCACTAGGAAAATATACATTTACATAAGTTGGTGAGATTTTGAAACTATTACATATGCACCAACTGTTTTGGGCATCTATAGTTTTTTTTTATCTATCTACTTGGTCCACTATGCTCTTTCTTAATTTAGTAGATCACTATAGTTTATGATCTGTTTCAGCCCTGAGAAATATTGCAATTGGGAGAGACTTTGGAAATTATTATTTTGGTTAGTGACATTTTTCATTTATACACACAAGTATTTTTATTAGTCAAACTTTATTACTGGTACATATTTGCTATCTTATTTAATTCAATTAAAGTGTTATTAAGAGTGATTCACTAGTAGTATTCTTTAATTAATAATATTAATATTTGTTTGTTGAACACAAAATGGCTCTGATTATATGCTAGGCAAATAAGGATACCTTTGAACTTAGTGAGGATTGCACAATGTGCTAGTGTCATACAAACATGTTGCTCATCATCTCTCAAAATGTAGACTATACTGTGTATAACATAAGCACTTCATTTTATATTGTACTTACTGTACAACACATTGTGGAAAATACTTTAATGTGATTACACTATTTAATATTTTTTTCTGTTTCCATTAGGAGAGATTCACTTTTTAATCATTGTTTCATTTTATTTTTTAAATTTTGAAGATGTGTTTGACTAGGCTCAAACTAAAAGCACAATTTATTATAATTCTTCACCTTCATTCACAGTCCCTGGACTGAAGTGGGAACATAAACATTAAAGCAAACTAACAGATAATGAAATCATCAAAGAGTTCACAGAACCACAAAGTATTTCAAAATAAAATTGTAGTAACTTTGGACAGTCAGTGACCTTTCCTCTTGTCTGATTTTAAATAAGAGGCAAAGGCTGAATGTGACAGGATCAGTTTTATGACATAAATAAAAAAGACAAATATTTTCCACACTGATAAATATATGCTGAAAGTTCTTTGGTGGTTAAGATTCTAAAAATGCATCACCTTTCACAGCAAAGAACAAAACTGAAAAAATCTGTATACCCTATGTCTTCCATTGAAATTATATATCGTCCATGATGTAGTATAATTATTCTATATCTGACAATGCTGTGTATTAGATATGTGGTTATATTTGGGTTTACTGTATATAATACATAATAGAAAATGTGTTCTGGACTTTAAAAGGAAAAAGTGCTAATAGGAAATATTTATTAAAAAAATATTACAACAATTATTAATATAATTATAATTTATATAAAATAATAATAATAACAATAATAATAATAATAATAATAATAATAATAATAATAATAATAATAATAATAATAATAATTATTATTATTATTATTATTATTATTATTCTGTTGCACTTCTCAAGTTAACATCCCAAAATATTGAGGTAAATGTAATAGTGGAAATAATTTAAAAGGCAAAACCAACTAGGTTGGTAGTAAAATTGATTAAATCTAATGACTACTACAACTTGCATGCTATTTGATGTACCCCAATTAAAATAATTTAAATTGTCATTACTTTCATTCTGCAGTTTAGTGCAAACTAATTTTTTGGTATAATCAACCTTTTCAGTGTACATGGTGAGTCCTATATTGCTTATTTTATACAATAGGAAAATGTTCCACATATTAACAATGTTCTCTTGCATGAAAATATTTAGAAACTCCTGGTACTTTTGCTATCCATTTTTTAAATAATAATAGTTATTTTAAATAAAGGAATCTTTATGCCATGTGTTATAAAACTTGAAGACACATTTTACCATACCTTAAAAAAGAAATGACTGAAAGAAGACAACCTTTTGGTGTCCTATGGGCTCATTATAATTTCAACATAAGTATTCAAAATTTCCTAATAAATATACCACACCATTACAGCCATAGATTAACTGCAGTAACATTGCATAAAATATTTGCATTTAAATTAAGGATTTTAACTTACCTGTAGGTCAGCATAATAGAGATCACATGAAAAGAAGGAATCTTATTTATACTGTGTGGATCCTTATAAAGTGTGTAGTTAAGATATTTCTTTAGGGAGTAGAGGAAATTATGGAATAACATCATCCATATACACTACACTTGGGGATTGATTACAAAATATGTAGATTTACAACCAATCATTTTTCTCTTTCTGTATATATATATATATATATATATATATATATATATATATATATATATATATATTTGTAATGTTTTTCCCTAAATCACATATTTAGAAAAAATATAGCAAAATATTTATATATATATATATCAATTTGTTACATAGACATAGACTGTTGGATGTACCAATTGTGTGTATTTTTAAAATAAATTTCTAAATTATATTTTCATTTATTTTCATGCTCATTTTGGCAATACTGAAAAACATGGGCCATATGTAATAGGGTGAGAGTTTAGAAAATGTGAGAGTTTAGCAGTAAACTCTCACATTGAACATGCAAACTTGCATATTTTTAGACTAAAAAAACTCTCACGATTTAAACTCTCATCCAGATGTTTTCCCATTTTAAAGATACAACTTGACCAATGTGACAGTTTACTGATAAACACTCAAATTTTCTTAATGCTCACCATATGACATTTGGCCCCACATCTATTTAATAATGGTTTCAAATATAAAATATTAAGCTTTGAGAGGCACAGTAAACAGGGCCTTATGTTTACAATTTTTAAGTGCAAGAAATGTTGGATTCAATCTAATTAGAGGGGTTGGACAACCACCTGGCTTCAAATACTGACCTCTTTTCAAAAACTCCATTCATGAAATGGTAATATGCTAACTTATTCAATATTGCAGGTCCTGCTAAATATGTACAAATTGGAAAGCATAACATTATATTTTCAAAGTACAGTTTACTTTCACTTGAATATCATCTTTTTTTCTAAATTATTATTTATTTCAGCTAAGTGTTTCACTCAAATGTAACATGAGGATTAGAAAAGACCTGGATGCAGGGTATGGCTTGACAGCTAATGAGAACAGGCATGCTGCACTAGGGCTCTGGGCCAAAAACAACAATATACCCATTTTACTAACCCCAGTCTCTATTTCTGGCCGCTGAAGGTGCTCTTCCAGTGTCACTACATCAGTTGTGTCCCAGGTGGTAGCGATTGCAGAGCCAGGGGAATCCTCCTGCCTCCCTGCAGGTTGCAACCTACCATTACTACACAAGCCGAGGACTTATTTTCTGAATTGGTCCTGTCATCTGCAATGGGGATTACACCCATGGCTGTAGTCTTACCAGACTCTCCTCCTGCTGCCCTGCTATATATGTAACTAGCAAGTTACCACACTCACCCTCTGGGCACCTGTACTCTTTCATTGGAACCTGTGCCTCCTTTCTGCAGCAGCCAGCTTCCAGACTCAGGGTATGCCTGCCATCTTCAATCCCTCTGCTCAGATGGATTGTGCTCCTGGAGCACTCTAGCTCCCTGTGCGTCTGTGACTGCTGCCCTCAGTAGAGCTACTGCTGCCTACCCAGTTGTTCTTCAGACAGTCTCCATCTCACTCTCTCCTTTGAGGTGCTGGGGAGTCTCACCAGGGCTGTTCCTGTATACTCCCCTTGTCTGCAAGACCATTACTGTATCCTGGATATGTCCCCCTCATACTAAATAACTGCCGGATGCAACATCTGCTCCCCTTTTCTCGGCTGTGTAATAGCTGCCTCAGGGAATAGGGGGAAAGGAAGAAAAAGAGGACATTATATTTAATTGTACATACTTTCGTCTGTTTCCTCTATGGGAATATTGGCTGTATAAGAATCCAAGCCTTCATTATTTGGCATTTTGGCTCCCACTTGTGGCTGACCACTGTACAGTAATCACATAGCCTTGAACACCATTATTCTATACATCTCCCTACCAATTTTGCTTGCACTACTTGCTATGTAGCTATACTTGGGTATAGCTAAACAGTTTATTGCTCATGCCCCTGTTTCACAGTTGACAGGCCCTCTATATATAGAGATATATATTATCATATTTTATTTTATTATGTGACCTGGTTTTGTGTGTAAAAATGACTGCCAAGCTGTGTCCTGTAATTGACCTGTCTTTCCTGTCTTCCTGAAACAAGAACTCGAGATAACCATCTCTTATCTATACAAGCCATAAAGTTTGGGGGGAAATGGATCCTTCATTTTCAGATAGCAGGATATGGTCAAGCCAGGCCACAGGGTATAAATCTTCCAGGAAGAATAAAAAATAATTAGATAAAGCGCTCTGTGGTTTTGAAGAAATTAATGCAGTAATAAATAAATAATATCAGTTGAATAAATGTTCCAAAACTGACTACGTACTAATGACCAAAAATGGGATTAGAACTGAAGTTGTGAAACTGTTCTTTACATCAGGTGGCCAAAAACTTGAGGCTGGGAGGTCAGGACTGGAGTCCCCTAGAATAAAGTAATTAGAGGGTAATCCACTGGTGATACTAATAAGTTAGTTGTATATGTCCAGACGATTTGACCACAACATGAATACAGGATAGTAATGGACCCAAGTAGGCAAAAACTGTTGGCAGGATGTTCTGCCAACAGAACATCCTTATATGAGTGGATTCTTCCTTCACTGCTCTCTCCACCTCAGGAAAGGAACGCAGTATCAGAGTGACAAATGTCTTAGGTGAGGAACAATTGCTTACCTGACCATAATGTCTGCTGGTCCTGCACGTTCCTGCGTCCCCAGTAGCTGTGTATGGGTGTAAGTGAGGGGCCTCTACTGAATAATAATGACTGTGTAATCAAATCTAATACAAATGTTGTTTATTAAACAGTTAAAAGTGACACAAGGGACATGATATACTAACCCATGTACTTTTAATTTTCAATCCCTGTTTGAAGGGTACATTCTGCCACTTTTAACTGTTTAATAAACAGCATTTGTATTAGATTTGATTACACAGTCATTATTATTCACTAGAGGCCCCTCACTTACACCCACACACAGCAACAGGGGATGCAGGAACGTGCAGGACCAGCAGACATTATGGTCAGGTAAGCGATTATTCCTCACCTAAGACACTGCATCATTTTGGACCTGTCACTCTGATACTGCATTCCTTTCCTGAGGTGGTGAGAGCAGTGAAGGAAGAAGCCACTCATATACCATTCCTGGATGAGGTCTGGTTTAACCCACACAACAGCCTGCCCACAGTTTTTGCATAACTGCAGTATTGCATTGTAAGTTATTGTGCATCCAGAACATCCTGCCAACAGTGTTTGCCTACTTGGGTCCATTACTATCCTGTATTCATGTTGTGGTCAAATCGTCTGGACATATACCACTAACTTATTAGTATCACCAGTGGATTACCCTCTAATTACTTTATTCTTGGTGACTCCAGTCCCGACCTCCCAGCCTCAAGTTTTTGTCCACCTGATGTAAAGAACAGTTTCACAACATCAGTTCTAATCATGTTTTTGGGCATTACTACTTAGTCAGTTTTGGAACATTTATTCAACTGATATTATTTATTTTTTACTGCATAATTTTTTCAAAACCACAGAGTGCTTTATCTAATTATATTTTACTGTTATAGGAAGTGGGGATACTTCCAGAGAGAGCTACTAGTGGTGAGACACCCATACCCCTTCTATGAGAAACCACTGCCCGCTTTTGCCTCTAAATCTTCCAGGAAGAATGTATATTATGTTATCAGCTGACTGGTTTCAAAATCCCCATCCATACTTTTTCAAACCTATCTCCTGAAAGACAATTATTTGGAAGGGTGTGTCTGATTCCTTAATGTTCAGTGTCTAGTAAGGAGAGAAGTAAAACCCAAGGGTGGGGGCTGATGCAGCTGAGATGGTATAACTGTGCTTCTCCTACAATGATAAGTGTTTGTTGTGCCTAAGGATAGTCATGATGAAAAGCTTGGGCCCGATGCATTAGGTGTCTCCTTCATGACAGAGTCTCTAAGTGGTGTAACGACTCTGAGTTTATATAATTATAATTCCTTTTATTTTCTGAAATTATTTTTAATATATTTTTATTGTCCATATTTGTATTACTTTTTTCTGTAACTAATAACCTTGGAAATATTTTTTGGATTAAACATTCTTAATTCCGTGTATTCTCCGTGTTCTTGTCGAAATCACGAGCTGTGAGGTTATGTAAGTGAGTGTAAAATATTAATATTTGAGGGGAGAACCTAGTGACTCCCATGAACATCATTGTTGGTGGCAGTATGTCACTGGTGGCGATTCTCAGATTAAGGTATCTGAAAAATTGGCTGTCTGGTCATAACAATTGGGTTCTTATTAACCCTGGTTGCCTGACTATAATGTCACATTAACAAGCATTCCCCATCCCCTGGGTGCCTTGTCCCTAACATCTTTCCCTGATGTGCGCAACTAGTCACTCCTGTGCTATTCTACTCCCCATATCCCCCATTTTTTTCTTGTTGTTTTTCTCTTTTTCCCACTGACAAATTTACAGGCATTTTTTCCTCCTACAATTTCATTTCTGGTAGTCCACACATGCAGAAAGCTACCACCAAGGACTAATAAACAAGGGGGAGCCGACATTTTGCAACACTTCACCAGAGGCACAATATCTACTCAACAAAGGGGTACCCCCTCCTCCCCTCTTGGTGCCATGCAAGAGGATGGTTCTAAATCACCTGTTCCATCAACCAAAGAGGACATCTTAGCTCTCTGTTTCCTTATCACAGAGTTCAAGGGCTCTCTTGAAACCAAAGTTGACAAGGTGGTCGACATCATTAAAGCTGATGTTTCCACCCTATCAACAAGTACCACTAAACTTGAATCTCATCAGGATGGTTTCCAGAAAATCTTGAATGCACCTATAAGGATTTGAATCATATCATCTCTGAACTTTCTGACCTCCATACTAAAAATGATGATGTGGAAAATTGGGAATGCAGGAATAATATATGTATCCACAATATCCTGGAATCTGTTACCCATGACTCACTAGAATCTTATCTAAATAGACTTTACTACTTCCTGCTCCCTGCTCTTGGTTCTTGAATTCTACCACTGGAAAGGGCACACCATGCTATCTGACCTAAATCTAGTTACAACTATCCTCCCGGTGTTGTCATCATGAGGTTCCTCAGCTATAAAGACAAAGAACTCATTCTCACCCCTAATCGGGGTAGACCTTACATTCTGTTCAACTCCACCAAGCTCCAATTCTTTCAAGACCTTTTCCCCCTGGTGATTGCTAAACAGAGAGACTTCCAGGACTTGACCAGGCACTTTGAGACAGGAGAGTCAGATACCACTGGGCGTTCCCTTCCAAGCTTACAGTTGACCTGAATGGCAAGTCTGTTCTTATCCAAGATCTTCACAAATGCAAGGACCTGCTTCAACACCTAGAGGAATATAATCCCTCTTCAGACTCATGAGCAGTGGCTCATGAGTGACCTGCCTTCCAGTGATCACACCTCAACTTTATCCTAGTGTTTGTCTCCTTCAAATTGAATGTTTGCTCATTTATTTACAGTCTTGAACTGAATATTGTTGTTCCCCTGCTCTCATCTCGCCCCCTACAATTCCCCTCCACCTTCTGCCCCTTCTCTACACGTTTGTTTTGCAGAGAGTATATTACTTTACTTTTAGATGTCACATGATACCTTTGTTAAGGGATTGCTGTTTTTTTATTAATTTTTCTTTCTATTTAATTGATTTGTTGCCATGAAGTTTCGTGCCATTTTAGACTTTTGCCTTTTCTGTGAGGTTTAAGGTACCAAGATATAATAATAATTTTTGTCTTTTTTCTCTTTCTTTTTCTCCTATTACCCCCCACTGTAACTATAATCCCTCACCCCATTTATGCTCCCTCCCTATCCCGGTTTCTTTTTAGCCTCATTTTAGATTGTGTATTTTTAGATGCATAGGAGGCAAAACTTTGCATATCTCCTTAAGTTGTACTCTCTTCTCGACCATAATTCTATGACCACAATTCTTATATTCAATAAACTTTTTCACCTTTTGTTTCTCTTTTCCTAGCACCTAATTTTTTGTTTTTCTTTTTCTCTTCCCTTTACATAACTTTTTCTGCCCCCTCTGCACCTAGTGGATGCTATTGCTCCCAGACAACTCCATACTCTTACTTTTCCCTACACACCATTCTGAGATATTCAATCCCTCTCTTAATCTGTGTTGCCTTTAACTTGACTCTCTTGTTTTTTTTCCTCCTAGAGGTTCCTAGAGATTTATAGCTTACACCTCTTTGGACTACTAAATCCCAACTTCTCTGTACTTTCCCATCCATTTTTGTAGGTAGGGTTTTTGTACTCAGTCTTGTTTATTCCTTAATCTCAGTGCCCCCTCTCCCTTTTTGGTCCTCTTTTTTAACTTTATCTCCTTTTTGCCACTCAATCTTTTAAGACTTCTCCAGCTTCAATTAATTGTCTGAGGCCTTACCACTCCTCAGACATGGTCACATTTGTTCCATACTATTCAATCAATGAAAGCTGATATAGTCCTTTTTCAGGAAACCCATTTTCATAGACCTGGCCACCCTACCTTGCTTTCTAGATGATTCTTTACCATGTTCTCATCCTCTAGCACAACTAAACACAATGGAGCAGCAATTCTCATAAATAAGAAATTACCTTTTACACAAGATTCTGTATGTAGTAATGCAGATGGTCAGTACATCATCCTGGCTGGTAGGTTCAGGCACACAGAGATCACTAGTGCCACAGTATATGCCAATAATCTCATTTTTTAAGATTTTGTACAAACGTCATATTGGTCACCTGTTCCTCGGTAGGGATTTTAAATCTGTTCTAGACCAGACTCTAGACAAATCTACCCCATGCAACCATCCTTCTATTTGTCCTGCTTCTAGAATTCTCAATAAGAAAGTTGCCGATCTTTTTAACACATGGCACTCTCTAAATCCCTCTTGTAGGGATTATACTTTCTATTCTAATGCCCACCACACACACTCCAGGATTGATTTAATCCTATATAGTCTTTGCATTTCTAAACTCCTCATAGATGCAAATATTACTATTAATACCTGGTCTGATCACTCCATCGTGACCTCCTCCTGTGATCTTCTAGACACTCCAATCACCAAACCCTCTTGGCGGCTTAATGAGACCCTTTTGAAACTTTCTAATTTTCAGACTAAAATAAAGTAAACACTTAAAATATAATTTCTTTATTAATGTCTCTGGCTTTGGTTATTCTCCTCTTGTTTGGGAAGCTCACAAGTCCGTACCTTGAGGACATTACATTAGTTTTGCTTCACATAGAAATAAAGACATAAAAGTCTTCTCTGCTCCCTCACCAATCAAGTACACCATTTTGAATCCCTCCATAAATGTATGCCCACTAATACCCTTTACAAGCATTTCACCTTGGCAAAGTCCGCACTTAAATCCATTCTTTCTGAAAAATAGAAAAATGCCTCAGATGGATGAATCAGCGATTCTAAGAAAAGAGCAACAAAGCAGACACTCATCTTGCCAAAAGTTTTAACACTCGCAAGGCTACTATGGCAGTCCCTTTGGTTAAAGACCACTCTGGCTCTCCTCATTACAATCCCTCCAAAATCAGCACCATCTTGAAATATTATTAATTGTATCTCTAAAATCTGTAGGATCACACCCCTCCCCAATCCTCCCTTCACAGCTCCATTGCTGATTATCTGTCATCCTGTGCCCTTCCCAAGATCAACTCCACTTCTGAGTCACTCAACCTTCCTATAACTGAGAACGAGGTCTCTAACGCTCTTAAAATATAAAAACCTCCTAAGTCACCTGGTCTGGATGGTCTTCCTTTCTCTTATTATTAAATCTTTCAGAGCTCGCTAATTCCCCATTTTACAAACTCTTTTAACCAAATCCTTGAGGGCAACTTTTTTTCCCCGGACACCACTCGAGACAAAATAATGTTCATTCTGAAACCGGGTAAGGAGTCTCAATTGGTATCTAATTACCAGCAAAATTCCCTCTTAAATATCGACCTCAAACTTTTTGCCCAAATTTTTGCTGATATACTTAATCACATCCTCCCTTCTCTTATCCCTCCAGCTCAGGTTGGCTTTGTACCTTTCCATTAAGCCCTCGATAATTCCAGAGGCACAACAGACCTTATCCACAATGTAATTCTACTAGGCTCCCCTTCCTTCTTCTTGCCCTCAATGCCAAGAAGGCCTTTATAGGGTCTCTTGGTATTTCATGAGCAATACTTTCCATATTTTTGGCTTCAGAGGCAAATTTCTTTAAACCATCAAGGCGCTCTACCACGATCCCTCTACCACAGTCCTTGCAGGGGCCTCCTCTTGGTATCCTTCTCCATCTGTAATGGCACCAGGCAAGGGTGTCCTTTCTCCCTGCTAATATTTGCTCTAATTTTTGAACCACTGGCCTGAAGGATTTGAGCATTTCTGGACATCTCTAGCATCTATTAGTGATGCTTCCTACAAACTCTCTCTTTATGCCGACAATGTCCTTCTTAAGCTCACCAACCCACTGATTTACCTTCCAAACCTTTTTCAAGAGCTTTCCTTATATGGGCAACTCTCTGGTTATAAAATGAATATTGACAAATGAGAAGCTTTACCCTTACATATTCCGAAATCACTCTTAAACCTCCTCCATCTTAAATTCAATTTCACTTGGCATACAGAATCCATTAAATATTTAGGTATATATCTTGTAAAATCTTACCTTAGTCTCTGCAAAGCAAATTATCCCCACTTGTTCAGAGCTATAGACAAGACCTCTCTTTTGGCGGACTTTGTTTATCTCCTTGATTGGTTACATTAATGTGATTAAAATGAATGTACTTCCCAAGCTCCTTTACTTATTCCAGACTTTTCCTGTAGCAGTTCCCCCTTGTGTTTTTCTTTCTTTACATACACTTTATGGTCAATTTAGAAGACCTTGTATTCGCAGAGCTGTCCTCTTAAAAGTACTACAGATGGTGGTCTCGGTCTCCCATCATTGTAAAAATATTACCAAGCCTGTAGACTTAGCCAACAAGTTACTTGGCATCTCCCAAAGGTACCAAATACTGGATTGATCCTTAATCTGCTCTCAGTAAGGTCTCTTCTGCTTCTAACCTCCCATGACCCCCCCGGCAACACAGACCTATCTCAATTTTGATGGTCCCTTTAGTTCTTCATACATTCTCTGTTTGGGACTCTCTCAATACTATGTTTGAATTGTCTAATCACCCATCACCTCAAACATATGGTTTCATCTCTCTTTTCCCCCCATTCACTCACCCCATATGGTCTGCACTTGGACAGCAGCTGGCATCACCCATTTTCATCATATTCTGGGTGGATTTGCTCCACAATCTTTCTTAGAACTACAGGAGATACATTCTCTATCACAATTCTGTGTGTGTCTATCCAAGCTATGTATCATTGTTCCAAGATCACTGTATCATTTACCAATCATTCTTGTAAATTCCCCCTCATAATAATTGACCCCCACCTTAAAAACATCCCTCCCTTAGGGGTAAATTTACTAAAATGGGAGTTCTCTTAAGAAGTGATGTTGCCCATAGCAACCAATCAGATTCCAGGTATTATCTTCTAGAAGGTGCTAGATAAATGAGAAGTAGAACCTGATTGGTTGCTATTGGCAACATCACTTCTTAATAGAATTCCCATCTTATTAAATTTAACCCTAAAGTTGTATACACACAAAGATTTTCTGTCCAACCATCCAACTAGTTGATTGGTTACAATGAAAATCTGATAAGGTATGAAAGCAAATGCCAATCAGCAATTTGCTCCCAAACGCCGGAAAATGGACAAAAACTGTTGTTTGAACAAATTGTTAGGTAAAACATTTAACAAACTTGTCTAATGACCATTTTAATCTGTTTCCTGGCATTTAGGATCAAATTGCTGATCATCATTTACTTTCATACGTTACCAGATTTTCATTCCAACCAATCAACTAGTTGGATGGTTGGACAGAAAATCTTTACATGTGTATGCAGCTTTAGTGTTCATTTTTGGAAATAATCTGGCTGAGTATTTTATTCCTCAAAAAATGCAGGAATTTCACATTGAGATGGTGGCTCCTCTTCTACAGAAACTGCATAATGACACTTCTGTATGCTTCTTATTGAAGCTAAGTTAATAATTTTACTTTTATTTCCATTTCTTTCCATTATTTTCTTGAAAAATGCTGGTGCCATGTGATTCAACAATCTATTGAAGATAAAAGGGTCTACAGCAGGGGTCTTCAAACTTGGCCCTCCAGCTGCTGTGGAACTACACATCCCAGCATGCACTGCCACCTTTTTGATATAACAGCATGCTAAAACTATGTGCAGTGCATGCTGGGATGTGTAGTTCCACAGCATCTGGAGGGCCAAGTTTGAAGACCCCTGGTCTACAGCTTCCAGCTAACCAGGGGTGAGCCCCATAAAGTGACCTCTCCACTAATTTTATTCTCATTTTAATATTTTGTAAATGAAAATGAATGAAATAAGAAGACTAACATTTAGCAATCCACACTTTACACTAAGTGTGCAAATATGTTTACTCATTAATTGCTTTTTATTTTGCAAATTTTTAAGGTGTGAAATGTGAAGGTGTTTTTTATAGGTACCTCAAATAATAAAATTGGCAATAGTTATGGAATTACAGTATATTGTGTCTTTGGAACTGGTACATCAAGGATGATACATTCAAATAATTAATCTTAGAGGGAACACTTGGATTAGATAAATTCATAGATAAATAAAACTAAACCTAAAGATGTGGATTTGCTTCTAGACACATGGAAATTAAAAAGTAAAAATTTGGCAGCAGATAATAAAATCAATAAGGTGCATTCATTGTTGTGTGTCTTGTGTTATGTATTAATAATATAAGAGATGTGCGTAAACCCATGTGTTTTGGTTTTGGCAAAACCACTCTGAAATGTTTTGGTTCAGATTCATTTTTGGTTTTAGTTTTGGTTAGCTTTAATATCTATCAAAAATCATGTAATTTGGAGCTGCATACATGCAATCCATAAGCGAGATTTGTTTTTAAATCCGTTCCAAACTTACAGCAGACCCGAGCCGGGAATTGGTTTACACAAAACCTCAAAAATTGATCCTAGCCGTGACTCAATTTGACTTGAAACCTTGAAATTTTAATATTTCATATTTCAGGAAAACTGAACCACACATTTATAATTAATATGCTGTCTGTTTGTAATGAATGTTTTAAGCAAATATAAATTTGTAGCATATTTTGCAGTTACTAAAAATTAAAAAGCTATTAAAATGTATCCTTGTAATTGGAGCACATTGCAGTATCTACAGTAACTGGGGTTTAAATAGGCTTCAGCCTATTTATCTTTCATATCATAAGAAGTAAAATGTACAGTAGCATTGTTGAATCTGCCTTTATCTTAACACACTGAGCCTCATGTCAAAATATTGTGATGAGGAAGTGATCAGTCTATTTGGGTTGCGCAAGTTGTACATGCTGACATTCATCCTAAAATTACTTGACCTAAAAGTCACCACCCCCATATATAAATTGCCTACACTGAGGAAATCTGTAGCTTATCCAAGCAAGGAGAGCATGGGACCCTCCAAGATATTGCCCACTTCCCTAGAGAAAGGGCCTTGGTGTGGGCTTTAAGATGTTATTCATGGCTAACTGCATCATCCCAAATGTGTGATTGTGCAATTCACTGCATTATGCCACAGTTAGTGTGAATCAATGAATCATGATGAATCAATTAATGCTGCCCTGCCCTTCCACACTTGCCACTTGGTATCAAAAGTGGGCAGATAGGACACATATGGACATTTAAAGAACAATTGCATGACAGGGGAAAATGTTATACAGTATAGGCTGCATGGAAATATATATCAACAGTATACAAATTCCCTTATCTTGGACTAAAAACAAATAAGCTACACCTCATGGTGTACACCTCATTTCGCATAAATGGAAAGTCCAAAAGATTTCTGGAATAAACCCACTCACCAAAAAAATCACCCAATAAAAGTCCCAGTGGCCACTAATTAGCATGAAACCTCTGCACATGAGATCACTTCCCAATTTAACTTAAAGTGGAAACAATTCAAACTAAAATACCTGGGGGTCTTCATCACGTGCCCCTATGACTCACTCTATCGGGAGAATTTCAGTGCATGCTTGCTAATATTAAATTGGACCTTTCATCTTAGCACCTCTTCATAATTTCCTAGATGGGTAGGAACATGGCAGTTATAATGAGTATTTTCTTTAAACTTCTCTACCTATTTAAGTACCTTTCTGTTAGAGTCCCGCTATCAGAACTCAATTGTCTCCAAAATTCCTCTGGCACTGCAGTTCTCCCAAGATCATGATGGCCCTCCTTAAGTAACCTACTTGTGGTTTCACATTGAATCTGCATTGATAAATGTCTGATCCCTTTTCTATCTGTGGCCTCTTTGCAAAACATAGACTTCCACTCACCAAGCTGTCCCCTATCCTAACCTATGTAGTCAATCCAACACCTAGTAAATAAACCCATAAGAGATCTCACTTGAATATTAATTTAATACTGTAGTTTCCTAACTCCTACCATTGTTTTGCATGAGCAAATTTGGAATTTTGCTTCTCTCATTGTGTTTAATAGATCTTCATTATGATTGCCTGTTTATCAACTTTGAATATGAGACTCACAATTGAACATTCTTTATTCAATAAATTCTAGCATTTTACCTATCAATTCTACATTCTCCAGTCCAAATAAACACATTCAGCTTTGCCGTAACATTTTATCTTCTCGTTCCCATTAAGTAAGAATTTTTAAACACGTAGTCCTTGCAGTTGAGTTGTGGGTCAGCAAACTTAATCGTCTGATGACAGTACCTCAGATTTTTGTACAGGTACAACAAATGGCAGTACTGATTTTTTGTGTGGGATCCTAAAATTACTGGACATTTGCAATCTGATGGTAAACTGAATGGTTCAGGAGATTTCTGCTCCAGATTTGCTGCAGTTAGAACTATAGACAGCATTGTTGGTTTGATTGAAGCAGTTTCCAGTTGAAAATGTAATCTCAAAGTTGACTTGCCAAGTTTTGGCCTGCACCACATTGTTCCATAAGAAGTCCATTGATGTGTAATAGCACAGACTTTTTGACCACACTAAGGTTTGTCTTTGACTTTTTACATAGCACTGCCCCTACAAGACAACAATGGTTTGTGCAATGTGGTGCTACATTAACCAGCATTCCATTGCTGTAGCAGCTGAGAGCAGATGGAATGATGAGTAACTGCTCCCCTTATTCAGAGATAATAAGTTGATTCCAATAAAGAAGAACTGACTTACTTGGGCAATGTGCTTCAAAGACAATGATATCTTCTTGGTTTCTGTAACCATGGAAAATGTCAAAAATGTGGTGTACTATTGCAAAATATTATTGCCTTTGGTTCTGAATTTCAAGTCAATGGCTATAAAAGCTGTGGATGGATCACCCATACAATCAGCTTTAGCAACCAATCAGACTAATTGGATGCTGATGTATTGATTCATATTACTTGGAACTATCCTATTTACTAGGATAGTTCCAAGTAACTATCCTATTTAGAATTATCCACACGACAATCAGCCTGAAATATACTTGGAGCTACAGGCCTAAATTTGAGGGCTATAACTTCAGGAATTTAGAATTGAACTAAGGAACAGCAGAGTGGCAGAAACTTGGGTTTGTAACTAGGAAGAATGGTGTCTGGAACTTCGGTTTGAACTACGGTAGAATGTAAGGAAATCAGAAATCTGGATGGCACATAAGCAACAGTGAAAAAAGACAAGAGGACTGCACTAAGAGTCACCTTTGTAAACAATGTCTCTGAATATCTTTAGGTATGGTGTATATTAATGAAAAATAAATAAATGAATGTGGAGTGAGAATAAATTGCTGCTATCAATAAACAATGGTCACTTGGTAATTAATAAAGAAAAAGGTGATAGCGCAACAAATAAATGTAATAATGAAATGTGAGCAGGTAAAAAGTGTGAACTGACCAAAGTATCTAAATGAATGACCTGTAAAAAGGCAAATCTGTAAACAATACTTTTAATATATGTATATCTAAAAAAAGAGGGGGCACTAGTTTTCTAGTGCAACCATAGTACATGAATAAAGATATAAATCATCTTAATGAAACATACATCAGTAAACAGTATTGTAAATCTAAAGATCTATGGGCATGTGTTAAGAAATTGCTTGATAAATATACTGAGATATGTGAACATATATGAGAAATGGTCAATAAGTGTTTCACCAACTCAGTAATGTATATAAATAGTAGAGTGACTATTGCTTCCAAATTAATTGCACAGTGTAGTTTGCATATGTATAGTCATTAAATCAAGATTGCACTTGGGTACAGTAGCACAGTGTCAAGAACTCAGTATTACACACAGTTGGGTACCAAATTGTCAGGAATTCAAAATTTTATTTTTATAGCATTCTAATAGCATTGTGTCAGGAACTCTGTGAATAAGAGGCACATTTTAGGGAAAGAGACAATCAACATAGCTGAGTCACACAGGACCTGGTACAACTAGAGGGACTACTCGGCATGACTGAAGCAACAGTAAGAAAGAAAAGATCTGTATACTGTCAGCTGATAATTATATATATATATATATATATATATATAATTAAGTCCAATGCAACAGCACACTCCTTCCAAAATAATCATCAGCCACGGTGCCCACTGGTCATACAGATAGATATACTCCAATAAGCAGCACTCTGTGGTCTTGATCAACAAATAACGACACTGCACAGGCCCTTCAAGCAACGTTTCAGACTTTATTGCCCTTTGTCAGGCTGCATATATAGAAAATACACCATAAGTGCTTACCTTATATCCCCATGATATTGTCCAGCCTGCGTCTGGTCACCGCTGGCTTCCCTCCACCTCATGAGCTCAGCTTCCAGCAAACACCGGATGTGCATCACTGCATCACCTGACAAGAGTGTCTCCATGGCAACCCGGCGCCCACCGGACAACATTCTATATTAAATACAAAAAACTGACATAGATGACGTTTTTCTTTTGTGGAGGGGGACGAGTAATGATCTGATTGATTTGATAGATAAAATCACTACAATGGATCATCCAATCAAGTTCACTTACCAAATGAGCTTGGAGTCTATACATTTTTTGGATGTGACCATCTCAGTGAAGGATAATAAAATTTCAACCAGGATTTTCTCCAAGCAGACTGATAGGAATACACTCCTGAGAGCTGATAGTTTCCATCCAAAATCAACGATCCAGAGTCTTCCATATTCCCAATTACTGAGAGTTAAGAGGATAACCAGTGATGAAGAAATTTTAGAGGAAGAAATGAATAAGTTGTTGAAAAAGTTCATGGATAGGGGCTATTCTGCTATAACATTAAGTGCAGCTAAAGATAAAGTTGATCGTATTGAAAGAAAAGATACTTTACATCATAAAGAGAAGGAGAATGCCGCTGATGTGATTAACTGGGTACACACTTATTCTACAGCTCATCAGAAAATTAGGAAAGTGAATAACCAGCTTTGGCCACTCATACGAAATGATATAGATTTACCCGGACTCAAGAAATCTAGAATTAGGTCTTGTTACAAAAAGGGTAAAAACATCAAGGATTTGGTGGTACGCTCTGATGTAACAGAACATAATCTAATATCCAATATTTCATGCAGACCTAAAAATGGATGTTACAGATGTGTGGGATGCACCACCTGTAGTCACATGATTACAGGAAGGCATTTTTTTCACCCACACAGGATTAACATTTGAGATATGACATAGATTATCTTGTATGAGTTCATTTGTTATTTATCTTATAAAATGTCCATGCGGTCTATGCTATGTAGGGAAAACCATACGCTCATTTAAAGAGCACATGGCCCTTCATAGATCAGCCATTAGATCAGCCATCAATGGTAAAATCTCAGAGCAGCCTGTAGCTAGGCACTTTGCCGAATACAAGCATAACCTATCAAGCCTCAAGCATATAGTAATCAATCGTGTGCCAGATGATGGGAGAGGAGGTGACAGGAATAAGAAGTTGATGAGATTGGAAGCAAAGTGGATCCATCTTTTGGACACTGTCAGACCCAAAGGACTAAATGACAAGTTAAATTATAATATATTTCTTTGAAGAGGTTTTCACATTGAGGAACATGCGCTATATATATGTATATCATATTTTTTGTAGCTCATCTATATAATGTGGTCTTCTATTTCTATGTTATTAGCTTTAAATGAATAAGTGATTCGTTTTTAACTTGTGTCAGTTTATGTGTCACTTTTTTGTATTTAATATAGAATGTTGTCCGGTGGGCGCTGGGTTGCCATGGAGACACTCTTGTTGGGTGATGCAGTGACGCACATCCGCTGTTTGCCAGAAGCTGAGCTCACGAGGTGGAGGGAAGCCAGCGGTGACTGGACGCAGGCCGGACAATATCATGGGGATATAAGGTAAGCACTTATGGTGTATTTTCTATATATGCAGCCTGACGAAGGGCAATAAAGCCCAAAACATTGCTTGAAGGACCTGTGCAGTGTTGTTATTTGTTGATCAAGACCACAGAGTGCCGCTTATTGGAGTATATATATATATATATATATATATATATATAAGTTCCAGATGGACGGCACTCTAGCAACAAATTACAAAGCCCCTGGTGACCTCTGCAAACAAACCCAGATAGTGGGTCCATAATATATGCCCTCAGGCGGCACTCAGGACAATACATTTTTATTGACCTGAGTGCCAGCACCCAAGTGCATATATATATATATATATATATATATATATTGTGACAGAGTCAGCATAATTCCACATGAAAGGAAAGGCAGCTGATTTCAGACACCTATGAGAAGCTACTTTAAGAACTGCAGAGACACTGGTGAAACTGAGTCTGATGGTGAAATAGTCACCCAGCTTATAGACCTGGGGGTGACTAGTCTTAGGGTTCCAGGACCTGTGAGACCACGAAAGAAATATTGCTGTATTGGAATACTTTGTATGACATCTTGCCTGTGAAACTGCCATATCCTGTGTACCTGCCTGTGGTGATCAATAAAAGCTACTGATGGATTTTATCCAGTCTGTGATTCTTGTCACATTTGGTGCCCAAATAGGGGCTCTTTCTGGATACTACTGCACAGATCCACCCATAGCAGCAGTGAGTTGCTTTGCAGGATGCTACCCACTGCACAGTGGCTTGGTGAGTAAATCTCTTCACTAGCAGCTGGGTGGGTGGGTGTGGCAGGCCATCCATAAAATGGCAGTTGTTCACAGTGATAATATGTCTGTGTATATGCAAATTGTGCACAACATAAAAACTACTTAATTCCTGTGTACGGGTGAAAGGCCAGGGAATGTGGTGCAGTTTTAAGAGAAGCAGCTGATATAGGCCCTCATTCAGAGCCGTTCGCTATTTGTGGTCGCTCGTTTAAAAACAAGGGGTGGCTATTCAAATGATCCGTACGCACATTGCAGTCTGTTCACACCTCTAAGTCTGAACGAGCGAGCAAAACATACGCTCGTTTATTTGTTAAAAACGCCCCCTGGCCGCTCGCATCCTACGTCATGTCCGCTATTTATTAGATTAATCGAGTACATCGACCAGCGTATGAACTGCTCGCTATTCTTGTGGTTGGTGTTTGCTACCACAAATTTGCGAGCAGTTCTGGCTATAAAATAACCCAGTGATGTGGTCAATGACGCTGCTGTTTTAAATATGCACACCCATAAAACGCCCGTTTTGACCTTTAAGCACACCTGCGTTCGGATCTCCACTCCCCATTTTCAAGCACCTTCCCCTGTTACCACCCACATACGCCTCATTCTGTCACTCAAAATAGCAGGCCCTCGCTATATTGCGTACCAACGATTTTTGGCCGCACTGACTGGTTCGCGCATGCGTACTAAAAACCGTACGCATGCGCAGATGTGCAAACATCGCTCGGAACGAGCGTACTGCCGCTAACGAGCGGCTCTGAATGAGGGCCATAGTTTGTTGGGAATCTGGCTTTTTTGCTGAAACAGCTGCAGGGCAACAAGCTCTGTCAGCAGTGCATCAAGCACAGATACAAGGACAACAAACTCAAATTCAGTTATTATGTGCAGAGTTAACTAAAATAAGGAAAGGTGGGCATGAGCAAGGAGTGTTACAGAAGCTTACACCATCTGATGACATTGTAGCTTTTCTGTGCACCTTTGAGCAAACTGCTGTATGTTTAAAATGGCTTGAGGAGGAGTGGTTTTCCAGACTTGCTCCCTGTCTCACAGGGGAACCTCAGAGAGCATATGTTGATTTAAATGTGACTAAGGCAAACTCCTATCCGCACTTGAAAAAGGCCATATTAAGCAGAGTTTGAGTGACTGGACCCAGAAAAGACAAGGAGTTTCAGGAATGGCAGATACATTAGTCTGAAGCTCCAAGGGTTCAACTGGCCAAATTAGCCAGGCTGAGTAAGGCATGGTTACAGCTGGATAAGAACTCTGCAGTACAGTAGAGATGGTGGCTTTGGACCATGCTGTGTGGGTACTAGATCATGTGGCGCATCAGTGGGCTCTGAATGCTGATCCTCATATGTTTGAGGAGTTAGCGGTGGTGATTGAATGGTACCTGACTCTTAAGCAAAGCCAAACAAGGATTCCAGCCAGTTTCCAAGCATAGAACCCATGTCCCAGTTGTTAAAGCCAACAACCCACCTCCAGCTGTGTGTTTTGACTGTGACGAGCCTGGTCATTTGTGCCGGCACTGCCCAAAGACTGGTCAGCAGATGGACTGTAGTGCTGGAAAAAATGGAAAAACAACTCAACCAGTGGTCAGCATGGCTGCTGGAAGTACTTCCCTGGTGCAAACCACCTTGTTTTCTTTGATGGTGCAAGTGGAAGGCCAGGGTGTCTGGGCCTCACTGGATTCTGGCAGCAAATTAACCATTATCTCTGCCAACCTGGTTCCACCTGGGGCTGATCAGGTGCTAGCCCCGGTAAAGATTATATGTGTACATGGTGATGTAGAAGAATGCCCCCAAGTGCACTTCCCAATTGTGGTCAAAGGGCTATCCCTGAAGGTGACGGCCACAGTAGCCGCCAGGCCACCCTTACTATTTATCCTTGGTTGGGACTTTCCATTGTTACAAGAGGTGGTTACGTGGCATGATGACAGCAGAAGGTTCACATCAGAGGTGTCCCAGGAGCCAAGCTATGCTATTTCCCAAACTTTGGTGGCTGTATCGCCCTCCTTGGCCAGTGAGCAACCATAGGGGAGTGAGACCAAGACACAGTGGGTTCCCCTTGGCAAGGAAGTGTCCTTGCAGGACTTTGACCAGGATCAACAGAATGATGGGAACTGGATAATTGCATTTGAAAATGTTGTAGAGATAAATGGAAGAGTAATCATGGCTTTACCAGCAGAAGGTGTACCATACTTTGCATTAAAAAATAATTTGTTTTATCATGTAACCTATTTTCAGGGTAAGAGAGTAGACCAACTATTGGTTCCCTGGAAACACGAGCAGTTGGTGTTAAGGGCGGCTTATACACAGCTGTGGGGTGGCCATTTGAGGGAGAAGACAACTCTTCAGCATTTTCAATTAAGATTCTTCTGGCCCGGCATTCATGCAGCAGTAAAAAATAATTGTCAGAAATGTCCAGTGTGTCAAAAGACAGCACCCTGGCCAAGGTTTAGTGCACCCTTGGTTCCCCTTCCTGTAATTTCTATACCTTTTGAGAGAATTGGTATAGATCTGATAGGGCCAGTGGAAAAATCTGTTTGTGGGCATCAATACATACAGGTATTAATGGTGGTAGATTATACCACAAGTTATTCCGGAGGCTATCCCACTATGTAACATGAAATCTAGCACTATTGCCCAGGAAATGTTGAGGCTATATACACACTTGGGAATACCAAAGGAGGACTTAATTGACCAAGGTACCCCTTTTGTCTCTAAAAAAATGAAAGATATGTGCCGACTGTTAATAGGTGGATAGGATTACTACCTCAGTTTACCAACAGAATGATGGGCTTGTTGATTGCTTTAACCAGACCCCTAAACAAATGATAAAAAGGGTGGTGTCTGAGGAAAAGTGAGATTGGGATTTACTCCTACCCTATTTAATGTTTGCAGTGCGAGAGGTACCCCAATACTCTATGGTATTTAGTACCTTTGAACTCCTCTATGGGAAGCAACCTAAAGGAATATAAAATCTGTCGAAAGAAGGGTGGGAACAACAGTCATGCCAATTGCCTAACATCATTCAGTTTGTAACCCAATTGTATGGCCGTTTAAGGCAAATTATGCCACTTGTGAACAAGCACATGGATAGGGTGCAACAGCAGCAAAAATGTTGATATCACGTGACCGCGGTTAATCATTCTTTTAAACCGGGAGACAAGGTACTGGTTCTGGTACCCACCACTGACAGCAAAATGTATGTCCAGTGGCGAGGCCCTTATGAAGTTAAAGAGGTGGTGGGACCTGTCATTTATAAGGTGCGACAGGAGGGTAGAAGAAAAGAGGTGCAAATCTACCATGTAAACCTGTTAAAACCCTGGAAATTACCCAGCATGATATAGTTACTCCTTCCGGGGTGGTAATAAAACAGAGACCATACCGTATACCCAAGGCAAAGCGGCAGTGGTTAAACAGGAAGTAGTGCAAATGCTGCACCTAGGGGTTATCAAGGAATTAAATAGTGAATGGAATAATCCCGCAGTTTTAGTGCCTAAGCCTTCAGGTGTTTAAGATTCTGCAATGATTTTCACAATTTTTCACAAATTAAATCAAGTGTCACAGTTTGATTCTTATCTGATTCCCTGGATGGACGAGCTGGTGGAAAATTTAACAAACAGTCAGATTTGACAAAAGGGTATTGGCAGATTCCTTTAAATGAGTCTGCTAAGGCCAAAACAGCCTTCTCTACCCCAGAAGAATTGTTTCAGTATAAAATGCTGCCATTTGGTCTGCATGGGGCTCCAGCAACCTTCCAGAGGGCTATGAACAGGTTGCAATGACCTCACAAGGAATATGCAGCTGCATATCTAGATGACATAGTCAAATTTAGCCCTGACTGGGGGTCACACTTACCAAGAGTAGAAGCAGTGTTGCAATCTTCATGGGCACATGGGTTTACTGCTAATCCTGAGAAGTGTGCCATTAGAATTGTGGAGGCAAAATATTTGGGATATATTGTATGCAGATGGCAGGTAAAAACTCAACCCAGTAAGGTGGAGGCAGTCCTCACATGAGCTACACCCAAATGTAAATCCCAGTTAAGAACATTCCTTGGTCTAGTGGGTTACTACCACATATTAATTCATGATTTTGCCACTAGGGCAGCATCATAAACAGAGTGTCTTAAAAAACAGTCCCCAGATAAGATACTGTGGTCTAGAGCAGGAGAAGCTGCATGGCAGGATTTAAGGCGCACATCGTGTGCAGAACCTGTTTTGCAGGCTCCTAACTTTTAAAAGCAGTTTATATTGCAGACAGAAGCCTCAGGTATGGGATTGGAGACAGTCCTTTCCCAAGTGGTAGAAGGGGAAGAGAAACCCATCCTCTATCTCAGCCGGAAACTGCTGCCCAGGGAGCGCAAGTACTCCACTGTGGAGCAAGAGTACTTGGCAATCAAGTGTGGCCAGTAGACTCATTAAAATATTATTTGTTGGGGCGAGAGTTTTTGTTGGTTACAGATCATGCCACTTTACAATGGATGCACACAGACAAAGAAGTGAATGCTCATGTAACCCACTGGTTTTTGTCTTTGCATCCATTTAAGTTTGAGGTACAGCATCGGGAAAACAGCGCCTCAATGCTGATGCCCTCTCCAGGAATATTTTTGGGCCCGATCCTCCTAGCAACCCTATTGTGAAGCTAGAGGAGGAGGATGAAAAGGTTGAGGATGGTGAACTGTGGAAAATGGCAGAGAGCTGTGTAACTGGACTGGTGGCACAAATAGATGTGAGCAAGGCAGATAGGTCACCTGCAAGTATTTTAGCTTTACCAGGGTGGTTGAAGCTAAGAGGGGAGGAATTTGAGAGGGTCAGCATAATCCCACATGAAGTAAATGTGGAATATCCAGATCTCCCAGGTTTGGCAGACCAAAGGCAATAGGATTGTGTAAATGTCCAGTTCGGGTGTTGCATCAGTCAGTGCCTGGAAAGGTAGCTGATTACAGACACCTGTGAGAAGCTGGTTTAAGAACTGCAGAGACACTGGGAAAACTAAGCCTGATGGTGAAATAGTCACCCAGTTTATAGGCCTGGGAGTGACTACTCTTAGGGTTCCTGGACCTGCGAGTCCACAGTAGAAATATTGCTGTATTGGAAGACTTTGTATGACATCTTGCCTGTGATATACAGAACAAGGGAGCGCATATAGAATAAAACAAATTTTGTTTAATATATCATGAAAAAATCACTATTAGATAATAAAACAATAAAAGAAATAGAAACAATGTCTGTAGACAATAAATGCCACTGATTGATCTCAAGTTTATGGCATATAATTGACACTTAGATAGTGAGATGTTCCAATTAGTATTATATTGTGGCAAAAATGCCAAATAGTTCACGTGCTCACTCTCCAAGGACTTGATCTCACCATCAATGTTGATGCCCAGCAATGTTTATCACAAAAAAGCGATGGTGGGAGAATGGCCTCTGTGTATTACAATCCCTTGATGTTGATAAATTGTCCCCGCCTGAATACAATGTAGCAGTGGTCCTGGAAGAAACACATCCATGGCCTAATGCAATGTGGAGGGAGACTCAGCTTATGCTGTGAGCAGACATGCACAGTTCAGAGTCCAAAGTATCTCACCGATGACAAGTTAAATGTCCAGCAGCCAGTATTAATGTCCAAAACAGATCTTAAGGCATTTCTCCGTTATGTATATCCAATGGTTTCATCAGAAGGTGTGGTACATCTTGACCAGGTCAATTTTTTTTCATGTTATATTAAACAAAATTAGTTTTATTCTACAGTATATGCGCTGCCTTGTTCTGTATTTTACTAGTTTTGTATAGCTATGTAGGTGTTCCCAGCACTTTAAGTGGGAGCTGCATTACAGCTGTTAATCAACCATATTTTAATTGTGTTCACTTTGCACCTTATATATACTGTACATAGATTACCTTGTATTTGAAACTGCCATAGCCTGTTTACCTGCCAGTGATGAGCAATAAAAGCTACTGATGGAATTTTACCCAGTCAATGTGATTCTTGTCACAATAAATATGTATATATATATATATATATATAGAGAGAGAGAGAGAGAGAGAGAGAGAGAGAGAGAGAGAGAAATAACAGGGGCTCTGCACTCACAATGATAACAATAATAATAAACATAATATGAGAAAATGTGATCACAAACATGATTAATTATTAAAATGAATCATAATAAACAAAAAGCACTAATCCACGGCACTCACCATTCCTAGATTTGGGGTGCAACATGGTATGTGACCACATTGTTTAAATAGAAATCACAGGGGCTCTGCACTCACCATAATAACTAACAATAATAATAATAATAAACATAATAAACAGTGGGGTTTTGGTTCATGAATTGATCAATGCATTTAAGCTTGCAGCCCCCGTCACGGGACCCCACATTACTGCAAGTCCCTACTCTATTGCTCAGAATTATAACATGGACATAGCCATCACATTAGTGTTAAACTCAGGGTATGCTATCAAGGTTTAAAGCTCACAGCAACTTTGCTTTTAAATGTGAGACAGTTACCAAGCACACCTGTTGCAAAGCACCTAGGAAATCAGCTGACACAAGTTAGATAATTAGTTAAAAGGGGTACATGAGAAAATGTGATCACAAAAATGATTAATTATAAAAATGAATCATAATAAACAAAAAGCACTACTACACGGCACTCACCATTCCTAGATTTGGGGTGCATGTTTCTATTTAAACAATGTGGTCACATACCATGTTGCACCCCAAATCTAGGAATGTGAGTGCCGTGGATTAGAGCATATATATATATATATATATATATATATATATATATATTCATATATATAAAGTCCTATGGTTCGGCACTCCAATAGTGTGATAATATAGCCCTTGTGCCCTCCGCAAGTATGGATGCACAACATCAAAAGAAGAGGCAGCGGCACTGAGGGTCTTAATCAAAATAACGTGTATTATGACAATGAAAAAATAGGATGGCAGATATCAATCAAAATATGGTCACAGTCTGAGAGACAATATTGGCAACAGTAGCTTCCCACATGTGAGAAAGAGCACAAAGCAAAATTATATAGATGTGCACAAATCCTTTTGTTTTTAGTTTTTTTTTTGGTTTTGGCAAAATCACCCTCAAGTATCTTGGTTTTGGTTTTCCTTAAAATTACTAAAAACAGCTAAAATCATGTAAATTGGGCCTATCTACATGATATGTGGGAATCTACTGTTGGCTATATTTATTTTTCATGTATTTAATGTTCACATATATTGCCTCACCACACCACACCACACCACAATCTTTCACTATCATTTGGCTTTTTCGCCTCACATTTTTGTAATTACCTCCTCCTGGCTATTATTAGTATATTTATTTTTTGTAGTATTTGGAGGATTTTTTACTATTTATATTGTGATTCTACATTAAATATACAAAATATAATGATACTGTTGACTTGGTCATTTTAGTGCTGATTTTTTAGATTTTTTTAATTTAATTTTTGGCTTTTCTATATGCTTTTTAAAATATTCTAATAACAGTTAACTTTTAACATTTTTATTTGATATATATTTAGAGTGTGTCTTTATTCTGGAGTTTTGTTCCTTTGTTTGTTTTTTCTGTTTACATTATTACTCCTGGGTGTACCTCTGATTTTACTATAAGCCAGATATGGCTTTAAAAATACACTGGATTTATAAGCATAAAATCTTTTATTGCATTATGAATTTACTTTACATATTTTTCATCCAACTCCTATGCTTCCCCTCCTTCCCTTTTCCTCAACATTCAACTTAATGAAAATTGAATTACCTAGAAGGCTTATTACCAAAGTATCTTCAACTGATGCAGCTTTGTATGCAGATGCTTGGATTTGCAAAGCCACTAATGGACATCTCAATATGTCTCCCATATCCAAAATGCTTGGGATCAGGGGCATTTTGGATATCAGACTATTCCATATTTTGGAATATTTGCAAACCATAATGAAATATCTTGGGAATGGGACAAAAATCTAAACACAGAATGCATTTATGTTTTATATACACCTTAGAAACACAGCCTGAAGGTAACTTTATACAGTATTTTCAATCATTTTGGGGCTCAAACAAAGTTTGTGTACATACATGAAATTCATTTATGTTTCATATACACCTTGTACATACAACCTGAAGGTATTTTTATACAATATTTTTAATAATTTTGTGCCTTAAACATAGTTTGTGTACATTGATCCATCAAAAAGTAGAAGTTTCACGATCTCAGTCATGCTAAAATAAATTCCATATTTCAGAATATTCCATATTTTGAAATAATTGGAAATGGAAGACTCAATCTGTACAAACCTAGACGTCTGCGATATTTGCATATCTGCGCACATTCACATAGACACAGTAGTGGCTGCATTAGCATACATCTATTAATCAGGCTCACTATGGCCCTTAATCAGACCCATTCGCTGCCGCAGGCAGCTCGCAGGGTCTGTGGGATTTTAAATTTTTTGGGATCCAGGCCATTTGCAAAGCTGTGGGTGTCCACCCACAGCTTGAACGAGCGGGCTGGAGACTGTCACTATTATCGCGACCATCGGTCTTGCGTCGAGACCCTGGGGTAGGGTCTCGGCTGCCTCAAGCCCGAGTAGACTTCCTGCTCTAATAGAGCAGGAAGTCCACTACTGACATCACTAGTGATGTCAGTAGGTCCTCCTACAAATACCAGGTGTTCCTAAGGGAATACCTGCATTTGTGCAGCCACCTCATCTAACCGCTTACAAAACAGGGCGAGCTGTCAATCACCATCAACAGCCACCCTGTCTTGGTTCGAGCCCCTCAGCAACTGAACTTCAGTCGCTCAGCTGGGAGAGCACACGCCAGACGTGGCACGTGCGCAGTGGGGAACCATCGAGCTGCTTGCGAGCGGCTCTGAATCAGGCCCTATATTCATTCAACATATTAAAATATTGTTTTATGCATATTTTAGGATTTTGTCTTTTGAGTTATATATTGCACTTATTTAAGATGATTTATTCTTTCTTTGTCACCTGGCACCTGTACTATGCTTTTGTAGGTCGATTCAATAAGGTGCGAGTTGGGTCCTGTGAGCCACTCTCACAGCAGACTTGCAACGCAAATTTCATTTGCAATTCACTTCCAAACTCACATTGCTTTTTCTGAGATAATTCAGGTTTTTTTTGTGTGCAGCCCCATGATCAGTTGAAAAGGTAGGGAACATTTTTTTTTAAAGGTAAAAATGTCTGGACAAAGTGCATTAATTTAAAGGGTTTTTAAATAGCAAAAATTATGAAATAAAGACATGTCAGTTTCAGGTGAATTTATCTAAAAATCTTATTAATGGGTTAAATTATGTGGGGCAGGTATGTAGAGGTGTTGCACTGATGGGAGTGGGGTTTTTAAACTTGCAGATTGGAGCTTAAAAGCCTTTTGTCAGAGTTCAGTGGGGGTCAGCCGTCCCTTACGGTCCCGCCGGCTTCCTCTGACTTCCCGGGCAGTCGGGCGGCTGGTGCAGCGGCGTGGGAGGTGCTGAGCATTCTCCCTGATGCTAATGTGTTGGGCGGCCTGGTGCGCAGGGATCAGAGTCTCTGTCATGGGTGCCGCCAAGACACTTCCTTCTCTGACTAGCCTTCCTTCCCTGACAGTCTGGCTGGTCAGCTGATGCTGTGGACCAATCAGTGGGCTTCCAGGGGTTGAGATCCAGCTCCTGTGTATCAGGTAGTTGCCTGAACAACCATTTTCACTGCTAGTGTTACTAGTGGTCTCTCGTTCCAGGTTCCCTTGCTTTCAAGTGATCTATCCCAGTGTGTGCAGCTATATCATCCATCTCACCAGTGCTTTACCACCTCAGCCTGTGTGCAGCTATATCGTCCACCTCACCAGTGCTTTACCACCTCAGCCTGTGTGCAGCTATATCGTTCATCTCATCAGTGCGTTACCACCTCACCTGTGTGCAGTATACCTCCATTTTACCAGTGCATTATCACCGTCGCCTGTGTGCAGTATACTATCTATTTCACCAGTGCTTTACCATCACAGCCTGAGTGTAATTATACGTACCCACCTCTCCAGTGTTATCATATCTGGCTGGGCCTAACACCACTACCCACCTTGTCACTGGACTCTGTGGTTTCTACCTATGTGCTACAGTATTGCACCGTGGTGCACTCCTTCTGACCAGCAACCAGGTAGAGTGTGTCCACAGTGCACACTCCCTTGTACCTCAAGTACAGTATCCCGAACTAGGGGTTCCACCCCCGTCCCTACGTGCCTCTTACTGGCACCGACCCATTGGGCCATAAGTGTTCGTCTCTCCTTTTCCCGTGGGCTTTTGTCACCTAGTCAAAGGACCGCGACCTGCTTACTGGGTGCAGCTCAAGCCCACATCCCGATTGGAGGGGTCACTGGCGAACACCACCGCGTGTGTTAGATTCCGCACCTTTGACTTGGTCTCGCCAACAACCAAAACCTGTGGATGCGGAGATCATACATCCAGGCCCCTCACCTCCGTTTCCTCCTGCAGCCTCAGGCCTCAGCTTTCAGAAACCCACCTCCCAGCGTGACACCTTTTTTTACAACTTCTTACAAATTTGTATTAAAACACTAAAAAAATACTTTACACACATTATTCTGTACTCCAAAATGTTGAAAATACTATAATTTGATGAAAAACACTTATGTAATGTTCTATCACTTTGATGGATTTCCGGTGGCCTGCTCTTCTCGGTTTCTCAGCAGAGAGGCAAGTGGTCCCCAGCACCCCACACAATAAACACACAATGTGAAACAATTTGTAATGTATTAAACAAAACACTTCAAGGTAGGATCTAGGAGTAAATAAGTTATAAGTGGAAACTTCCTTACAGTATTATAATGACAATAACTCACTAACAATCGTAAATGAACATATTCACTATGGTATCAATATCACAATGTAGGTAACAATTTTAGGCATTGGATAACATACCTAGTATCAATACAAATCTTGAGACCATGCTACTCCTAGGTGTCCTACCTGGCCAGGGCTTCATTGGTGCACAAGTGTAGTTAATTGTAGTAGAATAAGCTTGTAAATTTTGTTCCTAAAGGGTTACAGTTGTAACTGGTGACTACTATCTCCTGTTTAATCCTTTGCGCTAAGTAAGTTCAGTTTGTTGGCTATATAAATTAGGCTGGAAGTATTTAAAACAGGACTCTGCCTTACCCGGTTGCTGCTGTCTGTTGGAACTTATCCAGCCTGCTGGTAGATAGGGCTTTTAATATTGCCCTTTTCAACTATTGCAAAGTAATTAACTCCCTGATAAGGCACTTTATGAAATTGGATGGATGTGTTAAGCCTGTTTTTATAACTTGAATAACTCTCCAGTGAATGGTTCCTGACGATAAATTGGAAGAGGAACTGTCTGCAGTAATAAACTTCCCTTTCTGAACATCAGGTGTTAGAAAGCTATACAGGTGAAATCCTAGTCATTACATGCAGGGTTACAGTATTCTGCTCAATATTTCCTTGTGTCTGGTCTGTGCTATTGAAGGGGTTAAAAACTATAGTGTATAGTGATGTTAGCAGGAATTTTTACAGACCTCATCCAGATGCTTACTTTAGATGCCGCAACTGTCATCCACACTCGCAGAGATCTCTCCTCTACCTCAGTATCTCTACAGCTGACAAGTCCCATTCATTGAGACAGCCCAAAATGGTGAGTCAATTTCTTAGGAGACCCCCCACTCTCCATCTAGATTAGATGTATCTCCACCCCACCTTCAAATCCTGTCTGCCTCCGGTCACTAGGAATCAGCAAGAGGGATGGCTACCCTCTATCTTGACTCTGCCTCCGATCCGCCCCCTTCTCAGGAGTCAACAGTGAGTTAGATGTGGAATCCAGACACTGGGAACAATTACAGAGGGAAATCACTTTACTCTGACAGCTGGAAACAGCGCAGTCTCCAGCAGCGACCTAACACTCAGCACCTGTCTCCATTTAGCAAGTTCATTACTCTCCAACCCCCAACTGCAGGTAAGACCCAGTTTTTATAATTTCCTCTCTGGGTCCTGGATGTTTACTGTCTGGCCCATGAGTCAGCCCCATAGTAACACACGCAGATTTGTCCCTCCACTCCCGCATAGCAGCTTTTGCAGTAACCATCTCCATGTCCACTGTCACAAATGATATATATATATATATATATATATATAAAATACAAAGTTACAGGGCACAATTATGGGGTTTCACATTATTATTTTTTCACCATTAATAAAAAGTGCAAAAAATCATCCATTTGACACCATTTAAGAACAACCAGTACTTTCCTTATGGCCACTATCAGCTTCTATATGATCCTGCTATCTCAGTTGCCATTTTATTGTAGTCCAGGATGGTTTTGCCACTTTTCAATGCATTTCTTAAAAGTCGCTTTTTGTAGAAAAGTCATGCAACCTATTTGCGAGTCCCATGAAGTGGCATTTCTAATTGGATCTCATATTTCGCAGGGGTGTGCATTCACGCAGTGTGTTCAAGTTTTATGTTACATATTTACTTTTGCAAACTCTCTACTAATAGAATTGACTTCATAGTGTCTACTTAGTTATTGATTTTTCTTGTTATAAGGAATGTTCTTACTTCTTGACTGGTCACAGATACATTTTAAAAAAAATCTATAATATGTTTTTCATATTGTTAAACCATTTAATTGTGAATGTGTACTATAGTTCCTCAGAAGGGAACAAGTGTCTTCTATATCTTTTTAAAAGTATTTTTCTCTATTATATCTGTACTAAATCAAAAGTTTAAAGAGGGAAAAGGAGAAAGAATCTAAAATGCTCTCCTTTTTTTCTGTTAACCTTTCATAATATTGAAAACAGGATATATTGATGCTAATCAGGATCCTTTGTATAAACTTAAAATTTAAATATTGTTGCAACACACTATGGCCCTCATTCAGAGGCGGTCACAAGAAGTGACCGCTCGTTCTGAATGTGGGCGGCTGCTTGGAATTTTAAGTGTGGCCTCCTGGTCACTAGCCAAGCTGTAGGTTACCACCCACAGCTTCAGCGACTGACCAGGTTGATGGTCGCGATGGTCAAGGCCATCGTGACCATTGGGGCTTGCGACGAGACCCTAAGGTTGTGTCTCGGCAAACACAAGCCCCAGGGAGCTTCCTGCTCTGATCGACCAGGAAGCTCCCCACTGACATCACTGCTGATGTCTGTGCAGCCACCCACAAAATGGCAGGTGTTCTGTCAGGAATGCCTCCATTTGTGTAGCCGCCCCACCTACAAAATGGGGCAAGCTGTCGATCAACATCGACAGCCGCCCCTTTTGTAGTGAGCTCCAGAGCAAGAGAGTTTCTCTCTCGTTCTGGGGCTTGCGCACGCACAGTGCCAACTTTCTGCCTTCAAAAGATCCTTTAATTTAAAATAGTATCATAATTAATCCTGATTGGTATTGGGTAATGTATCCATAATACAGTCATTCTTATTTTAATAGTCTTGTCTCCTATACAATCTGTGAGGATCACAGTTTAAAGACATTTTCATGTAGTTTGAAGGCTGAAATTCAGCACTGGTTAGATATATATATGATGCAAAAACATGATGTTTAATTCAATCTAAAATGAAAAAAAATTAGATTTAACTAACTAGTTTTGAGTTTGGATTTTGACTGGAGGAAACAAATATCGACTGAATTCTGCTGGGCATCCCAATAATAAGTTCTGACTCAGACTCCACTATTAAAAACATACTATTTCACCTCATGACATGTATACTTTCAATCAAAAGTTTTATAATTTGTCAAGAGATATTAAAAAAACTAATAAGTAAGAAAATAAATTATGAGAGCATTAACTTTTGTATGGCTGCAGAACATTATTTCTGCAGAATGAATAGAGAGTTTTTTTTTAGGGTGGCCTTGTAATAGACATTACCCTTATGTATCTATGTCATGCATTAGTGTTGGTACACACTGGGCCACTTGTCTGGAGTATCCTCTAAGGCTAAAAGTTTTTAGCCATCCCATGGGATTGAGTGATGTTCACCATCCTACAAATTGTCACCCAAAACATCTGTATGGAGGCAGTTTTGAAATACAGAATGCATGTGTGTGCCTATGAATGTCAATCAAATAGGTGAAGTTGTGGCAAAACTTCATAAACAATCCTCTGAATGTAGGCTTTATGGCTCATTTTATGTAGACTTTATTAATAGCAGTAATTTATCTTCCTACAAAAATAGAATAATGCATCACTCTTCATAGGCTGTCTGAAAAGGCAAATGGAGGATTCACAGATCTGCAATCTGCAATAATTTCTCTGCATCTAATTTTAAATTTAAAATATATTTTCCAAACTTTCCAGAGATGTTTCCATTTTTAGTGGACAACAAGAGAAGATTCAAAGACTGCTGACATTCATTTTAAATTCTTCACCAATGAATTTTCCAATTTGATTATCATTCACTGTACATTGTATTATTTAATCATTATTTTAAAATCTCCCTTACTGTTCAATTTGCTTTACACCCCGTAATCTCAGAAGAGCCCTTTTCACATCATTATTCCGTAGACTATAAATGATAGGGTTTATCATGGGTGTAACAACTGAGTACAGTGCAGTAAAAATTGGTTCTAGGAGCTTATAGTGTTCCGATGGTGGCATCACAAATGCAGCCAAAGCTGTCAAATAGTATATAATGAGAATGCTGATGTGGGATGAGCACGTGGAGAAGGCTTTTTTCCTTCCATACTTAGATTTTATCTGTAAGATGACCTTGATAATTTTAACATAAGATGTCAAACTAAAGACAACTGGGAAAAATCCATATACAAATGCTAATATATAGATTACAATAAAAACATTTTCACTGCCAGCACAGGATATGTTAATTAAAACTTTAAGATCACAGAAAAAATGGTGTATGGTATGTGACTGACAGAAGGACATGTGTGACACTGGGATTGTAATCACAATTGAATTTAAACATCCTGATATCCAAGTGCCAGATGCCAATATTATACAATTTTTCTTTTTTAAGACAGAATGATAGTGTAAAGGATCACATATAGCAACATATCGGTCATATGCCATAATGAATATTAGAATATCTTCTGTGGAACTGACAAAAATATAAAAGTACATCTGTGTGAAGCATTGTATGAAGGAGACTGTATTATTTCCAGATAATAACATGTATAGCAGATTAGGGACAGTAGTAGTTGTATAACAGATATCTACTAAGGCAAGGTTACAGAGAAATAGATACATGGGGGTGTGTAACTGATTATCAGTATATATGACTGTAATTATAATAGAATTGATGAGCACTCCAAATACATATAGGAAGAAAACCACACAGGTAGTTAATGATGCATAATCAGCCTTTGCAGAGAACAAAATTAAGTGGAATTCTTTAGGATAAGTCTGATTTTCCATGACATATTCTAAAAAATATAACAAATTATTATTACTTCATTAATGGTAACTGTGTCACATCACATATATATATAGTTACTATTGCTGTAACTATAGTCGGTGAAAACACATCCTAAATTTTAAATTGTGCATCCCACAGGTTCATACATTGTCAATCACGTCCACCTTTAACAGCTAAAATGTATGTTTGCAATAATAAGAGGATACTCCCGTTCATGTAATCATATTCAGCATTACAGTTTCTACTACTGTTTCCCTTGAACCTGTGTTTCCCTGTCTTTTCTGTCTACATGGTACATACATACATACATACATACATACTTTGTACATGCCAGTAGTAGAACAACTGAACATTGAATCAAAACTACCATATCAAAAACAAGTCTATTTTTATGTTACATATGAATATTATTCCCTATGTAAGTGCAACACAAATTGAATATACTCAGTGCTAAAAAAAACAGTATCCAATTATATTAATTCATAAACAGTTTATTCACCTGCATCATTTCTCATGAATAGGGAAAAAAGTTGCAGACCACCCAAAGAACTAGATAAAAAAATATAGGGGAAGAATACACTGGTGAATAAAAGAGCAGTTAGACAGCAGTCAACCTGATAATAATTCACTCTTTATTTAGACATTATAAACAAAACAATATAGATAATATAAAAATAAAAGTTTCATATAATTAAAACCATGTACATGTATTAATCTATCATGCAGTAATAAATTAACCACCTAAACTTGAGTTTTTACTAAATAGCACCAGCCACAAAAAATAATGTTTGGATATAGTCTCTTAATTCGACTACAGGGATATAGTATTCCAAAACAGATTACAGTTACTGGATATTAATATTTATCTGGAAATGCCATTTTGCATTTAGAACCTTTTTTCCACAGAACTACAAGGTAACCACCGTGCACCTCAGACCCTTTATTGTGCTGCATAGAGCAACCGAATAGCAGTTCCAACCAACAGACTGCTTAACAGTTAGGACAGAGGAATATTATACAGGCACATATAACAACTAAAGTTACCACTTTCAAAACTACAGGTGCCTATCCACTAGATGATTAAAATTAGCAATTGAACAATAATGATATCGTTATCATTCAATCATTAGATAATCATTCGATAATCGTTCAATAATTGTTTGAAAATCATTTGGAGATTGTTTAAAAAAATTCTAAAATGACCAGTGATGCACACTCACGCTGGTCATTTAGACATCTATCATCGGCAAACAAGCTGGTCAACCTGATGATAATCTCAGGTTCAGCATATTTGCAGATGATTGATTGTGCCTACACTGAACGATTGGTCATTCAGTGTAGGCACATCACAGACTAAAAAATGACTGCATGATTACAATGTCGTAATCATGCAGTCTTTTGCTTGTCTTCTAGTGGATAGGCACCTTCAGTCAATTCTATAATTGGAAATATGCTACTTTTGAGTTGTGCCCACTGTCATGCTTTTTGCAAGAAAATTATTTGAAATGAAAAAAAAATCAAAAATAAACTCTTAAACCAATTTTACCAAAATAAAACAACATATTAATAAACTAAATTCATGTTTGTATGACCACAAAGTTTTCCAAAATGTTTTGCCTTTTCTCTTCCCTATTTGCATGATGTCATCATTATTACATTACATTAGTTATATTGAAACCCACCTTACTCTATGTCAACAGCACTTAGTAGCTAGTTAAATATTATTTGTGTCTTAGAAAATTGAACAAAATTGAATTATAATTTTTTTATTTACTAGATTTAGCAAAATATTCACAAACTTGATACCCATGGCTGTTACCCACTTAAAGTAAGTGTGTTAAATATAATTGCTACATATTGTTGTAATGTTGATCAAATACTATTCTTTAATTTACTGTATGAAATAGTTAACTCTTTTGTGTGTATAGTATAAGTATATCAATCAGGAGTCAAAAACTGAGAAACGTTTGATAAATCTAGACCATTTAATAAGGGTGTGTTAGAAATATGCAATCTGGTGCTCTGTTCTGAGAACAGTCATCTATCTGCTACATGCAATTTCCTCTCTGGGTGACATTTGCTTCTTCCACAAGGTAATAATTTGGATCTTCAAAGAAATGCAAGGGCATGGGAATTTTAAACAGAGCCCACTACTAGTTTCTAAAGTCATGAAATCACTATAGTGTAAAAGTCTGAGACAGCACTGACAGTGCTGCAATTTAGCATTTTCAAACACACAATCATTGTAATATAGAGACCCCACTTTTAAACAGCCTACTACTAATTTCTAAAGTCATGAAATCACTATACAGTAGTCTGGGATGCAGTGTGTGAATCCGACACACTGGGCATGTGGAGTACAAATAGACTCAAAATGCCATAGCGCAACTAGCAGGACACTATGTGGGTACTGTATTGGAGCTCCGTACACCCCTTTCTTGAGCACTCAGTGGCATAAAGTAGCATTGAAATGCAAAGTGGTGGGAAGTTGTGGATAATGTATTGATTTCAGCAACGGTTGGATAAACTGAACTAGTGAAGATTTAAAAAATAAAAATATTTCCAATGTCTTGAAACCGCGGGACAAGAATAAGATGGGACAAGTAGTGAGGCTAGGCGATCATCTAACCCCCTAGCCACATGCCTGAGCCCAATACTACAGTAGTTCCTAAAGTCATCAAATCACTACAATGTCTAAGTCTGGGAAAGTGCTGACAGTGCTTACATTGCCGCAAGTGTGCAACTTCAACCGCACAGTCAGTGTGTAATACAGTGCTGTGCATGCTTGTGAAATATTTTTAGATAAAAGTAGAGGACTCACACACTTAATGATTTCAAATTCAATTAGATATTCTTCTACAGCCCTGATTACATGAGGAATATGCTGTACTATTGTATAGTGTACCGAATCACTGCTTCTGTCAGCCAATCATTGGGCGGTGATACAGAACATGCATTGGAAATCAGACGCATGCGCTGTGTAGTTTAGGAAAAGTGACACCTGGTGGACAAAATGTTGTATTACACATTATGACTTTTTTAGAGCGCTACGCTATGTTCCATTATGAAACTTTCTGTGTGGCACGTCTCATGGCGTAGTGTGTGGTGCGCCATGCATGGCGCACTATATGGCATATGGAGCAACAAACTAGCTGGGCACATCTTTAGTCTACTTTCAGGTTCTTTATCTTCTACAATGACCCACAAACTGGCTGTAGCACAAGATCTTGCAGTTTCTGCTTTACAAACTTACTGTACTTGTCTTTAGAACCACTGTGTCTTCCTGCAGTAAACACATGCTTTAGCAGCAAATAACTTTATAATAGTGTCAGAAGATTAAACTTTAATAAATATAAAGATGAGATTGAAAGCAAGATTATTCTGCATCAGACTTGACATAGCTCTACTCAAAACTGTTGGGGAACCCTAATCTTTTCAACACTCAATCTTAATTGTAATCTCTAAATTCTAATTATTGCTTCATTAAATGTGTTCACTAACTGTTCAACTTATTTTAACAAATATGTATTTACTTACAAACTATTAGAAACCCATCTTACTTTATATAGTGCTCCACTTGATCACCAACTGTTATGATCTTGTCTATATTAACTTTTACAGGCGTGATCTGTTTTGATATCTATGCAGGCAATCTTTACAGTACCGTAAATGCTCAAATGCTTTGTGTGGGAGAGATATAAAGTTTGTGAGACTGATCAATATGCTGCCTAATGTAGCATGCTTACTGCTTACACACACACGTGTACACACATGGCTACAGTGCTGCTGATCATGACAGTAAATGGCTCATGTAAATCTTTACCTGACTGTGATATTTGCAGATCATTGACTTTATGTCTGTGATTCCAGTCTTTCAGCAGTCTACTTATATTCCTGATTTCTGACTTATTAACCAGGCTTTGTTTTATTACTATGTTGCTTTCACTGCTCCATGATTCTAACTTTCATTCCTGCTCTTGCTTGTTTGCTACCTGCCCTTATCTATGGATTCGTTCTGGTCATCCCTCCTGTCTCCTGCATGGGGATTTTCTCTTTTATCTGCTGTTCCCTGGCTGTCTCACTTTACACTGTATGAGCATTCAATAAAAAAATTATATTCTTGTTTATGTAGCACTGCGGTCCTGCTGTTTCTGTTTTCTGAAAACAGTAGTCTTTTACCCCTGGTCTATGTTATTTGTATTACCATTAGACCTTTTACCAGTAACATTGTACTTACTTGATATATACTGATATAAATGAGCACATATTTAACTCCACACCCTCTTAGCACTAGCTAACCTCTCTGTAATGTCAACCTTACAACAGTGGCATATTTTGCTGGTCTTGTAAGATGGAATTAAAAAAAATGGTGCAATCTATAGTAACTTTGAAATTGTGTGACCTGTATAAAAACACAGTTTGAGCTCTTTGGTAACTTTGAGTATCATTGTAAAATACAGCAGGGAGTACATTATCCCAAATATATCATAATTTGGAGGTAAAATAACATCATGATACAAGTAAGGAAACAGTCATGTTATATCTGCCTACATTTATTTAGTAACCCTCCACTTCTACCATACATCTGTGTTTCATGTATGAACCATCAATAACAGACAAAGAATAACAAATGTTGGTTTTGTGATTTTATTGAAATCCATGTGAATGTAGAAGGAGTCACACACTTAGCATGCATTAGTCTGTCCTGGTAATATATTGTGCACCTAAAATGTGTCAGAAAACTAGATAATGTCTTAATAAACATAGACTATTTTTACATCTGTGTTGAGTGAAGTAATTGTCTGAAAATACAGCAGACTTTTGTTGATAAATTAACTTTGTTGATAAGATGTTAAGTAACCTTTCTATATAAACTTATCATCGCTTTTCTGTGCATGACTTGCAATTATGGGGAGATGTTCAAGCAAACTTTTGTTATCATGCTGCTTATTTATGTCCCAAGTGATTACACCTAATATACAGGCAGGGCAGGTGCAAGGTTTCTTAGCACCCTAGGCATTACTTCAGCTTTACAACCCCCCACCCCCACCCTTGATAGTTGCACAAGCCCATATACAGTGCCCACAGTAGTGCCCCTTATAAAGTGCCCCCAGTAATGGCCCCCCTATGCAGTGCCTTCAGTAGTGCCATCAGAAGTTGCCCCCCCCTGTGCAATGCACCTAGTAGTGGTCCCACCTATGCAGTGCCCCCAGTAGTGGTCCCCCCATGCAGTGCCCCCAATATAGTTCTCCTTACATATTGCCCCTTATACAGTGCCCCCAGTAGTGGCCCCCCATGCAGTGCCCCCAGTAGTAGTCCTCCACCTATGCAGTGCCCTTTATATACTGCTCCCAGTAGTAACTTTCCCTATGCAGTGCATTCAGTAGTGGTCCCCCTGATGCAGTACTCCCAGCAGTAGTCTTCCCCCCAGCAGTGACCACAGTAGCAGCCCTCCCCCAGCAGTTCCCCTAGTAGTAGTCCCCCCAGCAGTGCCCCCGCAGTAATCACTCCCTATGCAGTGCCCACAGTAGTGGTCCCACCAGTGCAGTGCCCCCAGTAGTAGTGCTCCCAGTAGCAATCCCCCCAGCAGTGCCCCTAGTAGTAGTCCCCCCTATGTAGTGCCCCCAGCAGTAAGCCCACCCATGTAGTGCCCCCAGCAGTAACACCCCCATGTAGTGCCCCAGTAGTAGTCCTCCCATCAGTGCCCCCAGTAGCTGTCCCCTCCAGCAGTGCCCCCAGTAGTAGACCCACCAGCTGTACCCCTAGTAGTAATCCCCCTCTAGGCAATGCCCCAGTAGTGGTCCAACTAGTGTGCAGTGCCCACAGTAGTCCTCCCAGCATTGCCCATAGTAGTAGTAGTAGTAGTCATCCCCCAGCCAGACAGACACACACACAGAAAAAAAGCTGTGTGTTTGTTACTAGTAGTGTAGTGCAGACTGCACTTATGTGCGGTCCATACTACACATCAATCCAGCAGTGGCCAGTGCTCTTAGGCAGCTGCCTAAGTTTGCCTAGTGGTAGTGCCAGCCCTGTATACCGTAATTATCTGGATACAAAAAGTGCAGAGAATAGCCTAATGCATGAAAATTAAGATGTATTTTGACAACCTAAAATTATATTGTGTAGCATTTCTTTACAGGTAATAATTTTGTTTGTTTATTTTGGAAAAAGAAGCAAGAACATGGTAAAGATTTAAACATAGTCATGAGTCTACAATAAGTTACAGTCACGCTTTTAATACATTTTTATGACAAATAACAGTTGCACATTAGTATTGATGTACTTACTGTACATGGAGGATAATACATTTAGGTGGCATCACTTTTTTAAGTGAAAATATCATTCTTCATTAGAAAAGTTGATTTTTTACTTTTTTATTGTTTTTGACTAGATACAAAGCACAGTTCATCATCATTCGGCTCCTGAACAATCTTAGAGCCCCAGATTTCTATGGACATCTATAAAGCAAACTAGCAAATAATCAAAACATTGAATTGTTCACTGCAGCACTAAGTATTTTAAGTTTAAGACTGCTAAACATATTTCAGTCAATGACCCATCTTCTGACATGATTTTGAAATTGAGGACAGGGCTACATGCATCAGGAACAGTTTTGTAAAGTCAGGTAGGAGGCCAGTGACTGACCGAAGAATGGTGGAAAGATTAGGTTCTCAAAAAGTTTTGAGTAGAGCTATGTCAAGTCTGATGCAGAATATTCTTGCTTTCAATCTCATCTTTATATTTATTAAAGTTTAATCTTCTGACCTTATTATAAAGTTATTTGCTGCTAAAGCATGTGTTTACTGCAATAAGACACAACGGTGCTAAAGACAAGTACAGTAAGTTTGTAAAGCAGAAATTGCAGGATCTTGTACTGCAGCCAGTTCTGTAGAACCTGTGTGGGTCATTTTAGAAGATAAAGAACCTGGTGGTGAGTTGGATGGAAATGAGTAGTTTGTGCTGCCACATTATGAGCACAGAAAATATGTATAAATTCAGCCAAATGCAGCCATATGTAGAGTTGGTGCAGTAGAGAAAAAGCTGACTACATCCCAAGTTAAAATATTCAGCTGCATCTACAGTGAAGCATTAGGCAGCCAGAAAACTAATCACATGGCTGTCAGCTGTTTCCTTATAACTGAAGTTTGCTGTGCAGTACATCTATATGAACATCTGTAAAGGACAAATAATATTTTTTAAAAACAATTAAATTCATTCATAGCATTTTTTGTCTGTAATGTAGCATAATTACTCTATAATTGAGATTGTAGACTTTTCTAGGGCAGGCTTTAAGTTTATATTACATAGTTGAGTATATATTATACAGGATGTATATCAACAAATGGCATCTGGCATTTCAAAGAAATTAGAGATTCCTGCTTCCATACATATTATATTTGTTATATGTAATATTCCTTTATTTGGTTTTATTTCCTGTCCTGCAAAATCATGTCTTTTCCTATTTTTATTAACTGTATAAATTAATTCAGCATGAAGTTACATCTTGTAATAATTATTTCTATTTTAGAGTTCCCAGATATGAAGATTTTATTTACATTGTATTTAAATTCACTTTGCATCTTAGTGCTGTACTAGGCCTATTCCAGCTTTATGTCAAGTCCTAATTTTATACATCAGTATTCTTAAATATTATTATTAACTTATATACAGGGGAACTTGTAAATCATGTGAAGCATAATATAACAAATACTGTATAACAATTTTAAATAAAATATTTTGCTTTGGCTTAAAAATTAATGTGACTCAAAGAAGACAATAATTTTGTTTTCTATGTGCTCATTGCAATTTCAACTCAAGTACTGAAAATATTCCAAAACATATAACACATAATCAAAACCATAGTACAGTTACAGTAACATTGTACAGTACAGTATATATTTGTGGAAAGATCATAACTCACTTTTAGATCTGCATAAAGCAGAATTCAAGAATGGAAGGAATCTTATTTATACTGTGTGAATCCCTATAGAATGTGTAACTAATTAATATACTACCATAGGGAATCAGAGATAATTATGAAATTACATCATCCATATATTGCAGCGGGGTTTGGTTAATAATACATTTAAATTAGTGTGGCATAGCTTTATTAACTGTTGCTGCACATATGAATATTCAATTTTATTGGAAATATATAATTTTGTTTTTTAATTTTAATGTTTGAGTAAGAGAAAAGAAAATATCTAGGGAATGTACTGAAACACTCTAACATAGTTGCTGACTCTGGGCCTGATTCAGAGTTTGGAATAGAGTGAGATATCTCTCTCAACCGATCATCTTGGTGAAACCATGCTGCACTGCCAGTGGGGCAGATTTAAAATGTGCAGACAGATTTATATTTGGGAAGAGTGTTTCCAAACTGACATCTAAATTGTAGAGTAATAATAAAGCTGTACAGTATTTGTGGGCTATATGCAAAAGCAGACAGTAATTACCCCACATGTAAAAAATGTATGTATTTACACCCCTTGCATTGCAATATGGTTTGTTCAGGTTCACAGTTGAGAGAGATATCTCACTCTATTCCCAAGTCTGAATCAGGTTGTCTGTGAGTACCCATAGAGAGCAGTGGCATAATGATGGGGTGACACCAAAATGCTGGCTCTTCTGCAGTGACAGGAGCTTAGTGCTATAGTGTGACATTATCCTGCAGTACCCAGAACCTGTCATAGAAGAAGAGCTGACAGTGCAGACTGCCCAGTCTCCGGGGCAGTCCAGCATCCCCAGTGAAGCTAGGTTGCCCCCAGAAAGATGTTATCAGGACCATGACCCCTTTATTTGGACCACACACCCTTTTCTGTTGGCCATGCCTCTGGATTATGGGGGTTATCCAGAGTGTGCACTGGGTGTCATCAGACCTGGTGACATCTCTGCTAGAGAGGACAGGCCAGGTTGATGATGAGGAAGGGACACTGCAAATTGCATCCCTGCCTCCATGACATTTTTGCTAGAATACTTGACTTTTTGTATCTGGGAGCAAAGTTGATTTGATGCAATAGATAGTGAATTGCTTCATTATGCCACATTTCCCCACCAACAGGAACTGATAAGCTCTGGCTGCTAAAGAGTTGCCAGGAGCTGGGAGTCTACCACTAATTCAGGAGTCTCTCTGAAATTCCACGGTGAGGGGTCAAGGATGATTTATGTACATCAAACTTTTTCACACATAGTGTAAGATTTGGCAAAGTTTTATGTGTTTGATTAATGTCTCTATGGATTTAATATATTCTAATTTCTATTTTGTGGATTTTAAGATTGCAGCAATTTATCTTCAATATAGTAATAAAAAGAAATAGAAAATATGATTTTTGAAATGTTTACTTTGTATTTTTGTCGTATTTTATCCTTTGTGAAGCACAAACAATATTGGATTCAGCATAAGGGGTTGCACAAATACCTTACCTCAAATTCTGACCTCTTAATGGTGACAATTCAGGCATTTATTTTTCCTTTTAATTTCTGCAATGTTAGCTGTGTATTGTCCTCTCATGGGTAACTTACTTCAAAGACCATGAGGTCATGGAGAATGTAAAAAATGCTGATGTGTTGAAATTATTATTACTGGGAACCCATCTTATTTAGTTCCATCCACACCCCAAAACAAAGCAATCATCTTGGAATATTCATGCATCTAAATGCACAACACAGTGGTCAACTGGAGGGCTAAAAATTTAGAACTCAGGAATCTCAGGATTGCAGTAAGGTAGCATATTGTAATGAACTTATAATTTCAATCAGGTAGTGTTAGGAATTTAGGATGGCATGTTTATTTTAATAAGTCAGTAACTAGGCTAGTAGAGTGTTGTTAGAAATTAGTGATTGCACTTGAATGTCAGAGTTTAAGAAATTCCAGATTGCACTTGTTTAACAGGGTCATGAACTCAATATTGAACGTGTTGCAGATTGAGTTTACCATGTAGCAAAGTGGTAGAATCTTAGGTTAGAATTTGGTAAGAAGAGTATCAGGATATCAGGTTTACACTTGGGTAGATTGCAAGGAAATCAGGATTGCACATAGGCTACAGTGTGTCACCAACTTCATATTGCATATCAGTAGTGCAGTGACTATATCTTCCAAATGAATAGCAGAGTGAAGCTTGCACATGTATAGTCATTAAACCAAGATTGTACTCAGGTAGCACAGTGCCAGGTAACAGTATTCAGGAACTGAGGACTCATTTGGGTGCCATATTGTCAGGAACTCAAAATTGTACTCTGATAGCATTGTGTCAGGAACACAGGACTGCACTCAGGTATAAAAGTGCCAGAAGCTGTGACAATGCAGTGCTCTGCACCATCTTTCCAGATCCAGCATCATATTCTATGGGTCCATCATGCTCCACACTGCCTCCCTTCTCATCCATCTTCCTGAGCTGGCATTCTGTTCTGGTTGCAGCATTTCCCCTAGGAGTGAGCACAGATTTTGGATACTTTATAGGCACAGGTGCATTCTGATAATGAAGTCTGGATACTATATTCAAATGAGCCTTGTCTATGTAAGCTCACTGTACTTGTGTCAGTGAATCAGGTTCCAAAACTTGCTCCAGCATTACATCTTATTTTGGTAAGACTCCTGTGTACAAAACCCCAGCCTGATCATATTGATCCTGTGTTTGTGTCCTTGACCTCACCCTTATTACTGTATAAAAACTATATTTGTGACCATGAGCATAGCATTGACTGACTATCCTTTTTGAGTACTGTTTTTTTTATTGCTATATTCATACTACCTATGCCAAGCTGGTCATGTCCAGGTGGCAGTTAGAGGGCCTTGAAATGCCGGTTTCTGACAGTGACACCCATACCACCTTGCTGCTGTTGTGAAGACTGTGGGCTTGTTAGACAATCCTAGGCTGACTGCCAAGATATGATTTAAACAGTCTTTCAATGTGATGAAAATAAAGCAAATTAACACAGACATTGTAGCAGAGATGTGGGGTCTCCTTATTTCATTCAGGTAGAATGAAGAGTGTAAGGAACTCACAGTTACTATTAGGTAAAAATAACAAAAAATATATACAACGGCTGTAAGACTCTAGAAAATCAAACTACTCTCAAAAACTCTTAAATAGGTATTCATATAAGTATAGCAATTACTAGACAATAAAAATCAAACACTAAATAATAAAATCAACCCATGGCAAAAATCTGTTTTCCTGAACAATTAAAATTTGCTTAGATATGAGCTCATATAAAATCTGTAGTTTCAGGGGAAATTATGTGCCAAATATTGTAAGAGAAGTTACTGTTATATTGTAAGTGCTCCTTGTATTATCGATATGCTTCTGGTTAGAGTGCCTTGGGTTTCTGAATTGGGTGTTGGAAGTATAGTACACACCATTTATTTTGTCTATCCTACTGGGCATCCTTTTATAGTCTGTACAATATACAACTAACTGCATATACTGTATGAGTTGTGGTTATTAAATAACGAGACTAAAATAAAATAAAACATCTTGCGGGAGTTAAAAGAGAATGGTGGAATATTGACCTTGGATGCTCCCAAAATGGTTTGCAAGTTTCAATCCTCTCACATAGATAGTTTGCTGTTAAACAACATTCAAAGAAGTTGTGTTTTTACCATGCATCACAAATATGTTGAGTTCAAAATTACAGCAACTTATATATTTTTTAGTGAAATTGAAAAAAATGCACACTGAATCTTTCTGTATGCTACCCGAGGCAGTTTGTATGTCACATGCAAAGGTGTTTGAGTGGCACAAAAGATTTAGTGATGGTCGTGAGGATGTCAAAGATGATGAACATCCCAGAAGGCCTTGTACATCAAAAACAAATGAAAATATGAAAATAGCATCTGAATATTGAATCAACATTACTGCAATGATGTTCTAACAACTTTGCAGGAAAGAATCAGCAGAATGAGGCTGTGGAAAAATGGTTTCATCCTCTATCAGGACAATGCACCAGCCTAACAGCTCTCCTTGTAAAGCAGTTTTTGCCAGAGAAACATTACAGTGCTAGAACACTGTCCATACTCACAAGACCTAGCACCGTGTGAATTCTTTCATTTCCCTAAAGTCAAAACTCAAGGGAACCAGTTTTGCATCAGTTAGTGGGGTAAAGAAGAAAACAACAGAGCTTTTAAGACACCTGCCAAATAATGATTTACAGCTTTAACCAATGGAAAATAAGAATGCAATGGTATGTGGATGCAAAAGGGGAGAACATATAAGGATAAAGGAGATAAAATGTACTTAATTTAATTAAACATAAATTATAGCATCAATATCATTATTTAATAGCCACTCATTGTCAAGCCTAAAGCTTGCCACACACTAGACCAACTTACATCCAACCAGCCAACTTGTTGATTGGTTGGAATGAAAATCTGGCAAGGAATAAGAGTAAATGATGATCATCAATTTGCTCCTAAATGCCAGAAAACAGATGAAAATGGTCATTCAGGAAAGTTTGTTAAATGTTTGATTTAAACTATTTGTTCAAACAACAGTTTTGGGCCATTTTCCAGCATTTGGGAGCAAATTGCTGATTGCATACTTTACCAGATTTTCATTCCAACCAATCAACTAGTTGGCTGGTTGGACAGATAATCTTTAGATGTGTGGCCAGCTTAAGAGTTAGAGTTAGCTGGAACAGGCATGGGAGGCATGGAGACTGAAAAGGGGCCATTCCATGTGAAATCAACACAGCTTTTGTTAAAATTTTAACTCACCAGCTCAGTTTTGTTCAAATGTGGTATATGGAGAGTATATATGTAGTCTAAGAAATATAAAACATTTTATTTAAATATCTCTTGCCGCTTACAAAATAATGTAAAGTTTTCAAAAATCTGTCAAAAACACACAACCAGCATAATTTCAAATCGCCATAGCAGCTCTGCTAATTAAGATAGAGAGGTGGGAGTGGTGTCACTTTACTGTGTTTTTTATGACCAATAGGCTTTGTGAGGGAAAACTTTTTCCAAATTCAAACTGAAATTTTTGATTATGATTATCTCAAAAAGTGCATCGACAGAGTTCAAAACATTTCTTGAAATAGTCTATACCGATGTTAAATGTTTTTCAAAAATGTAAAAGTGGGAGAATAATGGGTTTATACTTAAAAATAATTTTAAACAGAAGTAGGCACTATATTAAAAAAAAATCAGGGCCCTCTTTTAAATCCAATTATATGATGCAACAACTAAAATTATACCAACACTCAATATTTGAATTAAATGTAAATTATCTTAATTACTTTTTTAATGTCTACATAGATATTATATATTTTCATATGTAGAGATTGTCAAAAGGTAATTAAGAGAATTTTCAAAAATTCAAATATTGTAGGCCAAATTATAAAAGTTCCTATATGACTTTATTAACTTAAACCAATGAATAATGTTTGCAAGAAAATAAATAATGATCTTCAATAATGTTAATGCATTGTTTATGAATCATGCTCACGAATAATTGTTCTCATGAATCAATGGTCAGGAATCATGCTCAGTATTGCAGGATAGTTTGTAGCATGTCTGTGCAAGCTCTTGACAAGTTATGACACTGCACCCAGTCAGTGCCCCTCCCCTCACAATACCTATTAGTCTGTTTCAGGAGTCAGTATTGAGTGGATGTAAGTGCATTATAGTGATATTTTTAGTTGATTATACTGTGACTTTGTGTTATATTTAAACAGTGTTATCAATCAATATAAACATTCAGTTTTTTTCACAATCTTGTCTTGTCACAAGCTAGACTTTGGCATTTTTCTGCCACAGCACATGGGAAAGGCCCCTGTGATGGAGTTGGCAGCTCAGTCAAGAGACTGGCAGCTAGAGCCAGCCTGCAATGGCTATATGAGAACCAAATCCTCGCACTTTTCCAACTTTATGAATGGGCAGTAGAAAATGTATCTAGAATTATTTTGATGTTCACAACTCAGGAAGAATATATTGAGTCTGAAACATTTTTGAATGATCATTTCAGCCAGTCAGTAACTATTCAGGAAACACAAAAGTATAATGCTTTTATATCTGTTTATTCAAGTACATCAAAAATATCTGTGAAAACCTTTTTTAAGGCTACAACATAATCTACAGTATTTGCAACACAATCTCTATACAAACTCCAGTTGATACAAATAAATGACTATATATCCATTGTATATAACAAGAAATGGTAGCTTGCTTTTGTGAAGGACAAGAATGAAGATGAAACCAAGTTAAAAGTGACCTTCCTTCATCCAGCTGGACCTTCCCCATCATTCTTCTATCTAAGGAAGCCTGATGTACTATGTATACCTCTTATAGATGTCTAATGCATAGTTGACCCTATAACTCCAACTGGAATAATTTATGTCATGTCTCCTGATTACACTTTAAAAACCACTAAGGTATTGTCAAACTATCTTGAGCTAACATTGTTGACAGACTAATACAATGTCAAGTATTTCTATTCAACTTGATTTATATTATGAAACTAATGAAGTCATCTAATCTATTATTACCTATTACTACTTGTAATACACCCAGCTTTTTAGAATAAACTACCTTGCTTTAAAAATTATTTTTAAATATGAACCCTTTATCCTCCCACTTTTAAATTTTGACAAATATTTAAAATTAGTATTTTAGTATTTTTTATTGATGCACTTTTTGAGATAATCATGATCAAAAATTTCAGTTTGAATAAAGAAACAGTTTTTCTTTACAAAGCCTATTGTGTTGTATATCATAAGTAAGGGCATAAAAACACAATAAAATGACACCACCTCCACCATCTATTTTAATTGGGAGAGCTGCAATGGTGATATGAAAATATGCTGGTTGTGCATTTTTGACAGATCTTTGAAAATTATACATAGCCATATTTTGGAAATGGCATGATATATTTAAATACATGTTTGTATTTTTCTTAGACTACAGTCCATATATACTCTTCATATACCAAATTTTAAAAAATCTGAGGTAAAATCAGTATATTGATTTGACACGGATTGACCCAGAGGCATGTAGGAAACTGGATGGTATGAGCCAGCTCTTCCTCATGTGTTGAAGGAAGAAAGGAGACAGTCGAACTGCTGCAGAGGGTTAGTCCAAAGGTGAGAACGAAAAAAGAAAACATCTTTATTATACTGGAAGTTGAATTGGAACTGTAGTTGTTGATATCAGATTGGAACTGATGTAGAATATAATAGACTGGGACTGATAATTTAGAACAGATGATGTGGAATTGGACTAGAACTGTTGATGTTGAATTGGATTGGAACCGATCATGCAGATCTGAAAAGGTAGGAAAGGAGCAGAACCAATGTTGTAGAATGAAATTAAAACCAATGTTGGTGATATTGAATTGAGACCAATGTTTGAGACATTGGATTGGTACAAATGTTGGGGTTATTGAATTGAGACCGATGTTTAGAGATATCGGATTGAGACCAATACTAGAGATATCGAATTGGGACTGATGGTTGGAGATATCGGATAGGAACCAATGGTTTGAGATAGAAACAAGTCTCTAGGTAAATCCAGACTGGAGTACTAATAGAAATGTAGACTTGCATAAACCAGACTTGGAACTGGAATAGCACAGATTGGAACTGTTCAGATACAGGGTACTGTACCTGGGAGCTCAGCACAGAGCTGTAACGTCAGTAGAAGCGACATTGTACTGGCAATGTGGGCCAGTCAGGAAATGGAATTTATAGGGGTGGATCCCTAGGAATTGGATGCTGCCATCAGCTGGTCTGAGAGCAGCGCTCTGAGTGGTGGAGGAGCGCCAGGTGAATTTTGAACTTCTAAAGCATGTCTCCTAGTTTAAGTAATATAAATTGTAGCTATTTCCTGACACTGTCAGATGTTAAATGGTAATTACATAGTATCAGGAAATAGCTACAATTTATATTAATTACAACAGGTGACATGCTTTAGAAGTTCATACATAGAGGTTATTTCTTGATACTGTTTGGTATTATACTTCACTTTGAACATTCCCTATTATAGGGCATACAATATAAGAATATATATTAAAAATTGGAAATAAAAGTGATGCTAATACTTTATGTGTAACAAATAAAGGATAAAACAAAATAAATAATAAGTAGTTTGAATATCTGTTTTTAAGGCATATCTAATAAAAATTGGTTCTATTTGTATTTGAATCAGTGGGTAACACCTACATATTATACTTGTGTATCATTTCTGTCCTATTTTTTAGATATATTCTAGATTCCCTTTGATGCACATTGTCATTTATTTATTATTCTTGGTGTAAGATTTCTTCCTGTTATTGGTCATTAATGTAGAGTTTATTAATGCCAGGGGTTTCTCTTTCTAAAATATAGAATAATGCATCAATCACGGCAGGCTGTCTGAAAAGGCAAATGGTGAAGGATTAACTGATAGAGTTTTGCAATAATTTCTCTGCATCTGATTTTATATTTAAAATACATATTCCCAACTCTCCAGAAATCTTTCCATTTTTTTGAGGACAACAAGAGGTACAGTATGTTAAACTGAGACTTTTTACAATTGGAGATTTTGCCAATAGCAACCAATCAGATTCTACTTAACATTTATCTAGTAGCTTCTAGATGATAATAGCTAGAATCTAATTGGTTGCTATGGGCAACATCTTCACTTCTAAAAACTCTCACTTTAGTAAATATACCCCCAAGAGTATAATCAGACTGCTGACATTTTATGTTCTTCACCAATTATTTTTTTTTCCAATTTTGTTTTATACCCAGTAATCTCAGAAGAGCCCTTTTCACATCATTATTCCGTAGACTGTATATGATAGGGTTTATCATGGGTGTAACAACTGAATACAGTGCAGTAAAGATTGGTTCTAGCAGCGTATAGTATTCCGATGGTGGCATCACGAATGAAGCCAAACCTGTAATATAGTACATAATGACAATAGTGAGGTGAGATGAGCAGGTGGAGAAGGCTTTTTTTCTTCCGTCCTTAGATTTTATCTGCAAGATGACCCTGATAATTTTTATATAAGACATCAAACTAAAAATGACTGGAAAAACTGCAAAAAGCAATGCTACTATATAGACTATAATATAAAAGTCTTCATTTCCAGCACAAGAGATGTTAAACACAGCTTTAGGATCACAGAAAAACTGGTGTATGGTGCCTGAATGACAGAATGACATGTGTGACACTGGGATTGTAATCACAAATGAATTTAAGCATCCTGATATCCAAGTGCCAGATGCCAATATGAGACAGTTTTTCTTTTTTAAGACACAGTGATAGTGTAAAGGATCACATATGGCAACATATCGGTCATATGCCATAATGAATATAAGAAGATCCTCTGTGGAGCCAATAAAAACATAAAAGTACATTTGGGTGAAGCATTGTATGAAGGACACTGTATTATTTCCAGATAGTAACATGTACAGCAGCTTAGGGACAGTAATGGTTGTATAACAGATGTCTATTAAGGCCAGGTTACATATAAATAGATACATGGGTGTGTGTAACTGATCATCAATATATATTACTATTATTATAATAGAATTGATGAGCACTCCAAATATATATAGGAAGAAAAACACACAGGCAGTTAACAATGTATAATCCGCCTTTGCAGAGAACAGCATTAAGTGGAATTCCTTAAGACAAGTCTGGTTCTCCATGGCATATTCTATAAACACAAATTATTATTAATTCATTAATGATCACTGTGTCACAGTATATATAAAATTACTAATGCTAAAACTATAGTGGGTGAAAACATCCTTACTTTTAAATTGTGCTTCAAACAGGATGACACATTATGTCTATCACCTCTGTCTCTATTATTTTAACAGCTAAAATGTATTTTTATTAAAGGCAATAATAGAAAGATACACCTTTAAATGTAACTAAATCCAACATTAAATTATCTACTACTGTTCCCCTTGAACCTGTGCTGCACTGTCACTTCTGCCTAGATGGTACATACATACATGCACTGTATACATGCCAATATTAGAACTGCAGAACATTGTATGACAGCTACAATAACAAAAACAAGTTTATTTTTTATGTTACATGTGCATATTATTACTTTAGAAAAAGCAACAAAAATTGAATATACCCAATGCTAGATAAAAGCAACTTCCAATTATATTATATCATAAAGAATTTGTTCACTTGTAGCAGTTCTTAAAAGAAGGGGAAATATATCTGAACCCCAAAAAGAACTAGAAAAATTTATAGGGTATGAACTAATTCCAGACATCCTTTATTACTATTTAAGTTTCTTTGGTTCATTTATTGCTGCATGATATTTATATTGTACATGGTTTTAATTATATGTGACTAGGTTAGTTTACCGACTCCTGCCAGTAAGTACCTTAGCCCTACACCTACCCCTACCCCTAAACCTAACCCTCACTAAACTTGACCTTACCTCCACAGCACTAAATTTATACACCCCCTGCAGCCTAACCATAACCCCCAATCTCTGCATTTTACCCCTAACCCTCCCCCTAGTGCCTAACCATAACCCCTAATCCTCCCCTTAAATACAATACTTACCATTGGAATGTCAGTGATCGGGATGCCGTCACCAGATTCCCTTTTCTGCAATCACTGCTATTAATGTTGATAGTTCTGAGTTTCAGTTTGAAGGATAATTAGATTGGCTTAAGCATATGTTTTTGCAAATTTCTTTTGTATTGAGCTATTTAAAATAGAAATTTAATAGTATTTTGAAAGCAGAAAAAGTAATTTTTTTGTGTATTGCTTTTAAAGATTTTCTTTATATAATGCTTTTTGCACAAAAATTATTTAAAATTAAAATTGTGTTCAAATTTATACTTTTAAAACAATTTTAAAATATGAAAAAACTTTTCTCAGTCTGAGTTAATAAACTAAATACAAACTTTTCCAAAATGTTTTGACTTTCCTCTTCCCTATTTACATTGTGTAATCATTATATATTACATTGAGTATTTTGAAACCCTTCTTACCCTGTCTCAATAGCATTTAGTGGTTAGTAAAATAATATTTGTGCCTTTTTAAATTGACCAAGTTTAATTCTAATTAGAGTATTTACCACAGTTGCAAACCCTGCACAAACTGGATACCCACGGCTATTCCCCACTTAAAGTATGTGTATAACTGTAATAATTATTATTGAATATAACACTCCTTATTGTTGACATTTTGGGTGAATATTATTATATAATTTACTGCATAAAATAGTTATCTTGTCTGAGTATATAGCGCTAGTGGATCAGAAGTCAAAAACTGAGAAATATTTGTTAAATATAGACAATCTACTGAAGGTTTTAGAAATAGGTATTTCAGTGTTCTATTCTCAGAATATTAATCTATCAGTTCCTTGCAATTTCCTATATGGATGCCATCTGCTTCTTCTACAAGTTGATGACTTGCATCTGCAATGAAAAACAAGAGCATGGGAGAGTAATCTTATTTCAGAGTTATTTTAAATAAAGTGCACCACAAGTAAAAACATTGGCATGAGGCAGTGAGGATTTAAAGTGCTCCAGTTAATCATCAACTGTTAAAATTTTGTCTATATCAACTTTCACTGTTCACAATCTGTTGTGAAATCTACTGTATGCAGGCAATCTGTATAGTCCCTGAACATGCACAATTGCTTTGTCAGGGAGAGATTGCAAATTGCTTAGCATGAACAATATTTCTTCTTATGTAGCATGCTCACTACTTATTCCCAAACCCACAAGAATGTATATACACACACACACACACATCTGCAGCTGTTTATTACACTGAATGCATACAGTAGTGGATCATGCACTCCCAGAAAAATGGTTAAGCAGCTTCCTATTCAATGGTCAGAGAACTGGCCAAATAGGGGTTCAAATATATATAAAGGAAGCTCTAATGGTGTAGATATTATAATATTATGTAAAAAAAACCCAAATGAGAATAATGTCATGTGCCAGCAATGATGAAACAAACAGACACTCAATACATATAACATATGCAAATGTTTATAGCGCTTTCTGTGAATAAATAGATTGTCCTGAATAGGGTTTCCCCATGACTGACGTGGCGATGAGAGTAAGGTAAAGTGGTCTGACCCTACCTTTCCCTGTGTCTAATCTTGATCCATGTGGGGCTGGCTAAGTCCGGGCTGCTACTGTTGGATCAACTGTGCACTGACTCGGTCTGCCGCTTTTGATGATGACAGCTTGCCAGGACAGAGTCCTTCTGCAGCATCCTTGTGAACAGCCTGGTTACTGACTGCCACCCTCATTAGGAGAATACGATCTTCACGATCACTGGATAGTAACGTCAGTAGGGGTCTAGACCCCCAAGTCAGTCACGGGGAAACCCTTTTCAGGACAATCTATTTATTCACAGAAAGTGCTATAAACATTTGCATATGTTATATGTATTGAGTGTCTGTTTGTTTGTTTCATCATTGCTGGCACATGCCATTACTCTCAGTAGTTTTTATTTTTACACAATATTATAGTATCTACACCATTAGCACTTCCTTTATATATTTTTTATTACACTGAATGGCCTATGTAAAACATTGCCTGACTGTGTTAATTGTAGATCATCTGCTTTCTGTCTATTATTCATTGTTTATGAACATGGCTTTGTACTATTACTGCTTTTACTGCTTCAAGATATTGACTTCTATTCCTGCACTTGCTTATCTTCTTCCTGCCCTGATGCTGACCATTCATAATGTCTCTGCTGTAATCTGACTGTCCCTCTTTACATCTTGTGATCACTCTGCTAAATTCAGTAGCAATAACTAAAGAACATTCCTGTTTATGTGGCACTGCAGGCCTGATATTTATGTTTTACGATAACAGTTGTCTCTTACCTTTTGTCTATGTTATGTGTATTACCATTAGCTATTCTTTCTTAGGTCTTCTGACATTAAGATTGAACTTATCCGAAATGTACTGGTCTCAAATAGGTTTTATTAGATGACAGTCAGAAGCCACCTGAGTCCATTACAACCACCATTTTAAGACTAACTATCCATTATTATGCCATGCTTACCTTAACGGCACATTTTGTCTGTGTAGTAAACTGGTGTTAAAAAAATGGAACATGTATAGATGTGCCCAGCTAATTTGTTGCTCCATACAGCCATGTAGTGCACCATGCATCTCACACCACACAGTAGCCTTGAGTCGTGCCACACAGAATGTTTCTTAACGGAACATAGCGTAGCACTGGAAAAAAGTCATATCATGTAATAAAACTTTTTGTTCACCAGGTGTCACTTTTCCTAAACTACAAAGCACATGTGTCAGATTTCCAATAATTTTTTGTATCACCACCTAATGATTGGCTGACAGAAGCTGTGATTTGGTACACTATAGTATAGCATTGTGGTCATGGAATCAGGGCTGTAAAAGAATGTGTAATAACATATTAAATAATGACAGTACAGTATGTGTGTGAGTCCTGTACTGTTAATAAATAAATATATATTATATAAATATATAAATATATATATTTCTAATGGGCTCAGACAGGGGTCACAAGCATGCACAGCTTTCACTGAGACATGATCAATGTGTTTACGTGTAGTGTACTAATAAGGTATGACTCGGTAGCGTGAGTGTCTTTTATGCAAAGTTTTGCCTTCAAATGCCTCTCAATCACACAGCAAATCAAATTGATAGCACAAGTAGCTTCTGCTGATTAAAATTATATGCAGCATGCCTATGTACTTTGAGCCAGTGCCGGTGTATCTGCATGTGAAACGCTACAGTACATTACACTAATAGTGACTGTAACACTTTAATGTAGTGATTTGCATGCATATACACCCATACTGGCTCACAGAACATAGGCATACTGTATATCATTTAATCAGCAGAAGCTTCTTGGGCTAATAAGATGCATTTTAGGATAAAAAGACACAAACAAGATGCTTGGCGCTCCCGAGTCACACAGCACTCCTGTGACCTTAGACTCAAAACTTTTCTCTCAGCATCCCACCACTCTGCACTTCTGCTATACAGTAGACATTGTATTGTACACATAACAGGGGGCAAGTTTTTCATAAAGAGAGATCATGTCAGGTTCAATACTTTTAAAATACACTACTTTGCACTTCCCTCCTCACTTCCTCTCTGTGTATGACCACCCAAGTTCCTTCACCACCTCCCCCCACCATCACACAACACTATTCAACTTCACTGAGTTCATTGTATTTCTCACCAGCACCCCTACGATCATTCACTTCTATTCAATGCTGCCACTTCCTGAGCCCACTATTGACATTGTACACATTACCTGCTTTAATTTGCACAATTCACATCACATGCACAACAGGTGCAGCTCTTAACATGGCTACTGTGTGTGGGCTAGTGGTTAAGGTCTGCACCTTGCACCTTGAGGGTCAAGGGTATGAATCATGGAAGGGGAGTTTTTTTTCTTCTTTAGTTTTTAAATCTTCATTACTAGATTAAAAATAAATCACTTGGTGGTGTGTGTGAATTCTGTTATGGCATGGAGTAACTCGGTAGGACAAGCATATTTTATGCAACTTTTTACCTTCAAATGCATCTGAATCATACAGCGAATTGAATTGATAGCACAAGCAGCATCTGCTGATTAAAATGATATGCAGCATGCCTATGTTCTGTGAGCCAGTGTGGGTGTATCTGCACGCAAAATATTACATTACACTAACAGTGACTGTATCACTTTAATGTAGTGATTTGCTTGCAGATACAACCATACTGGCTCACAGAACATAGGCATACTGCATATCATTTTAATCAGCAGAAGCTGATTGTGCTAATAAGAGGTATTGTAAGGTAAAAAACGCATAAAAGACGCACGGTGCTACAGAGTCACACAGCACTACTACGCTATGTGTGGAGCAACTTGTAGCATAGAATAGATGTACGTGGACTCATTTCTATTACTGTGCTGCAAAGTCGCTGTCCCTAAAAGTGACCCTACAGTAGATGCATATTACTGTACCGAATTCAAATAAAGCAGCCGTACAGTAGCTTACATTGACCAGAAAACACATACTAAACATTACATAATGACAGAGCTATTGAAGTTCAGTTATTTTAAAGAACTCTACTGAACTGAAAGCATTTCTCTCAACATCCCACTGCAGTACAAATTTTATCAGTGGAGCACTTGCCACCTAGATGTTAAGTAGTGTATTACATGCCATGGCTTATCTTTCGTTGTAGAATACCATGTTACGCCACAGTACAGCCATCATGTAACATTCCATGGCACAACACAGGAGGCCTGAATGATGCATTATGAGCAACAAACTAGCTGGGCACATCTGTATAGACACCTTGAAAATATGTGACTGGTATAACAGCACAGGCTACATTCTCAAGATTTTATATGGTTTGAGCTCTTTGATAACTTTGAGTTTCATTATTAATTAATTAGGGAGTATATTATTTTACATATATCATGATTTTGAATCAAAATAACATCTTGTACTATCTACCTACATTTATTCAGAAACCATTCACTTATAACATGCATCTGTGTTACATGTATAAATCATCAATAACTGACAAAGAAAATCAATTGTTGAGTTTGGGATTTAATTTAAATCCATGTGAAAGTAGAAGGAGTAACACACTTACCACCATTAATCTTTCCTGTTCATACCTTCTGCAGCAGGTGTTAGAAAAGGGAGATAATTTCTTGATAAACATTGACTGTTTTTACATCATTGTTGAGTAAAGAAAGCCTCTGAAAATACAGCAGACTTTATTGTTAATACATTATATTTGTAGATAAATTGCTCATTAAGCATCTTACTGTATATAATCTAAATCACACTGCTCTGTACATAACACACAGATGCAGATATGTTGAAGGAAAGTTTGCTATCATGCTGCTACTTTATGTCCTAAGTAATTCCACCAGATATACTGTAATTATGTGTATACAATAAGTGCACAGAATTTACTAAAACATCAGAATTAAGATGTACCTTGGCAACTTAAGACATTTTTGTAGCATATCTCATCACGCATCAGTTTTTTGTTTTCATTTATTTGGGAAAAAGAAGCAAAAACATGGTAAAGGTTTAAACGTGATCATGTTACTAAACATTACGGTCAAACTGTTAGTATATTTCTATTGATTAACTTACATGGAGGATAAAACAGTTTGTCAATGTTTAGATGATCTACAGAAAAAAAGGGATTTTCCCTACAGCACACTGTAGCAATATCAGCAAAAATACTTGAATCCTACATAATAATAGAAATTCAGAGGTATTGGTTACATACATTTGAAAATATATGAATAAGCATCGGGCCAACGTCAAGGCTCCTCTATACCGGCATCCCTAACATTATGGGGTTCACATCTGAGGCACAGGGAGCTTCAAAAGAATCTAGCAATGGACCATCCCCAGGGCATCACACGAAAAAGGGAAAAATGTGATAGTGAAGTGTACAGTATAGCTGTGTAAACAAAAAGTTAAAATTACATAAATAATAGACAAACAAATAAGTGATGAAAAAATATCTATGTGAATTAAGTGGTGATGCCTTTCTCCAATAAGAGAACCAAATTTTAGTATTTTTAAAATTGTGTTTGTCTAGGTACAGTTTATCATCATTATTCATCTCCTGCACATTCTTGGACCTCCAGATTAAAATGGACATGCATAACGCAAAATAACAGATTATCAAATTATTGGAAACTTCACAGCAGCACTGAGTATTTATAATTGAAGTGTGCTAAAAGCATTTCAGTCAATGATCAATCCTCTGACATGATTGTGAAATTGAGGACATAGCTACATGCATCAGGGACAGTTTAATGAAGTCACGTAGGATGCCATTGACTGACTGATAAATCGTGGAAAGATCAGGGTCCCTTAGCAGCTTTGAGTATAGATATGTCAAGTCTGATGCAGGGTAATCTTGCTTTCAATCGCATCTTTCCTGTATATTAAATAAAGTTTAATCTTCTGACCTTTTTATAAAGATATATGTTGCTAAAGCATGTGTTTTTCCTTTACCTGTTTTTTTGAATATTTAACAACTTCTATCCACAATGTCTCTACATCACACAGCCTCCACTCACTTACTTCAAACATCCCCCTAATTCAGTGTCCACATAATCATCTACTTTATTAACCTCTATCCTCCCCCTCTTGTGTCCTCCACTTGCTATTCCCCCTTTTTACTCTAATCAGTCTGCTTTCCAACCCTCTGCTTTTTTCCCCCACATTTCCTGTTCTTCCAATCATTCAAAACATTCAGCTCAAGCAGGATGGCCCTACTGCCGCATATAATGGCTAATTACTGTGATTGCTGGTCCTGTATATGCTGGAATTATGACACACAATACACTTTGTATGATGCATATTAAAGCTGGATAAGTGGTAATTATGCCCTCTTCATGGACTGACCATACTCACTCTAAAATCAAGCATTTGGAAACCTCCTTATAGAAATCCTGCGTTTGCCACTGCCACTCTCAACCACCTCCCTCCCTCCATGGTCTTGCTACCCCACCACTAAGCCCCATTCCCTTCTGGTTCTGCCTATCACCTCCTGGACTGCCAAGTGAAATTCTGGGCCTTGATAGAGCAACATCCTGTGGGACCACAGCATGTTGGGCATGGCTGCACGCATTTGTGGGTGGGTCTAGCATTTGAGAAGTACCCACTCACAGGAGCATGGCATAGCACCCAGCAGCTGGGTCTAAAGTAGTCACTACTGTATTAGGATGGTGGGACAGTCCCATAATAGCTGCATTTTTTACAGGATGTATTTAGATGCTAAAATGTAACACACACACATGTAAGTGCTACAACTTTATTTTGTGCATCTCTCATGTAAATAACACATAAACAAAATCTGTTTTCTGTCATAGAGATAGATGTATGAAGAATTTAAGTTTGACATAACATCAGGTCATCTTAACACACACATTCCACAGCATATATCCTAACCCACTGCTCCATGCTCCTTCTTCACTATCTACCCCATCAGTGTCACCCCTGAACTTTAGAAGGTAAGCTCTCATGAGCAGGGTCCTAGTCCCTCATGTGCTTCTCCTTCCCCTACTTATATTATAATGTACTCCTAACTTCCCAATTTTCACCTAACTTGTTTGCTAAGGTCCTGCTGCTTGTGTTATGCAGCAATGTTTATAAATCATGCCCTTGTCTTGCATTGTTTTGTATTGCTATCAACTGTTTTTCTTGTATGCTCTTTTATGTACTGTGTAAGGCGCTGCAGAACCTTTGTGGCACCATATAAATAAAGGGTAATAATAATAATAATAATAATAATAATAATAAGTTTACTGCTATAAGACATTGTGGTGCTAGAAACAAGTACAATGAGCTTGAAATGCAGAAACTGCAGGATCTTGTACTGCAGCCAGTTTTGTAGAACCTGTGTTGGTCATTATAGAAGATAAAGAACCTGATGGTGAGTTGGATGGAAATTAGCAGTTTTTTTGCCACATTATGACAACAGAAATATGTATAAATTCAACTACATTAGGCCATATGTTGAGCTGTTTTTCAGCTGCATCAACAGTGATGAATTAGGCAGACAGAAAACTAATCACACGACTGGCAGCTGTTTCCTTATACCCGAAGCTTGCTGTGCAGTATATCTAAATGAATATCTGTACAAGTTGAAGAACATTGTCGAAAATACAACAAAAAGCTTACTTTTCCAAATCATATTTTGTCTGTGATGTAGCATAATTAATCTATAATTGAGTTTGTAGACTTTAAGTTTATATGACATAATTGAATATATTTTATACTGAATTATACAGGATATAAAATGAAAAATGAGATCTGAAATTTGCAAGAAATGAGAGATCCCTGCTTACATATTGTATTTGCTATATGTACTATTCCTTTGTTTGGTTTCATTTCCTCTCCTGTAATATCATGTGTTCTTGCCAGAGTTATTAATTGAATACATTAATTCAACATGAAACTACAGCTTGTAATAGTTGTTTATATGTTAAAGTTACCAGATATGGAGATTTATATTACATTGCAGTTACATTCACTTTGCATCTTAGTGTTGTAATTGGTCTCTTCCAGCTTCATGGCAAGTTCTACTCTTACACACCATTATTCTTAAATAGTACTAGTAACTTATATACATGCGATTTGTAAATCATATGTAGTAGCCTTGAAAAATTGTAAATAAAAAATGTAGCTTTAGGATAAAAATGTAAAAAAGAAAATGCTTTTGTGTCCTGTGGGTTCAATGTAATTTCAGCACAATTTCTCAAAACTTTCTAAAAACTATAACATGCCATGACAACCATAGTGCAATTACAGTAACATTGTCCAGTACAGTATATATTAGTGGAAGTATCATAACTCACCTTTAGATCTGCATAAAGTAGAACCCAGCAAAGGAAGGTATCATACTTATACTGTTTGCATCCCTATACAATATGTAACTAATTAATATTTAACCATAATGAATCAGAGATAATTATATCATCATACTTTTCACCAGGGTTTTCAGTAATAATGCTAATAAAAATTATAGCAGCAAAACTGTATTAACTATTTCTGCACAATTTGAATCTTCAGTTTAATGGGAAATATATGATTTTGCTGAGTCATTATAATGTCTGACAAATAGAAAAAAAATTATTTTGGGAATATACTAGTTTTATAACATACTTGCCAATGCAGATAAGTTCCTCTCCAGGAGTTTCCTAGGGAGAACATGCCATGTGGGGGGATGGAGGTGTGATTGCTGCAAATTGTGCCATTGCTTCCCCACCACCATGACATTATCACAAGAAATCTTAATTTTGTGTAGGGACATGGCTATTCTGATGCAATTGATAATGAATTGCAGTATCTAACAACATTGTCCCATTCACCAACAGGCTCAGGGGACCATCAGGGTGCAGGAAAATTTCTAGAGTGGTCAAGAATAACTTATAAAAATGTAACTTTCACAATTAGTATACGATTTGCCAATATTTTATGTTTTTGCTTAATATTTTTATGGATTTTATTTTTTTTATTATTCTAATTTTCATTTTGTGAATCTTCAGGATTGCAACAATTTAACATAAATTTAGTAATAAGAGCACATACAAAAAATTATTTTTACAAAGTCTACTTTGTCTTATATTATCCTTTGTGAAACACAAGAAATGTTGATTTCAGCGTAAGGAATGTCACACATACAGTGACTGGCTTCAAATTCTGAACTCTTAATGGTGAGAATTCAGGCATTTATTTCTCCTTTTTATTTTCTACAATGTATTATGTTTATTTTCCTCTCAATGGGAGCTTGCTTCAAAGACACTAAGGGGTCGATTCAGACCTGGATGCTAAGCCGCGATCGCTCGCTATGGGTGATTGTCGCCCGTCTGTGCATTCGTATGAGGCAAAATATGCATGCACTAACCAGTCACTGCATCTGAGATTCATATGCTCATATTACACAGACTGAGAGCTACTTTGAGTGACAGATAGTGCTGTTTGTGGGTGGCAACAGGGGAAGGTGCTTGTGAATGGGAGAGTGGTGCTGTGAATGCAGGCATGTCTGGGTGGCAAAACAGCATCCATAATTAGCAAGGCAGCATCATTGTACATGTCACGTGGTTGTTTTTCAGCCAGCAAACAAAAAGTATGGTGGTCGCTCACATCAGCTTAATGACATTGCACAGGTGCTTGTAAAGGGTGGGATTTACACTGAACCACAGAAAAAAGGAGATATTCCCTCTGGCACACTGCAGCAAAACCAACAAAAATACTTGAATCCTACCTGATAATAGAAATTCAGAGGTATTGGTTACATACATTTGCAAATATATGAATAAGCGCTGGGCCAGCATCATGGCTCCACTATACCGGCATCCCTAACATTAAGGGGTTCACATCCAAGGTGCAGGGTACTTCAAAAGAATCCAGCCAAGGACCATCCCTAGGGCATCACACGAAAAAGGGAAAAAAGGTTCTAGTGAAGGGTAAAGTATAGATGAGTACAGATAATCAATAAGTGTTAATATAATGAGATAATTAAAATTACATAAATAATAAACACACAAATAGAAAGGTGATGAAAAAGTATCTATGTGAATTAAGTGGTGATGGCCTGAAAAAGGTCCAGCCAGAGCAACTCCGGGGGCCACACACCCAAACGCTCACCTTAAAAAAAATTGCCAATGTATGTAACTAATAACTCTGAATTTCTATTATCATGTAGGATTCAAGTATTTTTGTTGGATTGCTGCAGTGTGCAGGAGGGAATATCCCTTTTTTTCAGTTTTTCAGCCAGCACTGATCTCAGTGCTTGCATAGGGGTAGGTCCTACCTCAAGTGCTGTCTGCAGCTATGATGGCTCTCGATGTTACTGATTAATCATACACTTCCTGGTGATAATGTGTGCTAAGAAAAAAAAGTGGGCATCTTCATACCGTCATGCGCTCACTCTGCCATCGCTCTTTAAGACAAAGAGGGTGTCCTTACACCAGACATAGTGATCATGGAATTTGCATACCCGGCCCCTTTTGGATGCGATCGATTGCGGCTTAGCATCCAGGTCTGAATCAACTCCTGAGCTCTTCTTGAATTCTGGAAATACTGTATCACAAATTTAAAAAATTTGGAGTTAAATTGTAAAATATAACATTTTTGGTTCTGAAGGTCAAGTCAATGGCCATTGAAGCTGTGGATGGATCACCAACACCATCAGCATTAGTATACCAAAAGACTGTTTGGGTGCTGAACTGTTAGTTCCTATTACTGGGAACTTATGTTATTCAGTCCTATCCACACCCCAAACAGTCCAATCATCCTGGAATATTCCTGGATATACAAGCACTATCCAATGATCATTTGGAAAGTTAAAAATGCATGGAATTCAGGATTTCATGAAGGTAGCTGAGTGTTAGTACTAAGGAATCTCAGGAATGCAAAAAAAGTATCCTAATGTCATGAACTCATGGTTCAATCAAGTATTTAGGAACTCATGATGGCACTTAGTTATTTTAATGTGTCAGCAATTTGGGATTACAAATGGCTAGTAGAGTGTTGTTAGAAATTAATGATTGCACTTGAATGGCAGAATTTAAGAAACTCCAGATTGCACTTGGGTAGCAATGTCATTAACTCAAAATTAAACATGAGGCAGACTGTCAAGCATTTTCCTGTGTAGCAGATTGTCAAGAATTTAGGTTTTCACTTGGAAAGAATGCAAGGAAATCAGGATTTCACATAGGCAACTGTATGTCACCAATTCAGGATTGTGTATGAGTAGTTAAGTGAGTATTGCTTCCAAATAAATAGCAAAGTATAGCTAGGACATCTGTGATTTTTCCTTTAATAACATTGTGTCAGATAACAGGACTGTCTGTAAAGGGCTATTCTCAGATATAAACATGTCAGAAACTGTGACAAATCAGATCTGTGGACCAACTTTCCAGGTCATGCATCAAATTATATGGGTCCATCATGCTCCCTGTTTCCCCGCTTCTCATCCATCCTCATGATCTATCATTCTGTTCTGACAGAAACTGGCTGCACAATCCCATATACTCCAAATTGGCTGGTAATTGTATAAACAAATTTATTGCCACAATCCCATACATAAATGATAATACAAATACACTTAAAACAGCATAGTATATCTGCACAGTATAAATAATGCAACAGAATGTATAAACTGTGTTAGACTCACAATGTCTGGAATTATATAACATGTGTTTCTCCTTAATAAAAAAATGGAGACTAAGTGTATCTCATCTAGAAAAAATGGTCTAGGCGTAATATAATGAGATATGCTGAGTTAGAAAATATTGGAAATCTATATTCTCTCCTCTGTGGACATTAGAATAATTCCTTTAGGATATGCAATGAAATGCAATTCAGTTTATGAACAATGAATAATTATCGAATTCATATGTCATTCCTTGATAAGGATCGCTGATGCTTCTCTGATCACCAAGGTCCTCCTTAGCATATCCTGGTTTCTGGTTTCTGTTATCAGCATAAGTAAAAGTATGTGCAGTATACCAGTGAGCAGGTAGTGATTCTATCTTTATTCTGGCATGAGCTCTATGCTGATGTCACGTAGGGCAGCTGCCGTCTGCCTTGGATCTTGTTAGGTAGTGCAGACCACAGTTCCTGAATTGTACACCGTACTGGTACTGCCGCTAGTGTCAGGTTTGCTGGAATATAGGCATTTCCATGTAGTGAATGCTGTTGAGTGACTTGAACTCATGCTGGTAGCCAATGCAAGGTCAGCGGCAAGAAGGTAAGTGCAAGTATCAAGGAGTATAGTCCATGGGAGTATATAGAATAGAGGTTCCAAAATAATGGTTACAAGCTCAATGCATTTCTGTGCTGTTAAGAACCTTCATCCGGAGCCAGTTTCTGTCATTTTTGGTTTTGGAAATAATACATAGCTTTCTTCCACTGGCAGCTGCATCCAATTAATACAATCTTCTAAGCCACATAGAGTATACAAGGTAGCACCCATGTTTGCATAAATTATTTTGCTTTATCTTTCTGTACTACTTGCAGCAATTACCAAAGGGTTGGTTGCAGACTTTTTAGCATTTTATAGGCACAGGCGCATTCTGAAAATGAAGTCTGCAGCCAATATTCAAATGTGCCTTGCCTATGTAAGCTCACTCTAGACACCTTACTGTGCTAGAGAATAAGGTCCTATAACTTGCTCTAGTATTACTTATGGTGGTTAGACTTCTGTGTACAAGACCCCAGCTTGACCATATTGAACCTATGCTTGTATCCCTGACCTCAGCCTTATTACACTATAGATCCTGTATTGGTGACCCTGACCATCCTATTGCATCCAGATTTTGTACCGTTATATTCATGCCAGAGGCCATGGCTTGCAAGTTCCTGGCAGTGACACCCATACCAATTTGCTGCTGTTCTTGGTAAAGACTGGGGGCTTGTTAGACAGTCCTAGACTGGCGGTAAATATTTAATTCAATCAGTATTACAGTGTGATAAAAATAAAGGAATTCAACACAGAAACTGTAGCATAGACTTGTACGCTCATAATTGCTCTCAGCTAGGAAAATGTAAAGAATGTTGTCCTGACCAGGGTTCCATGACGTGGATGTTTGCAGTCCTTACCGGTGAGGGTACTGTGGTGTGGTCCTTATGTCAGGGGAGCTGGCATGTGGAGACTGGCATTGGCTGTACACAGAGGTCTTCCAGCATTGGACCATCCTGGCAAGGGTAAGCCTAGTGGCATCTCTGTGTCACAGGTGTCTGGGCGCCACCATGTTGTTTTGGCCATGTGACATAGCAAGCCAATCGTCTGTAGGTCACCTGCTCTCTCTTGCCTATCACATTCCGCTACTGGGTACATAAGGGTGTTTGGAGCTCCCTGTAGTTGCCAGTGCAACATGTACACAGCGTAGCTTTGAGAAAGAGTTCTCTGCACTCCTGTACCCAGACTTGTGTTCCGCTGCTAGTCCTAGCTCCTTGTCGGTCTCTGGCTCCCTGCATAGCATTCACCACTCTGCCTAGCCTTGCTCACTACTAAGATCAGTCATGTGCTTTCCACCAGACTCTCTCCTGCCTGAACCTGTCTCCTCAGTTAACCCACTCCTGCCTGGACCAGTCTCCTCAGTTCACGCATCACAGCATTTCTGGATCTCCATTTCAGCCAGCATCACTACATTACTGGATATCCCCTTCAGCCACTATTCAGCAAACCAGGATTTTCACTTCACTCCCACAGTTCATCTGGATTCATCTTTGCCACTGATCTGGACATTTGTTACTCCCATTCACTGCAGCTCCCTTCAGCCACATATATCAGTTTGTTTATTTCTGGACTTTAGTTTACCTTTATTCATGTCTACAAACAGTCACATTAAACAACACACCTTTCAGTTTAAACCTGTGTCTGCTCCTGTTTCCACCCTGGGTCCACAACAAATACACACTGTGACAGTTTGCATTGGCCTAATGGATTTGGCTGCTGGACCGGAGTCCAGAACAGATTTAATTCATGGCATGGCTTCTCACCTGGAAGGATTGGGAACCATGCAACAGCAATTAGCACAGTATGTGCAAGAAATGGTACACCGTCAGGATAGTTTACAAGCTACACTAACTTCTCCAAGTATGCCTGCCTTCACTTCTGTGGTATCTGCCTCTGGAGCTCCTCCTCATTTGTATTTACTTACACCTGGCAAGTTTGATGGCAATCCTAAACTGTGTCGTGGACTTCTAAACCAGTGTGATATACATTTTACTTTGCAACCCTCCAATTTCCCTACTCCTACTCCTAAAACCAAAGTGGCCTATATTGTGTCACTGTTGTCTGGCTCAGCCTTAGATTGGGTTTTATAATTATCCTGAATTTTTAACATCATTCAGGAGGATTTTTGATGAGCTTGGAAGAACCACCTCTGCTTCATTCAGTATTATGAATATGAAACAAGGTATCCGTCCTGTCAGTCAGTACGTCATTCAGTTCAATATGTTGGCATCAGAGCTCAGATGGAATGAAGAAGCCCTAACATCAGCTTTCTGGCATGGACTATCGGATCGTATAAAGGATGATCTAGCCACTTGTGATTTAACCTCTAGAATTAATGATATAATTTCCTTCTGCAACAAAGTGGATATACATTTTAGAGAGCGGCAAGCTGAGAAGCACAGAGCTGATCGTTTTGGGCCTCATCCTCTACCTGCTCCTACCCGTTCTCCTCCCTCCTTTATAAATGAAGGAGCCATGCAGGTTAATAATACCCGTCTTTCTAAAGAAGAACGACAGAGACGCAGTCAAAAGAGCCTTTGTCTATACTATGGTGACACGGGTCACCTGGTGGTTTCTTGTACCTGCAAGCTGGGAAACGCCCTTTCCTAACTAGTCCCAGGGACACTCAGTTAGGAGTAATACTTCCGTCCCCAAAGCAAACTGACTCTGTCTTGCCCATAGCTCTAGACATTAAGTCTAGTCCTGCATTCGTATCTGCCCTCCTGGATTCTGGGGCAGTAGAAAATTTCATGTCCTCTTGTTTGGCAGATAAATTACAAATTCCTTGCATCACCTTGAATCCTGCTATCTCCTTGACCTCCATCGATGGTAGGCCTATTTCTAATGGAACTGTGTCTAAAAGAACCCAATCTATTCTAGTTTATATTGGAGCCCTTCATCTTGAACATATCAGCTTCTTAATCATACCCAAGGCTTCCCATGAGATTATACTGGGATACCCATGGCTGCATAAGCACAATCCCAGAATTGATTGCAAACCTATCCAGGTTCTGTCATGGAGTGAGGAATGCCAGGGCTCTTGTGTTCCAAAGATTCGACCTGTGAGGAAAATTCTGACATCAGAGGCCCCATCTATACCTAAAAGAATATCAATCATTTACAGATGCTTTCTCCGAAAAACAAGCTAACATCTTACCTCCTCATAGAGAATGGGATTGACCTATAGACTTTTTGCCTGGGAAGACGCCTCCTCATGGTCGGACCTATCCATTGTCCCTACCAGAAACCGACACCATGTCGGAATACATCCAAGAGAATCTAAAGTAGGGATTTATCCAACCATCTACATCACCTGCTGGAGCAGGATTCTTCTTTGTTTCTAAAAAAGATGGAGGCCTGAGGCCGTGTATAGATTATAGAGGCCTGAATGATATCACAGTAAAAAACAGATACCCACAACCATTAATCACTGAATTATTTGACAGGGTCAAGGGATCCACAATATTCTCCAAGTTAGATCTCTGAGGTGCAATACAATCTCATCCGTATCTGAGCAGGTGACGAGTAGAAAACAGCATTCAACACAAGGGACAGTCATTTTGAATATTTGGTCATACCGTTTGGGCTGTGTAATGCACCTGCTGTTTTTCAAGGTTTTGTTAATGAGATCTTTAGGGATCTCTTATATGTCTCAGTTGTCATCTATGTAGATGATATTTAGATTTTTTCATCCTCTCCTGAAGAACATTGCAATCATGTCAAAGGCGTCTTATCTCATCTGAGAAAGAACCAACTATATTGTAAGCTGGAGAAATGTGTGTTCAGTGTACCAAGTATTCCATTTCTTGGATATATAATTTCTGGTTCAGGGTTGGAAATGGATCCCAAGAAAGTCCAAGCAATCCTGGACTGGTCCCATCCCACGTCTTTGAAAGCCATCCAGAGACTTGTTGGTTTCTCCAATTATTATCAATGTTTTATTAAGGGATTCTCCTCCTTGGTGGCTCCCATCATGGCCTTAACTTGTAAGGGCGCCAATCCTGCTCTATGGCCACCTGAGGTGGAGACAGCCTTTCAACTTCTCAAACAAGCCTTTATCACAGTTCCCGTTTTGAGACAACCGGAAGTCAATAGGCCATTTTTATTGGAAGTGGATGCTTCATCTGAAGCAGTGGGAGCTATCCTGTCTCAGCGCTTTGAGGATAACCGGTTCCACCCACGTGATTTCTTTTCAAAGAAGTTCTCCCCTGCTGAAAGAAACTATGCCATAGGTGAGAAGGAACTATTAGCTGTAAAGTTGGCTTTAGAGGAATGGCGGTACCTCCTAGAGGGCGCTAAGTTCCCCTTTACAGTTTTTACAGACCACAGGAATCTTCTTTTCCTGAAAAACATCCAATGTGTAAGTCCTCGTCTGGCCATATGGGCAATATTTTTTGCCCGCTTTCATTTTACCCTGACATATTTTTCTGGGGCTCTCAACCTGATGGCCGATGCCTTGTCACAATCACTGTCCAGAGAGAGTGGTCCAGAAACACTGCGGAGTACTCCCGTGCTTGAGTCAAAGGTTTTTGCCACTATACAACTACAACCACATGTTGGGAAGAGAGTTGAGAAAACAGTTGCTAACATGGGGTCACTCATCTCATTTTGTCAGTCACTCAGGCATTCGCAAGAATATGGAGTTCCTAAAAAGATCCTATAGGTGGCCATCGATGAAGACAGAGGTAACCAAGTTCATCTCATACCGGACCCTGTGTGCACAGCATAAATCTCCTAATCAGTCTCCAGCTGGAGAATTGGTCCCCTTCCTGTGCCATCTCATATGTGTACACATCTGTCCATGGATTTTGTGACAGACCTGCCAAGTTCTAATGGATACACCACTGTCTGGGTGGTAGTAGACCGTTTCTCTAAGATGGTCCACTACATACCGTTAAAAAAGTTACCTTCAGCACCTGATTTGGCTCACCTATTTGTACATGATATATTTAGTCTACATGGACTTCCTTCAGAAATAGTTTCAGACCGAGGGGTCCAATTTGTTGCAAAATTCTGGAGAGCCCTCTGTTTTGTCCTACAAGTTAAACTCAACTTCTCCATGGCCTATCACCCTCAAAGTAATGGGTCCACCAAGAGAGTGAACCAGGATCTTGAGACCTTTAGGAGAATCTTTATGTCTTTATCCCAGGACAACTGGTCTGATTCCCATCTGTGGGCCGAATTTGCGCACAACGCATCATATCATTCTTCTACAAACCAGACTCCCTTCTTCATTGTGTATGGTCTACATCCCAGTGTCCCTGAGTTCCGAAGTTTACCTGCCTTTGATGTACCAACTGTGGATGCCACTGTATGGGACTTTGCTTCAGTCTGGGCTAAGGTGCAAGATGCTCTTGTGAAAACTTTCCTGCGGTACAAGGATCAAGCTGATAGGAAACAAAGAAAAGTCCCTCAGATGTGGGTCAGGGATCAAGTATGGCTTTCTACCCACAATCTTCACCTCAGGGTACCATCCATGAAGTTCGCCCCCCGGTTTATTGGACCACACTCCATTACAGAAATAATCAATCCAGTCTCCTATCGTCATCAGCTCCCATCTTATTTGAATATTCCTAATTCATTTCATATATCTCTCCTCAAACCACTAGCTCTGAATAAATTTGTCAGCATTCTCCCTGTTCCCCCCAGGATGCAAACTGAAAAAGGGGTGGATTTTGAGGTGTCTCAGATTCTGGACTCTCGTATCCATCATGGTCATTTGCAATTCTTGCTTGATTGGTGAGGCTAAGGTCTGGAAGAGCATTGTTGGACCAGAGCTGAGGATGTCCACACTCCAAAACTCATCAGGAAATTCCACTCGGCTCAACCCGAAAAACCTGGAAGGTGTACTGAGGCCACCCGAAAGGAGGGGAGCACTGTCACGACCAAGGTTTCGCTGCATGAAGGTTTGCAGCCCTTATCAGTGAGGCTGCTGTGGCGCGGTCCTTCTGTCAGGGAGCCGGCATGTGGAGACTGGCATTGGCTGTACGTAGAGGTCTGCCAGCATTGGACCATCCTGGCAAGGGTAAGTCTAGTGGCATCTCTGTGTCACAGGTGTCTGGGTGGTGTCATGTTGTCTTTGGCCATGTGACATAGCAGGCCAATAGTCTGTAGGTCACCTGTTCTCTGCACTCCTGTACCCAGTCTTGTGTTGCGGTGCTAGCCCTAGCTCCTTGTCGGTCTCTGGCTCCCTGCATAGCCTACACCACTCTGACTAGCCTTGCTCACTGCTGAGATCGGTCCTGTGTCTTCCACCAGACTCTCTCCTGCCTCAACCTGTCTCCTCAGTTAACCCACTCCTGCCTGCACCAGTCTCCTCAGTTTACGCATCACAGCATTTCCGGATCTCCATTTCCTCCAGCATCACTGCATTGCTGGATATCCCCTTCAGCCACTATTCAGCAAACCAGGATTTTCATTTCACTCCCACAGTTCATCTGGATCCATCTCTGCCACTGATCTCGACATTTGTTACTCCGATTCACTGCAGCTCCCTTCAGCCACATACTGTATATCAGTTTGTTTATTACTGGACTTTAGCTTATCTGTATTCATGTCTACAAACAGTCACATTAAACAACCCCACTTTCAGTTTAAACCTGTGTCTGCTGCTGTTTCCACCCCAGGTTCACAATAAATACAGACTCTGACAAATTTATTGTGCTATTATATAAATAAAAATATATATTTAGTACAATGGCTGCACAACTCTAAATAATCAAACTACTTTCTAAAACTTTTAATAAGAGGGTGTGGCCTGACTTCACAAAAATGTGTCTGTGGTTCTTGGGAGCTTTGTCTGACCAGTTCCCTAATCCCTCATCATTGCCATGGAGCTTGGTGGTATCCATATCTGGTGGCCATTGATCAGGTTCTCTCTGTTGACAGATGCTGTATCCCCATGTGTGGTATGTGGGACCTGTGTGTGCTTACCTTTTACCGTACTGTTACTATAACTTCCCATGAGGTTGCTGGGCTTAAATGGGCTGACTCTCCCCTATTCTCCTCATCTGCTGTCTATGATCCTATCTTTGAGTCACCTGGCTTGTGGCCTGAATGCTGCTCCTGTTGTCTTTGAAAGACTCCCCACAGAACAGTCTGGCTCTGCTGAGCTCTCCTCTATTGGTCCCCAGTGTCAATGCACTTCAACTCCTCCCTTTGACCCTCTCAAAGCCAATGCTATCTCCTGGTCCTAGCAGATCACTTATGCTGGACTGCTGCTGGTGTTCGGAGTCTTGCAGGATACCCTATGCCTCAAAACATCTGCTGTCAACCTTATGCGATCTTCTTGACAGAAATTTTGTAAACTCACTCCTAATAGAATTGACCACAGTATTTACTTACAAATTTTTTTTGTCATACAGTATATTCTTACTTCTACTCTGGTCACAGATAGATTTAAACCAAAAATTCTATGATGTCTTTCTCTAACTGGTACACCATTTTGTTGGTGAAATCATCCCTTTCTTTACATTGGGAATTGGGAATACTATAATTCCTCAGTAAGGGGGCCATCAACTACATGATTTTAGCAGGCGTTTGAACGTTAATGATGTCATTATCGTTCAATCATTTAAAAATTGTTTATAAATCGTGCAGTGTTTGGTCATTAATGATCAACAATGCATGCTCCCGCTGGTCATTTGACCGTCTCGTCAGTCGGCCGAACATGCAGGTCAATTTCACTTGATCTATTAAAGATCATTTGCAAATCATTTGCAAATCATTTGCAAATCATTCAGACTGAAAGATAATATTTCGAGGGAAAAAATCAAGGGAAAATCATTTAGAGATTGGACAGGGAGTAGATCATCTTGTGGATGTGCCCCTTTAGGAACAAGTGTCTTCTATAGCAGTGCTCCTCAAACTCGGTCCTCGGGACCCCACACAGTTCACATTTTCAAGGTCACCCAGCAGCTGCACAGGTGCATTCATTACTCACTGACACATTTTTAAAGATCCACAGGTGGAGCTAATTATTTCACTTGTGGCTCTGTGAGGAGATCTGGAAAATGTGCACTGTTTGGTGTCCTGAAGACTGAGTTTGAGAACCTGTGATCTATAGTAAATATTTATTAAAGGCTTTTGCCCTAACATTTCTGAATTCAATCAAAAGTTTAATAAGGGAGAAGAATCAATAATATAAATTGAACTCCCTGAAAGGAAGATCTCTTTATGATTGTCAGAATTCTGAGTATAAACATATTATTTAATTATTTTTGCAATATACTATATGAATATCTAATCAGTGCCAAGTTTCTGCATTTAAAAGCTTATTTAATTTAAAATAATAATCATAATAAATCCTGATTGGCATTGAGTAATGTTTCCATAGTAGAGTCACTATTTTTTAAATAGTCTTGTCTCCTATTCAATCTATCAGTATTACAGTTTAAATACATTTTTTATATACATTAAAGGCAGAAATTTAGCACTGGTTAGATATATGTAGGTTGCAAAAACATGCTGTCTAATACAATCTAAAATGGAAAAAAAAGAGATTCAACATTTTCCTGGAAACTAGGATTTACCACGTATTGAAATTGGATTTTGACTGAAGGAGCCAAGTATTGACCGAATACTGCTTGGCACCCTCAAATATTGGTCCTGTTCGATTATTCCAAATCAAATGACTCAACAGTATTAAAAATAAACTAGATTACCTCATGTTGTGTATAATTTCAATAAAAAAGTTTTCTTATTTGTCAAGAAATATTAAAATAAATTTAATTGGTGAGAAGAGCATATATGAGGGAATTAACTTTTGGGTGTCTGCTGAGCATATTTTTTTCCGAGTTAAAGGAGAGTTTTTGAGGGTGGCCTTGTGATAGACACTACTCTTATGTATCTTGGTCATTCATGCTTTAGTGTTGATATACATGTGGCCACGTAGTTGGAGCATCCTGTAAGGCTGAAAGTTTTTGGACATTCACTGGGATTGAGTAATGTTCACCATCCTACAAATGGTAACCCAAAACATCAATATGGAGCTAATTTTAAAAAACAGAATGTATGTGTGTTCCTATGAATGTCAAACAAATAGTTGAATTTGTAGCAAAGTTTATAAACAATGTTCTGACTGTATGATTTATGGTTCATGTTCTTAGTTACAAAAAGATTTAATGTAGAGTTTATTAATACCAGTGTTTCACTTCCAAAAAAATTTAATAATGCATCACTCTCAGTAGGGTGCCTAAAAGGCAAATGGTGAAGAAGTGACTGAGAGATCTGCAAACTGCAATAATTTCTCTGCATCTGATTTTATATTTAAAATACATTTTTTCCAACTCTCCAGAAATCTTGCCATTTTTTGAGGACAACAAGAGCACATTCACAGACTGCTAAAATTAATTTTAGATTAATTCTTCACCAATGAATTTTCCAATTTGATTATCATTCACTGTACATTTTATTATTTGATTAGTTTTTCAAAATCTCCCTTAGAGTACAATTTTGTTTCAAACCCAGTAATTTCAGAAGAGCCCTTTTTACATCATTATTTCTTAGACTATAAATGATAGGGTTTATCATGGGTGTAAATACTGAGTATAGTGTGGTAAATATTGGATCTAGGAGTTTATAGTGTTCCGATGGTGGCATCACGAATGAAGCCAAGCCTATAATATAGTACATTATGACAACAGTGAGGTGGGATGAGCAGGTGGAGAAGGATTTCTTTCTTCCATCCTTAGATTTTATCTGCAAGATGACGCTGATAATTTTTATATAAGATGTCAAACTGAACATGACTGGAAAAACTCCAAATAGTAAGGCTACCATGAACATTATAATATAAAAGTCTTCATTTCCAGCACAAGAGATATCGAATAAAGCTTTAGGATCACAGAAAAACTGGTGTATGATATGTGACTGACAGAAGGACATGCGTGACACTGTATTTGTGATCATAAATGAATTTAAGCATCCTGTTATCCAAGTGCCAGATGCCAATAACAGACAATGTTTCCTTTTTAAGATACAGTGATAGTGTAAAGGATCACATATAGCAACATATCGGTCATATGCCATAATGAGTATTAGAAGATCCTCCGTGGAGCCAACTAAAGCATAAATGTACATCTGGGTGAAGCATTGTATGAAGGACACTGTATTATCTCCAGATAATAACATGTGCAGCAGCTTAGGCACAGTAGTAGTTGTATAACAGATATCTACTAAGGCCAGGTTACAGAGAAATAAATACATTGGGGTGTGTAAGTGATCATCAATATATATCACTGTAATTATAATAGCATTGATGAGCACTCCAAATATATATAGGAAGAAAAATACACAGGCAGTTAATGATGTATAATTAGACTTTGCAGAGAAAAGCATTAAGTGGAATTCAGAAATATAAGTCTGGTTCTCCATGGCATTTTCTGTAAACACAAATTATCATTACTACATTAATGGTCACTGTGTCATGGCCAAGTTACTGATGCTATAGCTATAGTGGGTGAAAACATCCTACATTTTAAATTGTACATCCCTGTCTCATACCTTGGGTAACTGTAATAGGTTCCAAGTTTTAATTATGAGACAAACTCAGACCTTCTTGCACGTTTAAAGGTCAGAATTTGTCATACAACTCCAAATGTAATAGCCTCAAACTCACAAATTTGCAGAATATTAGATTATGGAAGTCTGTGGAAGTTTTCCCCTTATGTAAACAAGTCATAATAAAGCCTTCACAGTTCAGTGAGATCTTTGAAGGTTTATGTGTGTAAAAAAATAGTAAACAGTAAAAATAATGTAAAAAATGATGTGCTCCACCCTCACAATCATAACCAGCCATGGGCTCTGTTGAGCCTGTCCTGATTATTAAAATAGAGGGGGAAAAAAGCGCAGGGTTCCCATGTATTTTAAGAATCAGAACTGGGCTCTTTTAAGCCGGTCCTGGCTGTGGAAATGTATGATCTATAACCAGCATCGGATGCCACAGCTGGGGATCCTTTTCACCGGGTCCCCCAGCCAAGGCATTATATATAACCTCTAGTCAGCCTAGGCCAGGGATTGCTGAGGAGGAGGAGACCCACAATAAAGGGGTTCCCTTCTCCAGGATACCCCAAGCCTGGCCTGATAGCCCGATGATATCCACTGCACCCCTGGGCGCTGAGTGCTAGGTTGAATGTGTAAATGTGTAAAAAAGCAATAAAATTAATAATATTGTATTTTACTGGAGAACTAGAGGTCCAAGAAAGTTTCCCCTGTATGCTGGTACTTGGAGAAAAAAAATACCAGCATGCAGGGCATTAGGAGCTCACTGGTACCTCTAGTTCACCTGAAAAAAATAATAAAATGAAGATAAGACACTCTGTCAAAGTATAATTTTATTAAAACATACATACACACTCGCAATCATTCACCTGAGTTGTAAAAATATGCGAGTATAGCTTGATTCTCGCACATTTTACAAACTCTAACCCTATTATACTTTGTCCCTTATGTCTATCACCTCCACATATATTATTTAAACAGCTAAAATGTATCTTTAGTAAAGGCAAGAATAATTAAAATACACCTGAAAATGTAACTAAATTCAGCATGATACTCTCTACTACTCTTCCCTCTGAACCTGTGCTACCAAGTTCCTTCTGCCTACATGGAACATACATACATGCACTGTGTACATGCCAATAGTAGAACAGCAAAATATTGCATGACAGCTTCCACATCAAAAAACAAGTATATTCTTATGTTACTTGTGAATATTATTCCCTTAGGAAAAACACCTGCAGCAGTCTTCATGAGAATGGGAAACATTTGAAAAACCCACAAAGAACTACAAAAAATATAGGGTAAGAACTTGCTGATGAATACAAGTGCAATTAGCCTGCAGTAAACCTGACAAATTCACTATTTATGTACACATACTTATAAACAATACAATATAAAAATAAGAGTCACATATAATTAATACCATGTATATTTATTAATCCATTATGCAGTAATATTTGAACCAAAATAAGTTTTTGGTAAATAGCACCAGAAACAATAATGAATGACAGGAATTAGTCCATACTGCCACCATTGAGTACATATTGCTACCACCGGACACATATTGCTACCACTAGATACTTCCTTGACTGCTTCCACTGGGTATATGTTGCTACCACTGGAAACATACTGCTACTTCTGGATACATTATTATTTTTATTATTATTATCCTTTATTTATATGGCACCACAAGGGTTCCGCAGTGCCTAAACAAATGAACACACAAAAAAACAGTTACTAACAAACAATGCAGGACAAGGACATGATTTATAAACATTGCTGTATAACATTTAAGTAAGTTGCAGGGTGCCAGCAACCAAGTGGTAGGTGCCATTGTAAATGAAAGTATAAGTAAGGCAAGGAGAAGCATGTGAGGGCCCTGCTCATGAGAGCTTACATTTTAAAGGGGAGGGGCAGACCAACAAGGGTGACACAGATGGTCTAGATTGTGAGGAAGGAGCATGGAGTAGTGGGTTAGGATGAGCCCTGGAAAGCTTTGAGGAAGAAATGAGTCTTGAGAGTGAATTTGAAGAGTTTGAGCCAAGAAGTAAAGTTATTGAGGAATTTTGAGCTAAGGCTGGGGGGACAAAAAAAGGCAGCTATTCGAAGGAGTTGGAAGAGGTGAATATCATGAGTATTGAATGGAAAGAATTAAATGGAGGGTTCAGAAGGTAAGAGTTGGTAAGATTGATCAGAGGATAGAAGGACCCCAACACCACTACCATGGCAACCTCCAGGCCTTGGCGTGTGAGAGAATGTGAGGCCCCCAAAAGAAGATAGCTGCAGGAGAAGTAGTGTCCGGTGGGTAAATCCAGGATTTGGTGATGGCTAAGAGATTCAAGGAGTTGGAGATGAAGCGGTCATGGTCAGGGTCTTGTATATTATAGACAAAACTGCCATTCAAGAGATCACAGGAGAGATCGACAGAGTTAAGAGGAGAGATAAGAATAATATTATTAGGTTTGCTGTAGTGTGAAGTTGTGATTGATTTAGAACAGGGGTATAAGGAGAGTGTGGCTATGTGGTGGGCTTCAGAATGAGGAAGGGTGACAGCAGGTGGTGGGCAAGGTGGAGGTTTAGTGTGTTCTGGGTGGAGAAGAGGAGAGGTGACTTGGCATAAAGGGAGGGTGCAAGGCTTAGTGGTGGTATAGCAGGACCATGGTGGAATAGGAGCAAATAATAATGGAGCTATGGGAGATATGGTGGAGAATACTAAATGGGATGAAGGAAGACAGAGGAGAAGAAGGAGGTGTAGGAGACTATGGAGGGGGAAAGAGGTGGGAAGTGGTGGTAGAGGAGAGAATTATGTAACTGCTGAGTGAGGTGGTGAGTAGTAGAATAGAGAGACATAGTGTAGATGAGGGAATTTGGGGAAGGTAAATGGCAGTAGTAGTGATGAGTGTGAGATACAGGTATAGTACAGTTAAAATATCTAAAAATCAGATAAAAGGAAGAACAGTGCTGGTAGACGTAAATACACAGCAAGGAGTTTGGAGCTGTTAAAGTTGGATTTGAAAAATATACATACAAAAAATAAATGTGCATCAAACTAAATGGTAGTTGCTTGCAATGCTGAAGCAGGGTGTTGGCAAAAGGTTTGTCTAGGTCAGTGGTTCTCAAACTCTGTCCTCAGGACCGCCCACACAGGTCATGTTTTCCAGGTCACCCCGCTGGTGCACAGGTGTAGTAATTACTCACTGACACATTTTAAAAGATCCACAGATGGAGCTAATTATTTCACTTTTGATTCTGTGAGGAGACATGGAAAACATGCACTGTTTGGGGTCCTGAGGACCGAGTTTGAGAACCTGTGGTCTAGGTTGTATTGAAAGCAGGTGGCTGAGTTGCAGGGTGTCCAGAGGATCAGATCCTTTTCAATTGTTTCCAAGTTATAGAGAGTTCTTTTTAAATGTGTTTCCCCTGTGTTCCTCCTGTCTAACTCTTTAAATTATGCTGTATATGTAATACCACTTAGAAAAAAAAACACTTTGAACTAAAAACCTATGAAGCCTTGAAACAGGCCTACAACCTGTGCCCTACTAAATATATAGCGAAGCATACATGTGTAGTAACTAATTGCACCCCACCCCCAATAACCTCACCCCACCCCAAATGCAAGTTATAAAATTCTAATACAAATAAACAGACCCTAAACAGAATCCCATGTATCTAGGAGTTAATATATATTTATATAATCAGACCATAAGTCACTCTTGGTTTTGCAGATAATATTAATTAATAACAATATACCTAGAAAAACAGTATATTCTGGTGCCAATAGACTTTTTACCTGCAAGTGAGAATAGGAAAATCAGTCATATCATCATCCCTCACTGATCGCAGCGGATAAAGCTAGTAAGAACACCTGTCTAACTCTTTAAAATTTGCTGTACATGTAATACCATTTAGAAAAATAAACACTGTGAAATAAAAACCTATGCAGCCTTGAAACAAGCCTGGAGCCTGAACCCTATACAGTATATATATATATATATATATATATATATATATATATATATATATATATAATCTCACTTCTATTGAGTACATATTGCTACCGCTGTATACATACTGCTACCACTGGTTATATATTGCTTCCTCTGGGTACATATTGCTTCCACTGTATACATACTGCTACCACTGGTTACATATTGCTTCCACTAGGTACATATTGCTTCCACTGTATACATACTGCTACCACTGGATTCATACTGTTACCACTGGGTACAAATTCACTACCACTAGAAACATACTGCTACCACTGGATACATATTGCTAGCACCAGGCACATTCTGCTACCACTGGTTACATACAGATGTGTCCTCATATATCTTGCCTGAATATGCTACACAGCACAACTTGCTTGGTGAGATTGAGCCTCCAGGACCTATGCTACTCTGCTAGCATTGAGCATGTTTTCCTTGCTGAATATGCATCTGAGGTGCAATGTGAAGCAACTAGGATGCACCATCAGACTGTGCTGAATAATTTGATATGCAACACTTGTATATCTCTGTGCAACTGAGTCTGTATATGTAGCACAATGGAACTTGGAATGAAAAAAAGCTATGGATGCTACATTGTAGCACTTTGTATACAGATTCAGGGATTCAGTCACTCACAGATATACAGATAAACACATTTTTTGCATGAAAAGACATAATAAAGTTGCATGGCACAAGCAGAGTCTCACAGAACATAGCACGCCAAGAGGGAATTTTTTGTGTGACTACAGCAAAGATGTATAAGGATAACCATACTGCTACCAATGGATACATACTGCTACCATTGGATATATACTGCAACCAATGCATATATATTGCTACTAATAGATACATATTGATACCACAGGATACATGCTGCTGCCACTGGATACATACTGCACTGCTACCAATGCAAATATATTACTACTACTGGATACATATTGCTACCACTGGATACATATTGCTACTGTTGGATGCATATTGCCACCACTGGATATATACTGCTACCACTGAATACTGTATATACTGCTACCACTGGATACATATTGCCACCACTGGATACATACTACTACCACTGGATAGATTTTGCCAACACAGGATAAATACTGCTACCACTGGATATATACTGTTACCATTGGATGCATATTGCTACCACTGGATACATATTGCTACCACTGGATATTTACTGCTACCACTGGATACATATTACCACCACTTAAAACTTTTTAACATCAGTGTTACAATTCATTTTGGAATATCCCTGTACTCCAATTAAGAGACTTTATGAACTAATTCCAGACAACCTTCATCGCTAATGGTGCTGTTTACTAAAAACTTGAGTTTATTTGGTTCATTTATTACTACATGACAGATTTATACATGTACATAGTTTTGAGTATATGTGACTCTTATTTTATAGTATTATTTTGTTTATAAGTATATCTTAATTATGAATTATAATCAGGTTGACAGTGATCTTATTGCACTTTTATTCACCAGCGCCTTCTTACCCGGTTGTGTACAGGATACCGGTGGTTGGGATGCTGGCGGTCAGAATACTGACAGCAGCATTACAACAGTCAGAAACCTGATGCCCAAAGGTTAGTTGCCTAACCCCTAACCCTCCCCCTAACCCTCCTTTCCCACAGCCTAACCCTAACCCTCCCCCCGCAGCCTAACCAAAACCCTCACCCACAAAGCTTAACCCTAACCCCCTGCAGCCTAACCTTAACCCTCCACTCCACAGACTAACCTTAACTGCCCCCTAGAGCCTTATCCTTAACCCTAAATAAAACTGTCTCCCTAACCCTAATATTTACCGTCGGGATGCCGGTGGTCGGATTTCTGGTGCCTGGGATATTGACTGTTGTCTGGATGCCAGCATCGGTATTCTGAACACTGACATCCTGACCATTGGAATGTCAACTACATCCTGTTCTTAACCTATATATTTTTTATGTGAATATTATTACTGTTTCCTGCAAGAACTACTGTTCTATTAATGTTGATAGTAGATCTGTGTTTCAGTTTGAAGGATAAATAGATTGGTTTAAGTGTATGTTTTTTCTAAAACATTTTTTGTATTGAGCTATATAAAATAGAAATGTAAAAGTAATGTATTTTGAAAGCAGAAACAAAGTATTGCTATTTAACAATTTGCAGTTTATGATGCTTTTTGCAAGAAAAATATTTGAAATTATTTATTTTTTTAATTATAGTCAAAGTAATTTTAACATATTAAAACAACTTCTGTCGGTCTGAGTTAATAAACTAGATACAAATGTTTCCAAAATGTTTTGCCTTTCCTCTTCCCTATTTTCATGATGTCATCATTATATATTACATTAAGTATATTGAAATCCTCCATATCCTATGTCAACAGCATTTAGTGGTTAGTAAACAGTTATTTGTGTATTATAAATTGATCAAGTTTAATTCTAATTTTAGTATTTACCACAGTTGGCAAACCCTGCACAAACTAGATACCCATCTACATCTAGACCATCTACTGAAGGTGTATTAGAAATATGCACTAATATGCACTAATCTATCTGTTCCTTTCCATTTCCTATATAGATGTCATGTGCTTATTTTACAAGTTGATGACTTACTGTACATCTGCACTGAAAATTGCATGGGAGAGTAGTCTTCTTTCAGAGGTCTTTGGAAAAAAGTGCACCACAAGTTGAAATGTAACACATTGACAATAGGTAGTGAGGATTTAAAGTGCTCCTCTTAATCATCAACTATTAAGATTTTGTCTATATAAATTTTCACATGTACAATCTGTTGTGAAATCTACTGTATCCAGGCAATCTGTAAAGTGCCTGGACATGCTCAATTGCTTTGTAAGGGATACATAGCAAACCACTGAGCATGACCAATATACCTCCTTATGTAGCATGCACATACCTACAGCTGGTCATTACACTGAATGACCTATGAAACCATTGCCTGACTGTGACAATTGAAGATCATTGACTTTCTGTCTGGCATTCCAGTCTTTTAGCCTACTGCCTGCAATCCTAATTCCTTGTTTATGAACCTGGTTTTGAATTATGACTAACATGCTTCCACTACTTAATGATTCTGACTTCTATTCCTGCACTTGCTTGTTTGCTACCTGCCCTGATCTCTGGCCTGATTCTGACCATTCCTCAATTCTCTGCTGTACACTGACCATCCCTCTTTATATTTTATTATCCCTCTGGTAAATTTTGTAACAATAAGTAAAGAATATTCCCATTTATGTGGCACTGCATTCCTTCTAATTATGTTTTACAATAACAGTAGTCTCTTCCCCTCGGTCTATGTTATTGGGACTACCTTTAGCTATTCTTTCTTAGTCCTTCTGACAATAAGATTGCACTTACCTGATATGTATTGTTCTCAATTATATTTATATTAGATGATAGCAAGAAGCCACTCCTGTAACAATCACCTCTGTAACTTCAGACCCTCTTAGCTCTAACTTACCATTATTATGCCATGTTTTCAATAATGGCATATCTTGTCTGTGTTGTAATCTAGTGTTAAAAAAAATGGTGCAATGTATATTCACTTTGAAAATATGTGACCTGTACAACAACACATGCTACATTCTCATTATTTTATATGGTTTGAGCTCTTTGATAACTTCAAGTATCATTGTAAATTACAGCAGGGAGTATATCATCCCATATACTGTATATCATTATTTTGAAATAAAATAATATTTAAATGCTTATTTGTCATTTTTTCTACTGTCCTTGAATTAATTCATCAGAAGGCTGCTCATGTGCATTTAACTAAATAAGGAAGCACTGAGCAAAGGAAGGAGGAGAAAAGTATATCTCTCCAAAAAACTGTCTACGTAGAAATGGCACTTTTTCAGAAGTGATACTAATGTAGATAAAGTATGATGAATCATACCAAAAATTATGTAGAACTCATTGCGAGAAATGAATACTTTATATGTTTTAGTGTTGATGAATAGGCCCCTTTGCCACTGTTTAGGTGGTGTCAATATTTTAAGTGAACATATTTTCTCCATTAGGAGATCTGAATTTTAAATTTTTTTACAGTATATTCTAAATTGTGTTTGACTAGGCACAAAGCACAGCTTATCATCATTATTCATCTCCTGCACATTCTTGGACCCTCAGATTTAAATGGACATGCATAAAGCAAACTAAAATATTTTCATATTATGGGAGAGTTCACAGCAGCACTAAGTATTTAAAACTTACAGTAAGTGTGCTAAAAAAATTCAGTCAATGACCTATCCTCTGACATGATTTTGAAATTGAAGACATGGCTACATACATCAGGGACAGTTTTATTAAGTCAAGTAGGATGCCACTGACTGACTGATAAATCGTGGGAAGATCAGGGTCCCTCAACAGCTTTGAGTATAGATATGTCAAGTCTGATGTAGGGTAATCTTGCTTTCAATCACATCTTTACTGTATATTAAATAAAGTTTAATCTTCTGACCTTATTATAAAGATATATGTTGCTAAAGCTTCTGTTTACTGCAATAAGACACAATGGTGCTAGCTAGAGACAAGTACAATGAGCTTGAAATTCAGAAACTGCAGGATCTTGTACTGCAGCCATTTCTGTAGAACCTGTGAGGGTCATTGTAGAAGATAAAGAACCTGATGGTGAGTTGGATGGAAGTGAGGAATTTGAGCTGTCCCATTATGAGCACTGAAAATATGTATAAATTCAGCCACATGCAGCTTTATGTTGAGCTGTTTTTCAGATGCATCAACAGTGATGAATTAGGCAGACAGAAAACTAATCACATGGCTGTCAGTTGTTTCCTTATACCTGAAGCTTGCTGTGCAGTATCTCTAAATGAATATCTGTACAAGTTGAAGAACATTGTTGAAATACAACAATTAAAAAAGCTGACTTTTACAATAACATTTTGTCTGTGATGTAGCATAATTACTCTATAACTGAGTTTGTAGACTAAGTTTATATGACATAATTGAGTATATATTATACAGAATTATACAGCATGTAAAATGAAAAATGAGATCTGACATTTGAAAGAAATGAGAAATCCCTGCTTACATACATATTGTATTTCCTATATGTACTATTCCTTTGTTTGGTTTCGTTTCCTCTCCTGTGAAATCATGTGCTCATGCCAGATTTAATAATTGAATAAATGAATTCAGCATGAAATTACGTCTTGTAATAGTTATTCATATGTTAAAGTTACCAGATATGGAGATTTATATTATATTGTAGTTACATTCACTTTGCATATTAGTGCTGTAACTCTGCCTCTTCCAGCTTCACGGCAAGTCCAACTTTTACATATCAGTATTCTTAAATATTACTAGTAACTTATATACAGGTGATTTGTAAATCATGTGTAGTAGCCTACAAAAATTAATTGTAAATAAATGTAAATAATTGTAAATAAAAAATGTAGCTTTAGGATAAAAATTAAAAAAAAAGACAATGATTTTGTATTCTGTTGGTTCAATGTAATTTCAGTACATTTACCCCAAACTTTCTAAAAAAATATAACATACCATTACAACCATAGTGCTATTATAGTAGCGTTGTACAGTACACTCTATATTAGTGAAAAGATCATAACTCACCCTGAGAACTGCATAAAGTAGGACCCAGGAATGGAAGGAATCTTACTTATACTGTTTGGATCCCTATACAATATGTAACTAATTAATATGTTACCATAATGAATCAGATGTAATTACATCATCATACTTTTCACTAGGGTTTTCAGTAATAATGCTTTTAAAATTATAGCAGCAAAATTGTATAAACTATTTATGCACAATATGAATATATAATTTTGCTATGTCATTGTAATTTCTGACAAATAGAAAGAAATGGATTTTGGGAATATACTAGTTTTGTAACTTACTTGCCAATGCAGACATGTTCTTCTCCAATAGTTCCCTAGGAAGAACAGGCCATCTGGGATGATGGAGAAGTGAGTGCTGCAAATTGTGCCATTGGTTCCCCACCTCCATGACATTTTTGACACAATTCCTGATTTTGTGTAGCTGAGGACAGGGCCATTATGATGCAATTGATACTGAATTGCAGTTTCTAGCAACATTGTCCCAATCACCAATAAGCTCAGGGGGCTATCAGCTTGCAGGAGAATTGCTATAACTTGGGAGTCTCTCCCCCCCTTATTCAGTAGTCTCCCACAATTTCCAGCAAAGTGGTCAAGAAAGATTTATAAACATCAAACTTTCACAATTAGTATAAGATTTGCTAATGTTTTATGTTTTTGCTTAATGTTTTTATGAATTTTTTTTTTTAATTCTAATTTTCATTTTGTGAATCTTCAGGATTGAAACAATTTAACATTAATTTTGAAATGAATGTATACACAAAATATTATTTTTACTAAGTCTACTTTGTCTTATACTATCCTTTGTGAAACACAAGCAATGTTGGTTTCAGCGTAAGGGGTGTCACACATACAGTAACTTGCTTCAAATTCTGACCTCTTAATGGTGAGAATTCAGGCATTTATGTCTACTTTTTAATTTCTACAATGTATTATGTTTATTTTCCTCTCAATGGGAACTTGCTTCAAAGACACTAAGGTCTTCTTGAATTCTGGAACTACTGTATCAAAAAATTCTAAAATTTGGAGTTCAATTGCATAATATAACACCTTTGGTTCTGACGATCAAGCCAATGGCCATAGAAGCTGTGGATGGATCACCCACACCATCAGCAGTAGTATACCAAAAGACTGTTCGGGGGCTGAACTGTTAATTCCTATTACTGGGAACTTCTGTTATTCAGTTCTATCCACACCCCAAACAGCCCAAACATCCTGAGATATTCCTGGATCTACCTGCACTATCCAATGATTAATTTGAGAGCTAAAAATGCATGGAATTCAGGATTTCACTAAGGTAGCTAAGTGGCAAGAACAAAAAAAATCTCAGGGTGCAAAAAGGTATCATGACAATCAAGTAGTTAGGAACTCAGGATGGCACTTGGTTATTGTAATGTGTCAGCAATTTGGGTTTACATATGGCTAGTAGAGTGTTGTTAGAAATTAATGATTGCACTTAAATGGCAGAATTTAAGAAACTCCAGATTGCACTTGGGTAGCAATGTCATTAACTCAAGATTAAACATGTTGCAGACTGTCAGGCATTTTCTTTTGTAGCAGAGTATCAGGAACTTAGGTTTGCATTTGGAAAGAAAGCAAGGAAATCAGGATTGAACATAGGCAACAGTATGTCACCAATTTAGGATTGTTTATGAGTAGTTAAGTGCATATTGCTTCCAAATAAATAGCTGAATGTAGCTAGCTCATCTGTGAATTTTATTTTAATAGCATTGTTTCGGGAACACAGGACTGTAGAGGACTGATATTAGATAAAACATGTCAGAAGCTGTGCCAAAGCAGTGCTGTGAACCAAATTTCCAGTTCTTGCATCAAATTATATGGGTCCATCATGCTCCCCTATTTCTCCTTTCTCATCCATCCTTATGATCTATCATTCTGTTCTACTTTCAGCAATTACCAAAGAGGTGGTTTCAGACTTTTGAGTATTTTGTAAGCACAGGTGCATTCTGAGAATGAAGTCTGGAGCCAGTATTCAAATGTGCCTTGCCTATGTAAGCTGGCTCTAGACACCTTACTGTGCCAGATAATAAGGTTGTATAACTTGCTCTAGTATTACTTATGTTGGTTAGACTCCTGTGCACAAGACCCCAGCTTGAACATATTGAACCTGTGTTTGTGTCCCTGACCTAAGCCTTATTACTGTATAGATCCTGTATTGGTGACCCTGACCATCCTATTGCATACTGATTTTGTACTATTATATTGATGCCAGGAGCCATGGCCTGCAAGTTCCTGGCAGTGACACCCATACCAATTTGCTGCTGTTCTTGATTCAGACTGGGGACTTGTTAGAAAGTCCTAGGCTGGCTGTCAATATTTAATTAAATCAGCCTTACAGTGTGATAAAATTAAATGAATTCAACACAGAAATTGCAGCATAGAATTGAGCACTCATAATTGCACTCAGATATAAAAATATAAGGAATTTAGTGTTGCTATTAGGTAAATAAAACTATATACATTGGCTGCATGACTCTAGATAATCAAACTACTTTCAAACACTCTTAATAAGAGGGCATGGCCTGACTCCCCAAAAATGGGTATGTGGTTCTTGGGAGCTTTGTCTGGTCAGTTCCATAATCCCTCATCAGTGCCATAGAGCTTGGTGATATCCATCCCTGGTGGCCATTGATCAGGGTCTCATGTGTGGTATGAGGGACCTGTGTGAGTTTACCTTTAACCGTACTGTTACTCTAACTTCCAGTGAGGTTGCTGGGCTGAGATGGGCTGACTCTCCCCCATTCGCCTCATCTGCTGTCTGTGAGTCACCTGGCTTGCAGCCTGAATGCTGCTCCAGTTGTCTCTGGAAGACTCCCCACATACCTCTCAGGCTCTGCTGAGCTTTTCTCTATTGGTCTCCAGTGTTAATGTATTTCAACCCCTCCCCTTTGCCCTCTCAAAGCTGGTGCTATCTCCTTGTCCAGGTAGATTACTTGTGCTAGACTTTGTCTATGACTGCCCCCTCCATCTGTTTTATAGATGCCACTGCTGCTGGTGTTCTGAGTCTTGCAGGATATCATTTGCCTCAAAACACCTGCTGTCAACCTTTGCCCAATTACAGATACTACCTTTATACTTTTTGGCTCTTTATTAACTGCACTAATTTGATCTTTATTTGCTCTCTGGCTCTCATCACTAGCTTAATATGGCCTGTCTACCACCTCCTCACTGTAACATGGCCCCCTTTCCAGCCCACATAATATGAAGGATGATGAATAGTTTCTGCTGTGCTGGATCCCACTCTCTTATGTGAATTCAACTTTCCTATCTATTTTTTATTCTATAGTTCCTTAATGGGGAAGGAAGGGCAACATCTCAACATAACCTAATTTCCTCAATGCAACCAAATTTGTTTTGCTATTTGTCCCCAGTCACTGAGTCATCTACCAAAGTTACCTTGCCCTTGTAGACTTCCTTCCTCTGTCAGAAGACTTTGATAATGTGGCTTCCCCAGCACACTTAGCAATGTATTATGATTATTATTATTATTATTATTATTATTATTATTATTATTATTATTATTATTTATATGGCACTACAAGGGTCCACAGCATTTAACAAAGTACATAAACAAATGAGCAAAACAATACAATACAGGACAAGTACATTGCTGCATCAGTGGTCATAACACTCAAGCAGCAGGGTGGCAGAAATCATGGATTAGGTGCTGTTCTAAGAAATATGGAGAAGACGATAATATAAGTAAGGGAAGGAAAAGAACATGGAAAAGAGGGCCCTGCTTGTGAGAGCTTACATTCTAAAGAGGAGGAGGTAACAGATGGGGTAGACAGTAAGCATAGAACAGAGGGTTAGGATGACAGGTGGAAGGCTTTTATGAAGAAAAGGGTTTTGAAAGTCCATCTGAAGTTTTGTAGAGAGGTGCATAGTCTGATAGAGATAGGTAGAGAATTTCAGATGTAGGGAGCAGCATATGAAAAATCTTGGAGTTTAGAGAAAGTTATCAGTTGGCAATAAAGGCTACATTCATTTGTTCAGCATATAAGGCAGACAGGAGTGTGAAGGGAGATAAGGTCATAGATGTAAATGGGAGAGGAAAATGTGTTAAGTGAATGTGAGAAGTTTAAATTGGGCTCTAATGGGGTGTCAGTGTAGGGCTTTTGAAGAGAGGGGAGTCAGATGTAGTATATTTGGAGAGGAAGATTAGCCAGGAAGCAGCATTGAGGACAGATAGGAGTGGTGAAAGGTGGGAGTCAGAGGAGGTTGCAGTAGTCCAATCTGGAGATGACCAGTGAGTGGATGAATGTCTTAGTAGCATACAGGGTGAGAAAGAATCTGATCCTGGAATACTTTTGAGATGGAAATGGCATGACTGCAAGTGGTACTGCATGTGTGGTGAATGGAGGACACAGTATTAATCTGGATGAAATCCTGGCCCATATCTGCTCACTACAGAACCTCCCTTCTAAACAAAATTTAACCTGGTAAAAAGCCTCAAGTAAATGGTAAACATGGAGATTGCAAAGTTATAAACATATATCTCTCAAGTTTCCCACTGTCTCTCTGAGCTAGAAGACACGGCCACTGCTGATTGGGAGTTCCAGGCTACACTCAAAAACACTGTATTTGCACAGGCCTTTAACTAAAAGTTGTCTCCAAGTTCCACATATTGCCAATGCCCACACACAATTATTTAATGAGATTACAGAAGCAGATATTGATAATGTCATCCTTTCTAATTAAGCACATCATGAATTGCGGCCATGGGGTCTGTAGAGCAAAGCTCAGAGGGAAATTATTTGCTGCTTACACTACCACACTATCCGGGAGAAGATTATTTCTAAGGTTTTGGAGGTTTTTAAGTTTAATGCTGCTAATATCCACATCTTCCCCAATTTGTCTTGGAATACCCTCCAGCAGAGACACAATAACAAACAATTACAGAGTTCAAGTATTTAGTAGGCTGCACACTGGAGGGGACGTGTCTGTAGTGGGTGTGCAGCTCATGTGAGAGATTGTCTAACTCTATAAGGATACAATAATACAGTGGGGAATACAGCACTCAACCCTTACAGTTGTGTATAAATCGTTAATAATAAGTATGGTGTGGAAAAGAGAAAGAATGTTGTACTTGTTTATATTCAAATCATCAAAGTTTACTTAAAGGATAAATAGCTATATGAAAGGTGATCTATACACAATAGAATCAAATACAACACATAGAACACTTCTAGGAGCAAATAAAAATAAAAAAACAAAAAGTAGCTATAAAAGAAAATTGGTTGTCTAGGTGGTAGAACAATCCATGCAGTAGTACAGCTGTGTACTAACTGGTGTGTTGATGCACTCAGATGTGGATAAGTGAGTGTACAACAATATGAGTAAATGTCCTTTGGGATGAGGGTTAGTAGTGGCGTCCCATTACTAACCCCTAGGATAGTCCATAGATGCAGGGTATGAGGATGGGGATACAGTGCCAAGGTTACCTTGAGGGTGGGAGCATGCAATTGTGAGGCAGTGTGGCAGGGGATAGTGGCTTAGGTGACTGATCAGCGTCTGGGGCCAGCACCGTACTTGGTGTAACTCAGCTCTTGGTCCTGACCGCACAGCAGTCTACCTCTGCCTATGGAGGGGATGAGAATGGTTTTGATCTTTCGATCTCCACCAGACACCCCCTTTCCAAAATGGGATCTCAGCTGACTCTTGCTGTGCTGCTGCTTTCTCCCTCTTCTGCCCTCTATGGATGTCTGCTCGGCTTGTAGATGTGGTTGGCATCTCCACTCCCTGGGTGACTTCCGGGTCACATGACCACTGCGTGGGACCTATCTTCCTCAATTTTGGACAAGAGTGGTAATTGATGGGGTACAACTGGTTACAAACGTTGACATAGTGTGTATGCTCCAATGCATTTCGGCCACCATCAGCCTTCCTCTAGTATTTCTGTGTTGTTAGATCTGGCAGAGAGGGGGTTAAATCCTTGTATAGGTTCACACCCTTATTCTGATAGGTAAGGCATGCTCGCATTCTGATAGGTTGCCTGGTTTATGGAGCATAATAAGATCATAATGGTTTGGTGACACCATAATTCATAGTGGTTTGTCTGTTTCATATTAGGGTGATGACAGCTGTAATTGTACTAGTGCTCTTGCAATAAAGAACAGATAATGACACATGTGTTTGGATAAATAAACTAATAAATTGACAATCAGTGAACTTGATGTTGATGGGTGTACATTAATCTGACTATCCGGACATACAGGCATAATGTATTTTTGTATGAAAATGATATGGTGGTGGGATGGTTAATGATATACTAGGCTGGTAAAATGGAAATTAAAAGAGGTGAAGGGTTACAAGGTGGACTAACGGAGAGAGATAAAACTGTACAGATCTAGTAAGAATTCTAGGTTCTATATTAGAGTCTATATTGTATAGAGTAAAGTAAAACATATATTGGTAATAATATAGAGATTTGCTAATGGTCACGATATAATCACCTTTTCATGACATATGGTGATGGGGTTTAATGGTCTAGCGCAATGAGGTGCTGTCGATTTAGATGCAAAGATCAAGCCACTTACAAATCCTATTACACATTAAGGTATTAAGTTTTAGTAGGGCACTCTGGGCCTGATTCAGACACGCTCGCGAGTGCTATGCGCTCGCAAGCGGGTTGATGGTGGCCCCGTGCACATGCGCACGATGGAGCCGGCCCCATCGTGCGCATGCGTGATACCCGGATAGCAACGGGCAAACCGTCACTCTGGGTCTCGTACCAAAGGGGGCGAGCTGTTGATGTTGAGTGACAGCACACCCCCTTTGGTGGGCGGGCCAGGGGAGTGGCTGCCCACACAGAGGCGTTCCCATGTGAACGCCTCCATCTGGGGCCGGCCCCACTGACATCACGAGTGATGTCAGTGGAAGAGATTTTGGCTCTGTTTGAGCTGAAATCTCTCTGGGGCTTGCAGCAACGAGACCCTACCACAAGGGTCTCATTGCAAGTCCGATGGTAACGATGGTCTTGACCATCGCGACCATCTTCCTGGCCGCTCACTATAGCTGTGGGTGTTCACCCACAGCTATGCGAGTGGCCAGGAGGCCACTCTAAAAAACAAGAAGGCCGAAACCCTGATTTAGAGCGAGTGCTCTGTCAGAGCATCCGGCTCTGAATTAGGCCCTCTGCTCATTACGCAAACCATTCTTAATGAGTAACATGCTGTTCTCCAAAACCATGGTGACTTGGAGAAATTCTGTGAAATTCTGAACATTCAAAAGCTGTTCTTAACTGATTGGTTCCATATGTGGTGCCAGCTTGATCCTCTTCACCTTCCTCATCCTTGTGAGCAGTATTACAGCATAGCAAATGTATTGAACCCTCCAACCACAATGAAGATCGGTTGCTAAAACCTGATGAGCATCTACCAGTGACTTTTTCTTTTGATGTAGATTGCCAATTGGCCATTATCTCTCAATAGTGTTTCAGTGATGAGACTCTATTTTATATTCTTTTTTATTATATACAGTGTAACCTCCGTTTACTGAGTAACTACTGCACATTTTTGTCACCACTGATTCCTTTACAAGAAACCCTTCCTGTTCTGAAATTTGTCCTACTCTGGTCAAGTCTCAATTTCAGCCCCTTTTGACACCTCTATTAATGCTTGATTTCATAGGTGACCCCCTACAATTTTCATTTGGTTTTAGTTTGCCCTATCAGACATTTTTATATGACATTTACTCTCATTGTTGCTTCCCTTTCATGTCACCATTTTCTAGTTACAGTAAATGCTTTGTAGGTTACTGTATATGTTATCTGTTAAACATTTTACATTCATGTTCCACGTACAGTAGATATATGTGCCAGACCATTTTTTCTGTTTCTGGTTCTAATTCATTGTCCACTTTTAGGTTTACCAAAATGCTGTGACTGGTTTTGGTTTTGGATTTTTTTAAAAAATGGCAAAAAAAGATAAAATCACATAATGTGGGACTTTTTTTTAGTTCCTAGAGTATTACTAATCTCAATAACATTACTATGCAGTAATTTTCAGTCAATTTTTATCACCACACAGCTCACAATAGAGTTCACCATTACAGGCCAAAGGCTGGCTGGCTAAACTAAGCAACCAACAGAGCAGCGGCACATATACATGGCAGTTATTTTTTTTTACAAATGTTCTGCAAATTAGTAATGTATTAGCAATAACCAATCAAACCAACCACCTACCAACAATTGAACCTAGTACTTTCAATATAAAAAAAATCTAATACAAAAATTTACTAATAATTGTGCATGAAATATCATTGCTCTAAATCAGTAGTGGTTAACAAACAGCATTGAAAATAAAACCCTAAACCATGTGTAGCAACAGCAGATGTGGATGCTCCCTACACAAGTGCATATGCACCCAGAACATGCCTATTCTGAGTGCTTAATCTGTACATACCACCTAGGGGTACTATGCCCATGGAAAGCCCCAATCAATCAGCATTTTTGTTGAGCAGTTCCCAGTATTCCATATGTATGGATTGGATACAGTGCATGTTACAGTGCAGGTTGGATACAGTGCGGGGTACAGAGTGGGTTGGATACAGAGTGGGTTGGATACAGCATGGTTCAGGTACAGCATGGGTCAGATACAGTGTGGGTCACAGTGCATTTCAAATACAGTATGGGTTGTATACACCAAAGGTGCACTTACTGTGACAGATGGTGCCGGCATTGTTCTCAGTGTGGAAGTGCTGGTGGTGTTGGCAGTGCAGAAGTGCCAGGGAATTTTGTCTGGGGTAATTGGGGACCAAGACTTCAACAAGGCATGCTAATTAGTCACTCAAAGGGAGGCCTTCAGCTTTCTCACTTCTTGAACTACTATCTTTCTGTACACTCATTGAAAGACAATCTGTAGTAGTCCCCTACTTCTTCTTTCGTTGGTTGACCAAAGTTCCCAAGAACCAACAATCCTCACTCATCTCTACATTATTCTGCTGGAAACATTTATACATCTCCCCATATTTGCTTCTAGAGTGTCCACCTTGACTTCATTAGTGGATAAACCAGAGTTTCTTCCAGGTCTCCCTCCCACATGTCTTACAGATTGGTCCCTTTCAGCCAATTGGTGGACTCAGGTGGTGTTTGACCATTTGTGGATCTCCAGTGCACTTTCAATCTTGACTTCTCATTCTTTTTGAATGTATCACCATTTTAGGCATTTTATTCTTAAGCTGCCATGTCATAGCTCCCCTCAGTAGTCAACCTCTCCTTTTAAATCTTGGTTTAGCAAAAGATCCCCCTAAGAATTTAGTTTCAAACTGTATCAGCGCTGCTTAGAGAGTTTGTCAAATTTGCCACCATTGTACACTTTGGCTTGGAACAGGGAATTGAATGCTCCACTTGTTGAGGAGCAATGCTCACATATATTTCAATACAAGCATGCCAGCTCTTTCTCTACTTGTAAGGGAGACACAAAATAAGATACTCTCATGGTGGAACTGGTGCCCTTCTCTCCTATAAGTAAATGTTTCCAATTCAAAAATGTCTCTGCTGGTGATGTGGTCAAGCATGGGCACACCAATACATATCTGGTAGCATTGTTCCTCAATGGTGGGCTTCTGGCAAGCAATTAGGAGACTTTCAGAACTTATCACTTGGTCCCAACTCCCCTTCAATCATGAGTATTGGCTCTTTAATCTTATGGACTTACTCCTTTCATAGTACAAAAAGTATCTGCTTAGATGGAATTAGTATGAAATACCACTGGCCGTATGGCCGGTGGTTCGATTCCCGGCAGCACCTGGCTGACAGATGAGTAGAGCCTGGCAGTGGAAGCCCGACAGTGCTGGAAATCCTGATCAATGCTAAGGTAAGTATAAACTAACCTAACCCCCTAACCCTAACCCTCCTTATGGTTCGGGGTGCCTAACCATAACCTACCCCCCTAGTGCCTAACCCTAATCCCCCCTCTAAGTGCCTAACCCTAACCCCCCTTCCCCGCTGCCTAAACCTAAGTCCTCCGGGGGGGTGCCTAACCCTAACCCTTCCTCCCCCTAGCCTAACCCTAACCCTCCCGGGGGGTGCCTATCCCTAGATCCCCCCAGGTGCCCTAAACCTAACCCTCCCCCCCACGGCTGTCCGCTCATTGTGACCGGCATCCCTTCGATTGGGATGCTGGGTGCCTGTCTACGACTGGTTTAGGTTTGAACAATCTCAAGACTATAAATCCCACTGTATGCCTCCCCCAAGTGGCTGTTCCTTCTGCAGTTTTCACCACCTAGTTCCTGACCACAGACCCTCTTGTTACTCACCCATGATTTTGGTTTGACCAGGCAGTTTCCTTTGCTGATCTACAGTAGTACCTTTTCAGCCACATCATCCTTTCGACAGAGGCCCCTTCCTTCTCACCCCTTCCTTCCCTATTCTTCCTCATTCCCACCCTTATGTTTCTGTTGTTTTGAAATATGTGTTTGTATGTGTTCACATTTGTTCCTTCTCTTATATTTTTCACATTTTACTCAATTGGATTTTAATTCAGCCTTTCATAATGGTACTATATCTCATCATATTCAATCACGATTGCATTAGTGTCCATCTGTGAATCAGGCCCTATGCTATTTAAACCCTTCCAAGTATGTGATTATTCATTGGGAGAGGTGTATCACAGGTGCTGTTCTGTGCCCAGACATGTTTACCTTCACCTGCTTAGGGGGCTGCACACACATAAATGTAAATTAACTCAGAAAAAGCAATGCAAATTTGCTGTGAGAATGGTTTGCAGGAACAAATGCACACCTAATTGGGGGGTCTATTTACTAAGCAGTTTTAGGAGACAGAGTGAAAAGTGATAAGGTGCCAGCCAATCAGCTCCTAACTGCCATATCACAGGCTGTGTTTGAAAAATGACAGTTGGAAGCTGATTGGCTGGCACCTTATTACTTTTCACTCTGTCTCCCAACACTGTTTAGTAAATAGACCCCTAAATATCATATGCAAGAACAAAAAAAGAAGGGAACAAAAAATTGCGATCATCAGAGATGGACACTAATACGATCGCAACTGCAATTTTGTACGGAACACAGCTGCGAAAATATGAAAATATATCCAAAGCTTACCCGAGCTTAAGCATGTCCATTGCTGCCTTCTCATATGCATATGATGTTACTAACCTGTGCAAATATTGATTACATTGATGCACATCGAGCAACCATCTTGCCCTTGCAGTGAGTCTGACCAGCCGCAACTCTCCTAACATGCAACTCTCCTAACATGCAGAGAGCTCTCATGCTGCATATGTAATCGCAATGGCTAATTTACAGTATGCACACCTGTAACAGCATTTAAATGGTCTGACACATCTGAATTTTATTGGCCACCCCCGTTACATCCACCAAACGCTGACTCACTCACTTTGCGAATGGGTTCTCTTTACGTATGGAATTGCAAGACAATTGCAGTGTGTGCACAGTGGATATTATATGCATGTGCAATGACAAACAATCACTCGATCTGTGTAAAAATCACCATTGCGTTCATCTCTAAATGAGACCCACAATTTGGCCAATTAAAAACATGTCAGTTTTCAAGTGAATTTTGAAAAAACACTCAATAATGGGTTTAATTATGTGGATATGTATTCAGATATATAAAGAGGTTTACTAAAGGTGCTTTCAAGTGTAGTATTCAAATATAGGCTTGATAACATGTTCTCATAATTATATATTTTATGCTTACCAGAATATAAAGATTTAAATGCTTATCTGGTGGATGTTGCTCATTGTGTCAGTGAATTCATCTTGGCTATGGTATTTTCCAGGATGCCGTAGTTTGCTAATTATACTCCAATGTACGGTTATCCATCAAAAAATTAAGAAACAATTATACAAAAGAGATATGCTGTTTGGTTATGCTTAAAACCAAACACTCATGAAATTTGGGGTTCTGAGTCGAACCGAGTCCAAGCTTGGATCACTTTGGGTTTCCGAGTAGAACTGAGTCCTGACTTGGGTCTACTCACCAAGTTTGGAGCTCAGATCTAAAAAATGGATCTCACGTATTTTGGATTGCATTTAAGTCCCTCCCTCATGTTCCAGGTGCTGTGAAGTGGTCAAAATTGACTGGAAATTACTGGAAATGGTTATTGATGTTAATATATCTTTAGGATCAAAAACAGGTCCAGATAACATGAAATTAGCTGTTTTTTTATCAACGTTTAAAGAAATTAAAAACCAAAACTAAAACTGAACCAAAACACTTGAGAGTAGTTTTGTCAACACCAAAACCTTTGAGGTTGTTTTTGCCAAAACCAAAACACATGGGTCCCCGCATATCTTTAATATACAGTTTATACAGTCAGGTCCATAAATATTGTGACACTGACAGAATTTTCATATTTTGGCCTCTATTCACCACCACAATGGCTTTGAAATGAAACAAACAAGATGTGCTTTAACTGCAGACTTTCAGATTTAATTTGAGGGTAATTACATCCAAATCATATGAACGGTGTAGGAATTACAACGGTTTCTATATGTGCCTCCCACTTTTTAAGGGGCCAAAAGTAATGGGACAAACTAAACAATCCTAAATCTAACTTTCACTTTTTAATACTTTGTTGCAAATCCTTTGTAGGCAATTACAGCCTGAAGTCTGGAACACATAGACATCACCAGATGCTGGGTTTCATCCCTGGTGATGCTCTGCCAGGCCTCTACCGCAGATGTCTTCAGTTCCTGCTTGTTCTTGGGGCATTTTCGCCTCAGTTTTGTCTTCATCAAGTGAAATGCATGCTCAATCGGATTCAGGTCAGGGGATTGACTTGGCCATTGCATAACATTCTACTTTTTAACCTTTAAAATCTCTTTGGTTGCTTTTGCAGTATGCTTCGGGTCATTGTCCATCTGCACTGTGAAGCGCCGTCCAATGAGTTCTGAAGCATTTGACTGAATATGAGCATATAATATTGCCCGAAACACTTCAGAATTAATTCTGCTGCTTTTGTCAGCAGTCACATAATCAATAAATAAAAGGGAACCAGGTCCATTGGCAGCCATACATGCCCACGCCATGACATTACCACCACCATGCTTAAGGTGGTATGTTTTGGATCATGAGCAGTTCCTTTCCTTCTCTTCTCTTCCCATCACTCTGGTACAAGATGATCTTTGTCTCCTCTGTCCATAGGATGTTGTTCCAGAACTGTAATGGCTTTTTTAGATGTTGTTTGGCAAACTCTAATCTGGTCTTCCTGTTTTTGTGGCTCACCAATGGTTTGCATCTTGTGGTGAACCCTCTATATTCACTCTTGTGAAGTCTTCTCTTAATTGTTGTTTTTGACACATATATACCTACCTCCTGGAGAGTGTTCTTGATTTGGCCAACTGTTGTGAAGGGGTTTTTCTTCACCAGGGAAATAATTCTTTTATCATCCACCACAGTTGTTTTCCATGGTTTTCCGGGTCTTTTGGTGTTGCTGAGCTCTCCAGTGCGTTCTTTCTTTTTAAGAATGTTCCAAACAGTTGATTTGGCCACACCTAATTTTTTTGCTATCTCTCTGATGGGTTTGTTTTGATTTTTCAGCTTAATGATGGCTTGTTTCACTGATAGTGACAGCTCTTTGGATCTCATATTGAGAGTCGACAGCAACTGATTCCAAATGCAAATGTCACACCTAGAATCAACTTTAGACCTTTTACCTGCTTAATTGATAATGAAATAGCGAGGGAATAGACCACACCTGTCCATGAAATAGCTTTTGAGTTGATAGTCCCATTACTTTTGGCCCCTTAAAAAGTGGGAGGCACATATTGAAACTGTTGTAATTCCTACACCGTTCACCCGATTTGGATGTAATTACCCTCAAATAAAATCTGAAAGTCTGCAGTTAAAGCACATCTTGTTTGTTTCATTTCAAAACCATTATGGTGGTGAATAGAGGCCAAAATATGAAAATTCTTTCAATGTCCCAATATTTATGGACCTGACTGTATAGTGTAGATGATTAAAATTGTGTGAATTGCTTTAACTATGTGCAATTGTGCAAAAATATAATATATGCATACTAAAGATACAGTTATTTAAGATCATGTAATACCCTTGGATGGTCAAACATGTAGTATCATGTGGAAAGCAAAGGATAAATAGCCACATAGTGCAATATTTTTTTTAAATAAACAAATTTATTGGATTCAGTCTTATACACTAAATACATACAGGAAAAAAAAATGATAAAGGCTTATCTGTGATTTCAATGTAGATCATGCACACCATTGTATACACAGTCATTTGGGGAGGAGTGTTGCAGCAGAATGTACCAATGTGTTTCATCCATAAGGACTTCCTCAGGGATACATTGCTGGATATCCGTGCATTGGAATATAAGAAGCATTTTCCAAACTCTCCAGAAATCTACCCATCTTTAGTGGACAACAATATCAGATTTATACACTGCTAACATTCATTTTATATTCTTCTCCAATACATTTTCAATTTTGATTATTATTTAGAGTACAGTACATTGTATTATTTAAGAATTTTTCATAATCTCCCTTAATTATCAATTTTGTTTTATACTCAGTAATCTCAGAAGAGCCCTTTTCACATCATTATTCCGTAGACTATAAATGATAGGGTTTATCATGGGTGCAAAAACTGAGTACAGTGCAGTAAAGATTGGTTCGATGAGCTTATAGTTTTCCGATGGTGGCATCACAAATGAAGCCAAAGCCGTCATATAGTAAATAATGACAATGATGAGGTGGGATGAGCAGGTGGAGAAGGCTTTTTTTCTCCCATCCTTAGATTTTATCTGCAAGATGACTCTAATAATTTTTATATAAGACAACAAACTGAACATGACTGGAAACACTCCAAATAGCAATGCAACCAAACAAATTATAATATAGAAGTCTTCACCGCCAGCACAGGAGATGTTAAACAGAGCTTTAGCATCACAGAAAAACTGGACTATGGAGTGTGACTGACAGAACGACATGTGTGACACTGTATTTGTGATCACAATTGAATTTAAGCATCCTGCTATCCAAGTGGCAGATACAAATAAGAGACAATTTTTCTTTTTTAAGATATTGTGATAGTGTAAAGGATCACATATAGCAACATATCTGTCATATGCCATAATTAATATTAGAATATCCTCTGTGGAGCCAACTAAAACATAAAAGTACATCTGGGTAACACATTGCATAAAAGATATTGTATTCTTACCAGATAATAACATGTCCAGCAGTTTAGGGACAGTAGTGGTTATATAACCAATATCTAATAAAGCCAGGTTACAGAGAAATAGATACATGGGAGTGTGTAACTGGTAATCAATATATATCACCAAAATTATAATAGAATTAATGAGCACTCCAAATATATATAAGAAGAAAACCACACTGGTTGATAATGATGTATACTCAAATTTTGCAGGGAACAGTATTAAGTGAAATTCTTTAAGATAAGTCTGGTTGTCCATGGCATATTCTATAAACAAATAATTATTGCTACATTATTGGTACTTTGTCATGGTCTTATATTAAGTAAAACTGTGTGTTTCAGTTCTCCAGAAATCTACTGTAACTCCACCCAAATTTTGTTACTCCAGACATAACCCAGTCGTGGTTCTAATCTCCTAAAGAGATCTGGATAAATCTGCAGTCCTGATTTTCCAGCGGTTCAGAATTTGGATTTTAAATCTGAATTTTGGATTGCAAAGATTACATGATTGTAACTGTTTTTAAACACTTTTTATCATTCTTTTTTTTTAATTCAGATCCAAAACCAAAACATGGGGGAAGGGTTCATCTCTAATAAAAGTTACTGATGCTGTAACTATAGTGGTGAAAACATCCAAAACTTTAAATTGCACATCCTACAGGCTCATACCTAATTCTATCACCTCCACATCCATTATTTTAACAGCTGAAATATATCTTTATATCAATGTGATTGTAACTACTGTAAATTCAGCATTAAACTATCTGCTACTATATCCCTAGAACCTGAGATGCCCACCCACTTCTGACTACATTACACATACATATTCTCTGTACATGCCAATAATAATACAGCAAAACATTGAATTACAGCTACCATATAAAAAACATGCTTATTCTTATATGTTACATGTGAATATTATTCCCTAAGGAAAAGTAACCAATATTGAATATACCCAGCACTACATAAATCCAAAATCCAATTATATTAGCTCATAAACAGTTTATTCACCTGCAGAAGTTCTCATGGGAACGGAAAAATGTGATTAGCAAACCCCACAAAGAACTATAAAAATTATATAGGGTAAAAAACCTGCTGGTGAACAAAAGTGCAATTAGTCCGCCATCAACCTGATAATAATTCACATGCTGCTTATTGATGTTCTAAGTAATTCCTCCTCAAATACAATAATTATCTTTATACAATAAGTGCAGAGTATAGATTAATATATCAGCATTAGAGTGTACTGTATTTTAGCAACCTAAGAAATTATTCTTTTTGTAGCATATCTTAGCACGCATCAATTTTTATTTTCTGTTTATTTGTGAAGAAGAAGCAATGTAGTCCCAAGTCTGCAATAAATACACCCACATTTCTACAGTATGACATATAATAGCTGCAGTTTAGTATTATTGTACTTACATGGATGATAATACATTTAAGTGGTGCCACACAAGTGAACATATTGTTTTCTTCTCCATTAGGACAGCTGAATTTTTACATTTTTTATTTTTTAAATTGTGTTCAACTAGGCACAAAGCATAGTTTATCATCATTATTCATCTCCTGCATGTTCCTGGAGCCCCAAATCATTGGAATGTTCACAGCAGCACTGAGTATTTAAAATTTAAGTGCTGCATTTATCAACAATTTTTATCAAATGCAATGAGTGATAAGACTCATTTCATGTGATAAATGATGCACAAGCCAATAAGCTCCCAAATGTAATTTTTCAAACATATGACAGGTTGGAGCTGATTAGCTGGAGCACCATCATCATATGAAATGAGTTTTAAAACTTGTTGCGTATGATAAAACTTGTTGATAAATGGACACCTGAGTGTGCTAAAATAGATTTCAGACAATGACCAATCCTCTGACATGATTGTGAAATTGAGGATAGGGCTAAATGCATCAGGGACAGTTTCATGAGGTCAAGTAGGATGCCACTGACTAACCAATAAATGGTGGAAAAATCATGGTTCTCCAACAGCTTTGAGTAGAGCTATGTCAAGTCTGATGCTGGGTACACACTGGCAGATATTTTGGCCAATAAATTGATTGGCCAATATATATCGGGTGCCCATCACCCAATGTGTATCAGCAATATATCTCTGTAAACGGCAACGTTCACAGATATATCATTTTGGCTGTGTTGCACAGCAGACAGCAGAGATATCAGCAGTTATATCTGTCCATTGTGCTGTGTGTACAGGGGATCAGCCAACCGCCCATACATTTTCAGCGGTAGCCATAGTACAGATATATCTGCAGATCACTTGATTTGCAGATAATATCTGCTAGGTGTGTACTTACCTTGATACAGGATACTCTTGCTTTCAATCTTTTCTGTATATAAAATAAAGTTTAATCTTCTGACCTTATTGTAAAGATATTTGTTGCTAAAGCATGTGTTTACAGCAATAAGACATTGTGGTGCTAGAGACAAGTACAAAAAATTTGAAATGCAGAAACTGCAGGATCTTGTACTGTAGCCAGTTTTGTGGAACCTGTGTGGGTCATTGTAGAATATAAAGGGCCTTAAGGTGAATTGGATGGAAATGAGGAATTTGTGCTGCCACATTAATAGCATTGACCCAATATATAAATGCAGCCACATGCAACCATATATAATGCTGGTACAGCAGAGTTATTCAGCTGCATCAACAGTGATGAATTAGGCAGCGAGAACACTAATCACATAGCTGTCAGCTGTTTCCTTATAACTGAAGCTTGCTGTGCAGTACATCTATAAGAAGGTGTGTACAAGTTGAAGAACATTGTTCAAAATAAAACATTTAAATATGCTGACTTTTCCAAATCATATTTTGTCTGAAATTTAGCAGAATTACTCTATAATTGAGTTTGTAGACGTTACTAGGACTATGTTTTTATTAAATATTTGGTTATATAATATAGAATATGTAAAATTAAAAATGTGATCTGACATTTGAAAGAAAGGAGAGCTCACTTCTTACATACATATTGTATTTGCTATAAGTACTATTCCTTTATTTGGTTTTGTTTCCTCTCTTGTGAAATTGTGTGCTTATGCCTGATTTATTAATTGTGTAAATTATTTCTGCAAGAAGTTATATCTTGTAATAGTTATTTATATGTTAAAGTTACCATATATTGAGAAATATTTTACATTCACTTTGATTCTTAGTTCAGTACTCGACCTCTTCCTGCTTCATGGCAAGTCCTACTTTTACACACCAATATTCTTAAATATGCTTAGTAACTTATATTCAGAAGTATTTGAAAATGATATGCAGTATAACAAAACAATTGTAAATAAAATATTTATGATTAAGCTTAAAAATGTACATGTCTGGAATACAACAATAATTTTCCAATGTCATATGTGCCCATTGCAATTTTAACACAATTAACTATACATTCTAAAACATATAACACACCATCATAACCATAGTACAGTTACAGTAACATTGTACAGTACAATGTATATTTGTGGAAAGATCATAACTCACCTTTAAATCTGCACAAAGCAGAACCAAGATATGGAAGGAATCTTACTTATACTGTGTGGATCCCTATAGAATGTACACCTAATTAATATGTTACCATAGGGAATAAGAGATAATGATGAAATTACATCATCTATACTATCACCAGGGTTTTAGTTAATAGTGTTTTTAAAATGATAGCATAAATACTTTAACTGTTTCTGCACAATATTTATATTCAGTGTTATGATATATGTATAATTTTTTGTCATTGTAATGTTTGAGAAAGAGAAATTGATTTAGATAATATATTGAAAGTGTTTATAACTTACTTGCCAACTTTGAAAAGTTCCTCTCTGAGAGTACCCTATATAGGACAGGCCTGGTAGGTGGGATAGGGTGGGACACTGCAAATTTCATGATCAAGGCCACACCTCCATAACATTTTAGCCACCATTTCTAAGTTTTCATAGTGAATTTCATAATCAAGAACTAATGCCCCACCCACTTTCACAGATAAGCTCTGGGGGCCATCAGGGTGCTGGAGAAATGCTAGAACTTAGCAGTCTCTAGCCATAATTTATAGACTCTCTGAATTACTGAGAAAGTGGTCAAGAATGATTTATAAACATCAAACTGTTTCACATGGGGCATGGCTTGGTAGCCTTTGGGAGCAGACGTGTCCTGCACCCAGGGATTTTAAGTGGTACTGTCCATGGAGCCGGGGGAGCTTCCTGCCTCCCTGCAGGTGGTAGCCTACCACCTCCCCATAAACTGAGGACTGGATTTTTGCCACAGTCAGAGGGGTGTGTGATTTTGCTTTGGTGGATGTCCACTGCACCTGGTGACCACCCTGCTATAGTGTGATATTGATGGAGTGACCCCTGCAACTACCTGTTTGGAGACCAGGCTAATACTCCAAGTGCAGAAGGTGAAGCTTGCCATATCCATTGGCTGATAGTGCCCACCATATTGGATCTACCTGCTGATGGCAGCTGTATGGAGTGCTCCTAGATGCACTGGTCACTGGCCTGACAATCACCACTGCCCACAGTTGAGCTCCTGCTTGTCATCAAGTGGACAGTCTCCCTTCCCTCTCTCCTACTTTTAAGGCAGTGCATTTAAGGTCTTAGATGTGGATGCAGGGAAATTACTCCCCAGCTTGCTGAACCTTTCCTCTCCCCTGGTAGTGATCTCCTCAACCCTCCACACTTAACTCTATAATATATAACCCTTACATTCCTGGGGTGTTTTCATGTATATAGTATTAACAATTGTTACATACCCTAAATTTTTTCCTCTCCTATAGTGGCTCTTGTCTGATATACTCCATTTTAGAGCTCTAGGCTCCCTCTTGTGGAAAATTTTAGATATTTTGCTATATAATGTTTTTCTATAACTCCCTTTTTCAAGAGACTCTTGATGCTTATTAGAACTACAACATGATAATTATCCAACATTTTTCTAATTTTTTGCATTTATTTTAATAGCTTTCCTATTGCAACACTATGCCTCCATCATATGCCTTGCTATGATTTTTCTGCTTCCCTGATGGCTGCCTAGGTTCACAGGGGGGATGGTGCCTTGTGATGACCCATTTTTTTTCCTAGCTGGCTCAATAATTTGCAGTTGGTTGCTGGTGGTATATCTTTTCACTCTAATATGCGAAAAGATAAGAACACAGACGAAAATCAAGGGGAGCAGGTAGACATGACAGGGGCTCTCTTCCTAACATGTGCCAATTCCTAAAGATTTCCAGAACCAGCAACACAGAAGTGGTCTCCACTTCATCCTCCCCTGCTATTTCCTCTTCTTAGAATAGAATGTAGCATGGGGAGTACCTGCTACCTAGTCCTCCATCCTCCTCTATTAACCAAGAGATTAGTTAAATCCTTTCTCATGTTAAGTCACTTTTTATGAAACAGGACTTTCAGACTCTGGAAAACAAGCTTCAGTCTACTATTCACCAAGAAGTGGCTAACATTCAATATGACATGGAATACCTTGCTAATTGGATACATAACTTAGAGGACCATAGAAAGGCATCTGCTGACATCTTTCTTCAATTTAGAGATGTTATGCAACATCAGCTGTCCAAAGTCCACTCCTTGAAATCTCGTATGGATGACCTGGATAATTGAGGCAAACCCAATAATATCAGACTTAGGGGCCTACCCAAAGTCATATCTCAAGCCAACCTCACAGATGTTCTCACAAAGATCTTTGGTGAAATTCTTGGCTTAGACCCCAGCAGCAAAATCCTATTTAATAGAGTACTTCATGCCCTCTGTCCTAGAAGTTTATCTATCAACATGTCCCATGATGTTATCCGCTGCCTTCACTATAATAAGTTGTCCTTTGGAAAGTCCGACAATTAGAGGAAATTGACTTTAATGGTGACAAAATTCAGTTGTTCCTGGATCTGTCTTGGTATACTTTACCTACAAAGGAAAACCTTAAGACTGCTAACAGATGAACTCTGCAAGCACTCTCTACCATACCGATGGGGATTTCTGTTCAACTTAAAAGTTACCCACAATGGGAAATATTTAACTCTCCATACTCCCACAGATCTCCCTTCTTTCTTTATAGCTTTAAGCATACAACTAGTGGCTCTGTTTGACTGGGTGGCTCTCTACTGTTCACCAGCCTTGCCTTCTCTAAACACAGAAGAGAAGCGATGGCAATGTGTATCCAACACAAAGTGAAGAGTGAGATGTATGTCTGTCTCAGCTTCTTCTGAAGTGACTTGATCATTTTGGCCATTGCCAGATTTTGCTGAGCATATTCCTGTCATTTCCTCTTCCTATGCTAGAGCCTGGTTCATATCCCTTCAACATGTTGCTATATCAATCTTCAATATAACAGTTAAGCAAATGATTTAAATTTTTGTTACTCCCTTCCCCATCTCTCCCTGCCTCTTCCCTTCCACTACTCCCCTGCTCTCGCATGGTAGATCACCTGCAGTGTATCACTCCTAGTTTCTCTGTTCAGGGATATGTTCCTGCATGTATCTTTTTAGTCTTACATGTTTAGTCAGAAACTTGGTTTATGGATTGTCACAATAAATGCTAAAGGGCTGAATATACCAGAAAAGATGTTTAGGTTGTTTCATGCAGATAAAATTGATATAGCTTTTGTTCAGGAAATTAATGTCATGCTTTTTCTTGTGCCAATTCTGCTGGCAAAACTTTGGGTGTAGCTATTTTATTTGCATGACTCCTCCCAGTTACTGATATTTCTATACATAGACTAGTATAAGGTAGGAGTCTGATTGTACAGTAGATAGAGCATTTAACCAACAAAGATTTTCAATTCTAAACCTTTACGCACCTAATTCAAGCCAGCCAATTTTCATATCCTCCATTCCTCCATTCTAGACAAAACCGTATCTCTCCTAGACTTCCTAAGTCATCATCACATACATCTTCTCTCTGACACATCAATAGAATCATTCACATGGTCAGACCACTCTCTCTCCCACAGCGACATTTCCAAGGTAACTATTTTGAGAATACATAAATGTGTGTTGCGTGGTACTTCAACTCAACTCAATTCAACTCGGCTCTTACCTGAAAAAAACTAAATCCTAACAGAGAGATGCCCTACTTGCTAAGATCAAATCCTTAGAAATAACCCACAAAGTTTATTTGTCCCTAAACTATTACACTGAACTTGAGGAGGCCAAATCTGCCCTCTTTATATTGTCCAATGACAAAATCGTAGCTGCCATTATCAATGGGGTAACAAGCCAGGTAGGATGCTAGCTAGGGATCTACATAAGCAGCATGCAGTCACATTCATCCAAGTGAAAAAAGATAAGCATGATGTCTGACCATAATGAAACAGAGTGGATTGCTGAGTCATTTAGAGCTTATTATATCAAACTTTATAATTTATCTGGTCTAGATCATTGAAATACTACCCCAACACATAAAGAGGTGATTTTGTCATATCTGCACTCTCTTAATTACCCTACTTTATCCCCACAGAATGCTGATACCCTTGATCAGTCTTTCCTTGTAGAGGAGGTTGAGCAGTTGATTTCTTAATCACCAGCTGGTAAGAGCCTGGGCCCAGAAGGCTTCTCTATAGCCGGCTACAAAGCTTTCAAGGATTGACTGACTCCCCTGTTGATCCATGCCTTTAACTTTATTTCATACAGGACTCATTTCTACAAACAATCATTGGAAGCACATATTACTATCCTCCCTAAAAAAGGTAAAGATCTCACTTTGTTAGCTAGTTTCCAGCCTATCTCACTCCTTAATATCAATCTGAAACATTTGGCTAAATTAGTGGCCAACCAGTTGAAAATTATTTTACCTAAATTGATTCATGATGACCAGGTGGGCTTTGTCATTGACATAGAAACAATACCAACAAAATAATAAACCTGATGCATTCCTCTCTTTCATCCTCATAGTCAATTTTACTATCAACCAAGGTAGACAAGGCTTTTGATAGGGTTGATTGGGAGTTTATGACAGGCCTTCTGTTACATTTGGGTTTGGGATCTACTTGTCTTCACAGAATATTAGCTTTATATGATGCTCCTTCAGCAAGAATTAGGGTTAATAAATCTCTTTCTGAGATGTATGATATATCAAATGGTATGAGACAGGGATGCCTCTTGTCTCCCCTTTTATTTGTTCTTTGTATAGAAGCTTTTGCAAGAGCCAATTGCCTCAACACAGACATGGCCAGTATTCGGGTTGGAGGTCAGGAACACAAGTTGGCCCTCTTTGCGGATTACCTGTTAGCCCTAATCACCAATCCACTGTCTCTCTTCTTAATTTATTATTGGAATTTCAGAAATGTGGTGCTCTTTTCAATTTTAAAATTAATTACTTGAAATCTGTAGCATTGAATTTGACTGCACTGCTACCAGTAGTTGATAGCCTGAAACAGTCCTTTTCCTTTGTATGGCACCCCACTAGACTCAAATACTTGGGAGTATATTTCCCAATTGTTCTGTTATAAGTTTACTCTTTTATTTCAATCTATTTGTAATGACTATAATAAATTACACAATCATTTATCATGTATTGGTAGAATAAATGCTGTTAATATGAACCCTTTACCTAAAATTATATACTTAATGCAAACTCTCCCAATTCATATTCCCCCAACACGGCTATCTGAAATTCAATGCCTCATTCGCCGATTTGTGTGGGGATGCTTCACACCTTGATTTAAGCATGATATTTTATTTATATGCAAACAAGATAGTGGTTTATGGCTCCCTGATATCACCAGCTATTATCATGCTATACTGCTTAATTGCGTCCTCAAGTGGACTCATGTGAATGATTCCAAACAATGGATTGTGGTAGAGGAAAGTGGTGTATATTATAATATAACAATAATTCCATTGTTACCCATTCTTCCTAAAGTAAACCACCCTACTATACCCCTACTTTAAGTTGCTGGAAGATATTAAGACAACTTTTACAAGTTTAATCTTTTGTTTCTCTTCTCACATCCTTCCTATGCAACTCTGGATTTTCACCGGGCCTCCATGATCCCTTTTTTAAACCATGGTTGACAAAGGGATTTTTTCAATTAGGCCAGCTGGTGTGTCCACCTGGGGCGAGTGCATTCACTAAACTTCAGTCAACTTTGACCCTTCACCAGTCAGATTTCTGGAAATATCTTCAGATTCAGCACTTTATAACCTCCTATGTAAACTACCAGACCTCTCCAGGGTACCCACCCGATTTAAATCTTTATGTTATACCTCTCAAACATCTTCTCACACTATATCCATGCTATACTCCATAATTATAGAAAATCTTTTTGATTCGCCCCCATCAATTCCAAAAGTTTGGGAAAAATAACTTCAAGACATTGATTGAGAGATTGTTTTTCATAATACCTTTGCTAGTTTGTCATGTTTGGTTCCACTTGAGACTCTTTATAAAGTAATTTCCCGCTGGTACAGACACCCTGTACTTTTAAAGAAAATGTAATCAGGTATAACTAAGGATTATTGGAGATGTAGCTCTGCCCCTGGAGGAATCCTTCACATGTGGGACTGCCCCTTGCTCACCTCTTTTTGCTCAGGGTTCTGGTTATTGAATATCACTTCAACCTCCTCAACCACATATAGAAAATCTAATTTAAGGCACCTTAATAATGCAGCTAAGGCTGTTATATGGAAATCAACTTCCCCTCCATCCATTAAAGATTGGTTGAGGAGGATTGATTATTATATGGATATGGAGGAAATTACATCCTTTTCTAGAGGCAAATCCACTGATTTTACTGCTACTTAGTTCCCATGGCTAGAGTTTAAAGAATCTTCATTGTATAAGAGACTCCTGGGGTTTCCCTCTTTGCCTGCTATTCCTCCACCTTAACTACTCTCTCTTGCAACCAATTACATTAATGGATACCACCGCTTACCTATTTTTATGACATCATTGCATTGCTTCTTCTCACCTTTATAGAACCCCTACCATTGCCCTTCCTAATCTTCCCTCCTGACCTATTCTCCCTTTTTAGTTTGTATTTTATTTTTTTCTAAATATAAATAAGGTTTTATTATTCAATATTGATGCTATTTTTTATATTTTGTATATCAATATTATTATTTTTTGGAATACTATTTATACTGTATTTTATGTTTTTTTTATTTTGCCTACTTTGTATGTATTCATCCTTGAATATATATGTATTCTTTTCAACTAAATAAATAAAAAGAGTTTAAATAAAATTACACTGTTTCACACATAGTGTAAGATTTGCCAATGTTTTGTTTTTTTCTAAATGTTTGTATGGATTTGTTTTTTATATTCTAATGTTTATTTTGTAAATCTTCAGGATTGCAGAAATGTAACATCAAATTAGTAATTAAATAACATACAAAATATATTTGAAAAGGCAACTTTATCTTATGTTATACTGTGTGAAGCACCATCAATGTTGAATTCAGCATAAGGGGTGACATGCCTACCTGGTTTTCAATTTCTGACCACTCATTGATTTCCTGAAGCTGCACCTTGAAAATAGATATGGCTTCTAAATTTGGGTCTAGCTGGAAATACACTGTGTCATCAGTCCCAAGTTGTCTAGAATTGGTTCAGGGAGCATTCTGAAGAGTTCCGACGAATGGTGTGGCCATCATGTTTGCCCAAAATTAAACCAATCAAGCATTATGGGAAATAGAGGAGAGGACCATTTGTACCCAAGATTCTTCACCTAGAATTATCAAGAATCTTTGAGCATCTATCCAGTAAGCATGAGTCACATCTCTCTTCAGTGTAGGCACAAATAGCTAACACTGTCTACCAGGGCCAAACTCCAGAATAAACAAAAACAAACATATTGTGCTTTGAATACATTGGTCAAACAGTTCATAGACAGATTCTGAATCTTTGATGAACCATCAGGATGTGAGAGGAAATGCATAGGATATAAGATTGATTGATACCTGCTTACTCCCTCCAGTATGCTCGTCTTTGCTCACCACAGAGCCTGTCCTATGGAGTATACTTTTTACCAGATGCCTATATTTGTATGTGCTGCTCTTTTTATCAACACTGCTCACCACAGATTGCTACAAGAGAGCCTGTCCTGTAAAGTATATTATTTATCTGCTGCCATTATTTGGAAGTGATAATACCTTTTTTATAATAAAGTTGCGGGTCTGACCTGAGGGTTGGTACATGATTCCAATCCGGATCAAAGCCAGAACTAACTTTTTTCATACTGCGGCACTGACCCAGGATAATCCTGAGTCAGTGCCTTACACAACAGAGCCAGGTCTGCAGTGATTCTGCTCTTCTGGTGTTGTAGTGGACACTTGGAGATGATGTCATCTCTAAGTGCCAATGAAGCTGGCCAATATGGCATATGTAGCAAAATCCAGGTCATCATGACCCAGATTGTGCCGTTTACACTGCAGGGTGCCACAGGAATGACCCAAGTCAACCCTGCAAAGTACACAAGTTGGATCCCCAGGTCCCTGGTCCCAGGTGGATCCATTTACATAGATAAAAATCCTGGGTTGATGTGCATCAACTGAAGATTTTTGGTAATTGTAAAAGGGATATTAGTCACTATTGCCTGGTGTACAGCAAGCAGCAGTGAGCCAAATCAACATAGCAAGGAGTGAGACATGTAGAGTGTTGATTAGATAATCTACAGCTTATAATATTACACCCTCTTTCACAAACATCAGCATTTTGGTTGGATTTTGTGACTTTATTATTGGAGACTTTCACTCACTTCCTAATTTGGATATTCCTTTCACCCTGAGAGACTTTGGTGCTGGTACTTTTGCTACACACCTAACCTATTCTATTCTTTGGGATTATAAATTTGATTTGTAATCCTATTGGTGTGCAACTATTTAAGATCATTTTCAATCACCTGGCAATCCTTTGATAGTAGATACAAAGCACTACAAAGTGTCTGTTTATTAATGACTGCTACATGTTGTTACAAGATTTACAATATAATATATAATATTTGCAGTTACCCCTTATAATTTCTGCAGATCTGCATATGTCCTTAGAAAACAAAGTTTTTATATATGTACAACAGCAATTGGTGCCATTGGATCTTTCTCTGTTGAAAATTTGGTTGTTGAAACTCCAGAATAATTTGTATTCCAGAGATTGGTAAATTTGGAAAACAAAACCATAGGTTTCTAAGGGCTGTCTTAGAAAATAAAAAACATTAATCATAGTACATATCTCTGATATCTGCTGTGGTCCCCTGTATAAACATATGGGAATATTAATTAATTGTGGATACCCCTAGAAAATGGTTGTTTTCAGTGGATATCCTACAAAAAACTAGCTCAAAATAGGCCCCATAGTACTTAGAGTGCACACCTACATTTTATTTTTCCTATATTAATAATATTGCAAGTCTACAGTATTTAATGTAATTACTGTAATTGAACATATATCATAATAGCAAATTTCGACTCTCCATATCTTTATTTATACTGACTTGTTACATAGACATTCATAGGTCTTTAAATGGTTATCAAATGATAATATTAAAAAAAAAATCTCAGAAAAAATCTGAGTTATTCAACTCAAACCTGATGATAGTAAAATATATATTTTTTAAGTTGAGTAGTATTTTATTAATTTACCATTTTTAAACATGTAACAAACAATACAACTTAGAATAAAACATGGCAATGCTTGACAGGCATAAGAGCAATATATCTAAAATTCAATACCAATTCAGTAAAAAGCCTGATATCTAGTGCCTAGTGGCAAATTGAAATCCACTTCCATATTTCACCATCACAACTATAGCGATATAAATATTCTAAATATAATGACCTGAAACATAACTACAACTATAACAATTAAATGTAACAATATTTATTACAATTACAGCTAACTTAAACAACTATATAAATATTTTAGGTATCCAAACCATTAGCACATCACATATACATTTATTAACCTCAAATATAATAATCACAATCTTAATACCTATAAATATAGTGATTGTACATATGAAAATGTACCTTTGCATTGATTATAAATCTGTTTGCTTCAATAGTAATAACTATAAGTCTATTAACTATAGGTGTAATAACTATCTTTTTACTAAGTAATTATATAATGGTAATAATATTGACTATGGATAATTTATTAATTACTGTTATTAAACCATATGTATATTGTGTCTATAAATGTAATAATGACATATATAATAACTATAAATACAACATTTAAATACTTACTACTTATAAACAACCCAATTACAACCAAAATATATGTTATGAAAAAAAATTATATTCCCATGTAAAATATAATAACTATCTCATTTTATAATAAAAATTGTTATGCCTATACATAACATCACTTATATATAAAAAAAACAAGAAAAGAGAAAGGCAGAAAGAAACAATACAAATAAATAAATAACTCAAAAGCTCCACTGGCTCACTTATCATAACTTAAATACTCAAGAATACCATACACTATTATGTACATGTAATATTTGGTAAACGTTCAACTAGAGATAAACTATTATGAAATCTTCCTTATTTCTTTATGATGAGGCAAATATGGACTCCAGCCATCTACCCCAAATCTGATTAAATCTAATTTCAGCCTTATGTGTAATATAAACATATCTTTCATGCTGTACAATAAGGGGAATCAAAGACAACCAGGCGTCAAATTCCAGTCCTTCTAGAGCCAACTATAAATAGGCTATAGACACTTTAGCTAAGGCACACATATTTATTATAAACTGTTTACTATTTTTATTAACAAAATTTCCCTTGATTGTTCCCAAACAACATGCTACTGGGCTATTAGGGTAAACATTACATTAAGAATTCCCAGTTAAAACAGACTTAACCTGCTCCTAGAATTGGCAAACTAATTGACACTTACAAGAAATACAAGTGCACAACTCCAAATTAACTGATTATATATAAATAAATAAATTTTACAGTAAATACAATAGAGGTTTTTGGCATGATCTTTGCCAAGAATATGGGCTTGCCCACCATATCCAGGTTACCTCTTGTCGGGCAGGTCCCTAACATACTAGGGTTCAAATCCAGAGTGCAGGACACCCCCAAACTAGCCCAGCCAAACCACCCCAAAGCACCGCTCTAATAAGAAAAGTGAAGTGTAAAAGAAATAGTTAGGAGCAGCCTCTGGCCGCATATAAAGAATAAAAATAAAAAAGTGAAATACATATATATAAAAGAAACAGACAGTGAAGTATTAAAATGTGTTAAAGGAAAATGTGTTATACTGCGGTGCCCTGAAGCAGATCAGCAAAGCAATCCAGGGGGACCCACACCCAAAAATGAACCAAAGCTGCACTACACAGTCTAAATATTAGCAGGACTTACCTATATTGTGCCCTGACTGGTGTGCATATTACATTGCCAGACTCCATGCTATAACCAATGTAGTAAAGTTGCTAGTCTGAGTGGGAAGTGGCTCAGGCTTCCCAGGTGTGCAAATCAATGCACTAATTAGTTTACAAAGAAAAAAGGATCCTAGACTGCACACTCTGGACATATATATATATATATATATATATATAATTGGAGGTGCTAACTGTGGAGACCATTGATATATACACAAAGAAGAAATACAAGTGCACAACTCCAAATGAACTGATTATATATAAATAAATACATTTTACAGTAAATACAATAGAGGTTTTTGTCATGATCTTGGCCAAGATTATGGGCCTGCCAACCATATCCGGGTAACCTCTTGTCGGGCAGGTCCCTAACATACTAGGGTTCAAATCCAGAGTGCAGGACACCCCCAAACTAGCCCAGCCAAACCACCCCAAAGCACCGCTCTAATAAGAAAAGTGAAGTGTAAAAGAAATAGTTAGGAGCAGCCTCTGGCCGCATATAAAGAATAAAAATAAAAAAGTGAAATACATATATATAAAAGAAACAGACAGTGAAGTATTAAAATGTGTTAAAGGAAAATGTGTTATCCTGCAGTGCCCTGAAGCAGATCAGCAAAGCAATCCAGGGGGACCCACACCCCAAAAATGAACTAAAGCTCCACTACACAGTCTAAATATTAGCAGGACTTACCTATATTGTGCCCTGACTGGTGTGCATATTATATTGCCAGACTCCATGCTATAACCAATGTAGTAAAGGTGCTAGTCTGAGTGGGAAGTGGTTCAGGCTTCCCAGGTGTGCAAATCATGGAGTCTGCTTCAGGGCACCGCAGTATAACACATTTTCATTTAACACATTTTAATACTTCACTGTCTGTTTCTTTTATATATATATATGTATTTCACTTTTTTCTATTTTTATTCTTTATATGCGGCCAGAGGCTGCTCCTAACTATTTCTTTTACACTTCACTTTTCTTATTAGAGCAGTGCTTTGGGGTGGTTTGGCTGGGCTAGTTTGGGGGTGTCCTGCACTCTGGATTTAAACCCTAGTATGTTAGGGACCTTCCTGACAAGAGGTTACCCGGATATGGTGGGCAGGCCCATAATCTTGGCCAAGATCATGACAAAAACCTCTATTGTATTTACTGTAAAATGTATTTATTTATATATAATCAGTTAATTTGGAGTTGTGCACTTGTATTTCTTCTTTGTGTATATATCAATGGTCTCCACAGGTAGCACCTCCAATTATATATATGTATGTCCAGAGTGTGCAGTCTGAGATCCTATTTTTCTTTGTAAACTAATTGACACTCCCACAGTTAATGTTTAAATGACCCCCCCTCAGTGTGGCATTTAGGACAACAATCAGAAGAGTGCCCTCCATATCTAATTAAAGGAAATTAGGTTAGATACATACAATGTAAAGTAAACAATTGAATTTGTTGAAATCTAATAGATGTTGTAGAAACATTTAGAGACTTCAATGCCTCAGCCCAAGTCTCATCTTTAATAAGACCAAAGTCCTCTTCCCACTGAGATTTAAGTCTAGGTAAATTTTCAGTATAGTGAAACAATTGTAAAAATGATTAAGAGTGTGATAAAGACTTACGGGGGCCAAGAGTCAGCAAAACTGTTTTTAATAAAGAAGAAATTAAAACAGGGTGTGAATTTGAGGACTGTATCAACAAGGCATGTCTAAGCTGTAGATATCAATAGAAATATTCTTATGGTAAGTAATAGTACTTCTGTCTAAGCTGAGCAAATGAGCAAATAACTGAGTTATCATACAACTGACCTAGTGTAGAAATTCCCACAGGATCCCAGACTAAGTAAACTGCAAATCAGCCAGTTCAGTCAGTATACTTGAGCTATTCAAGGAGGTATCAAGATGTAATCCATGAGCATCTATCATGCCGGAGACATTAAGTACTTTTAATTATAGGTAACAATTATTGTTAAATATTGCTGTAATGTTTTGTACATGTTATGCTTGAGTATAAGTTCAGTGCACAAGAGAGGGAAATGGTTTTAAAATATATGATATTAGTGAATTAAACAGTAGAAACAGAAAGACTGTTAGTGGAGGTTTGCAAAAAAAAACGTTCGTTTCTGTTGTTTTTTAATTTCTCTACATTGTTATGATGCAAGAAAAGCTTGATATAGTATGACTCCAAATCTTTACAATGTATATATTAAAATGCAAGATAGGCACAAGATAACAATAGTGGACACTAAACTGCAGGGGTAAGATGCGCGTATAAGAACTGTTTCCAGATATAGTCTGTCCAAACTCCCAAAGAAGATGTAGTACAGTGGTCTCCCGGCAAGTAAAGATTTGCACTGGAACATCTTCAGAAATAAGGAAAGGGAATATCTTCAAGTTTAGTTTGACTTGTTTAAGTGAAGCAGACACTTATATTTTACACAAAGGATTTAAAAATGTGCCCACCTCTACTGTTAATACCTTTGAAAATGTTGATGATGTACAAAAATTTACCAGATTTTTTTAAAATAAAATCTTTCACACAAAAGCAAATGTAGAAAATACATCACATTGACAGTTTTCTTATGCTTTTTTTAGGATTTTAGTGGATGCATTTGAAAATGTAAAACCTACTAAAAAACAAGATTGAATCTAACTACAAAGGAATAAGATGATTTAAGATCCCCAAAACAAATTTCACAATTATTAAACTGCAGACAAGAGGGGTAGTTCTTATGGACTGGGGTACATATATTAAATAAATAGAAATGAAAATTAATGATAGGTGCACTTATATAACTTTGAAGAGTGAACCCACTTCTAAAACATTTAGAGCTGAATAATTTTATATAAAAAACCTTTAAATAAAATGTAATCTTAGATGATGTACTGTAGCATCGTATTGAAAATACAAAAGTTAGGTGTACCACTTATTTATGTTTTTTAAAAAATCCATAAGAATACTCAAAACCCCTGTAGTAGACCCATCATATCTGGGGTGGATAGTGTGACTTCAAATCTGTCAGATTAGATAGATTTCTATCTTTAAAAAAAATTGTGATTATAAACATTATTTAATTTAGATATTTAAAGAAGACTATTGATGTTTAGAGAAAAATATAAGAGAATGAATGGGATCAAAAATTGCATTGCAACTATAAATGCTGAAAAAGGACAAGAGGCAATAACTTTATTTTTATAACAATCAGATCTTAAAGATTATACTAAAACATTAATTAAATAGAGTATTCTATATATACTTTTTAATATTTGTTTCTACTCTACAGTACCAGTATTTCTTATAGGTACAGTATGTTGTTTAGACTGAAATGGACAGCAGGTTTCCCTCTGGCTATGCAAATCTCTTTATGGCATATTGGTAACATCTAAATATATGAGGAGATGAGGAAAAAGCAAACATGGTTTTGTAGTACAGTATTAAAGATGATGTGGTTTTTATATAGAGATAAGTGGGACAAAGTCTTTTTGAGTCTTTAAGTACATTAATTAATAATGATTTAATATTAAATTTTTGTTCATTATCAGAAAAGTGGAGATTGCATTTTTAGACTAAGCTAGATATGTACAAAATTCCACCACTCTGGAATTCCAATACCCCTTCTTCCTATAAAGATTGGTTCCAGAGGATCGATTACTATATGTCCGAGGAAGACCTCTTAAGCTCATCTACTGATAAGCCCTCTACTTTCACCAGTATTTGGTTCCCATGGCTGTAATATAAGTCATCTATTGAATATAACAACTATATGTTTTCAACCCACCATTCCATGTAATATGTCCTGACTTCCTTTTAACCTGCAAACATCAATTTACCCTATATACAGTGAACTTCCCTTGCTTCCCTCCCTCTGTCTCACAACACCCTATTTTTAATTTTACCATGTTCTCTTTTTTCCTATGTTTATATGTATTTAGTGTTTCAATGAACAAATTTAATTGTATTCAATTTCAATTAATGTGTTTTTATGCTACATTATCTTATTGGATACAGATATGTTTGTATGCCTCTTCATACTTGTTTCTTTAAAACTTTTAATGAAAACAGAATGCACAAAAAATGGATTTAAAAAGTATCACTCACTGTGTAAATTGATTGAAGTCAATTGCACTTGGAAAGTTTAAAAATTTAAAGCAGAAGGAACAGTTTTTGAAATTCAATTAGAGGAAATAAGTAATATCTTCATTCAAAAATTATACAATACTAATAAAAAAAGCTAAGGACCAATTAAATAAGGTTAGCAGGGGAGAACTTTTGAAAAAAAAAGAGAAATACAAAGAGATAACATTTTCATTATATTTATTGACTGTGTTCAAAATATAAACAAATCAAGAAGATTATTTGAATTCATTGGAAAATACTCATCCTGGAACCAACTGTAAATCAGTCTTACCTGTACAACCATACTTTATAATATATTGGTCAATCTAAAACCATTTGGTTAAGAGCACTTTAGAAGAACATATTACAAATTTAGAGAGAACAAAAGAGATCTATAACTGCAGTTCATGTTTAATGTGTCAGAATGTAAAAACACCAAAAAGTGTAAATATACAAAAAGTAAACAGAGTGAGCTTTCCCATGAAATCATTTACAACATGTCATACTCAAAATGAGTAATATGTGATAATGGGATGTAGTTTAAATCCCAGCTGTTGGGATTCTGGCTCTTAAAATTCCAGAACCAGAAGACAAAATCAGTCAGCATCTTGACAGCCGGCATCCCATTGGTAAGTAGTGAGGTTAGGGTGAATGTGAGGGTTAGAGGTTAGGGTTAGGCACTAGGGGGGAAGGTTTAGGTGGGTGATGGTTAGGTTTAGGCTGTGGGTGAAGGTTAGGTTTAAGCTTCTGGGGGTAGAGTTAGGTTTAGGCTTCAGGGAGGGATTGGTAGGGCAGGGTTAGGATACTTACCAACAAATGTATGTATCTTACCCTGTCTAGATGCTGGTGTCAGGATTTTGACCATCAGGATCCCGAGCACCGGCAACCCATATCCAACTAGTGATAGCATGTAGCTGCAATATTATTATTTATGCTGGACATACTTCGAGGCAATTAAAGATATGCCTTTCAGATAACATATATAATTTAAGAAATACCTTGGCCATGTACATTTGCATCCCATTTAAAAGATAAGCAACATTCTTCTGAAAGTTATATTACAGGTTTCTATGGAATACAATCTAATGTACCAAAATGGAGAACTAATGATGTTGAAAATGACTGATAACATCACAGATGAGATAGATACATAAACTGAAGTACTAAAGTCATGGGATAGATGTGTAGTATCATGTGGGCCCCCTCTAGCATGGCAAAGTGCAGCAACTCAATATGGCATTGAATCCACCAGTGGATGGAAGATGTTGAAACAAGGATAGCATTCCACAGCTCCCTGATATTTGTAGATGGTGGATCTTGAGTGCAAATAGGCCTCTCCACCACATCCCATAATTGCTTAATTGGGTTCATATCGGGTGAAACAACTGGAATTGTAACTTATCAGACCATGTTATTTGTTGCCAGTCCTTCAGGGTCCTATTAGTGACATCACAAGCCCTGGTGAGGCACTTTGTCCGGTGTCATAGTGTTAACAGGGGCACTCTGTTGTGTCTTTTGCTCCCATATCCCATGGAAGCTAAAGAACACTGCACTGACTTGCTGGATATGTGTCTGGTACCTCCTGCATTGAATGTGGATGTGATTTGAGACAGTGTTGTTTGTCTTTTAGCATGGACAGTTCTTGCCAGATGCTGCTGGTCATGATTATTAAGCACCTGTGGTTTGCCACTGCAATGTCCATGGTGGTTGGTAATGTCTTCCATGAATTTTTCCCAATATCAGTGGCATTCCTACCTCATGTGACACCCAGTGTGGGTAGTGGTGGGTGAGCCAGCAAAAAGATGGCATGGTCTTGTGGGTGGGGGCATGGCCCCATGAAAATTAACCCCTATTTTTGTAAATCCAGGGGTCCTGGAGATGCAGACTGCCCCCGGGGACCTGTCTATTTGCAGTGCTGGCTCCCTCACTGAGTCAGGATCCAAGTGCTGCATGTAGTGCTGCAATGCAGCAACAGGCTCCAGTCACTGAAAAGGAGTTGGCACTTTGGTGTCACCCCTTGTCGGGTGACACCCAGGGGTGGTGCACACCCCCCACACCCACCTTGTGACACCACTGCCTGATACACATGTGACACCATAAATTGAGGAATGTTGATTGTCCAAATACTGTAACTTTGAAAATGAAATGTCCCTTGCAATGGGCACCCACCATAAAAACTCTGATAATACATGTTGCCTTGCCATGAGCAGCAAATATAATAATATTGCACAAATATTTTTTTCATGATAGCAGCAATAACATATAAAACTATGAAATGTATTGTCCAAGTCTCTGAGAGCAAAGAGAGCAAGAAAGCACTGCTCTTATTCCAGCATACTCTGATTTAAAAAATGTTGATAGAATGTAGTGATGTCCATAATGTTATTTTATAAGATATATAGTTTCTAACCCTTATAACTGCACAATGATTCTGGTATAATCTCCAAATCACCCAGTGATTGTGGGCCTCAAGCTGCTTGTCTGGATGGCAGTGTCCAATAATGGATTCTCGGTCTGTTGACCTCTAGTGGCAATACTGCACTCATGCTATATCCACACGTTGAGACCACCGTCTCTAACATGTGATGGGCTGCGTGTGCTGGGAAAGCTTGCAGCTTGTGGCTGACTGCAGAGGGGAGATGGAAGAGGACTGTGGATTTCCAAGACATCACAATACGGTGACGCCACCTACCTTTACCTTTACATTTTGCTATCCCATGACTTTGGCACTACAATTTAAGTTAAAATCTCTTATACCATCAGGTTTGAACTCTGACTTAGCTTTCCTCCTTTTTTAACCTCTCCTTTTTATGTCACTGATGGATTGAAAGAAAGACAAAGAAAATACCTAATTATCATACGAGATATCTAAACTATTTTAATATTTTGATAAATTGTATTTTTATGTACAGTATAGATATTTATGAGGAATGTATGATGATTATCTGTGTGTTTTAATGGTTGGCATATCGGAGCTGTATATGTTAGCCCACTACCCATAATGTGGACCACCTGATGTAAAACATCTACAGTATCTTTTGTGGATTGCATTGAATTTCCAGTTGCAAATAACTGAGTCACAAATAGAGAAAAGGTGAAATGCTGTGCTTACACATGTGACTATTTTTTAAGGTGCCCATCCACTAGTCAATTAAAGTGAGCGAATGAATGATAACGATATTGTTATCATTCAATTGTTCATTAATCATTTGAAAATTATTAGCAAATCGTTTATAAAAATGTCTTAAATGACCAGCAATGCGTGCTCCCACTAATCATTTAGACATCTATCATCGGGCAAACATGCTGGACAACCTGACGATAACGTCAGGTTCAGCATTTTAGGAAATGATTGATGTGCCTACACTGAACGACTGCTTGTTCACTGTAGACATATTATAGAAAGACAAACAATGGCACGATTACAATGTCGTAATCGTGCATGCGTTTTGATTTATTTTAGTGGATGGGCATCTTAAGATTTTCAATGGCCACATCCTAAAATGAAGTCTGCCATGAGAAGGCAGTACATCCAATGCTGAGAAAGATTCATGTTCGGAAATCAAAATGTGTTTTTACATGGTTGACCTGTCCACTTGCAGGGAACTACTGCCCTCAGTTTTCTGAGATACCACTTACCATCATCTCATTATCATAAGAGTACACCCATAAGAGGTTGAACTCATTTTTTATTATTAATGTTAGGTTAAATTATTGGGGAATTCTTTCATCAAGGGATGTTACTCTATCTGTTTTTGGGACACAATCCACTTTATCACTGCACAACTGTGTTCCATTATCCAATGTTACTTTACTATGATTGTTTCTGTTTTTCACTTATTTCTATGAACTTACATTTAATTAAGAGAAAAGACCTACATGCGAAGGAATAGGATTGTAAATTATTTACAAACTTTGATATCTGTCCTATCTAGCACCTTTTTCCAACCTTAATTTATTTATTTTATTGCTGAATTCTTTTGAAACCCAATAAAATGTATCTAGGGAAGCAGGGATTTGTTTTTGCTTTCAGAAATGCTCCCTCCATTGGTTTATTAATAATGATTCTAAATCAACACTGGATGATTTTAATAATAATAATAATAATAATAATAATAATAATAATAATAATCATCATCATCATCAATAGTGTATTTCCTTATTCATAACTGCTAAAAAATATCCTCGTGTTTTAGTCTAATTCAGATAATTTAGTTTGCCTCCACCTAAGGGATCCAATCACATTAGGGCCACACTTATTTTTGTATGCTTATGAAAATGTAAATATCAGAAAGTCCATAGTAAGTAGTTTAATCACATCAAAAAATTGCTTTAGATGTTTTATAACCCTTATTGTAACTCCAATTATACAAAAAAATCAGAAAGGAATAGATATTGTGCAATACCTTTCACACTTAACTTTAGTAATCACATTAAAAACTTAACACTTACATTTCTAAAATCTTTTTCAGCTTAAAAAAAATCAAGATCACAATATATAGAAAAGGCGATAGCCCATCTACTGGATATGTGGAGGAAGTTTGCATGTAACAAAGTCTTTTCACCATGGTTCCCAAGTCTTCACTAGACATTTAAGTATTTGCTGTCCTAACTATGAATATGTATTGCTAAATAAATCTTTCCATTTGTTTGTGTACTTGTATGATGGGCATGTAACAGTGTATGCTAAATGGTTAAATGTAAGAAAACTGGGAAACATATTTGCATGTTAGATAGAGTGATGTTTTAAAAAAAAAACATAGATGGTATCTCCAAGACAGCATCTTCTTGGCAGAAACATGGAGCCACAGACAGGAAGTAAACAAAACTAGCACTTCTGGCTTTCATCATCTATCACATTGCCATTCCACATAATATCTTTTGATATTTAAAGTATTTTTTTTCTGTTTTACAACTCTATTGATTTGTTAGCAGTAGGTATCCCATTGTATTAGATTTATTTTTTATGTCATCATGTTTTTAATTTGAGTTGTGAAATAAATATTGTCTTATCCTGACTAAAGACAGAATATTCTGAAAATTGAGAGACCTTTTGATTTGTCCATTTGTCACCTGGATTCTGCAAGTGTGATACCAAAAGGGGGATTTATTTCTACAGTTTTTACAAAATTATTTAAGTGGAAGAAGCTTCACCAAATATCATCTCAGCATGGGGTGATATTATCATATGCATTGACTTACTTCATCATATTAGTTTAGTTATTTTACATGTTATGTTGAGTGACTATAAGAAGAGAATTACAACTGAGGATACTTCCCAGATGCATCAGGAATAGACTCACTTTAACTACATGTATTATTTAAAACTGTTAATGCATCTTTGTTGCTAGGATTGGTCATTCTATTCTATGTCTATTCTATGTCTTATTACATCCCCTCTCACAGTCCACACATAACCTCACATATTGTCTTTCTTTCACATACTCCTGACATTTTGCCGACATTCCTGTGTGACTGGATCATGCAGCCCACCAAGAAACTCTGCATCCTGGCCGGACCAAATTGCAATATATAGCACCTATCCTTGTGTATCAATGCCTATTTCCTTATAGATTGTAAGCTTGCAAGCAGGGCCCTCTTACCTCTATGTCTATCTGTTATTACCCTGTTTTCTTCGATCAATGTTTCCAATTGTAAAGCGCAACGGAATATGCTGCGCTATATAAGAAACTGTTAATAAATAAATAAATAAAATAAATGTTCTTTACCATTGTCTTTGAATAGGGAGTTACTACAGTCCAGTCAACCTATTGCAAATTCTAGTATCTTCAAGATACCTATTATTAAAATCATACAACTGTCTCCTTGAATCAAAAAACTAGTGCTTCAGAATCAGTTCATTTAGAGAAAAATTTATATAAACTAGAAATTAATACCTACTGGTGACAATATAATTGATTAATATTTATATTTTTGTCCATTTAGATTTTTACACGTGAATTAACAACAAGGGATTTGAACCATTATAATTATATATAATAAGTAAGCAGCATTTGGTGTGTCAGCTACAATTTTAATATTCACTTTTCTTATCTTTATTTCACAATTTTTGTAATACTCTCTTTTAACATTTCACTGAACAAGGTTTTCTTCTCCTTTTTTCTTTTTTATTTAACAGTATTAAAAGTTATGTTTTAATTAACCAATATTTTCATATTTGTGTGCCACATTGTACAATTTCTTTTTGTATCTGTAGAACGTGGTACATATAGAGAAAAAGAAAGGAGTAGAGAAAGCGTGGTGAGATATGTATTAATCTAGTACTTTAGCAAGTTAAATTGATTAATATACAGTGTCATTGCCTAGTTATGTTATGTACTGAGGACCTGATTCAGCGTTATATGAAATGCATATGTTTATGGATTTGAACAATCATCAGTAAACTATGCATGCTTCAAAATTGCCCTGCACATGCGTCAAGGCACACAGTTGTATACAGTGACTTTTTACTCACCATGTGATTGACAGAGAGGGAGCAATTGGGGGAGATAATAGGATAGGAGGTAAAGAACACAGGTGTGGTGCAACCATTTTGGGGGCATGTCTCTTCTTGCAACTATGATAAGGTTTGCAAGAAATATGACTCCAGTGTATCAGTTCTGACATCCATTCTGGGGAACCATAGACTCACTCAGGACTGAAAAAATTATATGATCTGCAACTGATGCTGCGTATTGTATGCAGTTTCTGTGACTTTACATGCAGATGCTTGGCTTTGCAAAGCCAATGGTGGGCAGCTCAATACATCTCACGGTATCTGAGACATTTGCAAATTTTTGCATAGCATCTGCATACACATTTGCTGCAGCCAGCATTAGCATACAACTCCTGTTCAGGCCCTGGACAGTATGTATTGCTGTATTATAGACCAAGTGAAAATCTCCTTTGAATATTTCAATATAACAGAGCATGTATGTTATGGCATCAATTATTATAATTTTAATATAAGGTGCATTTACATACATAGCTAAATCTGATAAGATAAATGCTAGTTTCAATATCACTAATAAATTGTGTACTTTCAAACAACTATTTTTTGTGGACATTTTACCTGTTTTCATCATAGGGCTATATTTTGCTTTGTTATACCCACTGGCTTTACTAGGAGGGTTGAGGGGGTGTGGGCCATACCCAGTGACACCATCCAAGTGGGTGACATCAAAATAGTAGAGCTGCTCTGCTATTTTGGTGTCACCCCCTTTGAATGGTATCACTGAGCAGTCACATTGTAGTGAGAGGCTAGGGGCTGCTGAGCAACTGCTGCACCGAGTAAGAAAGGCTTACTTGGTGGAACACTTCAACAGCAGCTACTAGGTTGCCGTCAGCCTCTCCCGTGCCTCTAAGTGCCCATTGAGTGCCAAAAACAGGTGGCATGACATGCAGTCATGCCCCCAAGAGTGTCAATAGAGTGGGCATGAATTCACTGCATAAGGCCACACCTTCAGCAATAGATAAGATCCATGACCACTGCTCTGGGTGTCTAACAGGTCAGTTACACCACTGATTAGATCCATTTTTTTCACTGTTATGACAAAATACTGGAGTATTGTTACGATCACTGAGGAGCCACTATGTAAGACCCCTAGATTCATGCTGGCAAGGTCTTTTGCAAATAAGAGCAACCTGCTGTTCCCTTAGAGCTGGATAGGCTCATTGGTACTTATTTGGATGACTGATCCTAAACTCAGGACAGTAAAGGCTTACATGGCAATACAAGTGACCACACAATATTATGCAAATGATAGTTTAGACTAGTGCCAGTCTCAAAAATAGTGATATGGTTGCAGGGAGTGACTTGAATGCAGACTGGCAACCAAGATGACAATGGTGTGGTTTAAATGGGAAGATGCAACCTTGAGGGCTGAGATGCAGCCTTGAGAGTGAGGTGTGACATTGGTGACAAGGTGTGACCTTGAGGGTTGAGGTGTGTCTTTGAGGGATGAGGTGTGACACTGGTGCTAAGGGGCAGCCTTGATAGCTGAGATGTGGCCTTGAGGGCCAAAGTGAGGCTTTGGTTCCAAGGTGTGGCCCTGAGGGCTAAGGTGCGGCACTGAGGTGCTGAAATACAGTAATGAGGAAAAAAGGGACCAAGAAACAGACAGAGGCTGTCAGGTGGCATTGCCATGGATGCAGTGAGGCTGCAGGCCAAGGTCAGACTAGAAAAAACCATGGTTTGCTGTAACCTTCCCATTAGCTGGTACACTGCTCTGGGTGGTAACTGCAGCGAGTGAGATCTAAGATGATTGGCAGTGTCACAGCAAAGACAGTAGCCTCTAATGGACAATGACACAGACAGGCAGAAGATTGACTGGCAAGAACTGGGAACATACACTAGGAAACACTATAACGGCAAGATTGTGCTAAACTGGCAGGCTTATAAAAGATAGATCAGATGAGCTGATGGCCAGCAGCTGAGATGAAGAACATCAACCAGTAATTACAGAAGAGTGTGCGGCAGCCCGACATCTAGATTTCCTAGCAGCCACAGGAGCCATCACAGTTCAGCATCTACATTGCCCGGCAACAGTGGAGCCTGTCTAAAGCTGGGGCCAGAGAATACGGTGTATCAAAAGAAGAGTGACAGCTGAGGTATGAGAAAATAACAAGCCAGGATGGCAGCTTGTGAAAGTATCCCCCTTGATGACTGGTTAAGAAACCTCTAGAGCTGAGATTATTGGGATCTTTTTTTAAATAATACCGTTTCAGTTCTCAGGTACCCACAATTCTCAGGTACCCAAAAATGCTCATCTAGCCCATAGTCCTTCCAATGGACCATAAACTGTAAATGTCACCACACGAACTGAGAGTTCAAGTTCTTCTTTATGCTCGATTATCATTATCATTCATATTGTGCATTTTTATCATACCGTGTGTATGCACCATAAGCTCCAACCTGTCTGGGTTCTGCTCTTCCTCAGCAGGTCCCCAAATAAGTTGCTGATATTGACTATGGATTCTCATGCTCAGCATCCTTCCTTTCTTCCTCCCTCCCAGCCTGCCTCCTCTCCTAGTTTTCTGCCTCCCAGCCTTCCTCCTCTCTTGACCATACAGTAAGTACTGCCCCAGACCACTAGACAGCAGTGATTTTAAACTCCACACTACAGTACCATAGAGCAAGAAGATTCTCTCTGTCTGGCCCTGCTTTGGTGCTACTATATAGATGCCCCTCAGTAGATGTACCTGGAATCTCGCTTTGCTCACCATGCTTTGGGCACAGTTATACATTATACATGACATTATATTCCCCCTCAATACCCATGTGGATAGTAGGGAATGATGTTGAACAGTAACTGATGACATCAGGGTACATCTACCTGTTAGTGCTTCTGTGGAACGGCACACAGCTCCTGCCCATATATACAGTATATACTTCATATGGATTTATTTTAGGAGAGCCCTGAACACTCCTCTTTGACTGCAATGTGATCCTATGAGGCACTACTCCCCATCCCTCCATGGCTACCTAGTTCTATTATGCGTGACAGTGGCTAGTGCCAAACTGCCAGCACTCATCATGGTAAACTCAGAAGATCACTGGATGTCAGAAGCGGATGTCTGCTCAGGCCACAGGCCCAGACAATAGCAGCAGATCTTGAGCCTCATTTATAAATGAGTTTTATCATTCACAACAAGTGATAAAACTTGTTGCATATATTAATGGTGCTCCAGCCAATCAACTCAGAGCTGTCATCTGTTTGAAAAATGATAGTTTGGAGCAGATTGGCTGTAGCACCATTAACATGTGCAACAAGTTTTATCACTTGTTGTTAATGATAAAAGTCATTGATAAATGGGGCCTCTAGTGTGCAGTCACACCTGGTAAATATTTAAGGTAGGTGACAATCCAGAGACTGAATATAGTAGCTCTAAAATGGCATTTGAGTTTGATAAGCATTGGTTTGACAAGCAAGTGAATTGTCTAATGGCATCCTAGTATGAGTGATTGGGCTAATGGGTTGTGGGGGGTAAATGCATTAATGGATACTTGGGAATGTGTTGATGGCTGATGGGAGTGTAGGTGTTAATTAGTTTTGGATATGGTGAGGTTAATGTGTGCTGGAAATGGGTGTTAATGTATATAGCAAGGTGGTATTTCTGTTTAGCAAATGGGGCCACTGTGGGGTGTCAAATTTATATGAGTGGCTCCCCACAACTTAGTTGCCCTGGGGCCCCCCTCAGGCCTTCCTGTCGCCTGGCTGTGAGGGGCTGTGCTGAGGGGGGCTGTACTATGGGGGGCTGTGTCTCTGAGGAGGTCCACCTGACAGTGGTGACAACAGCTGCCACCCTGCTATGGTACCTACTTGATCCACATAGAGCTCTTTGGAAGTGTGAGCTTATTTAGTAATTGGGGACAATAATCTGTCACCCACTCCCTCTTCTTGTCTTCCACTCTGTTTTATTTTACCCCTCCCCAGTGTCCCCCACTGCCTGTTGCATTTGTAGGAGGCCACAAATTTATAGTTTGCAGGGGGCGCTGAACACCCTAGCACCAGCCCTGACTGTATACTGTCAATAAACTAATATTGATTACAAAGTCACATTGCTCAATGCCCTTGGCCTTAATGGGAATTAAACCCCAGGTGACCAATGTATTAAGCATCTACATTAACCACTAATGCATGGAGGGTACGAACAAGAGGGGTGACACATTTTGTCTGTGACTTGTTCTTCAGTGCCTAGAGTAGCAGTTTAAGAGGCAGGGATACACAATACTACAAGTGTCAGAATCTCCTTTAATTGAAAGCTTAAAGTCTATCCTTACACCACCGTCAGCTCTGTTTTATACAGTATGTATACCGCATAGTATCATATTAATCAAGCTGCTAGCGACAATGGGCCCGATGCAGCAAATATTGCAATTGCAAAGCTGCATGCAGGCAATGAATATATGATGTATGCACACAGGCAGCTTTGTAGCAGGAGGTGTATGACACCTTTAGCTGCATCTGCAATCCCAGCACTGCAAAGAAGGTCACAGGCTGGGATCACCATTATGACCATTGGTGGTCAATGGCTGCGATGGTGGATGGCATCAGGCCTCTGGCCAGCTGAGTAGGCTTCAGCTCACTCAGACTGGCTGGCTTGCAAGTCCAGGACACTGCATTGATCAACGCAGTTCCTGGGCTGGCCACTCCCCAAAAACAGGGCGCACAAGTCCCCATTACCAGGAATGCCAGCCGACCCCACCCCATCCCTTAAATGCCTCTGCCTGTGAATCAGGCACAGGAATTTAAGGGTATGTGTGCGACTTCGCAGGACCCATTCTGCACACTCGCAGAATGGGCCCTGCACACTCACAGATTCCCGATAATCGTAAATCTGCAATCAGCAGTGCACTTGCATGACTGCTGAATCAATAGCATTCTGCTAAATTCAATAAAAAAAAATATACCTGTTTATGTGGCTCTGCAGTTTCGGTTTTACGATAACAGTAGTCTTTTGCCCCTGGTCTGTGTTCATTTTATCATCATTAGCTTTGTACAGAACTTAGGCCTTCTACCATTAACATTGCAGTTACTTAATATACACTGACATATATGAGCACTTATGTAACTCCACACCCTTTTAGCACTAACCTCATTGTAATTTATTTCTTACCATAATGCCATATTTTGCCTATCTTGTAAGATGGGCTTAAAAAAATGTTGCAATATATAGAGTAGTCACCTTGAAATTGTGCCACCTGTGTAACAGCACTTGCTACATTCTAATGCTTTTATATGGTTTGAGCTTTTTGATAAGTTTGAATATCATTGAAATCCATAATACTTTTTGGGTGTTGATATGTTGATTAATATTACTGGGAAATGATTTTGTTCGGTTCCATCCACACCCCAAATAGCACAATCATCTTGGATCTACAGACACAAGGCCTGATTCAGAGCCGGTCGCTATTTGCGGTCGTTCGTTCAACAAAAAGGGGTGGCTATTCAAATGAACCGTTTGCTCTTTGCGGTCTGTTGACGCCTCTATGTCTGAACGAGCAAACAAAACTTGCGGTTGTAATTTTGAAAATGACGCCCCCTGGCCGCTCGCACCATACGTCATGTCCGCTATTTATTAGATTAATCGAGTACATCGAACAGCGTATGAACTGCTCGCTATTCTTGTGGCTGGTGTTTGCTACCACAAATTTGCAAGCAGTTCTGGCTGTAAAATAACCCAGTGACGTTGTCAATGATGCTCCAGTATTAATTATGCACACCCTTAAAACGCCCGTTTTGATCTTTAAGCACGCCTGCGTTCTGATTTCCACTCCCCGTTTTCAAGCACCTTCCCCTGTTACCACCCACATACGCCTCCTCCTGTCACTCATATTAGCAGGCATTCACTATTTAGCGTACAAACGATTTTCGGCCGCACTGACTGGTTCGCGCATGCGTATTACGATCCGTACGCATGCGCAGTTGGGCAAACATCGCTCGGAGCGAACGAGCGGCCGCTTATGAGTGGCTCTGAATCAGGCCCACAATCCAGTGATCAATTGGATGGTTAAAAGTTTACGAATTCAGTATTTCACTAAGGTAGTTGAGAGTCAAGAAATTACAAATCTCAGAACTGCAAAAAGGTATTATAATGACATTTACTCATGATATCAAGCAGGTAGTGTTAGGAATTCAAGATGGCATTTTGTTATTTTAATGTGTCAGGAAATTGAGATTACACATTGGTACTAGAGTGTTGCTAAAACTAATGATTGTACTTAAGAAGCAGAGTTTAAGAAACTCCAGATTGCACTAGGATAACAGGGTCACAAACTCAAGATTAAACTAAGTGCTGTAGACTGTCAGGATTTTATCTGTGTAGCAGAGTGGCAGTATGAGTATTAGAGTGACTATTGTTTCCAAATAAACTGCAGAGTGAAGCTTGCAAATATACTGTATGTATAGTCATTAAGTCAAGATTTCACTCAGGTAGCACAGTGTCAGAAATTGAGTAGTACACACAGGTAACAGTGTCAGTAATTCAGGATTAATTTTTGTACCATATTGTATGGAACTTAAACTTGTACTCTAATAGCATTGTGTCAGGAGCACAAGACTGTACTCATGTATAGAAGTGTCAGAAGCTATGAGAAAGGTGTGCTATGCAGAAGCTTTCCAGGACCAGCATAATATTCTATGGGTCCATCTTGCTCCCTTCTTCCTTCCTCCACATCCATCCTCCTGAGCTGGCATTCTTTTCTGGTTGCAGCATTTCTCCTAGTAGTGGGGGCAGACTTTTGAGTACTTCTTAGGCACAGGCAGTCTGAGGATAAAGTCTGGAGTCAATACTCAAATGAGCCTTGCTTTTGTAAGCCCACACTGGACACCATACTGTGCCAGAGAATCTGGTCCCATAACTTGTTCTAGTATTGCCCCTTGTCTCTGTTAGAATTCTGTGTACAAGACCCCAGCATAACCATGTTGAACCTGTGTAGCTGACCTCAGCCTGTATATATTACTGTATAGAACCTTTATTTGTGACCTTTACCTTAACATTTTCTGACCATTATTTTGTCTACTGATTCTTAACTGTTATATAACCAGCTGGTCATATCCAGGAGGCAATTAGAGGGCCGTGACCTGCAGGTGTCTGGCAGTGACACACATACCATCTTGCTGCTGTTATTGGTTAAGACTGGGGACTTGTTAGAAACTGTAGCAGATAAGTATAACAAATATCAAACAATAAAAATCAAACACTAAGGGGTCTATTTATTAAGCAGTGTTAGGAGACAAAGTGAAATGAGATAAAGTGGTACTTTATCTCAAGCAGTTCCAAACTGTCATTTTTCAAACACAGCCTGTGAGATGGCAGTTAGAAGCTGATTGACTGGTACCTTATCTCATTTCACTTTGTCTCCTAACTGCCATCTCACAGGCTGTGTTAAAAAAATGACAGTTGGGGACTGATTGGTTGGTACCTTATCTCCTTTCACTTTGTCTCCTAACATTGCTTAGTAAATAGACCCCTAAATACTGTAATGAAATCAATGCATGTAAATATCTGTAGAACAGAACAATTGATATGATTTTAAATATGAGCTTTTATAAAATCTGTAGTTTCAGAGGGAATGATGTGCCCAGTATTGTAAGAGAAGTATCTGCTATACAGTAAGTACTCTGTGTATTAGCAGTATGCCTGTAGTTAGAGTGCCTTGGTTTCTAAACCAGGTTTTGGAAGTATAGTACAGACCTTTTGTTTTGTCCCTTCTGTTAGGCATTATTGTATATACAACAATGGATCTTGGAGTAAGGAATAGCTGTGGCCAGTCGCATTAGAACCCTTTTTATACAGATTCAGGCTCATTTGTAAACAGATGTACACATTTCACACACCAAATTGATCAGAGTACGCAAGTAATGTAGTTTTGTCAATTTTTTATTTTTTATTTCTGTAAATGATTCTCAGTGTTTTATTTCTGTGAATAAGATGCACATTTTGAGTAAAAAGACACTTATCAAGACCAAGTCACACGGGACCTGGTGCACAGAGAGGGGCTATTTAGCTTAACTGATGCAACAGTAAGAATGGACACATCTGTATACTGTAACTTGACATTTTTCTATATTATTTGTGGCGTTCTCTCACAATATATTTATTTAACATAATGAAAAATTGTTTTATGCAGATTTTAGGATTCTGTCTCTTGAATAATATAATTCACTTTGTTTTACATGAGTTACAGTATTATTTCTTTGTCACCTGGCACTAGTACTTAATGGGTTGAATCAGGTAGGTGTGAGTTGGGTCCTGCCAGGGATTAATTATGGACAAGGCAGTGCAGGTACTACCTAGGGCCCAGTTGGTTATAAGGGACCCACCTCCTCCCCAACACCATTAGATTTTTCAAGTCAGTTTTAATCTCTTAAAATACTATGAGCTGCAAGTGAGTGAGGGTGGCCCAAGTGAGGGAGGGTGGCATGAATGAGTTAAGGTTGGCCATGAGTGGACGAGTGGGATCAGAGCAGCTGTGAGTGAGTAGTGAGCAAAGGGTTGAGGAATTTTATCCTGCAGCAGATGGGAGCCCTGTACAGTGACAGTGTGAACTGGATCCCCCCACCAGCAGTAGCAGATTGTGACTGAGGAACAGTGATTGCATCCAATATTATGTTCAGCTCCTCCATTTCCCATACTCAGCAGAGCTGTGATTGTATGACTACCTTGGCTGTCTAGACTCATCAGGTACTGGCCCCAGCCCTGAAGTATGTGTTAGTTGCTGGGAGCTGTGCAGTGTGCATTCAGAAAGAGATTTTACTGAGCCTTGGCAGCAGTACAGGTAAGCACTGCCTAAACAAAGCCAGTGTTTTTAGGTGTTCAGAGAGTTATTACAAAATTACCCCAAATAAATCCTTTCTAAGGGCCCCACTATTGTTTTTAAATTAGAATTTTGCTTTCAGTCAAAAATTCCAGTTATCACATACACACTCGTACATGACTACATGATTTAATGGGGCCCATTTATTAATAACCATGTTTTAGACCCAATAATTATAATTTCTTATTGCTATTCACCGTGGCAATAACCAAATTAAAGGTCACTGGCATGTTTTAAAAATGACTTGCAGGGGAACTGAGAGGAGCCCATCCCTGTGTTGAGAAAAAGAAAAGTGATTGTTAATGTGATCACTTTACTTTAGGCTTCATATTGCCACTGCAGTACTGAGCATAGACAGTCTGCTGATCGCAGATGTGCAAGCGGAAAGTACTGGTTTGGTTACTGCAGACCCCTCTCCCAGTTCCATTTACAGAATGTAGCCCATAGGCTCTAACTAAAAATATTATTTAATAAATGGGCCCCTGTATCCAGTGGTGGAGTTTACCTAGGGGCTGCAGCCCACCTCTGTAAAATCTACCCCCAAAGTGAGCCAGATGCAGTCCATGACTGCAAGGGCAATGCTGTGACTGGCAGTGACTTCATATTGGAAGCACTACCAGTCAAACACACACAGAACAGGTAGTCAAGAGGGGTAGTTTTCTCTCCATGAGAATGCCAGTCCATGCTGCATGTTTTCAATAGGAAGTCACTCACATGCATTTCAGGCAGCCATACATTGTTTTAGGGGCAGCCAAGGAAGCCTCACGAATCTGGGCTTTTCCACATGTGTGGTCCCAACATTCATATCTGCTGGTCTCTGCACTTGCCAGATCCATTGTGCAGGTGTCCTCCCCATCTTGACTAGTGGTAGCATGGGCAGCAGCAGCTCCCCTCATCCAAGAGGTTAGGAGTCACTGCTGCTTATATCCCACCTATATGCCTTTTTTCTTGCTGCTCCATTCATTATGTCAATTATGTTATTATATATGAAGTTATTGTACAGTAAGTTGTTTGACTTCATTTCATTTTGAAAGAGGGCACTCACAATATACATGGGATAAACAGAAATTTTTAAGTACATATCACTAGTGTTCAAATAGAGAGAACTACCAACATTTTGTTCCCCATTTTGGACCTGTATCAAGGTCAACAGAACTATGAATTACATCCCACAGTAAAAAAGACAAGCAAACAACATCAACATACTGTATACTGTGACTCATATATCATGCAATAAATTAACCCACAGCTGACTGTAATTAAGTTGGCATCCATGAGGCAGGAACATGCAAGAACACATTTAAGGGCATGCATTTGATAAATAAATAGGGGTAAGGATAGAGAAACTGGTATCGTGCCTAGGGACCCATTGGGTCTTAATCTGGCTTTGGGGACCTGTCCAGTGAAATCACACTGTGAATTGCATTTGCAATTAAATTCCAAACCCATTTTGAGTTTTGTGAGATAATTTGCATTTTTTGTGCAAAAATCCCAAAAGCAGTTGAAACAGTGGCACAGAACCTGTGATACACACTTCACAATGAATAGTCATGCACTTGGAGAGGCTTAAATAGCATAATATGACAAATAAAGACATGTCAGTTTTCAGGAGAATATCTGTTAAAAGCTCAAAAATGGGAAGAATAATGTGGGACAGGTATGCGGAGGTGTTATATTGGTAGGAGAGACATTTTAGTACTTGCAGATGGAAGCTAAAAATCTGGTTGTTTTTTTTTCAATTCTTACAATATTGTATTAAAGCACTGAAAATTCACTATACATACATTATTCTGTACCAAAAAATGCTGGGAATGCTTTAATTTGATTAAACAAATTTGCTGGCTATCATTTTTCCACCATTAATAAAAAATACTAATTATCCATTCGTCACCTTTTAAGAACCTCCAGTACTTTCCATATGGGCACTATTAGCCTGCTAACTCAGTTCCTATTTTTATGGGGTCCAAGATGGTTTCCCCACTGTTTTTAGACACTTCTCCCAGTTCACTTTTTGTACAAAAGTCATACAAACTCACTATGAGTCCAGTGAATTGGCATTTCTAAATGAATCTTGCATTTCTTAGGTGAGTATATTCACGTGATGTACATGATCTTCATGGACCAAACTTGTTCTCACTCCTAATATAATTGACCTCATAGTGTTTACTTACTTACTGATTTTTCTTTTTCTATGGTATAATCTTACTTACAATTTCTTTCTCAAATTGTGACACCATTTTATTGGTGAAATCACCCCTCTCCTTTTGATTTCTCTATTCAATCAAAAGGAAGAATGAACAGCAATCTAAATGTTCTCCCTTTCTTCTTTTAAACTTTTAGAATTTTGAAAGGAGGAACTGTTGCAGATTCTCAGGATCTTAGGTATAAACTTACTAATTAAATATTTTATGCAACATTTGGTATGCATATTTAACCAAGTGCCAAGTTTTTTGTCTTAAAAAAAATCCAATGATTTAAAAAAGTAATCCTAATGTATCCTGATTAGTATTGTGTAATGTCTCCATGGAAATGTCATTTATTTTTAAAACAGTCTTGTCCCCTATTCATTGTGTCAGTATCACAGATAAAATACACTTTCTATATAATATTAAGGCAGAAATGTAGCACTGGTTAGATATATGTATGTTACAAAAGCATGCTGTCTAATTGAATTAATCTAAAATGGTAAAAACATGCGAGTGTCAACATTTTCCAGAGAATTAGGTTTTACCACGTCTTGAGGTTAGATTTTGACTGGAAGAACCAAATATTGACCCAACTCTAATTAGCACCACAGTGTTCAGTCCTGTCAGATTCTTCCTATTTTACCTCATGTAATGTACACTTTCAATAAATAGTTTTAATTTGTGATAAGATATATTAAATTAAATTTAATAGGTGAGATGGTACATCTATGAGTTCATTTATCTCTGGGTAGTTGCAGAGAATTTTTTTCTGCAGAGTTAATGGACAGTTTTTGAGGGTTGGCTTGTGATAGACATTACCCTTAGGTCTCTTGGTCATTCCTGCTTTAGTGTTGGCACAAACTGGGCCACTTGGTAGGAGTATCCTCTAAAGCTGAATGTTTTCAGCAATTTTCTGGGATTGAATGATGTTCGCCATCCTACAAATGGTCACAAAAAACATCTGTATGGAGGCTTTTTTGAAATACAGAATGCATGTGTTTACCCATGAATGTCAATCAAATAGGTGAATTTGTGGCCAACATTCATAAACAATCCTTTGACTGTAGGCTTTATTGTTTGTGTATAATATATTATTAGCAGTGTTTTCTCTTCCTAAAAAACAGAATAATGCATCACTTTCAGGAGTCTCGAAAGGCAGTTAGTGAAATATTAACTTCAGTGGACAACAACAGCAGATTCAAAGACTGCTGAATTTTAATTTTATATGTATTCTTCACCATTTCATTTTTCAATTTGATTATCATTTATGGAAGGGTGTATTATTTAATCATTTTTTCAAAATCTCTCTTACTGTTCAATTTTGTTTTATACCCCGTAATCTCAGAAGAGCCTTTTTCACATCATTATTTCGTAGACTATAAATGATGGGGTTTATCATGGGTGTAACAACTGAGAAGACTGCACTGCATACTTGTTCTAGGAGATTGGAGTTTTCCGATGGTGGCATCATGAATCCAATCAAAGCTGTCATATAGTATGTAATGACAATGGTGAGGTGGGATGAGCAGGTGGAGAAGGCTTTTTTTCTTCCATCCTTAGATTTTATCCGCAAGATGACTCTGATAATTTTTATATAAGATGCTAAACTGAACATGACTGGAAAAACAGCAAATAGCAATGCTACTATATACATTATAATATAAAAGTCTTCATTTCCAGCACAGGAGATGTTAAACACAGCTTTAGGATCACAGAAAAAATGGTGTATGGTGTGTGTCTGACAAAAGGACATGTGTGACACTGGAATTGTGATCATAAATCCATTTAAACATCCTAATATCCAATTGACAGAAGCAAATAGGAGACAATTTTTCTTTTTTAAGACATAGTGATAGTGCAAAGGATCACATATAGCAACATATCGGTCATATGCCATAATGAAGATTAGAACATCCTCTGTGGTCCCAGCTAAAACATAAAAGTACATCTGGGTGAAGCATTGTATGAAGGACACTGCATTATCTCCAGATAATAACATGTACAGCAGTTTAGGGACAGTAATGCTTGTATAACAGATATCTACTAAGGCCAGGTTACAGAGAAATAGGTACATGGGGGTGTGTAACTGGTAATCAATATATATTATCGCAATTAAAATTGAATTAATGAGCACTCCAAATATATATAGGAAGAAAAACACACAGGTAGTTAATGTTGTATAATCAGAGTTTCCAGATAGCAGTATTAAGTGGAATTCTTTAAGATAAGTCTGGTTCTCCATGGCATATTCTTTAAAAACAAATTATTCTTACTACATTAATGGTCACTTTATTATTTCCATATATAAAGTTCATGATGCTTTAAGTATAGTGGGTGAAAACATTGTAAATTTTAAAATGTGCATCTGACAACATTACACCTTATTGTGTATTGAAAAAAATAAATAGCATACGCTATGTATTATGGTTTTTGCAAGAAAAATATAGTAATTGAAAAAGTTGTTTCAAATAGAGCTCTTAAAACAATTTTGAATAAAAAAAGGAACTTCCAAAAATGTTTTCTTTTCCTCTTACCTATTTACATGATGTCGTCAATTATAATTTGAGTATATTGAAAGTAGTAAAATATTATTTATGTCTTATATAAATTGTCAAGTTTTATTCTAATTTTAGTATATACCACAGTTGGCAATCCCTGCACAAACTAGATAACTAGTTTGGGCTATTCCCCATTTAAAGTATGTGTATGGTACATATTTTGAATATATATGCTACATATTGCTGTAATGTTGAGTAAATATTATATGTATATACATATCATTATTTTTATTATTATTATTATTACTGAGTTGATCACAAGTCAAAGACTATTGGTGCATACACATTTGCCGATATTACTGAGCGATTGCACAATTACGACATCATAATAGTGCAATCGCTCAGTAATCATGCACAAATTGTGCACTTTTAATATCAGAAACGACCAGCGATGCACGTGCCTGCTGGTCATTTCTGACATTGTCCATCACCCGAATATGCAGACCAATCTGCCAATAATGACAGATTGGCATGTCCAGGAATGATGGACTGTGCCTGCACTAAATGACTGATTTTTCAGTGCAGACACTACAGGTGATCAGGAATGATGGTACAATTATGATGTTGTAATCATACTGTCTTTCCTGATCGCCCAGTGTGTATGCTCCTTTAGAGACTTTTTGTTAAACCTGGACCATTTAATGAAAGTGTGTTAGAAATATGCACTTCAGTGCCCTGTTCTCAGAATAGTCATCTATCTGCTACATGCTACTTCCACTCTGGATGCCATTTGCTTCTTCTACAAGTTAATGACTTGCATTTGCAATGAACTGCAAGTACATGGGAGAATAGTCATCTTGGATTAAAGTGGGCCACAAGAAAAAGTTACACATTGACATGAGGTAGTGAGGATTTTGAACTAGTGTTTAGGCACAATATATTTTGTATATCATATAGACTTCAATATCAATCGATTATTTGTATATATCTACTTGTATCTTCTTGATCCACCATGCTCTTCTCCTTTTTTTACCACAGTGGTTTAAAGGACTAACCACAGCTGCAAATTAGTGAGAGTCAGTGGCAGATTTTATCTAGGAGCTGCAGGACTGCATCCCCCCAGTAAAATTTCACCACTGTGTTGCCACAGCCAGCCCCAGTGAACTCATTTCAACACTCTACACTTGTCCGCACCACCAGCAATTGGCTCTGTCTCCAGCTCCTGGATTCCCCCACCATGAGTATGATCAGGCAGGGAGCAGGAGACAGAGATGTCTCTGCAGTGGCTTCCAATTGGAAGCTCTTCCTTCTCATCATCTCACACAGGGCAGGCAGTCTCATATGGAGGAAACTCCTGTGGGACTGCCAGTCCAGATTTTGAATCGCAGTAAGAGCTACAAGCAGGATTCCCACACTGTGTTACAGTATTTGCTGCCATAATGTGCTTCTAGGGGCTGCAGACTGTGCAGCTCTAGAAGATGTTTTACTGATGCATTGCATGAGTAAACACTAACTGACTCATTATTCACTATTATATCAAATAAGTTACATCAGATCTAATTAATTATCAATTGTACTGTTATAAATACATATTTTTATAACAGTGATTTAGTGTATTAAAATAATGTTCCTTACTAATGTTACAGGATAAATATTCCACCTGTTGATGATGGAAAATGAATCATATAACTGTAGGAAATATAATAATTTTAGAATACTTAGCCACTAATATAAAAAAAATATTTACAACATAACAATTGATAATTAATTGTATCTGATATTTTTATATTATATAATAGTAAATATATAGTGAACCCTGAACTACCCTATCCAGATAGCATACAAACACATTGGGCCTGATTCTAAATTGCATGGAATGCCGATACTCACGCAAATGGTCATTTTATTTCAACTGTGCATTTGTCTTAATCACTACAAAGTCTCACTGCACATGTATCCCACAGAGTATGCACAGATGCGCAATAGTGATTGAGATGCACGGTCTCAAAAAGTTATTGGAAATATATTAAGTGATGACATGTCAGATGCATGGAGATACACTGTCTTATGGGCATGTTAAGGGAGTGTTGCTGTATGCCACATCTTAAGGTAAATTTAAAGTAGATTATCTGTATGTGGTGTACCGTGAGAAACTAACAGTAGCTAGAAATTTGCACCCCCCTTTAGTCTAAAGGTAGGAGCCGCCACTAGTGAGAGTCTATAAATACTTGAATTATTTTGACTGGTGACATTTTCCATGATTTCTCACAACCATTACTTTATTAGCCATGAATTATGGTTACTGTAAATTTGCAGTTATTTTCTGTTCAGTTAATTCAGATGTGGTATTGACAGTAATTAACTAGTGATATTCTTTGAATGATAAATTTATATTTTTTTTACATTCCTTTATTCTATTCCATATTATGGCATATATTTAATGTTTCTTTTCAGTGTTACTAAAAAAGTCTCTGTTATTTAAAAATAAATATTTTTTCTTATTATCTCCAAATTCAAATTAAACTCTATTCACAGTTCAACTACTTTTAATAAATATTTATGTTTTTGCAAACTGATATTTTTATCCATAATAAAATTATTTAAACCCCTGCTACTTTATATACTGTATAGCGATCCACTTAATCACCAACTGTTAGGACTTTGTCTATGTTAGCTTTCACAGAGTGTGATCTATTGTGAAATCTTCTGTATGTTGAAAATTCCTGATTAATATACCACCCTCTTGAAAATGGTCACTGCTTCTTCCCAAATACACACACATACACCTGCTGCTGATCATGACAGTAAGTGGCCTATGTAAACCTTTGCCTGACTTTGACATTTGCATGACTTTGACTGTCTGTCTGTGAATCCAGTATTTCAGAAGTCTGCCCATATTCCTGATTCCTTGTTTATTAATCTAGCTTTGTATTATGACTATAATGCTTTCACTGCTCCATGACCCGGACTTCCATTCCTTCTCTTTCTTGTGTGCTGCCTGCCCTGACCTCTTGCCTGAATCTGACCCTTCCTCCTGTCTCTGCATGGTAATTTTTTACCTATATTCTGACTGTTTCTGTTTACATTTTGTGATAAATCTACTAAATTCAGTAACACTAATAAAATAACACTACTATTTATGTGGCACTGCAGTCCTGCTGTTTTTGTTTTCTGATAACTGTATTATTTTACCCCTGATCTATGTTGTTTATATTACCATTAGCTATTCTTTTTTTAGGCCTTCTATCATTTACATTGCACTTACCTGATATGTACTGTCACCTTAGTCTACGACAAACAACTATGTAACTTCACAATCTCTCTTAGCACTAACTAACCTCATTATAATGCCATCCTTACCATAAAGGCATATTTTGCCTCTGTAGTAAGTTGGTGTTTAATAAGAGTGCAATGTATAGTCACCTTGTGTGACCTGTATAACAGTAGAGGCTACATTCTCATGCTTTTGTATGGTTGAGCTACTTGATAACTTTGAGGATCATTTTAAATTACAGCAGGGAGTATATAATCCAATATATATCATGATTTGGAGGTAAAATAACAACATAATACAAGGAGGGAAATATCATGTTATATCTATTTACTGTACATTTATTCAGTAATCCTCCACTTCTACCATACATCTGTGTTTCATGTATCAGAAAAACAATTGTTGATTTTAGGATTTTATTTAAATCCATGTTAAAATAGGAGTCACACACTTACCAGGCATTAGTCTGTCCTGATCACAGCTTCTGCAGCTAAAATTTGTCAGAAAAGAAGACCATTTTTTTATAAACATTGACTATTTTTACATCTGTGCTGATTGAAATAAGTCTAAAAATACATCAGATATTTTTTGTTGATAAATTGTTTTTTTTCCATAAGATGCTCAGTAAGGATTCTACTGTATATAAACTAACCCACACTGCTCTGTACATGACTCACAAACATGCAGATATGTTCAAGGAAAGTTTTACTATCATGCTGGTGATTTATGTCCTAAGTAATTAAACCTTGAATACAATAATTATGTGTATACAATATGTGCAAATAATATACTAAAACGTGAGCATTAAGATGCATTTTAGCACAATAATAAATATATTTTGTAGTATATCTTAACTCTCAAAAATTTTTATATTTCATTTATTTAGGAAAAAGAAGCAAAAAAGGGTGAAAGTTTAAATGTAGACACAAGTCTACAATAAGTTACGGTTACACTGTTAGAAAATTTCTATGACACATAACATATCACTTTTTCGGTGGTGTCACTTTTTTAAGTGAACATATCATTTTCCTCTATATTAGGAGAGCTGAATTTAAATATTTTTATTTTTAAATTGTGTTCGTCTAAGCACCAAGCACAGTTTAGCATCATTGTTTGTCCCCTAATTTCAAAGCACAAGAGTAAAGCAAACTAACAAATAATCAAATTACCTGAATGTTCAGAGCAACACTGAGTATTTGAAAAGCTTAATGTGCTAAAACATATTACAGGTAATGACCTATGCTCTGACATGATTGTGAAATTGAGGAAAGCGCTACATGCATTAGGTAAAGTTTTATAAAGTCAAGTCACTAACTGACCGACTAGTTGAAATATTAGGGTCATCAACACCTTTGAGTACAGATATCTCAAGTCTGACGCAGGATAATCTTGCTTTGAAACACATAGTTACTGTACTATTTATTAAATACATTTTAATTTTCTAACATTATTATAAAGATATTTGTTGCTAAAGCATGTGTTTACTGCAATAAGACACTGTGGTGCTAGAGACAAGTACAATGAGCTGGAAAAGCAGAAACTGCAGGATCTTGACTGCAGCCAGTTTTGTAGAACCTGTGTGGGTCATTGTAGAAGATAAAGGGCCTAATAGTAGGTTGGAAGAAAATTAGGAGTTTGTGCTGCCACATTATGAGCACTGAACCAATGTATAAATTCAGCCACATGCAGCCATATGTAGAGCTGGTGCAGAAGAGTTGTTCAGCTGTATCAACAGTGATGAATTAGGCAGCCAGAACACTAATCACATGGCTGTCAGCTGTTTACTTATAACTGGTTTGCTGTGCAGTATATCTACTTTATGTGAACATTTGTACAAGTCAAAGAATATTATTTCAAAAAAACAATTAAAAAATCTGACTTCCCATTTGAATCATACTTTTCTGGAATGTGTCATGAGTACAGTTTATTTTGTAGACTTTACTAGTACACACCTTAAGTTTATATTACATAGTTTTGTGTGTGTGTATGTATGCATATATATATATATATATATATATATGGTGTATATATATATATATATATATATATATATATATAAATATATATTATAGCATGTATAATGAAATATGAGATCTAACATTGAAGGAAATGAGAGATTCATACTCACATAACTCTTGTACTTGCTATTTGTAATATTCCTTTGTTTGGTTTTGTTTCCTCTCCTGTGAAATAATGTGCTTATACCAAATTTATTAATTGTGTAAAAGTACTGTAAATGTATTCAGCATGAAGGTGCATCTTGAAATAGTTATTTATATGTTAAGGTTTACATTGTATTTATTTTCGCTTTGCATCTTAGTGATGTTCTTCGCCTCTTCCAGCTTCACGGCAAGTCCTACTTTAACAAACCAATACAATTAATAGTAACTTACTGTATATACACAGGAATTGGTAAATCATGTGCAGCAGCTTACATCAATTGCAAATAAGATCTTTTGCTTTAGCTTAAAAATTGATGTGACTGGAAAACCACAATAATATTGTGTTCTATGTGCTCACTGCAAATTTAACACAATTACCCAAACATTCTAAAACATACAACACACCATTACAACCCATAGTGCAGTTACACTTCATTGTATATTTATGGAAGACCATAACTCACCTTAACATTAGCATAAAGCAGAACTGAGGAATGGAAGGAATCTTACTTATACTGTTTGGATCCCTAAACAATATGCAACTAATTGGTATGTTACCATAAGGAATCAGAGATAAATATGATATTACATCATCCATACTTTGCACCAGGGTTTTGGTTAATAATGCTTTTAAATTTATATGCAACAAAACTTTATTAACTGTTTCTGCACAATATGAATATTCAGTTTTATGAGATTATACATGATTTTGTGTCATTGTAATGTTTGAGAACAAGGACAAATGGATTTAGGGAATATAATGAAAGTGGTTATAACATGCTTGCCGACTCTGGAAGTACCCTACAGAGGGCATGGCCAGTGGATGGGATGGGGGAGGGACCCTGTAAATTGAATCATTGAGACCCTGCCTCCATGATTTTTATGTCACAGTTCCTTACTTTGTGTAGCTGGGGAAGGGCAACTATGAATCAATTCATAGTGAACTGCATCATTATATAGTCATAGAGAAAGCAATCTGATATTTTCTTGATACAACATAACAGTTGTATTAATTCAATAAATCATGAATAAGAACACAAAATGAAACAACATACAGCAACCAAAAGTACTATCTCAGATAGTGGCCTATGAATGAGAGCAATTTCTCTTTGCTTGTCACTTGTACTCCTCTTCTAAGGCATCTCTTGTCATTGTCCAAAAGTATTCAGTGAGCATAGATGTGTTCCACCTACCCTGATATTTCCTTTCATTACTGACATGTCCTGGTGGAATCGCTCACCGTGCTCTTCACTCTCTGCACTGCACGTGTCAGGGAAGTTGTCCAGATTAGAGTCAAGAAAGTGGATTTTTGAGTGACATTTTTGGAGCTTAACTGATGACACTTTTCTAGAAAGTTGTTCACAAACTCAACATAATTCCCAGCTCTTCTGTAACCCAAGAAGCCAGGAACAACACCTTTAAAGGCTTCTCAAGTTTCTCATTAACCTGGAGAGCTCGGTTGAAATTTTCATGTTTAAGAAGGTGACAAATATGCAGACCAACAAAGATTCTTTCCTTTACTTCAATATTTAGAAGTGGAAATTTTACTCTCAGGTACTTGAAACCTTCTCCATCTGTGTTCATCACCTTAACAAAGTTATTCAAAAGTCTATGTTAGATTTAAAGGTAGCAGAAGAATTTTGATTTGATCAACCAGAGGACAGTGATGGACAAATCATTGCCCTACAATTACTAAATGGCCTACAATGACTCAGCATTTCAACAGTAGATTTTGATTAGTCTACCTACAGTATATATTCTACAGATACCAACAGTGTGTATTATTTAACAAAATATCCCTACAACATCATAAATGGGCTATATCTTGGAACCAGGTTCTAACTGAGAGTTGTAAAAGTCATATTCATTCCTTGCATGTTGAAATAAAATAGATGTAATTATTTTCATGTCAAAAACATTTTCACTGTTGCACTGTGTAATCAGAGTCTAAAAAACAAGAATAGAGAAAATCTTTAGGTTTAAGTTGCATTTGACTACAATTTTAAATGGTGTCAAATTTTCAATTTCAATACTACTCATTTGTATTGTCTTCAGAGCTGAAATAAGTCTGGATGCAATTAGCTTCAGAAAGCCGAGATTGGCGAAAAGTGCAATGGTTTCACCTCATTAATGTGTGTTGAGGAGAAGTTTTTCCCAGCTTACTCAATGCGCACACCTGCTTTTCACCCTACTGAAATGTAAAACAGGCAAAAATGCATATGGATGAATGCAGCAAATAGCAGAACCAGCAAAAAGGTCAGTTTTTTTGGGGGAAAATCAGTTTGTACCCCCAATAAAGTCTAACTCCTCTCCCAGGGAATCAATATAGAAATGTATTATTAGCCATAATAAAAGTAAATATGGATCTTATTTTGAGTAAAAGGGCTGTTTTATGCATATGTGCATGTGTGGAAAAATTATATTAAGCAATAATTTCTATGAGCAATAATTGCTGTAGTTAAAGTGGAGGTACATGCAAATGCATACTTGTATATTTTGGGGTTTGTATAGTTAAGAATTTTTTTTAAATACACCTGCTGCAGCCTCCTGCAATCCAAAAACAACACGTCCTATCTATAGAGTACCCCAAAAATAACTATCCCAGTATTTTAACACAATTTTCCAACACTTTTAAGATTTTTGCCTCAAAAATTACATTCCTTTTTTAACGGTGTGGATCATTAGGTCTACAATAAAAAAGTAAACAATGTTTATTTAGGCAATACTAGTTAGGCAATAGGTCAACAGGTTCTGATGGTCAACAGGGTCTGAAGGTCGACACACTAAAGTTTGACTGGTAAAAAGGACAACATGGACAGAAGGTCGACAGGGTCATTAGGTTGACACACAAATGGTCAACACAGAAATGATCAACACATGTTCTTTTTTCTAACCCTAATCTTTACCCAATCCTAACATTCCCCTTGGTGCCTAACCCTAACCCTCCATCCTGGTGTCTAACGCTAACCATTGGGATAGGTGCCTGTCCCTAGTTCTTGTCCCTAACCTTCCCTCCTAGTGACTAACCATCCTCCTAGTGCCTAACCCTCCCTCCTGGTGTCTAACCCTAAACAATGGAGTAAATGCCTAACCCTTACCATTGGAGTAAATGCCAAACCCCAACCCTCCAGTAAGTGCCTAACCCAAACCATAAATAAATAAAAAATTGTGTTGACCATTTCTGTATTGACCATTTGTGTGTTGGAACAATGACCATGTCAACCTTCTGTCTCTGTCAAACTTCAGACCCTGTTGACCTTTTGCCTGTCTAACTTGTATTGTCTGCTTTTTTACTTTAGACCTATTGACTGGATACCCTTTTTTGGGGTGAATTAATTTTTTTTGCCAAATTAGTCATTAGGGGGGTGTCCTAAGGCGTCTGAACCAAGTCTTAACATTTGTATCCCAAAATATGTATTTTGCACTTCTTTTCTCCTGCCTTTTGCTGTAGAAACATTTTTGCTAGTTTTTGCCTATGGAGTTTTCACCTAGGCGAAAAACGTCTTGTAATTGAATACGGTAATACTTTGAAGACAGACAAAGACCACACATTGGCGGAACTTTGAATACGGGCCATAGTTGGGGATAGAACAACTTTTTGACACTATGATTATCAGGATAGTAACATCAGCAAACAGTTTATCTGTCTATACCTGTGATGATTCAATAGGAGGCAGTTACTGGTCCACTTTAATAATGTTCATTGTAAGGGAGGGAATTACAGAACAGAGCAGTGATGTGAGGTTATGGTTAAACTAGCACAGCAGATTGTAAATAACATGGACACATGCTGTTGGATGATGACTGCTGGGATCCATTAGTATAACAGCCAAACAGATATTATAGTTGAGCTCTGTAGATCCAGCAACTTTAGGGAGATGGAAACAGTAATGACAGTTGAGCTCTGTTGGATCAACACATGTAATCCAGTGGAAGAACAAATCCATTCATTATATTACAATGGCTTTTTTTATTTAAATGCATTTCCAGAGCAGAAATGATCCATTTTCACCTAATTTCTTCCATGTGTTCTTAGTTATGATAACAATAGATGTGTATTTTGACTTGCACTCCCTTTATGATTGGCTATGCTGCTGTTGATACCTGTGAATATTTCTAATTCACTGATGTACCCAAGTGCAAGAGATTTTATTTAAATGTAAATTCTTGGTATTAAGTGGTCTGTTCAAACTAGAGATGAGCGGTTGAGATATGAATCGGTTTGCTCTGATCTGAAAAAAAGACAAAACTTGATCTTTCTGCCAAGAGAGGTGCTAGATGTCATGGAAGATGACATTGTTTCTCGTTTCCAGATCTGAACTTGCAATAAGTTGTTGAAAAGAGCCATATTAAATCCAAACCACTTATTTCTAGTTTAAAACACAGAGATATGTTCACGGTGGAATATATACATGTAAGAATTATTAAGCTATTCAGATATTTTTGAAAACTGCATCTACATTATTCAGTAATCTGTTTGCCATTGTCTTATTATGAAGTCATTAGATATTTGTGCACTATTTTATAAGTACAACACTCAATTATGTGGATTTTAAATTTTATTGAATCTACTGTATAAAATACTTAATTGATTAAAAAATTCACACAACACCCACATACCATGGTACACCAAAATCTGTTCTTAGTTATTATAGCTTTTAAAATACAACTAGCTGTTCTAAACAGCTTTGCCTAAGTTTATATTTGATTTTATTAATTTAATTTACAATTTTCCCAACATTTTTCTCTCTTTTCCTGGATTGTTTCACCATGTCTCTCTTGCCCTATGCTACAGTATGTCTTTCTTGTCCACTATCAAGTTGTGACACTGCCTGCATCATCTTTTGTCCAACTGTGGTATGGACACATGGCTCTGCTCTTACAGCTCACCATCGCACTGCAAAAACTATGACTTTATATGATCGGCTCCTACAAGTATTATATACAGTAGATTTCATTTTTACAGCCTTTTGATTTTCACCTGGCATCATTGTGGTGGAAATTTGTTACATGGATGTTGAGGTGGGTCATTATGACCCAGGTATATTTTATGCCTGATTTTAAAATTTTAAGTATGATTTTAGCAGAGTTTTATTTGGAATAATGAATTATTGATTGAGGTATTTTGATAAAATAAAAAGTCATAGAGAATAGAGAATTACTTTTTTTTATATCTATGTGGTCTTCAAAAAAAGTCAACAAAATTGACAATGTCTGTGTTATTGCTAAACTCTTAACAAAAAACATTTCCATCTAAAATAAAAATGTTTCATTGACTTTAATTATGAGATCTTTGAAAATTAAACCAATACAAAAACAAAATCAATCTTACAACTAATTAGTTTCACCAAGCTTATCAATAAAATTGCTGCAATATGCAATAAGGTGCATACAAATTTGTAACATGCTTGCCATGTATGAGTGGTCTACAATATTTTAGCAGGACACACTTGACATCTTTATTGAAGTCCTGATCAGTATCTCTGTGCTGACTGTGAACACTGATGTCATATTCATCTTCACTTCTTAAAGAATCTTCATTGCATTATGAGTCAAGCTCCTCCAGTATAAACATAATTTGTTGGTGTACACATTCGTCTATATCCATTTTGATAGAAAATCTAAAAATATATCAAAAGAATAAATGAAACATCACATATTTATTGACACTAGGGAGAGGGTTTCTTGTTAACTGCAGTGTGTTGCTTTACAGATCCTATTCCATAAATGCAGATTGCGTACATCACATACTAAAATGGCACAAAATTGTTACACCTCATTGAGTTTGAGTGATAACCTTTTTGGAGTTTGTGTCTATCTAGTTCTCTGCACTGATGCTGACATAACTATCCAGGGTAATTATGACCCAACCTCAATGACACCATGTTATAAAGAGATTTCAAAGATATATATTTTTTATAAATAAATATATATTGTGTGACTTTTACAAACTATTAATAAACTGATGATACTTATGTAAACTTCCAATAGCTGAAATGTTTTACTAATCTGCAACTACTGTACTTAATATTGTCCTGATGTATTACAGTCTCCATATAGCCACCCTCACAGTCATTTGCCACCTGTGTTTAGGGGTGAGTACATATTCATTGAGTTTTATAAAATGAATACATCATAGCATTCACCAATATTGAGGAAAGAGTGGGTGCTTGAAATGCACACCATGATTTTAAGCTTAATTACAGTTGCTAACATGATTAGGCTTATAGTACCATGCTTGACAAAGTGTAGGTGCACACTGTAAAAACCAAGAATACTAATATTCAAAACATTTTTTTATAAACTCTACAAATAACATGGAGTGTAAATGAGGTTTGGCCAAAAATGCATGCCGATCTACCACTTCATGGTTAAAACCATCAGATGGGTCCATAACATCTATGAATGAAGGATGGTGGAGAAGAAGGCAAAAGATGGCTTGATCTTGATATTCAGAATAAATGCAGACCGTGTAAATTGGGCATTATGGCCCTCATTCAGAGCCAGACGCTCTGAGCAGAGCGTTCACTCTGAATGAGGGCCGTCCTCCATAAAAATGGAGCATCCTCCTGGACGCTCGTATAGCTGTTGGTCACCACCCACAGCCTATACGAGCGTGCAGGTTGATGGTCGCGATGGTCTTGACCATTGCGACCATCAGAACTGCGAGCTGTAGCCTGTGGTTGAGTTTCTCAACCGCAAGGCCCGGAGTGATTTTGGTTCTATCAGAGCCAAAATCACACCCACTGACATCACTAGTGATGTCAGTGGGCCGGCTTCTGATGGTAGGCGTTCCCTTGGGAACGCCCCCGTCTGGGAAGCACGCTTCCGGCACGCCCACCAAAGGGGGCATGCTGTCAATCAACATCGACAGCACGCCCCCTTTGATCAGACACAATGAGCGAAGGAAAGTCCTTCGCTCATCGCGTCTCGCGCATGCGCACGACGGAGCTCCCTCCGTCGTGCGCTTGCTCAGTGCACACCATCGACCCACTTGCGAGCGGACAGCCGCTCGCGAGTGGGTCTGAATCAGGCCCAATGTTCCTTCTGAATTTTTTAGTCCTAAACACAATAATTATAATTTTTTTTGCAGCTGTTAAACACAATAGGGAATTAAGTCAATCCAGGATGTACTATTGCACACATGCAGAGACATTCCAGAGCTTGGTAAATTGTCAAGCAAACAATCCCCATAGGTTTCTAAGGGGCCTGATTTTGTTAACAAAAGTCAGGGCTCACTGTAGATAACTTTAATATCTGATGTGGTCCCCTGTAGGTACATTTGGAAGATACAAATTATTGAAAATGTTTATTTTCATGGGTTATCCCAAAACTAAAAATGAATAAATAGGTTCCTTAACACTTGTGTGCACCTGAATTTTCTTTTCCTTGTGTTAACCAATATTGTAAGTACATTTAATAGTATTACAGTAATTCAGTATATTACAAAAGCCCATTCCCACTCTCCAAATTCTTATTTATACTAAATTGTTATGTAGACATTCATAATTTTACTCTACAATTTTTTTCTCACAGTATCTAGATTCCCATATACCCCTTTTAAGTGTATTACTTGTCTCTTTATGGTCCTGAAATGATTATGTTAAAAAAAATCTCAGAAAACTTAGAAAATCAAACACAGACCTGATAGCCTTCATTGTTTCTCTCCTCTTAGTATCAAAAGTATTGTTAAATTATAATTATTCTTAAGAATTGTTTTATTGTTTAGTACATGTTAATTACAGTGCACAAAAGAGGGAATTTGTATAAATATAAGACATGAGTAAATTGACTCAAAACTAGCAGATGTATGTAAAACAAACATACATTTCTGTGCACTTACACATATTGAAGACTAAAGAGAAATGCAGAATGCAACATATTCTATTGCACTTTACAAATGGAAACAACATTAATAGAACAACACTGGGATATAACAAACAGATATAAAGGAAAGAGGGCCCTGCTCACAAGCTTACAATCTATTGGGAAAGTTGTTGATACCAGAGCCATAACTAGACTTTTTAGTGTCCTGTGTCAGAGAGAGCTTTGGCGCCCTCCATTTTTTAAATAGGGACATAAGATAGTGCACCTGAGAAAGGGCCATGGCCTCATGGGGAAGGGCCAGGGGAAAGTTAGAGGAGGCCAGGAGATGATGGGAATAAAAGAAGAGGAAGCTGCAAGTGAGAAAGATAACAGGAACATTGACAGCCCCAAACAGCGCCCCCTGCCCTGGGGTAGTCTGGTTATGGCCCTGGTTGATACACAAGGATAGGTGTTACATATTTCAAATTGGTCCAGCCAAATTGCAGAGGTTATTGCTGAGCTGTATGATCCAGTCACACAGGAAATTTGGCCTAGGGTTAGGAGGATGTAACATTGAAGAAAGAGAAAATATGTGATGATGTGTATATTGTAAGAAGGGAGTTGAATAGGGAAACTACCAAGTTTATGTGGGAAGTTCTGGAATCTGAAAAGCTTTTCTGAAGAGATGAGTTTTCAGGGAACTCTTGAATGTTTGGAGACTGTAAAAGTGCATTGGAACAAGTCAGGTTGGAAGATATTTTATGATAAGTGATGTACTGTATGTTGGTGTGGTTTGGTTAATAGATTTATATCTTTATGTGTGAGTGTAAGTATGTTATATTGAATACAGTAAAAGACCAGTAATAAATGGAGGTACAGGCAGTGTGAATCAGCAGACAATTAATGCTTAGCAAGGAAGATCAGCCTCACTGCATTCAAAATGGATTGTAGCAGCAAAAGTCTTTTTTGGGGAAGACCAGTAAGGAGACTATTGCAATAGTCAATGCTGGAAATAATGAGTGCATGGATTTGAGTTTTTGCAGTGTCTTGTGTAAGATAAGGTTACATTTTGGCTATGTTTTTTAGATGCATGTAATATGACTTTGAGACAGATTCAATGTTGGGAAAAAAGGACAGTTCAGAGTAAAGGATGACATCTTGAAGTGGGCTTGTGGGGTGGGGTTGATTGTCAAGTTGTCAACAGTGATATATTTCCATCAGCCAATAGTCGTTACAACCTGATATCTCTAATTAATTCTGTCATGGATATATTAAATTTGAGGTGGTGAGATGCCATACAATATGAGAGACATTCAGTGACATAGACCAGCACAAATGGTAACAAATTCAGGGAGGATAGGTAGATTTGAGTATCATCCATGTACAGATCCTACTGAAAATGAAAAAAGTTGATTAATTTGCAAAGAGAGGTGGTATATATTGAGAAAAGCAGAAGACCTAAGACTGAGCCTTGCGGTAGTCCAACTGATAGAGGTACTCTTATGATAATGAGATGATAATCAATCATATGATGTATATCCCCACATTTAATCTCTGTTATTTTTTTTTAATTAACCACAATGTTATGAAAAAATAAAAGCTTGATATAGTCTAATGTGCTTTAATAGGAATATATTGAAATACAAAATAGACACAAGATGACAATGGTGGTCACTAAATGCCTACCAGAACCAGGAGGAATGTGCCCTTAATAAAATTAAAGTAAACTTTTTCCAGATACAGTATCTCCTAAGCCCCTATGGAGATGTGGTACAGTGGTCTCTCAGAAAGTAAAGATTTGCACTGGAACATCTTCAGAAATAGTGATAGGGAAGCTCTTCAATCTTAGTTCGAAATGTTTTTCTGAAGCAGAAACTTGTATGTTAAAAAAAGACTTAATATGTGCCCACACTGTTATTGTTAATGCCTTTGAAAGTTTAGTTGAAGTTCAAAAGTTTACAAGAAAACTTATTTTAAAATAAAATATTTCACACAAAGAAAATTAGGCAACTACATACATTGAAAGGTTTTTTAACTTTGTAATTGATGAAATTGAAAATCTGAAACCTATTAAAAAACAAGATTTAATCTAACTATAATTTAATATTATGTCTTAATATTTCTGAAATAAATCTCAATTATTATTAAGCCAGCAGATAGGGTATGGGGTAGTACTTTTGGATGGGATCAATACATTTAATAAATTGAACAAGGTAAATTACTGATGGGTGCACTTATATAAAATTGAAGAGTAATCCTATTTTTAAAAAAAGTTAGAACAGAAGAATATTACAAAACATGCGTTAAATAAAAATGCAATCTTAGACAAAGTAGCATCTAAATAGAAAACCTGAGTGTACTATTCAATTATATTATACAAAAATCTATAATGATACTCTAAACTTCCCTGGTAAACCCATAATATCTGGGGTAGATACTGTCACTTCAAATATGTCACAACTAAAAGTTTTTTTATCTGTAAACAATTGTGATGTTTTGAGAAATATATGTAGAGATTGAATGAGTTAAAAATTGCATTTTAGCTAGTGCACATGTCTGTATCTTAAATATGATTACAGTTTAACTGTTGAAAAACAGCTAGAGAAAATAACTTTCTTTTTACAGCAAACAGATCTTTTGTATCTTGATGTATAACTATTTATTTTTACGAAGTAGGTAGCTTATTAGTGTTAGGTGTTCATTTTCTTTTATAATGTTCGTTTCACTTAATAGCACTTAAAAGCATCTCTGCACAAGGTGATACCATCAGATGCAATGAGTTACTTCACCATAATAGTTTACTCTTTTTTTACATTACTGTATGTTGAGAGAGAGTGACTATAAGCAGGAGCATAAAGAGAGTGAAGACATTGGAACTTGTGTTCCAGGCATATGCTCTGGCCAGGGTGCTATAGCTGCAGTTATCCCACCAGTGTTGCTACTGTATAGTGTACTGGTGGCCAGCAGCTGCTGGGCACTAGGACCCAGTGTGATCTCCTAAAGTAGAAGCACCTTGTGCACATGTGCAACTCAGCTACTGCTGTGTCCATCTCCACACTACCTTGAGGAGCTGGAAGAGTAGCAAAAAGAGGAGCATTCAGGCTGAAGAGAATAATGTATACAAAAATGGTGAAGAGAAACCTGCACTCCAATCCAATAGTGCAGCAAAAAATGCTGAGGTGGTCATTCTCACCTCACAAATAATCATAAACAAGTACCTTTGTGGTATTTGTGGACTTGTGGTATACAGATTGAGGGGAACCCCTGTTTGTAGAAATTAGAAACCAGGACCATATGACTTTCATCAGAGGTGGACTTTAGAAGAATAAGAACTAAGAACAGAGAACAAATCATTTTTACTGAACATAAATCATCCTAATTGCAAGTACTTGTTGTTTATGAAGAGAATAATGTATCCAGCAGCATACTAAAAGAAGCTAAAGTTCGAAAAGGAATTTTAATTAAAAAGACATTCACTGCCAGCTTCTCTAATCCACTGCTGCATCCAAAGTTGCAGCATTGAATCAACTGCATGACCATAGTACATTGGAGTAACCCTGATGTTACTATGGATGTCCTGCAAAATCATACTGCTCTTGCCAGTGATGGTACTTTCAAGGATGCAGTCACAGGCATCGGCACACTGAGAAAATAGGGCCAACATGCCCCCATTTTCTGTAACTCTCCCTGTCACCATCCCACTGCTACCCCTAAACAGCATCTGTACTGTATGTCAATCATGCTGCAGCTTGGGGGCACTGTGACCTATGTTGCATAAAAATATCTGCAAATACATAGAATGACTTCTACACAAGTGCAGATCTGCAAACATTGCAGATTTATGTAATTGTCAAATTTACATAAATCCCGGAATTAAGTTTTCAGTCCCAATATATATTTTAAGTTTATTTTATTGATACACAAACAATTACATTTATACTTGTATCCATGCTTTATGTTGAAAGTATGGTTACTGTACTGTATGCTATTTTAATTTATTTTGAACATGTACAATTCTGCTACTGTACTGTATATGTACAGTAGTAAATGACTACTACAATTACACCAATGAAAATGAACCATTTATACAGAGCAAAGTTTTGCATTTTTTCACACTGATAAACTGACAATAACTTCTGAGGTACTGTACACACACTTATTTCAAATGAGGGTGTTTTCATGTTTTTATTCTCTTTGATGGGATATATAGGGAACTTTTAGTCACTAACCCAAATCTCTTCACTTCCGATTAATTTTTTTTTTTAAATGTTCAGATTCATCTTTAGCACTCGAGTCATTACTTTTAGGCACACACAGTAAAGTCCCCATTTTATCTTTAGGTCATGAAGTGCAATTAGTTTGTTTTTACATTTCTTTTACTAAAATCATTGAATTTTTATCATGTTAATGATCTCAATAGCTTTTTTTGTACTATACTGTATTCCAAAGCTCCAATGACGAATACCCAGATATTGCAGAAAACAGCATGAAGTTGATTTGTTTAAGATAAGTCTGGTTCTCCGTGTCATATAATATAAATAAATATCCTTACTAAATGAATGGTTAATATTAGGGACATATATAAAGTTGCCGTTGCTGTAGGTATTTTAAGTGAACAAAATTCTTAATATTTCTTTGTACCTCACACATGCTCATACCCTTATATCTAGCACATCATTCTATATAATTTTGACAGCAAAAACACATATATAGTAAAGACAAAGCATAATAATTAAAATAAAATATTTAAAGGTAAACACACTGTGTTGCCTCAACCATGTGTCAAGTGTCCTTGAAATAGCAAAACATTGAATTGCAGCCACCATATCTCAAACATTTTAGTTACTATTTTTAAAGTTTGTTTCTGTTTCCTACACATTTCCTTCACATTACATTACATTTTGATTGGAAACACATTTTTGTGATTTGTTTGCTTGGATAATTGCTTGGTTCAATATTTTGTCTTTCATCAAATTAATGAACATTGTTTAAATAATGAGTTATTTAAAAGTCATTTAAAATATATTTTAAGCAATAGACATATGAACTTAAATGATTTCCCTCCCTGGAAATGCAATATCCCAAAAGGGCAGTAACTACATTTAAGATGAAATTGCTCAGAACTTGAGACCTTTGAGACTAAAGCCATGATCATGATGAATTCTTTCTACTCACAGGTTACCCAGAACACTTAGTTGCTAAAGCATTGGAATAAACCAAACTATTGAATAGGGAATCATTATTAAAATCTAAACAAAGAGAAAAAGAAGAGATAGTTGAAAAAAAATAAGGAAATAGCTTTTATAGCTCCTTTAATAGCCACTGTTATGAGATTAAACAAATTATTTAAAAAAATTAGAATATTTAAAAAAGGATCATATTATGGGTGACCTCATTCCCCTAAACCTAATTTTCTTTTTAAAAAGAATAAATCTCTTAAAAAATTACTAGCACCAAGTTATATTAAATTGACAAGATCAAAGGATATAGAAACAGTAGCCATCCCTTGGCTCCCCTCTAAATCAGTTGGTTTCTATATGTGAGGTAGCAACAAATGTACAACATGCCAACATATATTGTAGTCAATAAAACTACTAGCAGCTTGGTAAGTACAAAAGAAAAAATATGAAATTAGAAGTTTTATAACTTGCAAATCTAAGTTTTGGGTATATTTATTGACCTGCAACTGCAATTTGAAAATACAGTAAGAACATTAAAAACACTATTCTTGGAACATCACAGAAACATAATTAAGAAAATGCAAAACCATAGTGTATATAAGCATTTTAAAGAGATCTGTGATGTAAATCTGTAAACATTGAAACTTATTGTAATTGAACAAATTCCTAGAACTAAAACAGGGATAGATCACTTTAGAATTATGTGTATACAGGAAACATTCTGGATGTTCAAAATTTATTAACTACATCCAGTTCATCTTAATGAGACAGTTGAACTAAACTCAGTGTTATAACAAAAAAAACCCACTGGTTAGGTCTAAATTATAAGAAGAATTATACCTTACCATAATTATCAGTATTATTAACTTAACTTCTGCTTGTATTCATAGATTACATTCATACCTTTACATGTCCTGTATATGTACTTTGGTTTTGTACGCAGTATCAATTTTAGTAACTTTGGTTAATCTAATTCTAATCCTGTCATATTCTTGTACTATTTGTTCCAATTCTTTTTAAAATACAGTATTTATATAATATATTTTTTAATATGCTAACTGTTTCTAACCCCTTACTAAATGTATTAAATTTGAATAATGGAATCATTTGGCTCATGTTGTGCTGTTATAATAATGATATACCTATGCAATATGCCCTGTTACGGTATTTCAGTGAAGATAAATAAAGATTTTCTATTAAAGTGTTGTTAAATACATTAGCTCAATCATGTGGTTTCATCATGTTATCAACAAATTACTGGGTTGATATAACAATGATTTGTGTCTTTGAAATGCACTACTATTCATAAGTGTACAACAGAGCTCAGAAAAAAGGTATCTATTGAAAACATGTCACAAAAGCTGGTCTGATCACGTGATGAGACTCTCACTCCACTGAGTATGTTTGGGAACTTTGTTTTTTTCATCTTGGCTAGATTGGACCCTCCCTTACATATACATGTGATGAGCCAAATAATTGTTTGAGCAACTCCCACATTGTACAGATGTGTCCTGCTATATCTTTGCTCATAACACAGCATTCTGGCTTCCCTGCCATGGCATGTCAATATACATTATGGCAGATACTGCATGTTATGTTGTGGCGATGAAAGACTACACACCATGCAGTACAAAGTTTAACCCCTGGGTCGCAAATGCTCCACAGATGAAAACTACAATACTAAATAGAATACTGTAGCAGAGCACAGTAATCCATGATAGGCTAACCAATCACATTCAGGCAGTGTAAAAATTTACTCCTTGTGCTTGAAATTATCCCTTTGTGTTAAGACTACAGTAAACTGCTATAAACATTATATTGTACTTAATGTTTTACAGGCCATCTCTACTTATACTGTCGCTACATGGTGTAAAGATGCCAGGTTAAAATGCATTGGCAGTTTTTCATAAAGACAGATAATTTCAGATTCAATTCTTTTAAATACTCTGCTCAAGTTATTGCATTGCTTTGCACTTTCCTCATCCCTTCATCTCCATATTATGACATCCTGCCTCATTAGACTATAAACTGCTATTGACATAATACAGTATTGTTTACATTCACTGCTGTAAATTCCCACACATAACAGCAAATACATGACAGTTGTTGGTCTTGATATGGCTGGCATGTGTGGGCAAGTGGTTAAGGTAAGTGCCTTACAGAGTGGGTGCCCAGTTTCGAGACCCGGAATGAAACAATAGCATTATGAACATTGGTATTTTCTTTACTTATTTATTTTATAAATCTTCACTGCAGGATTAAAATTAAATCACTTGGTGTTTGAGTTCTGTCCTTTCTAAAAATACATATCTGTGTTTGCCAGAAAATGCACTAAAAGCATTAAATAAAGACAGAGCAATTCAAGTTCAATACTTTTAAGGAACTCTGCTGAAATCAATACATTACTTTCAACTTCCTCCACCTGGCATTTCCACTATACAGTAGATTTGTATTGTACACATTACAGGGCCGTCCGTATGATGCTTGAGAATATTTTCATAAAGAAAGATAATTTCAGATTCTATACTTTTAAAATATAGTGCTCTGCACAATCTCCTCTTCTTCTCTGTGTTAGGTCACCCAAGTCTCTTTACCACCTCCTACCAACATCACTCATTACATTCAATCCCACTGAGCTCATTGTATGGCTAATGACCATCCCCCACTATCATTCACTTCTATTCAATGTCTCTGCATTCTGAGCCCACTATTGACATTGTACACATTCCCTACTGGAAAGTCGCATACGTAACTTCACATACATGACAGGTGTGGATCTCAATATGGCTGGCATGTGTGTGAACGACTTACACACACATGAAAAAACAATGTCATTTTGAACTTCAGTATTTTCTTTAATTATTTTTGTTATAAATCTTCACTACAGGATTAAAAATAAATCACTTGGTGTGTGAGTTCTGTTATTTCTAAAAATACATATTTGTGTAGGCCATAAAATGCACAACAAGCATTAAATAAAGACAGAGCAATTCAAGTTCAATACTCTTAAGGAACTCTGCCAAAATCAATAAGTTTCTTTCAACTTCCCTCCACCTGGTATTTCTGCTATACAGTAGACATTATATCACTGTTCTTAGAACCTTGTTGCCATATGGGATGATAGCGGAGTCCCTCCAGGTGATTTGATGCTCAATTTAGAAATACACATAACTATATGACCCAAAGTGGTGATACTATCATATAGAATAAGATCATTAGAGCAGAGACACCCTGCAATAACTGGTGGCTTACCATGTTTCCAAATGCATTTAACTGAGATATCTGCATTTTATTATCACGTAAGATGCATGTCTTTTTTGCAGGCCCATTGCAGTGTGATGGAGGAATTTGTTGTTTTTTTTCTTGTTTAGATTAACCACTCCCTTACATGCACCTGTGATGGACTAATAAATTGATTGAGCAACAGTTTGACAAAAAATAAATACTCTATAAATCTGCATTAAGATTAGAATTTTGCCCTTTAATTGTCCATAAACATGCTTAAATTATTTCTATGTTTTTATTATTTATCTTAGATGTTGTCTTGCCACCTCCAACTCAATATTAAAAATGTGACTTCAATTAAGTACACAATCTTGAATTGATTGTTGTATATTTTATTTAGTAAATGAAGGGGCAATAGAGGGAAATCAAAAATATTAAGGATACATTTACTAAAAATAATGTCTGGCCCTAGATTGCATGAGTTTAAATTTGCAGAGCATCACAGGAAAATGGGTGACTTTAGTTAGCTGAAACACTCAAATTAACCAAGAATCATGTTTTGCTGAATCATGTTTTTTAATGGTGTATGTGATTGTGTTTCCTACCTGCATTCCCAGTAATCCCTGTAGTCAAACACACCTGAACATGCAGATGGCACATATCAAGGATATACGTGCAGATTGCATGTTTTTCATATCAATGGCTAAAAATGGTCTGGGGTTACATCCCCCAATCATAATCAACACCAGGCTCTTTGAGCTGTGGCTTGTTCTAAAAATGTAGGGGTCCCCATATTTAATTAACCAACACATGGCTCTTGATGTACAGGTGAGTGTGAGAGAGTGATTCACTGAGTGTATGTGTAATAAAAGATTAAAACCTTATGGTGTGTGTGTGTGTGTGCTATTTTTTATATTTATTATTTTACAGAAGGGATAATGGCACTAGCAGGCCCTTAATGTTCCACATGCTGGTACTTGTAGTTCCACAATAACCAGCCTGCAGGGGAGCCTTCCTTTAACCACAACCACCCTATAAAAGACAATATAATTTTTACATACATAATTAACTCTATTCACTCAGCATTCACTGACCAAGGTTGTGGATGATAGCCCCAGACTTCAGCCTAGATCTGGGATACCCAGGAGAAAGGGACCCCAGTATTGTGGGATCCCCACCTCCCCTGGGATCTCCAGTCTGGGCTGACTAGTGTGAGGTGAGAATGCTTTGACCAGGGAACCCTGTGAAGTGGGTCCCCTGGTTACGGCATTACACCCCAGGTAGTGGAGCTCAATACTGGTTGTAAAAAATACAGGGGGCACTAAGCCATTTTCCCCCATATTTTTAAAACCAGTTCCATATGGGGACCCTTGCATTTTTAGTTACTCATATTTTTAACCAGCACCAGCTCAAAGAGCCTAGTGCTAGTTATGCTCAAGAGGGGGGACCCCATTCCATTATTTTAAATGATTTTAACCATTTGCTTAAAAACAAGTATAAACATACACAGATCACATTGATGGTGCTCAGGAGGGGGTCTATTTTAACCTTCTATTGTGGTCAGAATTTGCTTAATTTACTCCTGTCATTAAAGTAATGAATCTTGGTAAATTCCTGTGTTGTATTACTGTCTTTTGAAAGTACTTGTGAGTTTGGCCAATGGAGTATTAATTATATTTATGATTTCACCCATGTTTTGCAGAGAGAATCATGATTTTGCACCCTTGAATGCATTTAGTAAATATTTGAGTTAAAAATATTGCCAAACACACCCATGAATGCATTATCAGACCAATGCAATTCTTATACAGTTAACTATATAGTGCACACATGTTCTACATGGCTTTACATAAAATATTTTAGCCATGTATGTACATTACATCAACCCTGCCTCAGTGGAGCTGACAATCTATATTCCCTACCACATGTACACATACACTAAGGTTAAGTTTGTTGGGAGTCATTTATCTTACAAGTATATTTTTAGATAATGGGAGGAAACTTATGCAAACAATGGTTGAATATAAAAACTACACACAGGGCCGTGGTGAGAATCAAACTCTAGACCTTAGTGCTGTGAGGCAGAAATGCTAACCACTACACCAATCATGCTACCTTTTGTTTTAGCATTATTTTTACCATAGTTTGTACTGTACATGTTTAACCAAGATATGATGTATAGATATCAGAGAACTCAGCTATAAATAGTTTGCCTTTATTATACACTTTGGGTATTGTCTTTGTAATAAAAATATCTATCTTCAAGTATTCTTGACATCTAAATACCTGATTTTATAATGTATATTATAGATAATTTAAAAATACACTGAAAATATTTTTTACTTGCATATATTTAGTTGGAAGAGTAGCACCAATCGTTTGTCAGGGAACAAGTACAGTACAAACAATTATATCCTATTAAAGCATCGCAATAGTTTGTAAATGTATGGTATCTGTGTTAGTAGTGCATACTAGTCAGCCTAGAGTACCATACTCAAACACAATAAATACAATAAAGTGTCATATACATATAACATTTAATTAAGAATGAACACAAATATAAAATAGTAATACAATGAAATAAAATTAAATGCAAACACATGATGTTTTTCCTTTTTAAAAACTCAAGGAGAATATGATTCCCAGCATTAGTTCAACTGGAAATGTGAAATAATCTGACTTTACATAATATCATCCTATAATGACTTAAACGAAGGGAAAATTGTAATCATACAACAAAAAAGAAAAAAGTATGGCTATTATCTGGGGCACTCTTAAGTACTAATTATAATTAAATTAAGACATAACTTTTATTAGTAGCAATAAAATAATCATGTACCATATAATTATCTCAAAAGTTCAGATGGAATAAATCCATCATAGGAAAGCAGATTTCACCAATCATAATAAAATCTGAAGGCAAATTAAAATATCATTACACACTCAGAAATGGGTGTGTTTGATTGATACTATAAACTTTTATATTGCTTGGCCATGTGCAAAACCACTCCCTAATGTATATCTTTAAACTACAGCACCTGGTATTCACTGGAGGTCACCCTACCAGGTACTGACCAGGCCAAATACAGTTTAGCTTCCAAGATCAGACGAGATTGGGCAATCACATAATGTGTGGCTGTAGGTATATTAGAGAAAATTGCACAGTTGCCAGGTCAAAGCAATATATATGTAGGACTAATAGTGTTAGTAGTCCATTTGATGGTAAATAACAGCTTCCAAAAAAAGAATGCACAGGCAAACTTTATTTTTACCACATGTATAGTTAATTAGTCAAGAGAAATCACCAGACTTAATATGCAGATAATAGTATGTGCTTCTAAAACCCCCTTATTCAGTGAGGAGGTAAATCATAAATATTTATGCATTCATTGGAGCTGTATAAGGAACATATGAAATTAGTCTGACAGAATATTGTGTAGTAAACTGTAATAGCATAGTCAATCAAACTAGGAACAGTATTGTAAACACCAACTAAATGGAGAAATATATGTCACCACCTGATAATTGTAATTGGTATAATAAGCAGAGAAAAAAATAATAACACAACAAGTGTCAGACCATTGAAGAATATAAAGAATCGGAACTCGCTCTCTCTGTGAAAATTAATAATGGTCCACATACCTTGATAATTAAATAAGAAAGATCATATGTGAAAAAAATCAATTTTCCCTAATATACCTACAGCAACACATTATGTGATTGCCCAATCTCATCTGATCTTGGAAGCTAAACTGTATTTGGCCTGGTCAGTACCTGGTAGGATGACCTCCAGTGAATACCAGGTGCTGTAGTTTAAAGATATACATTTGGGAGTGGTTTTGCACATGGCCAAGCAATATAAAAGTTTATAGTATCAATCAAACACACCCATTTCTGAGTGTGTAATGATATTTTAATTTGCCTTCAGATTTTATTATGATTGGTGAAATCTGCTTTCCTATGATGGATTTATTCCATCTGAACTTTTGAGATAATTATATGGTACATGATTACTTTATTGCTACTAATAAAAGTTATGTATTAATTTAATTATAATTAGTACTTAAGAGTGCCCCAGATAATAGCCATACTTTTTATATTTTTTGTTGTTTGATACATAAATTTGGCTTTGGGAGCACCACCAACAACTATTGATGATAGATATTAATCTGTGATTACTGTATGGGTGGTTTATTATTAATTAACCCTTAAAACAGTTCTGTGCATAATCTCTTTTTCTTCTCTTCAAAACTGTAATCATACAAGCTACTTAGAGTGCTGCTAATAGGTATCATCATTATGTATCTTGGCACCAGCAAGTGACACACCTCACTGAATGAGTATCTGCATACAGTATGTATCAACTTTTCATTGAGTGAGAATAAAGTGAACATAACCTTACTGTACTCAGCCTATATTTGCCCACCTTTTCCCAAAACATTTTGACTCTCCATCCTAAACATATGTAAGTCATGGATATGCAAAAAAAAACTTTAGATGGATGTACTCTATGGGAACATACATGTTTATTAATGGAGAGTGGCAAATAATTCCAGGATGTCACTAATGAAACATCTGTGGAACTTGGACTATATTATAAGATGTCTGTCCTAAAAGCAAAGCACTTTGAGTTAAAAAATAAACAAATAAGTTTAAAACAAATAAAAAAACATTTTTATTGTGAAAAAAATAAAGCCTAGAGGTACCCCCCTTATGAGTATTGGTCCAATTATAATATTACATCCCACCCACCAGTGGCATTCGATTCCCCAGTGGCAATAAAATAAAATATAAAAAACAAGGCAGGAGTTTACCATGTATGTGTACTCAAAAAGATATACTGTAGCATAAAAATACATTGTGTGCATTGTTAGTGTTACCATAATGTTGCCTAATAGAGTAGGCTGCTCATCCAGGAAATTATGTAGATTGTTTAAGACATTTTAGCCTATTTGAGGTCTAAATTAATTGTAGAATAAAATAATTATTATCAATATTTCCACAGTAGATCACTTTAGCTGAGTGTAACCAAATGAACTGGAGCTCCATTTTTTTTAGTACTTGGTTTTATCCCAAGCATTCTTAGCAGATTTCTTTTCACATCTTTATTCCGTAGACTGTAGATAAGAGGGTTGATCATGGGAGTGACAACTACGTACAGTACTGTGAAAACCGGTTCCAGGACACTGGAGTATTCTGATGCTGGTAACAAGTACACAGACACACCTGTTGTATAGTAAATAATGATAACGGTAAGGTGGGATGAGCAGGTGGAAAAGGCTTTCTTTCTGCCATCCTTAGATTTTATCTGCAGGATGACCCTGATAATTTTTATATAAGAAGTAAAAATTAATGTGGATGGGAAAACTGCATATATCAACAATTCTAGATAGATGACAATATAAAAGTCTTCAGTTCCAGGACAGGATATGTTAATCAGAGCTTTTACATCACAGAAAAACTGGTGTATGGTATGTGACTGACAGAAGGACATTTTTGACACTGAAGTTGTAAACATAAGTGAATTTAAGCATCCTGATATCCATATACTAGATACAAATAATATACAGTTTTTCCTATTTAAGATATTGTGATAGTGTAGAGGATCACATATAGCAACATATCGGTCATATGCCATAATGAATATTAGAAGATCCTCGGTAGAAGCAGCTAAAACATAAAAGTACATTTGGATGAAGCACTGTATAAAGGACACTGTATTATCTCCAGAGAGTAACATGTGCAGCAGTTTAGGCACAGTAGTGGTTAAATAACATATATCTACTAAGGCCAGGTTACACAGAAACAGATACATGGGGGTGTGTAATTTATAATCATTATATATTACTGTTAATAAAAGAATATTTATGAGCACGCCAAACATATATAGAAAGAAAAACAGACTGGTAATAGACGATACATAGTAAGATGTCACAGAAAAGGGCAGTAAGTGTAATTCTTTCATATTAGTCTGGTTGTCCATTTCAACTCAAGGTTATTCTGTAAAGAAACATCATTATTACTACAATATTAAGGGACCCCTCACATTTTTTATTAACCATAGTGATCTGTGCAGTACTTTAAATCTATCACTGATTGACGGGCCAATTGGTGATGAATTCTGAACAAATTTGCTGCCGGTATGTAGTACGATGCGGCTCAAACCTATGCATAATAATCCTGTTACTATAAACATTAAATCACCATTAATGCCTTTCAGTATTGAACTGACAGCAAAACCAATGCTTAGTAAATTTCCACTGATGAATTTTGCTAAATTAAAGTAGTTCAAAAGCATATTGGAAAGCACTTCCAATGTATATTTTAAGTAAATCCTTTTCTCCACACTGATAATTAAGCAAAATGTGTGAAGTATGGAGATTTTAAAAAAAAGTGAAATTAAGGAAAAATATGCAGAACACTGTGTCAATTTATTGTCCTTAAAGCACATTTCTATATTTTATTTAATTAATTTAGTCATGTAAGATTAAAAGCAAAATGTAACCAATTGTAATGCTCTGCAGTATATGTTGCCACAAAATATGTTATCCCAGCAAGGCATTGCCCATAAAATTCAACAATGCATCGCCAGTGATGTCTCTGCCAGTGCATTGCTGGCTGGGACAGCCCTCTTGGACACTTCTCCTCCAGCTTGCCCTACAGCCTGCCTCTTCTGATTGTTCCTTCCAGCCATGGGTTCCAATGGCCAAGTCAACAAGTTTGATTGAGCCTAGTTTCTCCTCGGACAGCTATAGTGTGTGCAGCAGAGTGCCAGTGCAGAAATCCATGGATATGGAAAGAAGTAGATGAATTAGATTGAATCATAAGTGAGACTTCAGGTAAGCTTTGAGACTTGGTTGGCAGCATATGAGGTCACACTGGACTGGAGAAATGACATGAGAGGACTATGGTCATATATAAGTATATGAAAGGTGCAGAGCAGAAATAAGGGCATGACGGGTTCAGGGCATTCTATACATAAATGCATGACAGGGCTTTGGGCAGACAAAAGGGCCTGAGTGTTCTGGACAGACATAAGAGTATGAATGGACTGTGGGCAAGAAGGGGCAGACATAAGAGTATAATGGGGCTCTATGTAGATACAAGAGCCTTAGGATGCTCTGGTATATAATGAGGCATATCATGATGCTTTGGGCATTTAAATGGGCATATCTTGGCTCTTGTTTGTAATATAGGGGGTTCTGAGGTATATACAGGTGCATAAGGGAGATCTGGGCTGGAAAATATGGGCATGAGAGGGCTTTGAAGCATATATAAAGCCATGAGGAGAAAATCATTAAAAGGACAAATATAGAGCATAGATAAGAGTAATTTATTAAAAAGACAAATAAGGAACAGTTTAATCCTTAAACAAACCAAGGTGTAATACAACCTGTGCAAATGTGCTATTTACTTTATGCATGGAACATACTGACTGATTATGCTTGTAGCCCACAAATACTGGGAAGGTTTGTTTTAGCTTACAAATATTTGAGATCTAATATGAGAATTTGCCACACACTAGAATGAAAATTATATATACTATTTGTTTAACAGTAGGTCATTATTCATCTATTTCCCATGTTATATCTATTAAACAAAAACATAATGAGGCAAGGAGAAAGGTTCTGGATAAGACATTCCAATACCAAACAGGGGCAGTGTTTCCCACACTCAGTCCTCAAGACACCCTAATAATCCAGTTTTTAAGTTTATCTGGGCTTTAGCACAAGTGACTTAAATAATTACTGTATCTTCCAAAGATCAACCTTTATATGTTAGTAAAATTCCTGTTATATCATGTAACTGCTGCATGGCTTCAAGAATGTTTGGGGGAAAATGACCTGCACTGCGGAGACTGGAGGGTCTGCTGTGTCCTAGAGTAGACTAGAGAAATTGACATTTAATGCCAGGGAGGATGTGGATCAGAGTCCTTCTCTTCGAGTCACCAGCAGCTTCTCTACATATATTGGTCTTGTACAAGTCCTATACAATCAGATTATTTGTGGACTATCTTGTTCACATTACAGCACATTAATGAAACAAGTTGAGATACGACTAACAGAAACTTTACTGACTTCATTGCTTCCTAGATAAGCTGCCTTGATAATGTACATATAATATCTCTGGAATCTTAGTTAGTCAATGGGCACCTGATATTATACATCTATTGGAAAATGTTGTTTCAGTATCATTTCCACCTACACCATAATGTGAAATTATCAGATATTACATCTGCTCTCTGGATAAAGTGATATACTCTACACACCTTACATGCTGTCAGCACTAAACATTGGTATAGTGGCAGTTCATAAATTTGCAGTTTTTGATCTATAGAGGTGGCTGTTATACTGGAAAGAAGAGCTACGTACAGAAAATGGATTTGAACTATTTTGGCAGCTACATAATATGCATTGTCAGTTTTATGTACTTTGTGTCCTGTGTATGTTTAATTAATTTTATATGTAATTTATTGTTTCAAGATCTTCTTAGTGTTTCCAAATGTTAAGCATTTGTTTTCCGTTTTTATAGAGTCTATTTTCCCTATGCAATAGCAGACGACAGAGTCTTGATATACAACAACAAAATAGTGCACTTTTTCTGTGCATGCATGTTTGTAGGCTAATACAGGCTAATACACATATTGATACATAACCCTGTATTTGTTATTAATATAATTACTTGGACAAGAGTTGTACAGTTTGTCAGATTTAGGGCCTGATTGTGAGATGGATGCAATGATGATGTTGGAAGCAGTGGAACAATGTTTTCCATCTGTACATGTGTCTTAGTTGCACTGTGTATGCATCCCAATTATGATCATACAGACTCTCAGTACAGATCTAGATGTGCAATAGCAGAATTGTATTGGAAATGTACGGGGCATACCTGTGTGGTGACTGGAAGATAACATGCGGGTGGCTTATCTGATGCACAGAGCTGTTGAGGGTGTGTTGCAGTTGTGTCACTGATAGTGGTTGCATCCAGAGACACAAAATCATTCACATTGGAGGTCATATTCAGGTGGATATTCTGCACAGGAAATAGGGCTGGTGCAAATTTCAATGGCGCGACCATTGATGACATCTAAAGATGCACCAAGAAAGAGGCTAAAAGTGCATTCAATTCAGAATGAGGCCCTTAGATTGGAAAATATTCTTGCTATGCAAATAGAATCCTAAAATGTTGACACTAGTTCAAATTTTATGTTAGGGAATCTGTATGTAATATGTAGTGGTCTTTTAAAATATGTAGATACAATTAATTGACTAACCTTTAAACTAGGAATGAATGATGGAAAACAATAAATAAATAAGTATCATACAGTATGGGCTGATTGCAGTTCCAAAAATACACAAGATGTTCTAAAAATATTCTACACCGTTGCACCCATAATAAATAACAGGAACATTGTACAATACATTGTCATTTTGCACCAAAACTCACCATTAGATCAGCATAAAACAGAACACACATAAGAAAATAATCATATTTATACTTTGAGGATCCTTATGGAATTGTGAATTTATGAAAATAATCCTATGGGGAATAGAATAAAAATAAAGAAAACATCATCCATATACTGTTCCCTTGAGTTTTAGTTATACATTTTCAAGTCATTTGTTTCTCTCTGGACAGTATTACATTTAAGTATGTTGGGGAATATATTTGTTTTGTCATAACTTTGCAGCTTTTGATAAAGTATGATTTTATAATATTTTAAAACATTTCCTTACTGCAAACTCTTTGACATGCACATGCTATAAAGCAAATGTAGGGTTGGATGTAAAAACAATTAGCATTTTTTTCACACATTTTTACATTGATACTGTATTTGCAAAATGTCCAAAGCATTAAAGCAGACTCCCACTTGATCATTTACAGAGGAAACAATTGATGTTTGTATGTATTTTGTATTTACAGTATTTGAATTTATTTGAACTCAATTTTATTTTGTATTTTGTATTTAGTTAGTTAACTGAAACAGCTTCATAATATAAGCTGATGTTCATGTGTACTCTGAATACAGCTCCCACTATCACCAACAATGGAAAGTAAAAACTAGCTCAGGATAATGTACAAGTTTGACCAGTTTGACACACCATCCTACCTTCAGATCAGCCACAGTGGTAGATATTCCATAATTGTTGAGTTCACAATTGCGTGGTATTCAGCACCTAACAGGTGTACTGTATGTCCTTGGTTATGTACATTGCCCATGCCCAGTCCCATCACAGCTTACTAGAAAAAAAAGTACATTATAGGGAAGATTCAATTAAGCAAGGAAGATATCATACAGGTTCCTGTGGCTGTAGTGTTAATTCACTGCAGACTAATTATTTTTACAAATAAACACAAAACAATGACATGTGCTAAATTATACTATATGAAGATAATATTAATTTGCTTCAGAATATATTTGTAATATATTTTATAATCCTCAAACATCAGACATACACAAATAAATAATATAACTTTAAAATATATAAATTAAAATAATTCACAGGAGAAATTCACAGTCTGCTAAAAGTTATGGGGGTCAGAAAAATGACATATGAATAGTATAAAGCCACTCTTATGGGACCAATTAGGAAATATATCCCACTTTCTCACAATTCTAGTGCCTTAGAATCTCCAGATATATTCCCTGACTAACTAATAACACAATGGTAATCTTGCGATCTGTGTTGGATTGCAATGGCCATCCTACTGTATAATTATTATTACTAACAGTTATTTATATAGTGCACACATATTCCGCAGTCCTCTACAGAGAATATCTGCCCATTCACATCAGTCCCAGCCCCAATGGAGCTTACAATCTATATTCCGTGCTACATATTTACACACAGACACACAAGGGTTAATTTTTGTTTGGGCCAATTAACATACCCATATATTTTTGGAGTGTGGGAGGAAACCAAAGTACCCAGAGGAAACCAACGCCAGCACAGGGAGAAAATACAAACTCCACACTGTTGGGGCCGTAGTGGGAATTGAACCCACAACCTCAGTGCTGTGAGGGAGTAATGCTAACTATCTGTATTGCCCTTATAATGTAAATTGAATAGAATGATCATTAAACCCTTCCTAATGAACCACAATTTAACCTCTCATACCCTTTTGGGCTGGTGGTGTGAGTACACAGTCAGATGGTCAAGAGTCCTTGTAGAATAAGGCAGTTTAAACTACACACCACCAATCATCTGGAGCATTTTGAATGCCTAAAAGTGTATTTTTTCAAGTGTAGGATCACTACATTGAAAAATTATGCTTTGAGGCATCCAAAATGTATTGTGTTAACAACTATGCTGTTTTGAATGGACCTTTACCTTGGACTCTTCCCCAGATGCTTGAGGCAATGCTTGGAGGTGTGTAGTTTTATTCTTGACTATCTGAGTGTTTACTCACACTACCAGCCCAAAAGGTATGAGACCAAGGGAATTCTATATGTTTGCACTTCAACTGCACTAATTATCGCACATGATATAAGAAGGGTGTATATGAATTTTTTCTCTTGCACCTTATATGAAATGTTGTGCAATAATTATCAAATTTATTATGTTTATATGGTTTATACTTTATTTTATTAAAATAAATTCAACTTCAAATCGAGAGATTACAGCTTGGATATAATATTATTTAAAGCAATATTAGTATAACATCCTTTATAAGGAAATCCTTGGAGTTACTCATCAAGAAAATGTTGTTTATTTGAGTGGCACTTGAATAGGACTAGGCTGGTCTACACCACCTGTGGAGCCAAATCAGGGAGTCGAGTGATCTGTCTTGAAGCAATGATTTTTCAATGTCTACCCATTTTTTCTCCCTGGGAGGTGAATGCAGAGAAATTATATGGTTAAGTTGACAAACTGTATAGTATGATTGTAAAATGTGGAGACAAATGCACCTGAAGTTGCGCTTTTATTTAGAATCGAACATTTGACCCGGGGTTTAATACCTGTTGAATTAAACTTGTGACAGTACTTCTGGAGAGAAGCTAGAGTGGTGTGTGGAATTGTCACAGAGATAGTTTGGAAGAGGTATAATATATGAGGAAGGAAATTGATTATGAGAACATTAATCCTACCTATCCACGAAATGTACATATTGCTTCATCTTACCAAATAATGTGTGCGTGACTTATTCATAGGGATATAGTTGAATGATAATGAGTGGAGTAGTATTTAGAGATAAATATCCCTTAATAATTAGTGGCTGAGAGACTCCATAGAAATTACATTTTACAAGTTCAAATTAAATAAGTATGAGAAGGGATGTTTAATGCCATGGCCTTGGATTTGGAATGGTTAACCATATACCCTGATAGGGAGCCAAACAAAAGAAGTTTGTTTTGTAAATTGGGGATGGATTGTAAAGGGTTAGAAAGTATTAGGAGGATGTTGTCTGCAAACAAAGATAATTTATATTGTTTGTGTCCTATGGTTATACTTCCAATATTCATAATATGGGCTGCCAGGTGTTCTATGCATAATGCAAAAATTAAAGGTGTTAATGGACAGCCTTGATGGGTGCCATTGTTTAAATTAAATCGGGGGGAGCAAAGACCATTTGTCATAACCATAGATAAGGCTCGGGATTAGAGAGATATAATAGCTGTTATAAAATTATCTTGAAACCAAAAAAAGACAATGTAGAAAATAAGAAGAGCCAAGAGATGCAGTCAAACATCTTTTCTTCATCTAATGCAACAACTACCGAGGGTGTAGTAGAGGTGTTGAATTTGATGTGATGAAACAAATTGAAAGTACACCTTGTGTTATCTGAGGCTTGTCAATTTGGGATAAATCCCACCTAGTCAGGATCAGTCAATGAGGCCATGACTGTATTTAGCTGGCTGGCCAAGATCTTGGCACAATGCTTAAGGTCTGTATTTAGCAGGGAGATGGACATAGTTGGCACAAACGGTGGGGTCTTTACCAGGCTTAAGTATGACTATAATATGGGACATTATTGAGTCTGGGTGAAAAGGACACCATGCATAATTTTGATAAACAGGTTGACCATGTGTGGTGTAAGTTATGGGGAAATAGTTTTGTAATATACCATTGGGTGTCCATCTGGACCTGGTGCCTTAGAGGGTTCCTGGTATTAAAGAGCTACCTCTAATCCCTCTGACAAAATATCAGCATTCAAGAAAGAACAAGAGACCTCATCAAGTTGAGGCAGTTCACAACAGTTGAGATACTGCTGAGTTTTGTGAGCCAAGGCTGAGGGATCACTAGAGGAGCCTAAAATATAGAGTGTTTTGCAGTAGTTGGAAAAGATATTGTTAATTGTTTTAAGGTCATAAATTGATTCGCCAGATGAGTCCTTAATAGAGCAAATGGCTTGTGATGCCAATTTGGTTCAAAGTTTTTTAGCTAAAAGGGTATGAGCTTTATTGTTTTTATCATAAAACAGTTGCTTAGCCCAACAAAGTGAGCGGTCAACCTTTTCAGCTAAGAGAACTGTAATTCGGCTATAGCTTTGTAGAGGCATGTACGAATCTTCTTGGAATGGGTACATTTGTGTTCTCTATCCAGATCTGCAATAAGATGGGTCATCGAATCAACATGTTGTTCCTGCTCTCTTTTCTGATGTGATGCATATTGAATTATTATTCCCTGAATGACCGCCTTATGAGCTTCCCAAACCGTTGAAACATTACATTCATCTTGGGAATTGAGAGGAAAATAGCCCAGAAGTTTAGATTTAATTAATTCCTGAAATTGAAAAATCTTCAGTAAAGATTCATTAAGCCTCCAAAATGGCCTACCTCCTGTTGCTTCAAAAATTTCAAAAGATGCCATTAGTACTGAGTGGTCTCACCAAGTTATTGGAACTTTCGAGGATTAGCATGCTATTTGTGAGAAGAAGGCACAACATAAAATAGATCTATTAAGGAATATGTATCATGAGGATTAGAGTAGAAAGTGTAGTCATAAACACTAAGATTAAGAAAATGCCAAATATTCAATAGACCTGCCTCGGCCATGCATTTTTGCAAAGAAGATTATTTTGGGAGCTCTCCCATCTGGCAGGGACCTAATTTGTCCAAGTGAGTCAGTAACATATTAAAGTTACCACCTACTAAAGTTTTAAATTTTTCTATAATCACAAAGTTCTCAAAAAATATTATAAAAAAATTGTGATTGGCCTGTGTTAGGCGCGCAAAGGTTGGCCAGTGTCAGGGCCATAACTAGGGTCATGCGATCTGTGCCATGGCACAGTGCACCACAGGGCACAGGGTGCAGTTTGGGCCTGTCATTTTTCCTGTTTATTATCATTCTCACATGTAGCTCCCTCTATTTTTTATCACCAGCATCTCCTAACCTCACCTATATCTTCCCTGGCCCTTCCCCATGAGGCCATGGCCCTTTTATAGGTGTATTATCTTATGTATATAGGGTTGTTTTGTAAGTTGTATGTTTTTCATGGATTTTTTATATACTATGTCATTTAGATAAGATGCTAATCGGGTATATTTTTTAAACCACTGTTTTTTACATATCACTCAACAAAGTGCAGCTAGCATTGGTGGAACACATGATTATGTTCCACAATGCATTTTGGGACCTATGATGTTCTCTGCATATCTATGATTTTAATACTCTTAAACCTAAAGGTCAGATAATTTTATGTATATTTTTATGAATTCTTTATATGTATGTTGTATGTGTTTTTCATTGATTTCTTTATGTACTATGTCATTTAGATAAGATGCTAATCGGGTATTTTTTTAAACCACTGTTTTTTACATATCTCTCAACAAAGTGCAGCCAGCGTTGGTGGAATGCATGATTGCGTTCCACAATGCATTCTGGGATCTACGATGTTCTCTGCATTATTTTTGCCTTAGTCTGCGTTGGCTCGATCATGTGACCTGTACTAAACACCTGACAGCACCTTTAGGATGCCTAGTGTGAGAGTTGTGATGCCTTGCATGTGTGGCATGGTATAAGCCCTGAGTTGGGTTGCTGTGATGTGGAACCCGACTATCAACATCACATGAGGTCCTCGTGGTGCCGACATTTCCGAGTCCCGTTATATGTTAAACCAACTTCATTGGCCCGCGGACCATGGTTGCTAGGCAACTTCAGCCTATATAAGCACAATTAGATTTGTGCAGGCAGTTTCTTCACAAGCCCAATGGCACAGCTGGCATTTTATGCAGTGATCCAAACTATATGTCATAAGGAGTGGTAAGTTACTTTGGAATATCAGTGACTTATTATTCCATATATATTTTCAAGCAATATATGCATTATTATAATTTGGATTTTGAAAGTTTTTATCCATGTTCTAGTTCAATTATACTGACACTCTACTTGAAGAAGATGCCACAGTGCATTGAAATGCATAGAAAGGAGTGTCACACATTGGTTTAGAGCATGGCCAGTACACACATAATACACTGAATTTACCTGGGTATCATCTTCAGTAAAATTCCATATTTTTGGGTATGGCTGTCTACAAAACTTTGTTTTTCTTTTGTATGTTTAATACATTTATTTTCAGTTTTAACTACATGTTTATTCTCTCTGTTTTTTTGGAGATTGTTTGGAAATTATTCATCCACTTTATTGATGAATACATGGAGAATAAAGAAACTGCTATGTGTTTTGCACCAACTTATTTGAAGTAAGCATTCATGTAAGAACCCACTACATCTTGCATTCTTCACAAATCTGGTGTTTTGATTCTGATTTGAAGATCTCCTTTGGAATCTCTTAGAAGTGTCCCTCTTGTGGGGAGGATTTTCCATTCACTCATTTCCATTCTCAGCACCTTTGCAAGAACTGAACTATATTACTTACAATATTACACTATTGTGGCATTATTTAGTATTTTTTTCATGTGCATATGTGAGCAGTCTCATCATTGGAGAAAAACTGCCTTACACGAATGAAGTTGAGTACGTTTGGAGCGCAAGAGAGATTGTTTGTCTTTTTCCCTTGTTTGTATTATCTTATGTCCCTATTTAAATAATGGGGCTGCCAATGCTCTCTCTGGCACAGGGTACCAAAATGTATAATTACGGTTCTGGCCAGCATAACCTCCTCATGTCCAATTTTACCTCGTATCATGATATATCTGCCTTCATTGTCACATTTAGAATCTAAAAATTTGAAGGGGAGGGAATCTTTGGGAAGAATGGCCACTTCATTATGCTTAGTGACAATATTGGAGTACCATACTGAGGGGAAAAGTTCAGAGGACAGAAATGGATGTGAATCTTTCTTAAGGTGGGTTTTCTTCAAAAATATCACATCACTACGTAATTTTTTGAGGGACCTATGGAGATGTGAGCACTTCTGTGGGGAGTTAAAAACCTTAGTGTTGATAGACAAACAAGTGTAAGTGGCATAATGAAAAGTTATAAAAAAAATTACATTGGACAGATAAGAAAGAAAAAGTGAACCTAGACCATGCTAAAAGAGACATAAAAAACATAGTAGCAATAAAATATAACAGAAAAACAAAATAAATAAGAAAATAGGACAAGAAAGAAAAATAAGTGACTGGGAGTACTCCGTAAACCAAGTAAACAGCCTCAAAAGTTGTGTTCTACAAAAAATTGAGCTCGAGTATGGTATACAAATCAAATATAAATGGTTAGGTATAAACTCAATTAAATTGTATGCATTAATCCCTGAAACAAACTCCACCCATCCAGAGCCTACAAAGATATAAAATGTAACTAGTTTGTATAGACCTACGGCAACAATATGTACCCAACTAAATGAAAGTAATGTCTGACCTAATTAACAAGGACAGCGAGGTTATGAAGAACCAGAAATAAGTTTTTACGCAAACAGAGACATAATTGTAAAATAAAATATGGAAGTGGACTATATAAAATATAGATACATTTAACTGAGTAGTAGAACTCATTGACTGTGAAGTCTAACATAACATCTTTGAATATAGTATAAAGATTTACATAGTCATAAAATTAAAGGAAGCAATCATTAGTATAGTAAATTGACATGAAATCGAACACATTCTGGGAGTAAATCAAAGTTAAAGCACCAGAACTATTGGAAATAGGACCAGAATTCGGGACCAGGCAACATTTGCAAAGCAATTGGATCCCTTCATACATAGATAAAATGGAGTGAAAGCGGCCTTCAATGTCCACCAGAAGACAGGGATGGATATCCCCATCAATATTTATAAGCAGTGTCCCAAAATGTTGCAGTGATTGTACGGAGATCATGTCTCTTTGCAATAGTCTTCGTGACCAGATCTTTAAATATTTGTATCCAAGAGTCCCCAAATGACATTGAGGTGGAATTCCTGCTAGGAATTGTGATACCGTCCTTAAACTTAAAGTAAAGCAGTCTGAGAATAACATCTTGGGAGGGGGGGTCAGATTCCTTAGGTTTAGGCCTCAGGGTGTGATGAGCTCTTCCTATTTGAAATTACCGACTCAGACAACGATGGGACCAAGGACACAAATAGTCGCTGAGGTATGATACCAAATTTGAGACAGAAATTTATTCTGGAATTTTGTGAAGATGTAGGTTGTTCTTTCTCTTGCGATTAATCTCTGAGGAATCCAATTAATTGTGTAAAAAGGTAATATTACTCATTATTTGATTCTGAAAGTCCTGGTTATTATCTACATGTGATTCTAGAGTGGATGTGTGTGTATCCAGGGCTGCTATGTAAGATTTAATTTCCCCTATAGCTGATTGGAGAGCAGTATTAAATGAGGTTTTAAGATCTAATATCCTCTTTTAAAGAAATTATGTGTCCTCTAAGGTGGAGGGAGCAAATTTAGGATCCATCATAGTTTGAGATGTACAATATGTTGGTGGTGAATCTGAAGCTTGTTTCTCACGCTCTCAGAAATGTTCAGAAATTTCCTGTGAGGCTCCTTTATGGGCTCTGGTTTCCACTATGCTCATAATAACTAGCTGGAATAATGTGTCAGGTTAAAGATAGGATGCAATAAAATATCAGTAGGTTGTGTCCATAGCTCTGGGAACAGAAGGGGAACAGCAGCGTAAAGCTTACATCACCAAAGAGCCACGGACACTATCAAAGTAGATACAGGTACTATTTCAAGAGGTAGTAGTAGTTTCACTGGTAGAATTCACAGTAGTAGTAGTTTCATGGGTAGTATTTCACAGGTGGTATTTCAGGGTATAAATAGTAATAACTTGGAAAATTATCTGGACAACTGAAAACCAGAAATTAGTGTTGTATGTAGAAATTTACAGGATACAGTTCAAGTATAATGAGGATCATGCACAGTCCAGAATGTAAACTTGAACTAACAGTGAAAAACTGGAGTCACAGAAGAGTGAGCAAATCTAAATGTAGTGAGAGATGCAGGGTGAAAGAGATCTCAGTTGAATTAGAGCAACCACTATCCTTAAGTCACAAGATGAATCCTCGTGGCTTGACTAAGTAGTCCGGCATCAGTGTAATGTAGGTAGGTATACAATAATATAGGCATGAGATGGGGACATAAATACTTCCCTCATCCACCACAACACTGAGAAAGGGAACTGCTATAAAGTGTGTCACCTCTGCCATTATCCTGAAGAAATACAGGGGGAGGAAAGCAGATCAGTGCCTGTATGTTGAAAGCTGAGGCACTCTGGGGGAGCTGGACCTCAGTGTAGGACAGGTGAACTGCGTGGCCAGCTGTGGTGGTATGCAAAGAGGCCAGGTAAAATTACCTGAAGTCCCAGGCTGTGTTCTCAAATTGATGCTGCGGCTCAATGGGCTTCAGTCCAGCTTTGGTCCAGGGGTTGAAAAGAAACACTGTTAGCCACTTTATGATGAGCCCTGGGCAGGTGTGAAGGGGTTAGGTATTTGAATAAAGGGAAAATAGGCAGCAGGAGGGATAAAAAGGAGGTATAGTTGATGTTTTGTGCATGAGATCAGTATTGGTGTGCCCATCAGCAAGCCAGCCATGCCACATTCCTCTTACTTTTTATTTTCAAACATACAGTAGTTTTCAAAGGTCATACCTTGAGAATGAATATAAATAATTGCATGGCCATACAGTCTAAGGAGTTAAAAAGAGCCTTGGTGCTTTCTAGTTTTGTGGTTGCAATGTCTGTTTTGGAGGCATTTTGCTTTTGGCTTGAGACAGGGATATGAATAAATACTCGACCACCACAACACAGATCTCCAGCAGAAGGGGAACTGCTATACAAGTGTCAGCTCCGCTTTTATCCTGAAAAAACACAGGGGGAGGAAAGCAGATCACTGCCTGTATGTTTAAAGCTGAGGCACTCTTGGGGGGAGCTTGCCCTCGGTTATGGACAGGTGACCTGCATGGCTAGCTGCAGTGGTGTGCATAGGGGCCCGGGTGAAATTACCAGATTTCCCGGGCTAAGTGCTCAAATTTGAGGATGTGTCTCCATGGGTGCGGTTAGGCCTTGTTCCAGGGGTTGAAAGGAAATGCTGTGAGTCAGTTTGGGTTGAGCACTGGGCAGATGGGAAGGGGTCAGGTATCTGAATCCAGGGAAAGTAGGCAGCAGGAAGGGCAAAAAGGAGGTATAGTCTGTATTTTGAGCAGGAGCTCAGTATCGGTGATGCCGTTCAGCAAGCCAGCCATTCCACACCCCTCTAAATTATTATTTTTTAATCAAACATACAGTAGTTTTCAAAGTTTCTCCCTGGAGAATGAATGTAAATAATTGTATGACCTTACACCCTAAGGTTAAAAGAGCCTTGAAGCTTTCTAGTTTTTTGATTGCAATGTCTATTTGGGAGGCATTATGCTTTTTGTCAGACCAGTCTCCATAGAGACACCAGGCCTTGAATATTCAGCTTATGAATTTTTCACTATTGCATTGGAACTACCATGTATATCATATAGGAGACAAACATGTTCAAGAGTTCTGAAGACAATTCATTACTTAGGCTAAAGTCTCAGCCTTTTAAATTATGCAATTTCTACCGTGCTTTTTAGAGGTTGAGATCTATTGTATATCTTTGTGTTATGTGGTTCTTGAGTGATGCATGAATGTAGCAAGTTAAAATTAATATACATACCCTGTCATTGTCTAATTATACTTATTACTGTATGTATTGCAGCAATAAAGACAAAGTGAAAAACCTCCTTTGAACATTTTGATATAATAGAGCATGTATGTTATGGAGCAATCAATATAATTGCAATAAGGTGCATTTACATACAGAACTAAATCTGGTAAGATGATTACTGGTTTCAATATCACTAATAATGTATCTACTTTCAAACAACTATTCTGGTGGACATTTTACCGATTTTTCTTATAGGGACATCTTTTGCACTTTTAGACCCATTTTGTTCACTGTCCATGCCAAAATACTACAGGACAGTGCAAGAGGAGATCTTTCACATCTACAAATAGAAAAATTATATTCCTTTATGTAATAATGCACTAAGGTCCTGATACAGAGATGGATGCTATAGCACAACCGCTGCATCATTGTATGAAGCAGCTGCGCTAAAAGATGGAATAGTTGCAAAAGATATCCACTGCTCAGGTTTTTAATCCACTTATGCATCCTAAGATGCAGCCTTGAGTCAACTGAATTAGCATTGTACATTAGAATAACCCTCAGGTTACTCAGGATGTCCTGCAAAATCATGCTGCCTTGCCAGTGAAGGTACTTTAAAGGATGCAGCCACTGGCATCTGCACACTGAGAAACTGAGGCCAACATGTCCCTATTTCAGGCCTGGCCAACTTGTGGCTTTCCAGCTGTTGTGAAACTACAAGTCCCAGCATACCCTGCAACAGTTTTAGCATTCCCTAATAGCAAAACTGTAGCAGGGCATGCTGGGACTTGTAGTTTCACAACAGCTGGAGAGCCACATGTTGGCCAGGCCTGCCCTATTTTCTGGAACTCTCCTTGTTATCATACCACCAGCACTACACCCAAACACCATCAGTACTTTACAGTATGTCAATCATGCTGCAGCTAATGGGCACTGTGACTGATATTGCAGAAACAGATCTGCACATGCACAGAGGGGCTTGTGCACATGTGCAGATTTGCAAACAATGAAGATTTACATTATTATCCAATTTATATAAATCCATGAATTAGGCCCTCAGTCCAAATATTACATTTACCTTTATTTTATTATTGGCACACAAACAATTACATTTATCCATGCTTTATATCAATATGGTATACTGATATAAAGCACTATATTCTGATGGAATCAAATGGCAATTAATTATTAGGAAGGTTCTAGAATTTGTTTAAACCCTTACAGTGCATACTAAAGCTTTATGTAATATATTTTTTCTAATATGCTTTGAAATTTGATGTCCAGTATACACAATATGATTGAATTATAACATAACAATCTTGACTTCATTTATATGTTTTTGGTGTCGTATATACATTTTGGAATTTTAAAGGTTGCAATTAAAGTTTAATTTTAATCAATATATCAATTCTACATAAGAGTGCCCCACAAAAAGAGCCTTCTTTTTCTCTTCTTTTTGGTATAAAAACCTTTGCATATTTGTTGGTTTTTGTAATCACTTAACCAAAGATGGAGTTTGGTACAACTATGTTTTATTAACACAAGATGATTTTACATGTCATTATAACAGTTTTTCCTTCCCTTTGAAACCAAGAAGTACTTTAGACTAGATAGAACCTTGGGTCATTAAACTGGCAAACTGACTTTCCACTTGTTTCTAATAATAACTTCCACAAAATGTATACTAAACATAAGTATTTGCATGCAGTAGGATAACCATCTGGCATAATTTAAACACCACAAGTACCAGGAACAATATTATTTACACTAAACATTGCACCTGTAAACATCTGATACTATAAGTGAAGTCTTTATATTCATATTTTCCTTTGGTGTTGAACTGGTGCAGGAGATCTGTGTGGGTAGCAGCAATTTGACATTTCAGTCTCTTGGTAACTGTCTTTAATACACTGTTTTGCTCACACTACTTCCATTGCTTTAATACAGGGACTCTTGCCCTGGTAATGGGTAAACTTAAAAAATTGCCAGTTGATCTTTAGGCATGATCACTGGTTTCTTTCTGTCAGTTTAAGCTATTGGCATTTCTATGGTCCTGTCCTTTTTTATCAGTGATCACAAAGTTATAAGTTTGTAATGAGAAACTTTATCTACGGTGTTTTATATCTCAGTAAGTAGCAGATAGCCGACAATTTACTCTCTGGGCAAGTGCCCTTTAAATACTGATTTCCCCACAATAACTATTTAATTACTTGTCTAATATAAATAGCTATGCATTCAATTTCAGGAAACACATATTGAGTGAAGCAACACTAATGACAATGCATAAATCAAAATATGCTGTGAAAGCAGCTAGAACAATTGGATAAGTAAAACAATAGAGCACTTTTAAAAACTGTTACCATTTATTTTATATCCATTGAAAACAAATTATCATTTTTAATTGTCATTCAAAATGTTTGATTGAATAATTTAGCAAATTATCCCTTCATGTTGAATACTGTGTTTTACCTCCTGCATTCTCAGCAGTGACATTTTCACGTCTTTATTGCATAAACTGTATATTATAGAGTTTATTATGGATGTAACAATTGTGTATTGTGCTGCAAAACTCATTTCTAGGAGTTTAGAGTATTCTGATGGAGGCATCATGTACACAGACATAGCTGTCATATAGTAAGTGATGACAATGGTGAGGTGGGATGAGCAGGTGGAGAAGGCTTTTTTTCTGCCAACCTTAGATTTTATCTGCAGGATGACCCTAATCATTTTTAAATAAGATGTTAAAGTGAACATGACTGGAAAAAAGTCCAAAATGAAATGCTTCCAAATAGATTACAATATAAAACACTTCAGATACAGTACAGGAGATGTTAATTAGAGCTTCAGCTGATTATAAAAACTGATGTATGGTATGTGACTGACAGAAGGACATGTGTGAGGCTGGGATTGTAATCACAATTAAGCATCCTGATATCCAAGTGCTAGATGTCAATAAGAGACAGTTTTTCTATTCAAGATATAGTGATCGTGTAAAGGATCACATATAGCAACATATCGGTCATATGCCATAATGAGTATTAGAAGATCCTCTATGGGGCCAACCAAATCATAAATGTAAATCTGGGTGAAGCACTGTTTGAAGGACACGATGTATTATCTTGAGATGCTGTAATAACATCTGCAGAGGTTTATGAATGATAGTAGTTATCTACTAAGGCCAGGTTAGGGCCCTATTTACTACAATCCGCATTTGTAATGCAGATTGTAGTGTGATTTTACCGACTGAATTCGCATTGCAAATTCAGGCAATATCACAGGGATTTACTACAAATCCCTTGCAGGGACAGAGCAACGAGAAAGCTCTGTCCCTGCGAATCCCATCCGCACACTAGTCATGGTATTTTCGCAAAAGATACCATTACTAGTGCTCCGCGCATGCGCCGACCGGCCACCGCTGCTACCCCCCCAGAGCTAAGCCCCGCCCCATCGTTAAGCCCTGCACCCCACGATCGCGGACCCCCATTCCCCCACTGCGACCCCCCTTTGCCCTTAATTAAACTTACATGCATGATCTGGGCTCCGGTGATGTCTTCCATGTCCTCCGGTCAGGTGATATCCCATACTGCATTGGGACCCGATCACCTGATGACTGGGCCACAGTGCAGCATGGGAGACCAGCTGACCGGAGGGGAGACATCATTGGAGCCCTGCCCACCAGTCCCTGGAGTCAGGTAAGTTAATTTTTTTTTACTTTTTTTTTTACTTTTTTTACACTGTATCATTGTGCAGTCTGTTTAGACCACACAGCTGATCACTGGGTCTGACTCCCGGCTCTGCTCTCCCCATTAGAGCAGGCCAGGAGTCCAGTAACTGGGGGAGACCCTGGAAAATGCCACCTCCAGGAGGCGTTATTATCACAGGGCTTTCTACTGTATTTTTTATTTTTTTAGTAACTTTGGTCGTATCAAATTTCCCATAACAATTATGGGAAATGCGATCTGCTTACTAAAAATAACTGATACTTAGGGGTTGGAGTAGAATTTTACGAATCCTACTCCAATTGCCCTTTAGTAACTGTAGGTGAAACTAAAATAATGTGAAAAGGGTGTGAAAACACCCCTTTTCACTTTATTTTAGAAAAAATAATGTTAATAAATAGAGCCCATAGATGCATGGGGGTGTGTAACTGGTAATCATTATATATCACTATAAGTATAATAGAATTCAAAAGCATTTCAAAGACGCATAAGAAAAAAGCACATTGGTAGCTAATGATGTATATCCATATTTTGCAGAAAACAGCATGAAGTTGATTTATTTAAGATAATTCTGGTTCTCCATGTCATGTAATGTAAATAAATATTATCCTTACTAAATGAACAGTTAATGTCAGGGACATATATAAAGTTGTCACTGCTGTGAGTATTTAAAGTGAATTATCTCTTTTGTGCCTCACACATGCTCATATCCTTATATCTAGCACCTCATTCTATTTTATTTTGACAGCAAAATCATATATCTAGTAAAGATAAAGCATAATCATTAAAATAAAATAGTTAAATGTAAAAGCACTATGCTGCTTTAACCAAGTGCCTAGTGTCCCTATAATTGCAGAACATTGAATTGCAGCCACTGTGTGTCAAACATGTTAATTACTATTTTGAGAGTTTGTTGCAGTTATCTATAGTTTTTCCTACACATTACATTACATGTTGCTCAGAACTTGGGACCATGGAGACTCAAGCCATGATCATGATAGATTCTTTCCACTCACAGGGTTACCCAGAACACTTACTGTAGTTGTTAAAGCATTTTAAGAAACCAAACTATTGGACAGGGAATCATTATTAAAATCTAAACATAGAAAAAATGAGAGTTAGTTTGAAAAAAATAGGGAAATAGCTTTTATAGCTACTTATGATAGCCATTGTTATGAGATAAAAAAATACTTAAAAATAAAATGACAATATTTTAAAAAAGGATCATATTTTGGGGGACTTCATTCCACCTATAGCTAATTTGCTCTTTAGTAAGAATAAATCCATAAAAATTTTTACTAGCACCAAGTTATATGAAATTGATAATATCAAAGGATATAGAAATAGTAGCTATCATTTGGCTCCCCTCTAAACCATTTGGTTTCTGTAAGTGAGATAGCAACAAATGTACAACATGCCAACATATACTGTAGTCAATAAAACTACTAGAATCTTGGTAAGTACAAAAGAAAAGACATGAAATTATGGGTTTTATGAATTGCAACTTTAAATTTGTGGTATATTTATTGACCTGTGATTGCAATTTGAAATACAATAAGAACATTCAAAACACGATTCATGGAACATCGCAGAACATCTTTAAGAAAATACAAAGCCATAGTGTATCTAAGCATTTTAGAGAGTTCCATGATGTAGATCTGAAATCATTGAAACTTATTGGAATTGGACAAATTGCCCCTACTAAATGGAGGGGGGAGATCACTTTATACACTTGTGTATAAAGGAGACATTCCAGATCTTCAAAATGGATTAACTTTATCCAGATGGTCATAATGAGACAGTAGAACTAAACTCAGTGTTATAATAAAAACTAAAAAAAATATTATGCATTACCATCATTGTCACTATTATTAACTTAGCTTCTGATTGTATTTATAGAGTACATTAATACTTTTACATGGCTGTTGCCCCATTTATGACTTTTTATATGTATACACCTACAGTATATATGTACTTTGGTTTCATATGCATTATCAGTTTTTATTAACTTTTATTAGACTAATACTATTCTTGTCAGATTCCTCTACTATTCGTTTCACTTCTTTTTCAAATATTTATATAATATATTTTATTATGCTATTTCTTACTCCATACTAAATGTATTAAGTTTGAATAATCAATTAATTTGACTCATGTTGAGCTGCTATGATAATTATATTCTTAGGCAACATGCTCTTTTACACTATTACAGTGAAGTTAAATAAAGATTTTCTATTGAAATGTCGTTAGATACATCAGACAGATCACATGGTTTCATCATGTGATCAACAAATTACTGGGTTGATATAACAATGATTTGTGTCTTCGAAATGCACTACTGGTCATATGTGCACAACAGAGCTCAGAAAAGGGTCTCTATTTAAAACACGTCACAAAGTCTGGCCCGATCACATGGTGTGACCTCAACGTGGTTTGACTCTCACTCCACAGGGAAATACAGTACTTGTAGCCCATTGCAGGATGTTGGGGAAATTTGTTTTGCTTCTTCTTGGCTAGATTGAACCCAGTCTTACATGTACCTGTAATGTGCCAAATAACTGATTTAGAATAGTGATATACAAAGTGAAAGTTGCTCAGAGGCATGTGCCATATGGGAGGATAGTGGAGCCCCCCCCCCAGGTGAGTTGATGCTCAATTTAGAAATACACATAACTATATGACACAAAGTGGTGCGAATGTAATGTAGCATAAGATCACCAGAGCAGAGACACCCTGCAGTGACTGGTGGCTTATCATATGTTTGTAAATGTATTTAACTGAGATCTCTGCACTTTAATATCATGTACAATATAAATCTCTTTTGCTGGCCCATTGCGATGTGATGCAGGAATTTGTTTTGTTTTTTCTTTTTTAGATTAACCTTTTAATTACACACAATTGTGATGGCCCAATAAATTGATTGAGCGACTTGACAGTTTGCTAAAAAAAGAAATACTCTATAAATCTTCATTATTAAGATTGTAATATTGCCCTTTAATTGTCCATAAATATGCTGAATTTCTTTGTATGTTTTTATTATTTAATCTTGTGTTGTTTTGCCACCTCCAACTCAATGTTTAAACAATGTACTTCAATTAGGTACAGAAATTTGAATTTATTATTGTATATTTTATTTAGTAAATTAAGGGGCAATTGAGGGAAATCAATAAAGTTAGGGGTAATTTTACTAAAAATTGTGTATGGTTTTAGACTGCCCGAGTTTAAACACACAGAGCAACGTAGGAACACAGGTGACTTTTGTCAGCTGAAACACTCAAATGTACTTAGAATCATGTGTTGCAGAATCATGTTTTTCAATTATGTATTTGATTGTGATTCCTACCCATGTTCCCTGGGATCCCTGTAGTTAACACACCTAAACATGCAGATTGATCATATCAGTGAGATACATGCAGGCTGCATGTTTTTTCAAATTAATGGTTAAAATTGAAAACAAAAAAGGTGTGGGGTCCCATCCCCCCAAGCATCCAAGCATAACCAGCACCAGACTCTTTGGGGACAAAAATTGTAGGGGTTCCTGTATTTAATGATCCAGAACTGGGCTCTTGCAGTGCAGGAGAGTGTGGGTGACTGATTCAATGAATGTATGTGTAGTTAAAGATAAAATACCTATAGTGTGTGTACCTGGGGCTATCCTCTGCACCCCTGGCCAATGGATGCAAAATTGATAGAGTTAATAATGTATTTAAAAATAATATTGTCTTTTGCAATGGCACTAGCACACCATTAAAGCCTTGCATGCTGGTACTTGTAGTTCCACAAGTACCAGCATGTGGAAAAGGCTTGCTAGGACCACTACCCTCTCTGTAAAAGACAATATTATTTTTAAATATATTATTAACTCTATCAACTCTGTATCCACTGGCCAGGGGTGGCTTTAGCCAAGGCCTGGGGTACTCAGGAGAAGGGAGACCCCAGTATTAGGGGTCACCACCCCCCATGGGATTCCCAGTCTTGGCTGACTAGTGTGAGTTGAAAATGCTTTGACAGGGGGGACCAGCTACACACCAGCTAGTGGAGCTCAGTGCTGGTTGTAAAAATACAGGAGGCCCTAAGCCATTTTTCCCTGTATTTTTACAACTAGCACCATATGATGACCTCTACATTTTTTGTCCCCTGTATTTTTTTAAACTGCACCAGCAATAAAACAGGACTCAAATTCTAAAAAAGACCCACTGTGTATTTTATAAACAAGATGCATCACATGATTTGGGAATTCATTAAAGAATTTGAAAATATCTATGGATATAGAGTTGCAACATGTCTCACAAACCGGATTGGACATGTCTATTAATGGAGAGTGGCAAATAATTTCAGGATGTCACTAATGAAACATCTATGGAACTTGGAATATTTTTAAGATGTATGTATTAAAAGCAAAAGCCAAAGCAAGCAATGTAAGTAAATGTCAACCTGTGTACTGGTGGAGGACCCGTTCTAATTTTTGTAATGGTAATAATAATCTGATTTTCTCTTACTGCACTATGAAGTCAGTGTTTAATCATGTTATTCACTTTGATTAAAGAAATAAACAAATTAGTTTAAAATATATTTTTAAAAACATTTTTTATATTTTTGTGAAAAAATATGCCTAGAGGTATCCTCTAATATCTATTAGTCCAATTGTAATATTACATACCTCCCCTCCAGTGACAATAGATTCCCCAGTGACAATCAATACCACAGTTGCATTAGTCCTCTCCCCCAGTGGTAATTGAACCCCCATTAAATTACCCATAAAGCAGGTGGAATGTAATAGACTACATTCATTTTTAAATGAATTTAACCCCTGGTGGCTTTTGCAATGCAGTGAATTCAGATAAATAAAATAAATATACTTTTGTCCAATACACCCTTGCTATTCTGAATCAAGTCCACTTTTCCAGAGAGTGATGAATGTATTATAATCTCCATCTTCCTAGAGATAATCAACCCAATTTTGGCTTGGGCCTTCTAGGTACAGTTTGGGTTTGACTTTACTACATAACCCAGCATTTACCAAATCTGCCTTTACAGTCCATGTTTTCAAGTTATCCATGCTTGAGTCCAGATAGTTAAATAAAATTGATGGAGCAACTAATTAAGTCCCCTGTGTTGAAGCATGTATATCATTAAAACCTGTTTTTGCTGGTTTCACTAGCTTTGCTTAGCTGCACCTGTATCATCATTTCCAGAAAAGTTATCCATGCTTCATTACAGTTGCAATATTTTCCCTGTCTATGACCATTGTGGAACTGGTGGATTCACACAGGACTATCTTGAGTGTGTTCCTGGACAAGGTAAACCTTACTGCCACTAAATACTCCAGCCGCCATTGCCATAACTTATACTGCGGCTGATGATGAACTGAACATGGGCTTATACATGCTGCTGGTGCCCCGTGCTAATGTGCTTTGATACGGTCGGACACCAGATGGAGAGTGCAATCTTACTAGGAGCTGCGCTTACAACAGCATTAAAGGACTTTATCTGGTGTGGACAGTGAGTTAATTACTGTGAGGGGAAAACCTTCACCCCAGACCACATCCCCGCAACATGGAACATAGGGCTTCATTCAGACCCACTAGCAAGCGGCTGTCCGCTCGCAAGTGGGTCGATGGTGTGCACTGCACATGCGCATGACGGAGGGAGCTCCATCGTGTGCATGCACCAGACGCGATGAGCGAAGGACTTTCCTTCGCTCGTTGTGTCTGATCAAAGGGGGCATGCTGTCGATGTTGATTGACAGCACGCCCCCTTTGGTGGGCGTGCCGGGGGCATGCCTGCCAGACGGAGGCATTCCCAAGGGAACACCTACCGTCAGAAGCCGGCCCCACTGACATCACTAGTGATGTCAGTGGGAGTGATTTTGGCTCTGATAGAGCCAAAATCACTCCAGGGCTTGTGGTCGAAAAACCCAACCACAGGCTTCTGGTCACACTGGCGATGGTCGCGATGGTCAAGACCATCGCGACCATCATCCTGCATGCTCGTATGTGCTGTGGGTGGTGACCCACAGCTATACGAGCATCCAGGAAGACGCTCCATTTTTATGGAGGACGGCCCTCATTCAGAGCGAGCGCTCTGCTCAGAGTGTCCGGCTCTGAATGAGGGCCATAGCTGGCTGAAGTATGTGAGTACATCTATGAAGCTGCTGGGGGATGCCCTGGACTTCACTGTGTAATACAGCCTGAATTGATGCTATTAAAGGCAGCCCAATCTCATTTCTAAATCACAGCCAAGTATGAAAGACTGTGTACAACAGTTAAAATACTATTTATCAAGCAGAGATACTACTATTGTGATCACCATGCTTTTTGTAGGATAGATATTTATAATATTTAGATAACTGCTTTCTGGGACTTTATATTGCAATTTATAGAAGATCTCAGATCAAAGAACACTTCCAGTTTGAACTCAATGGGATCATTCACTATATGATGTGATTTATATTTAGTAATAAAGTACAATTTATTTTAGAGATATACAGTATATATATATATAAATGTGTCTTTTTTATGTATAATTTTAAAAACTTTTTCATTTACTATGAAATAGACTATTATCTAGTGTAACCAGCACTGCATTTTGTTATTAATGTTTCTAATTTAGTTGGATACATTTTTGACGTTTGTTATTTCGTGATTTACTGTGCGGCAGAAAATTCCCTGAAATTGCACGATGCAGGTGCACTTAATTAATGACTGAATTTGGTTGTCTAGCGCAAACCTCCTTTTTTTTTCTCTTATACTTAAAACCTGGACAGCAATAGTGGAGTTTGGGAAACTCTGGCATAAGTGATTTGTGTTCAATACATTGAAAATATTGGAGTGGCATTTTATGCTGAGTTGTGTGTGAATATGGTGACTTTCTGGAGATTGTTATGCAAAGTAACCAATTTGCAGCTAACTGGAAAATCAACAATTTTGCAAATTCGACTTCCATTCTGGCTAATGTTTTGAGTCTGAAACTCAGCATAAATTAGAATATAAAAATAAAATATTTAAACATGCCAGGAGTTTACCATGAACTGTATATGTACTCAAAAAGATATAGCATTAAAAAAAACATTGTGTGTGTTGTTAACATACAGAAATTTGCCTGATAAAGTGGGCTGCTCATCAAGGAAA